>OX421970.1:62465986-63665986 GCA_949128135.1 Parasteatoda lunata
TATCTAAAAAATTGCCAGAAATTAATTTTTATTTACATAATATTCTATTAATTAATTTTATGAATAAATATAAATTTATCAATTATTTATTCACAAAAAAATTATGATTTAATATTAATAAGAATACTTTTACAAACCTCGTGTGCGCAGAAATATTTTCTTAGAATACTACATTTAAACTTAAGGAAACTTACTTTGTCTTGAACCGACTTTATTCCTCACCCCGGAAGGGTTTATTCGATTAACAAAACAATAATGAAGATAAATTTGTGGAGGGTCCGATTAAAAGATAAATTATTTTGTGAAGGGTCTGTTAACGGACCCAAATTTCTTCTAAACAGATAATAATTAAGAATATTAAGAACAGGTTATAATTAAGAATTAAAAAATTTAAACAAAAATTACCTGTCAGTAATTACAGGAAATTTAAAAATTTACATTAAAATTTTATGCTGATGAATTTAGAAATAATGCAAGAATAAATATTGTAGGGTGGAATTTTTTTTACCAGCAGACACTGAACTCTCGTTCTTTGCCTCATAAGATGCTGGTGTGCTCATTTAACGTTATCCGGTGGGCACCTGTGAACCAAAGTCACGGAGGCAAGTAGCATTACCCTCACCTCACTATCACAGACCCGTTCACAGGGTGGGCCACATTTGCTCAACTGAGGAAACATCTATGCCCCAAGCAGGATTCAAACCCGCAACCATTGACTTTGCAGTCAGGCACTCGGCCTCTTGGTTTTAAAAATTATAGATTCCAATCAATAAGACATCACATCATAAAATTATTAAATGGTGAATTATAACGGATATCCACTAAATTACGTTTGTTCAAAAATGTTAAGCAGCATATTCGCTGTTTTCGTATGATGATCCTTACTTTAAAGTTATTTAATTAAGGAAGGCTTGAACTTGATAATTTTTTTAAATTAATGTTCGTATAAAGGAATATTAACTAATTGATACTAGTTATCATTTTTTTAATGCAACAGTACTA
This sequence comes from Parasteatoda lunata, assembly GCA_949128135.1. Classification (NCBI taxonomy): domain Eukaryota; kingdom Metazoa; phylum Arthropoda; class Arachnida; order Araneae; family Theridiidae; genus Parasteatoda; species Parasteatoda lunata. The sequence continues at coordinate 62,466,989 of OX421970.1, forward strand.
GAAAATTTATTTATTTTGAAATAAAATTGTTCAACGTTCACTGATAAAACTGTACTGTAAACCATTAAAACAATCTGTTCTTAACAAGAATTCTAAAATTGATAGTGTATTTAAGTATTTTGCAAAAAAAATTTATTTTTCGTATACATAAGTAGAGCTAAGCTTATTTGCTCTTTTTAAAAGTAGTCTAGTATATGTACACTGTTCCGAAAAATGTCCAGATTTTTTTTCCAAGGCCGATTAAGAGTTGAATGTTAGAGCCGCAATATTGTTATTGCAATATTGCGCAATTTCAGTAAAATTACTTAAAATACATTATGTTTTAACACTAAGTTTTTCTACAAAGTAGTTGGGGGTTATGTGGTTCACATAAGAACTACATACCATGTGCATACTTTCAATTTTCTCTATTCATGCTTTTAAATAATATATTTTATATACAGCATATAGTTAAAAATGAACTTACTTTTTGGTTACACATAGTATTGACATAAGGCTGTTCTTTAACTTTGATACGATAATGATGAAATAATTTTCCATCAAAAAAATGCCAAGGCATTGCAAGTGCTATTGGAAAAGGATTACCACAAACATTTATAGCCATTAAAATTGTTGTTACTCCTCTCATAAACAGGGTTGACACATTGACTGCAGTTGCATCTACCCAAGGTGCCTAAAATCATATTTAATTCAGTTTAGACATTTTTGAAATTGATGTATTTGTCCTTTTATTTATGCAATTTTATTCTTAGCAATTTGTACTCAAATTTTAAGTTCTTCACAAAAGCTGGGATATCTCCTTTTAATTGACACACTTTTTAGTTTTTGCTTTATTAAAACAATTTTATTAATACTTAGCACACAGTACTGGAACACTACTAAACTGAAAAGTTTTAAAATATTACCAGGCCAACAATTCTAGATGGAACAATTAGCAACATTGTGTATGGATCAGAGTGTGTGTATAACAAATTTCAAAAATGTAATTTTTGCGCTGAGAAGAATAGATTGTATTCAAGCCAAAATTTTAAAATACCATTCAAATGAAAAGTTTTAAAAAAATATTCAAACTTTATAAAAGTTGTTTTATAATCTGTTTCTAAAACAAAAATCCTTTTAATGATATTCCAACTAGTAAAAATTTTTTAACTTCTTTATATCACGTTATTAATTATTTAGCGATTCTAGCCGTATTCAGAGATATTGGTAGCTGCTAAAAATCTTGCAGCATAATAACAACTCTTCCTCTAAGTCCATAATGCTTTTTATCTTCTCAATACCATGTACTTAGTACTTCGTAATTAAGATTTTTTTTTTGTTCCATCATTAAAAAGAGATAAAGGCTTTTCAATGAAATATTTCTTCTCTACTGAAAAAAAGGAGTGTCAGGTTGCTGTGGTATCTATAAATACTAAAAAAAATTTTTAATACACATTAATCAATAGTAATTTTTTAAAAAAAAATCTCATCTTAAGACAATGTTATAAGTTAATTACAACCGAAATAGTTAATAACAAAAATAAGTGCTTGCATCATTTTAACAATGATGTGTTGCACAGTTCCACTATGTACAAATGGAAATTTTTTAGGACTTACATCAGATTCATTTGAAAACAAATGGTGAATGAATATATCCTTTCATGATGGTGATTTGGTTAAGCAAAATGCTCCTTTGCATTTATTACCTAAGATTAAAACTGGATAACTATATATGAACTTTAACAGACTTAAAAAATAAATGACAAGGTTGTTTATTTTGAATTCAAATGAAATAGTTTAAGGAAACTATTCAATATGCACTGTATATTTTAAACTTCTTCAAAATTGGCAATAATTAATTCTATGACACTATCAATACTTTGTAGAGGTCACTGATTTCCCTGCTCACAAGTAAATTAGGAATATTAAAAACATTTATCTCAAACATACATATCTAAGTTCATAATAAAATAACAGATTTAAAATATTTTTTACAAGACAGCTACTGGAGAATTTAATATAACACAGACAACTAACAAGCATGAAATTTTATTTTAGATCATAGGAATGGGTATATTTCAAATTTTAGGCACTTGTGAATATTTTTATTATGGCAACTATTTCAATTAAAATATAGGCAAAAACTACTATTTTACGAATTGGCTGCTAAAAAAATCAATTTGCAATTTTTTGTATTTGTTAATCTGTTGGATGCTAATAAAAATGGATTATCTTAAAAAGAATGCAGATGCTTGAAAGAATGAGTTTGGTTGGTGGAGACGCAAACATTAACAAAACTCTATTTAGATGATGAACTTAAGGTGAAAATTTATATATGTATAAATAAATAAAATAATCACTATTGAACAAAAATTTTTTAAGATTCTTGGAAAAGAAAAAGTTTCAGTATACTCCGATTATTTTTCATTTTATACATTGTAATTTTTAATTGGCAAAATTTTAATGCAACATTTATTTATTTTTGCTTTCATAAATTAAACATTGAATTTAGAATTTTTTTTAATAAATTACAATTATTGCAATAAAAAAACTTGTTTTAATGGTCCTGCCACACATACTATTCATATAATTTTAATAAAATCTGTTTTAGATTGTTTTCGATGCTAGAAAATTATTGAGTCTCGTTCAGAAATTCTACGGGCATTTAGAAATATTTAAGGTTTTTTTTTTCATTTTGAGAAGAGAAATAGTAATTTCTGATACTAATGATGAAGAAAATATAATAATTTACAGTTTTGTGAAAATGGTGTCAGTTCAAGTAACAGTTGCGAAACCTCAAAAAGTGAGTGATACTGACAAAGAAGTTGAAACGGAACCACAACCTGAGCCAACATTTCCAGATGGAGCAATGAACAACATTCTGTATTTATCAGAGTAAGAAATTGGGAAATAGAATGACAGACTATCAAAGGGTTTAAAAAAATTACACTAACCTGTATTTCTTTTAATCCTTCCATATCTTTAAGGGATAAGGCTTGAATGATTAATGCTGCAATATCTAATGGTTCAAGCAATATATCTGAATTCACCCCATTTATTAGGCAATTCAAAACAGACGCTAAAACAATGAAATGCTTAGGTATATTTAGAAATGTGTCTAATTGAAATGAAAGTTCTAAAATAGAATGCAGGACCATCATTTTTTCATCTTCAGAATACTGAAACCATAACCTTTCAACAGAGAATGGATGATCTGAAAAATTAGAAAACAGATATTCTCAAATTTTTTATTGAATAGTATAACTGTAAAAGATGAATTTGAAAAAGCATTAACAAAATACCTCTCAGTCTAGGTGGAAGATTTATCGGCAGTGGTTGTATATATTCTGGTTTCTCCATGGAATTGCCATGATAAGCACACCATTCCCTTACAAGAATTGGTTTGCCATCTTTTGTTAAAGTATTATCTGCAGAGCCTTGAGAATAATAATAATTGAATAGAACTCCATAACATTTTTGTCGAATTTTCCGATACACCAAAGCTGATGGGAGTCTAGATGTATCTTCAAGAACCTAAATAAGGTGTGAAATATATTATTTACTTAATGTAGACTCATCAGTAATTTTAATAATTAACTATTAAAAAATTGAGACTATCACATTTAAAATTATACCTAAGGATTAATAAACTAATTCAACAATAACAATAAGCCTGTTTTTATGAGAAAATTTTGACTTAATACGTAACTCTTCTACTGAATAATATACTAAAAAAATTAAATTGTGTGCACAGAGGTGAGAAATAGAGGCTGAAACTGACATTCAAAGGGTCATAAATTTAAAATGAAGCTTTGCCTCTGTTCTCCTTTCTCATTGACCACCCCCATTAATCTATTAAATAAGAATTTTCTTCTTTTTTTTCCTTGTTTAAAAAAAATTATTTAAAAAGTTGAAGTTTATTTTTTTCCTAGTGAATTTGGAATCTTCTTTATAAACTTCTCTGGCTAATCTGAAGTTTTATGCGTACTATATACTCCAAAGACCAAAAAAATTGGCTTTTTCTTACAAATACTGTAGAACATTATCTGTGTATTGTCACAAAGAAGCTAGAAACAATAGGTTATTAAGTGTACGTTTTATTTATTTTTGTTATGGAAGAAAAATATTTTTAAAACATAAAAATGTTGATCCAGAGTATGATTGAAACAATTCTAAATTGCTATAAGGTGAAGCATACTTTTTTTTTCTTCCAAAATTGCATAAATTAAACATGAATCCAAGTTAGATTTCTTTTCATTTAAAAAATATGTTGCTGGACCCAAGGTGAAGTTACTCTTTTACATGTTCTATAAATTGGATCTTAGTGCTATTGGAATATTATTAGAGAAAACCTATTTGACGGAGGGTACTATTCAATTTTTCAAAGTAAATTTATATATACTTTTATGTAGCATTTCATTGAAAACTGAAATATTTTAATAGTTGTAGCTCCAGGCATAGAGTTAGTGACTAATATTACCCAAAGAAAATTTTTTAGAGAGTAGTTCCACTTCTATATTAATTTTTGATCAGTGAATTGCAAAACAGAGGAGAGAAATTGAAATCAGAGATTAGCATTTTATTGAATTCTGTGTTATGTAGATCATTTCTCATACCTTTAAACTTACCAATCAAACAAGTTTAAAATGGAATAATCTTGAAATGCCAGAATTTTTAAATACAAATATTTTTAAAAAAAAACCCAATATGCATCCTAAATATTTATTATTCACAAAAAAATTCAAAATTTCTTGAGTATTAGAACTAATAGAAAATAAATTTACAAATTTTCCTTTGCTTTAAAATGGATTAATCTTGAAATGCAAGAATTTTTAAATACAAATATTAAAAAAAAAAAAAAAAAACTATGCATCTAATTATTTATTATTCACAAAAAAATTCAAAATTTCTTGAGTATTAGAACTAATAGCAAATAAATTAAGAAATTTTCGAAATTGAAATCTCATTGCAAGCAATTAAAAATACAATGTAAAGTGAAATAAATAAATCTTGCTTAGATACAGAAATTTCTAAACTGGAAGTTTCGTTGTTTTTACCCACAAAGTTAATGTGGTGGTTAAAGGAGAATTCCAGTTTATAGAATTTCCATATATGGATCTCCTACTGTAAAATACTCAGAATTAAATTTTTTTTTTTTGTAATTCTTATTGCTTCAATCATTTAATAGCATATTTATGCCACAATTGACATTTTCATTTGCAAAAATGTTTTCTTAAAATCAGGGCTCGAAAAATCGCCCATCCTCAGCGGTCAAAAATTCCCCGCGGACAACAAATTTCTCGAATCCGACGTCCACGCGGACGGCCATTTTCCCGTTAAAGTTCGTGATAAATTTTCAATTTTTGTTATCTTACAAGAGTCTATCGCCTCACTTCTTTAATGACCCTCTAATCTAGAAATACAGCAACATACTGCGCTTGATGGAATTGATGTTTTCTTTGTCTGGGAATACTACAGCGGTTGAAAGGATTTTTTCAGTAATGAACTTACAAAAAATCACATTATGTACTGGTCTTAACAAGAAGCGTTAAACGCAATTATAAATATATCTACCTAAATGGAAAACCCCTTTCAGATTTCTGAGCACAAACCTTTGTAAATCATTAGATTGATTGTGGAACTGGCAAACATCATATTTGATTCATTTAAAAAACGCAGTACCCTCGGATAATTTGACATTCCAGACAACTTGACCTTTGTCATTTAAATTATTTCATATAAGAAATAAATTATTTCATAAAATAAATACTAGGTTACTATTAGTAACCTAGTATTTCTTTTATAACTGTATAATGTTATCCTAGTATTTGTAATCCTAATAACTACTAATTCATTGTGCAATTTATATGATAAATGTTTGTAATAAATAAGAGAAAATTATATTTTTATTTATTTAGAAGTGACGGGTTAGTGTAAAAGGAGGACATTGTTGTACAAGCCGTCCTCGGAGACGGTTAAAATTTCCGAGCCCTGCTTAAAATATCAAAATGCAAACAAATCATGTCAGGATTACATGTTTAGGAAGTAATCCTGCACATTGCATGAAAAAGGCATCCTTCACAAAGCAAGTTCTAAACCTCATCCGATTACTCCAAACCAAAATTTTTAGATTTTATTATATATTGATTTACAAAATCTCTGACAAAAGCAGCTGCATTTAATGGCATTGTTAGAGCAATAACAATTAATATTGGCGATCACAACACTCGAATACGCTATCTGGGGAGATGGCGTTATCGAGTCCATGCCTTCAGTTCTTCTCCCTTCCATCTCCTCCTCTTATTAGTTGTATAGGAATGTACTACTATATTTTCCCTTTTCTTAATATTTTTACATTTTATTTAAAAAAACTATTTTTTAAAATTTCCGTGATACTTTTCTTTAGAACTATGTTTAATGTAGTTTTTAGATCCATATAGTTTTCCAATTTTAAAGATTTTAATTTATATGAAAATCAAGAGAGAAACTAACGTACTTCCTTCCTCTCTCACTTTCCACACGCTAATGGGAAAAGCATGTTAAGTATTGCCATAGGTAGATTCTGCTCTACGCCACCTGCAGCCCATTTCGATTGCCAATCCTAAATTCAGCATACATGAGAGAAGTCATTTTTGCCCTTTCTAGGTGACTGATTTATTTTCTAAAAGATTATCTTAAATTAAGAAAAGAAATTGACAAGTTTAACCTAAGTTTTACGAATAATATTCTCACTCCTAGGAAAACTTTGGAGGAGTAAAACTCACATCCTATGCATAAAACAAATGCCTAGATGCATATTGGCAAACTCTGGTTTTAACCATTGATTTGTACGATAAACCTTCATTTCTGAATCCAGTCGTGGCACTTCGGTGCCTTGAAGATTTCACTCGGTGAGAACATAACGATTGTGGTTATAACATACAGGTTATATAAATCGTTATACAAAAGTGAGATTATAAATTTGTATTATAAAAAATAATATGGAGTGTGAATAAACTAGTTTAAAATAAATATGTTAAAAATTACCTCACTAGATTCATATTCTAAATTGCACAGTAAGTTGAACACAAAGGGAGCATTTACACACTGCAGATGCTTTGATAATACCTCACCTTCTGAACTTGGTTGTAGATAAATATTGATTTTATTTGAAGGAATATTATCATATCCTATCACGTACGACGATAAACCTAATCGAATAAGTTGCATCAAGCTTGAACTACCACAGATCCGCTTTGAAATGGAATGTAACTCGTGTTTATTATTAACATCAGCTGACCAACCTTCTTCATTAATTATAGCAGCGAGATTTTCAGCAATATCACTTATAAATATTCTCCCTATTTTGTTGTTCGATAGATACCTATGAAAATAGTTTAACTTATAAGTAGGTATAATATCATTGCCAGCTAAACAAGCAAAAAGTGGTAACTGGTTTACATGTATATGAAGATATCGAAAAGCAAAGCAATCTCGATCATAGTGAGTGGTTGTCAGAGATTCTAAGTCCAGATGTAATAGAGATAGATAAGTTTTTGTATTGTAAATAATAAAGTCTGAATCTTGGCTAAGAATCGCGAAAACATCCCTATTATTGTTTGCATATTCAACAATGGATTCATCAGCTTCACGATCGGTTTGATAAACTTCAGCCCCGAGCTCTTTGAGAGCAAATCTCGTTAAAGTACCCATAGAGGTTGGAAGTTGAAAATGTTTCTGATCCGGCTCTCTATGATTGGCATGAATATTCGAAAAAATAGATTTGATTTGTTGGTATTTGGCGACACGTCGTTTTACCCATTCTTTACGTTTGGCAGCACAAACAGTACCATCGAAAAAAAATACCAGCCTTACGCCGATGCTTCGGAAAAGAGAAATGAATTCTTCAAGCTTTTTTATGAATTGTAGCCATTGCCCTCCATATATCCACTCTAAATTCTTCGCATATAACCGATTTATTAAAGCCATACCATCTACAACAATCACGGGTTCACAATTGAATCTTCGTCTGTGCTCATCTGCCATACGTTGAATCGATACTGATTTACAAGCATCAGGGCACTTATTTTCAATGTAGTACTGCAATCCTATAACCCCCATTATTTTTTAATTAACTAAATATTAACTTTCATGCATAATATAGTTATCTTTGAAAATGATTATCATGCTTATTTGTTTTACTACAAAAGCTGAATCCCTACAAAATACTTATTTGTTTACAAAAATTTGGTTTCGGTTTGCAGTGATGGTTGATAAGTATGCCAAAGGCACAGTGAATAGATTGTTCTCCTTAAAAAAAATGGGACAGATGGTAGCCGAGAGATAACAGAGCTATAGCGTTATTCCCACTATAATAAAACTAGCTGCGCAGGCAGTTTCCTCTCACCAATCATTTTCTCAAATATAATTTTTTGGAAATATTTCAAAAGTTCATTGGAGTATTCAATAAAATTCAACATGATAAAATTTGTTTTTGATGTATAAAAAGGTAATTTAGAGTTAAAAAAATGTTATTTACCTCACTTAAATTACATTGAATACCTACTAGTTGAAACAAAGTATAAAATTTAGAAGAGTACCAGGAATCATCAACAGAGAGGAGCGTTGAGATTGGTCACTGTGACGTCCCAAAGATTTCCCCTATTCGGTAAATTTTGCTTGGCCATTCAGTATATTGAAAAAATTATCTTCTCTTATTTTATTCAGATAACACAAAAAAATTATTATTTTTTTGCAACTTCAGTTGACTTTTTTAATGAAAGAATTCCTTAGAATTCATTCTGCATGAAGTTAATGAAATTATCAATTTAGTTATGTATTGAACGAAACCTTAAAAAAGTCGGAAATTTAAAATTCTATTTTTATAGAACTCTTTACCCGATTTCGCTCAAATTTTGAAATTTGACACGCAAAATTGCATATTTTTAAATGACGTAAAAAATTCGATACCTTACTATTCAAAATCTTTTCGACTATTATTAATTAAAGTACTAAAAATAATAAATGTGCAATAAAATGTATTTTTTTCATGGAATTATCTTTGAATAAACGAAATTTATAATTGTGCGCAAATTTTATTTAATTTGCTTAACCTCTTCCTTCCCGCTCCCGTGAAAATGACGGGTTGAGATTTCGTTCGTTATTTCTCGCTTCCGTGATATTGACGGGCTGGAAACTAATTCATTTTTTTTTTTTGCCCGGAAAACATTTTATTTCTCATTTTACACACCAGATAGCAGTACCAGAATATTTTAAAGGTAATTATAGATAGTTTATTTTAAACCAGATGCCAGCATTAAAGTCAGCTAATCAGCACTAACCAAATGCGTGTATTTGTGATATGTTATTTGTAATCGTAGTAAAGTTACCTAGTTAGGCTCTTTGTGACTACACCTGGTTTGTGCTCAGGATAAAATTTATGTCCCGTGAAAATGACAGGTTGATATTTCGTTCGTTATTTCTCACTCCCGTGATATTGACGGGCTGGAAACTAATTCATTTTTTTCTTTTTTTGCCCGGAAAACATTTTATTTCTCATTTTACACACCAGATAGCAGTACCAGGATATTTTTAAAACACATATTTTTAAAATTTTCCTTGTTTGCTAGAAAAACCAACATTAAGTCATAGTAATACTGAATGTTGGCTTTTTCTAAAAATTAAATCTTTTAAAATTTCAAGCTAAAAACAAATCAAAAATTAAAAATGAATATATATATTGTTAATACACATAGTTTCATATAATTTTCAGGGATAATATAAATAGACACTTTTATGACCGTTTTCTTGAAAATTAACCGATCATTAAGGGGTTAAAAAGTTCTCGAGATATGACGAAATAAGAAGAAATTAAAATTATGAGGTCCAAACTTTGGATCACTCTCCTGATCAAACTATCAGGACCATATTTTTCAGATTGCGACTTCCCATATCCGAGATCCGAATCCGTTGAAAAAAGGTATGTTTATTCCGAGAAAGTACGTTTTTGTGTCTAATTTCGAAGCTTAAAATATCGTCTGCGCTTACTAATTAGCAAAGTCATCCCCTTAAACCATTAAGGTTGAATTCTAGAACGACGCGAAGATCCAATCATTATATCAAAAGTTATTCAAGTTAGTTCGTTTTTTTTCTTCTTTTTGGAGCACCGTACTTAGCTCGAAAAGTATGTTTATGAAAAATTTACATAGCTTAAAATGAGTGTATAAGAGAAAAGACATAGATAATTAAGAAAATGCATAGAGTATTTGTTTGATTCCGTTTTTCAAACTTCTTTTACGAGCGTTGTACTTAAAAAAAAAAAAAAAAAAAAAAAAAAAAAAAAAAAAAACTATGAATCAAAATAAATATGTAATGGGTTATCGGCCATTTGCATAAATTTCAGTTGCACTTGGGGCAGGTTATTAAATTTGTCTTTAAAAAAAGAAAAAAAAAAAAAAAGAAAAAGAAGAAGACTAAAAATCAATAGTGTTTTTATAAGGTTGCCTAGGGCAAAATCATTATATAATAGCGTTACTTAATTGACGTTGTAGAAATTAAGAATTTTAAAATTCACTTTATTGTTTAGAGTTCTGAATACGATGACGACAACCGACTTGTCATACCGATCCTGAAGTCAGGGACAATGTGCCTTACATTATGCTTAGTGTTTAAATAAACGAGGAAAATCTAGCAGGTGATTCCTTGTTTACTGTTAAATTTAGGTTGAAAACAGAAAAAGTGCATTTTTTACGGTGTACAGTTTCGCAAGCACGCTTTTCGAGCTGTATAGTTTCAGAATTATTACATTTTATTTATTTATTTATTTTATATATCTTAAAAGGTCAACAAAAATACTACATTTTTGTTCATATTTTTTGCAGAACAAAAACAAAATATTCTCCTTACATTTATAAAGATACATAATGATTGAAAACATTTTAATTAGGGGCTCGAGGTAATTATTTATATAAACTAATATCGAGAGTTCTTCGCTTCATTTTAGGCTTTCAACTCCCGCGTTTCCCTTTCCTTTCTCATGTGACGTGTTACGTGATTTTCCATGTGACGTGTGTGGGACGTCAAATTAATGGGATAGTGAAAAATTATATTTTTGTTTTAGCTGCGAATTAATTTATTTCTATCTTTTTTTAAAAATTTATTTATCAAATGGTTCATCACTTATTTTACATATTTAACTAAAATAATAATAGCTTAATATTTAACTATTTGCATTTAAACTGAGAGTAAAACATTCCCGCAACAGCTCATTGTTGGCCAGGGGGTTTATGAAGGTTAAGGTTTCTCAATTTTGTGACCAACGACAAGATTGTGGCAATTTTGTCCGCATTGCGCATAGATCGCCTTTACTTACTTGACACTTGATACCCATCGATCTGAAGCTGGGTGGACACTAGACAGCCACTTTGGATTGAATCACAGTTCTTCACAACAGGGTTTGCTTTACTCACGGCTCATTTACCAATCACGGCTCATTTACCAATCACGGCTCATTTACTAGAATTATCATGCATGAAATCGTTAAATTAGTTACATATAGGTGGAAAATAGTATATAGTAAAAATATTAACAACAAAATAATATTTTTTATTGAAGCAAATGAATTAAATACCTATTTATGATTAAGTCAAATTAGGAATTTCAATCGGCAAAATGAAAATGCCGATGTTAGATGAAATGCCGAATTAGATGTTTCAAATCTGTGGATGAACGAGATTGTCCTAAAAACGGGCTGTGACGTGTGTATGACTTGAAGTCATATTCTTGGCCATAGATGGCGATACTGAAAAACAAGAAACGCACCATCCGCCTTAAAATTCGTTTAATATCATTGAGCAGACTACCAGAAGTCATTTATACAGATATCATATGATTGAAATTTATATCCATGTTATTTTTTGACCGCGACAAGATGGCGGAAAAAGGGAAAGTTAAAGCCCGTGAAACATGAGCGAATATTTTTAGGAAAGAATTCCTAACTGGAGCATCATTCCGATTCTTTGGTTCACTTCGATAGAAAGCTCTTTAAATTAGATTTTTTTTTAATTCATTTCCTTTCAATAATACGATAAATCAGTTGTCAATATACACTTTTGCCTATATGTGCTTCGACTTTTTAAAAATTTTTTTTTTTACCTTCTTTCCTTAAATCGCTGTAATAAACTCTTACTTTCGTTTAGGTGCACTTTGCACCAGCCACCTTGTCGTGGTTGAATAATGTATGTTTAGATTTTAAAAACAAATTTATAATGGTATAGCAAGTGCACAGTGTGAAGAATGAAAGAACAGAACTTCAAAATAACTGTTCTCATAATTTGATTTCCACGTATTAAGATGTTATCTAAATGGTTTGCTGAGCTTTGAATATGTTAATTAAGTTGGCTCATATTTACTCTGTACATAAACAAAAACCGGTTTTGAATTGTGCGAATAGGTTCTTTCTTTCCTGAAACAAACACAAAGCTGAGGTCGTTAAGTAATAGAATAGATTAAACCGCTTTCCTGGCTTAGGAGATCTCCTCACTAGGAGGCAAATGCTTACATTGAAAACGAATCAGTTAAGATCTAGGTTTTAAAAGTTCCGTAAATTCCTAATAAAATGATTTTTTTCCAAATATATTCATATTAAAATGTTTGACGCAAAAGATGCAATGATTAAAGCACCATTTCTCATTTAAATTTCTTTTTGAAAATAGCTGTGAATCTCAATCAATAAATCTTTCTTTCGATTTCCAGTTTTAACTGCAAGTAATATAAATTTTACTCGGGTTGCATATAAGGAAAGTTAAGAACAAATGAAATTGGTGTACATAATAGGTTATTCAACGCTATTTTTTATTGAAATCACAGCATGATATCCAAAATGTGCATGAAAGAAATGTTATTTTACTTGTCGCATGGAATGAAATGTGTAATTCAAGCAAACAATATTCCCGTTACGTAAAGAACAGAAAAACTCACAAATCATATTTTAAGAGATATGTTAAGCTTCAAAATTTCTCCTCACACACACTTTATTGTTGCAAAAAAGGGAGTTATCCACAAAGTATATTAATATATATCTTATATTGTTAAAAAAAAATAAAATTAGAGCCCGTACAGCGTTTCAAAAAGTTATTGCCTACAGAACTCATTTCAAGAAGACCGGGAAATTTAAATTCTAAATAAACTGTTATGACTTTGTTTAATATCCAAATCTTTCTTTGGAATTTTAAGAAAACGCATCTATAACTTGCTTAAAAACTCCATTCGCTTCGAAAATATACAAATTGTAAATAACAATCGACGTGTTTCAAGCATCCATAAATAGGCGACCATTTTCAAGACTTGCCAGACATGAATGAGATGAAGCAGAAGTGAGAAATACGAGAAATCATAAATACTGTATATTACTGGAATCTTGGGCAGAAATTCAATTTCGAGAATGCCTAAATTATTTTCACACCAGTCACATGCCCTGGATTCTTGTTTTATTCATATGAATGCTGATTCCCTTGTTAAAGACATCAGTTCTTCACCGTCTTTCCATAACGTGCGGAAATACATTTTAGCCTGATTGGCTCCTCTCTGCCATTGTGGTTTTCTTGTTCTGTTTCCCACCTTTTTTTTCTCTCACTCGGCTACTGAGGTTTTTCTAGTTTTGAATCTTTTTTTTTTCTTTTTGCAACTTTTCGTTTTATACTTCAAATTACTTTTGTTTCTTTTCATCATGAAAATAGGCGTCTCTTTCGAGACATCTCGTCTTTTATTTCCAATTTGTATATTTGTTGAATGAAGTTTTTAATCATGTAATATCTTACTGTTTCAGTTTCGTGGGATTATTTATTTAAAATTTTAAGCGTTAAGCTTTGTTGCGGGTTTTAGGGCAATTTTTTTAAATTCTACTATAGATTCTATTATTGATTGCCATTCCAAGGGAGTTGAGTTATTGAGATCCAAAACGCAACTATACCTAATAGATTTATTTAACAGATTTTGTAGCAAATTCGAGAAAATCATTATCAGATGTGTTTTTTAAAACACAATTGTAACGCATCATCATTCTTTGATTTCACAATTGATTGCATTATTGATTGGCATTCGAAGGGCAATTAGACCTAATAGATTTCGTGTTAATAGATTTATCTAATACATTTCATAGAAAATTCGAAAAAAGCATTACCAGATGTGTTTTTTTAAAGTACAATTGTAACGCATCATCATTCTTTGATTCCACAATTGATTGCATTATTGATTGGCATTCGAAGGGCAATTAGACCTAATAGATTTCGTGTTAAGAGATTTATCTAATACATTTCGTAGCAATTCGAGAAAAGCATTATCAGATGTGTTTTTTAAAATACAATTGTAACGCATCATCATTCTTTGATTCCACAATTGATTGCATTATTGATTGGCATTCGAAGGGCAATTAGACCTAATAGATTTCGTGTTAATAGATTTATCTAATACATTTCATAGAAAATTCAAAAAAAGCATTACCAGATGTGTTTTTTTAAAAATACAATTGTAACGCATCATCATTCTTTGATTCCATAATTGATTGCATTATTGATTGGCATTCGAAGGGCAATTAGACCTAATAGATTTCGCGTTAATAGATTTATCTAATAAATTTCGTAGCAAATTGGAAAGAAAAAAACATTACCAGGTGTGTTTTTCAAAAAACAACTGTAATGCATCATCTAACTTAATGAGTAATATATATTTCAGTATTAAATTTTTTTAAAATAAGTGTTTTATTCAGAATTTAAATATTTCGCTTTTGCTGAGTTCCTTTTTTTCACTTTGAAACATTATTATTCTTTTCTGGTTGTTAGAAAGAAAAAATCAAGAAAGTTCTTTTGTTATGAAATATTTTATGTCAACAAATTGTCAGTTAAACAAAATTTGAATAGCAATTTTTATTTTTCAAATCATTATTTATTTATTTATTCAATTTGAATGAAGTTCTTTTCTTCTATAATTTAACATTAAGAAACAAGACCCTCAAAGACGGAATCCTCATTGTATTTGTTTTCTTCACGCAAACACAGGTCTCACAACCCAAGATTCTTCAGATATCTTTCCTCTTTTTTTACGTCTATAATTTATAACACCGTTTGATAAACTTAGAGTTTGTATTACTGTCAACATTTGACGCGGCATAGCAGATTACGGCTTTTTTTTCCCATTAAATTTTTAATTTATCTCAACACAGTTCTTAAATACTGGTAACCGACAGTTTACAAATTTAAAAATATATAATTAGAGGGTCGAAAAATATATGAAAATGTCAGAGATAAAAAAATAATAATCCACATTTTTGAAGATAAACAGGTTCATATTTTCATATAACATATTTACTATTACATTTTTAAAATCGGAAAAAGTAGTACCGTAAATCGGTAAAATTTAAATCGGAAAATTTTTGTAATTTACAATTAATAAACATCAATTAAGAGAAGAATAAAAGCCAATGTTAGGTACAACTATTTACAGCAGCGATGTGAAATTCGTATTAGATGAGGGTTATAATTTTTAACACCGAGGACTATATCTGTATGTTGATAAAACACTTTTTAACTTGGTATAAGTTTTCACAGCTGTGAAAAAAATCACGAATATCACGATTTTCATTAGCATCTCTGAATTGAAAATGCAAGTACGGTATAACTGTACAGTTTTAGAGAAATGCAAATCATGAAATCGCGGTTTCAACTTCAAACAGTCTTTAGATTGTTGGTCGAGTTTTATGATGTGAAAACCACAAATACAAATTAAATTGAAAGGAAAAAAAAAGGCAGATTTCTTGCTCTTACAAAATTATGCAGTATGTTCGAAGAAAAATAATAATTAAAAAAATTTCTGCAGATTTTCTGTAGATTAAATTGAGAAAAAAAAGGACACTTTTTGCAGTCTTCAAAAAATAAGTAGAATTCGTTTTTATTTTCGACAGATTTAAGGCACGTTATTTTTTGCTCGGATGTTTTTAAAGTAAATACTAACTTTCATAAATTAAGAAACACCATTTGTCCTTTAACATTCTTATCACTAAAACTTATCAATACATTTAAGTGTAGTGATGAAGAAGAAAAAAAAAAAAAAAAAAAAGCAAACAACTGCATATTTTCACACCAATTAAAACAGTATGCGAAAGGGCTTTTAAGTGAAACTATCTTTTTTATTTTAGATAAACCTCACACGACTGTAATATTTCGCTGATAAACTAGAGCCTGAATTTGTAAAATATTTAAAGCAATCAGTTGTTTCTCAATCAATCTTTAGTGCCTCTTTTACACATGATAATATTCGCCTGATCTTGCAAGTGCGGCACGCCTATCCTAAATATAATAACAAAACCTTAAACAATTTTTCTCCTATCACTACTACACAAAAGAGACAAATTGTCTACTTATCAAAAATGATGCCGATATTGTTCGATAGAGTAATCTGTTCTTTATAAATCGTGGGAAAGTCGAAAATGTGTTATTGGTATTCTCTTTTTATTCTTTATTTTTTGAAGTGATAAGATAGCTATACCTTTCGAAGTGTTGTTCTTATCTAAATATATTAATGAAAAACGAAATCCTAGAATGTAGTATATTTTTCTTTACGTAAGCTTACACGGGGCAGTATTTTTTTATTATTTTTTTTTTATTCAAGTCATTATCACTGCTTTCAAAAACTATCATGTCATCGAAAATTTTTACTCACATTCATATTTTCCAAGAAAGTTGAAATATGGGAAAATATTTTTCAGCAGGACATAAAACAAAACTAACCTCTTCACTAATGAATTATAAAAGAATATAGCAAAAATTTTTTTTTACAGTTCCGAATTTCTATTTTACTGCCATAAGTCTTAATAAAATTAACAAAATATATAATATACTACCAATGGGCTAACAACTTTCGTTATTCATGCGTGGACCTCAGTTTTTAACTTAGTAAAAGAATGTAAATATTTCACGTGTTAAATTGCACCGAAAGTTGTCATATTGTTATATTACGGTATATTTAAATACAATGATAGATTTAATAATTCTCTAAGAAAATAAATAAATTGAAAAAATACCAAGCTTTATTTAAGTACAGTGCAGTACTGCATTAAATCCTACTTTCGAAACTATTTTAATTGAAAATAATTATTAAAAATAATCTAACATTAATTATAAAAAAAGGGTGTGAAATTTCAAAATTGTGAAGAAAAAAACCCCCAAAAGTCAAAATTATTAAATGCATGCATGTACCCTAATATAAAACAATTAATTTAATTTTTATGTAATTAAAATACACATAAAAATATTAATAAATAGATATAAAATTAAATATTCGTAATACTAATGAGATTTCACTTGACTACTACGCTGTCATAAATTTCGCTATAGGTAATTCTCCTCTATTAGGAATCATTTTGAGACTTGGGGATAAATTCAATTTCAATAATGTCAAAATTCGTATCACCCCCGTCACATCAGATAATTTTGATTTACCCAGGTATCTTGTTTTGTTTATATAAATGCTGATTCCCTTGTTAACGACATTTAGTTCCTCACCATATTCATTAACTTCTAACTCCATACTCTAATTTAGGGGCTCTAGCTATACGTACCGAGTTACACATAAGCGGACCTGCATGTTCTTGACTGTATTATTTTTAAATATTAGTTAAATATTAGTTAAATATAAATTTAAATTATTCATACGAACCACATAACTACTAGGTCAAAAATAAAAAAAAAATATTAAAAAAAATATCTAAATTTTATAATATTTAAAATTCCGTAAGTTTTCAAGCACGTGGACTTGGGCGTCATTTTTCAAAAATCACTTCTGTTTAAGTGGAATTCTACCCAAATAAATTACTCGTTCGGGATCTATTAGAATCCCCAGAAAGCTTAAACGTCTACGAATGTTTTAGTGAAAGTAAAACTGTAAATTTTCTTATAGCTTGTTTTTAAAAGCTAAGAAACGAAGGTCCAAATATGTGAACCGAGGTAATGAAGAGGTTAAATAACAATTTAGTTAATTGTTATTTTACCATATTCAACCAAAACAGTCAAATAAACATGGTATTCAAACTGCTAACGAAAAGAAAAATTGTTTATTGATTGTTTCCACTTAATGCGATTAAACAACCCGAATTTTATCTGCTCCTACTATACCCAGAACTAATGATAATCTTGGTTGTTCTTTGAAAGCTGAAAGCTATTCCATGTAATAAGGATTACGAGTTTATATTATTTTTCATCATCGGATGCCTAACACAACGACGAATGCCTACTAATCTTATAGTTATAGGTATGTGATGAACATTTTATGAAGCGCCAACCGGCCTGTGTAGAGGGCAGGGAACTGGTCTTGCATCAGAAAGGTTCTGGGTTCGAATCCAGGGCAAGGCATGGATGTTTCTTTCTCTCTATTTCAGTGTTCTATGTCCTTTCTCCTTTGTGTGTGAATGTGACCCGCCCTATAAACGGGTTGTGGTAGTGTGACGTGGGCGACGCTGCTCCACCGCCATGGCTTCGCCACAGGTGCCCTCTGGCTAACGAAAAGAGAGTTAGCAATTCTGGCACTTTCTGTGGCCAATGGACAATAATTCCAAGCGCCCGCCATTTAAAAAAAAAATTGTTCCAATAGTTCCAAATATCTCCTCGCACATGGGCACATACTTTAATTGAAAGTGCTAAGCTGTCAATGTCATGATCGGTTCAACGAGGGTTCAAATCCCAGCATAGACATCACTTTTTCCCCCATTCCTTCAATTCAAGAGGAGTTTCTAGTGCCCTTCACTCTTCAATTGAATAGAAAACATTCATTCAGGTATAGATGGCAGCACCACAGAGCTGCTTAACTCCAAAAAGCATTATATCTCTCACGAATGATGGCACCGCTTTAAGGTGGCACTAATTAAGCGACATTCCACGGTTCATTACAGAAAACACAACTCTACGACAAATCAACTTCAATGCCCTGTACCAAACGAAAAGCCTAACATAACAGAACTCTTATGTCCATTCATTTATACGGTTATGAAAGCTTACGAGTTTTAATTGGTTTCAAAACCGTATAGTTTAGTATTCATGGTTTTTTAACCATACAAGTTGTAAACGTTATCGAAACTGTAAAGGTTAAGAATTGTTCCGAACCCTAAAATTTATGGTTTAATTTGATGTGCAACCTGCTGCTGTAATTTTACTCTAATTTTATAATGAAAATTCTAATAGTGTAGAGGTTGATTTAAAAAAAAAATAAAATCTTCTGGAATATCTCGTATTATTTAGGAAATAAATAAATAAATCACAATTATCTACACATGCTTACAATTTGCCTGTAATTTTAATAGGAAATAGTTTCAAATCAGCAACATGGAAATTAATTGAAATTGATCTTACTTGCACAGCTCACCGTTAAAATTTTTTCCCCTTTAATTTAATGATTAAATGAAGTAAAGGCATTATGACACAAAAAATTATTTTCCCTTTTTCAGTTCTTTCTTAAAAACGAATTCTAGATCAGGTGTCGTTAACCTTTTTACGGAGAAAGATAACTTTTTTCTGACAAAATTACAAAATAAGTTATTCGTATCACTCTTGATTATCAAGTATTTTTAAAGTTTTTTTTTTCGGATTTCGTAAAACTGAACGGAAAAAAGCAAATCTTTTAATGATTTTTCTGCAGGCAAAATAAAATTAATTTTAATATTGTGTTTAGAAGAAAATTTTTAAAACCATTTTTTTATTGACTAAATTTAAAAATGCTTTGAAATCAAATTTTTAAATTTTCAAAACAAAGAAAATTTTAGAATGTTTAAGATAAAAATTTTTAAACAAAAATACTTGTAGCAAATAGATCTTTTATATATTTTCATGTATAATAACAAGCTTAATGAACTAACAACGCTATGGAAATTTAAAACTTAGCTATACAATACCATTTTGCAGATTGAAATTCGCAAAATTTGTATGCGTTAAAAAATTATAGATTTTACGCTAAAAATGCGTAACATTGATTTCTAAACTTTCTGTGTAACTTTAAGCGGGCATTTATATTTTGATTCATAAACTATTAAATTCTAGTTAAGACTGCCAAATCTAGAAAAACTTAAAGCTCAGCTCCAGAGTAATAAACGGGGAGATTTTTCAAAATTATATTCGTTAAGGTTTAAATAATGTTTTATGTTATTGTTAAAAGTTTTAAATTAATATTGAAATTGCATCTAATGGCGTTAAAAGTGTAGTCATATTTCTATTTACAAATCCGAGTTTTAACGGGCTTAGTCAGAAAATTTTTAACATCAGCTTCATTTTTAGGATGAAATTCGTTGAAACTTTTTCAATTTATGTTTCCCGGGTGCGTACTTCTAAATTTAATTTCTAATCTGTCCCTAGTAACGTTAAAAGTGCCATATTTTCATATATAAACTGAAGTTTCTATTGGCATTTCCAGGAAAAGTGAAAGCTCAGCTCCAAATTATATGGCACCATTTTTCAGAATGACATTCAGAGAAACTTGTTATGTTACAAACAAAAAAATGCATGTTTTATGGTGCAAATTTGTAAATTTCATTTCTAAGCTACCCCTAATAACTGCAAGTCATTATTTCATCTATAAATTCCAGTTTTTACTGGTATTTCTAGAAAAATTTAAAGGTCAGGGAGTATAAGACGAAACTATTTTTTAGTGTGACATTCTTAAAATATTCTAATAGCAATACTGACATACTTGTGTAAAAATGTAAAATTCGACGCGAAAAATCGGAACTGATATTTACAGCAAATTTTTATTTTCTTCTTCTTAATATTATTTTGCATCATTTTCCAAAGCAAAGTGGTGTAATAAAAAGAGTGAAAGAGTATAAAAAGAGTGATTTGACTCATGAAAAAATGAATATCTTACCATTTCGCGTTTTCTCATAGTACAGAAAATATCAAATCATGTGATTATTAAAGAAACACGAGGAAGACCCAGATTTATTAGTTGTCATCAGCATAAAATTAAAGTCATAACAGTATTTATATTTTCGTTATCCCTTTTTCGACGGTATCTACCAGTAATTTGTTTCTTTATTTTATTACAAGGTCATAACATAACAATACTTTATTATATGCCGGCCATGTGGCAGAGCGGTTAGCGCGCCTGACTGCTAAGCCATTTTCGGCGGGTTCGAATTCCGCTCTGGGCATGGATATTTCTCTCTCTCTTTGTGCTGTCCTCTGTTGTGTGTGTGTGTGTCATGTGTGAATGTGGCCCACTCTTTAAACTGGTCTGGCGTGGGCAATGTTGCTCGCTTCCGTGACTTTGGTTCACAAGTGCCCACTAGGTAACGCGAAATGAGCAACAATTCTGGCACCTTCATATGCAAAGATTCAAATTCAGTGCCTGCCATAGGAAATGTTTTTTTTTTATTATATAACATCTTATGATAAAGATGTTTAATAAGGGTTTACAAGTATTTGCATTTACTTTTATTAAAAAATATGTGTAAAACTGGGATTACTCATTGTAATGTAAATAATGAACATAAAGTAACTATTTTAAATTCTAAAGTAATGTTAAGACTTAACGTTTTGTATAATTGCAAAATAATCTTCTTGCAAAAAAAAAAAAAATTATTTAACGAGTTTTTATAGTAACTTAAAAATTAAATAAAAATTTATGTAAAAAAAAGCATGTTAGAGTGTAGAGTAGGGTGCCTTCGGATAAGGCAGTGAAACTCGAAACTTTCATTGCGTATAAAATTTCTATTTTTCAATTATTTTGATTTTTTATTGTTAGAAAATTTCTTTACTTTTAAGTTATTTTTTCCTGTTTTCTGCAAGAACATACAAAATTACCAAAAAAAAAAAAAAAAAAAAAAAAAAATAATTACCAAAAAAAAAAAAAAAAGGCACCACATTGTAAACTTTTGCTAATAGAAAAAAAAATAAAAAATAAAAAAAAATTTATGGATTAAGTTGCAAAAGTAACCCAGAAAAATTATTAAGTTTAAACTTTATCCAAATAGAATTGGAAATTAAATCTGTGATACCAAATATATGTTAACGCAATAACAAATTTTGGGATTTAGGGGAGTTCTAAAACTTTTATTTTGATGTAACCATTTGTTTACCGTCAAAAAAAAATAAATAAATAAATATATCGAAGCAATATAAGGGGTTAATGAGTGATGTCTTCTAGCATTAATATATTGCTGCTTTTGTCTTAGGCATTATTACATACCTAAACCGTAATATTTTTAAAATTTCTTCTATTACTAAAAACTTTTTTCATTTATTTTTTAAAACCTTTATTTTTTTAAGAAAAGAACTTTTTTTTAATTCCGAAGATCGTTCTTGTAATTCAATAGCTTACATACCCACATATTCAATAGGTTACATACCTTCACTCCGAACTGGAGCATAGGGCTTCTATCATAGCTTTCCATCTCACTCTATTTGTGGCCAGATGTTTTGTCTCTCTTCATGATTTTCCTATTGTTTCCAATTCGTTTACAATCATCCTGCGCCAAGTGTATTTTTGGGTCTTCCTCTTTTTCTATTGCCCTGAGGGTTCCACTCAACTTGTTTTACTTTAAATTTCTCAAGTTTACGTAGAACATGAACAATCCATTTCCATTCACTTTTTTTTAATTTCCAGATCAATCGGTTTCTAACTCAATATCTTAATGTAAACTAAAATTTTGGGTAAAACTTGGATATCTCAATTTAAATGTGTTTGTTTCGTTCAATGGATTGCGAGTTTTTACAAAACCTGATTTTTGGTTAAAAAATTGAGGAACTATAAATTTTGATTTGAACTCACAGATAGGTTTTTCAAAAAGGAGTTGATCTCATTCCAATTTCTCTTTACTTAGCAATCGAATAAATACTTAGCCTGCAATTCCCCCTCTTTTATCTTATGTACTCAGGTTGAAATCTCTTTACAAAAAAACTTCTGGCATTTACTTTGCTGATATAGAGAAAGTAAATGGCTTTATGATCTAATTAAAAAGATGCAACAGAATTTGATTTAAAAGATTAAAACATTTTGAATAAAAAAGAAGTACGATCTCAGGCATCTCAAATTGCTTCTTTTTTATTTACTTAGTTATTATTTTATTTATTTACTTTTATATCGAAATACAGTTTTAGGGACTAAATTGTTGTAATCAAAATGGGAAATATTTTTGTCACTGATTAAGAGATATCCCTCAAAGATATTTGCTGATAAGTAAATGTGGGTGATATCTTTTGACCACCCATGAGTTTTTTAAAGGAATTTATACTCCGTGATGATATTTTCCAATGAAGTAAACATCAAGACGAGTGAGATAAGATCAAACATTTAAACTACTTATTTAAATATAAATATTTCATTGTTCGTGTACTTTTGTAGTTCATGTTATTTTAAATTAACTTAAAACATCTTCTTGAATATATACGTATTTCTCAGATTTTTACATTTGGTCGTAATTCTTGAGATTAACATTATTTCCTGCTCCATTTAAGAATTTGTTTGAGTAAAAGTGAGTATAGAACATTGAAGTTGTTTTCACTTTCTATGTTTTTTTATTACTATTTCAGCATAAAATAATTTGAATTGTCATTGAAACACTTTATATTTAATTAAATTATTTAAATTAATTTAATAATAGTAATGTACAATCGAAATTATCCATAATTGTGAAGTGTTATTTGAAAAAAACTAAATAAATAATTTAGATTAGTAGCTATTTATTTGTATACTAGCTGTTTAACTAAAGTGCGGCTGAAATTAAAATGTGTTTATTAAACATATGTTTCAGCGCATACATTCTATGAATGTGTTTACAGTCTTTGGTCGTTATTTTTCCAGAGAAAGGTTTTTTATGGAATAACTTCTTTGATTTAAATAGTTCCTCTTTGAAATTAATTAATATATTTAGTTTATGAATAATTGCAAAATATTATCTTTATGTATAAGACCAGGAGGGGGGACCAACCTGCGGCTCTTTGAAGGATTATTTGTGGCTCTCGATAAATGTACCCGAGTCCCCTTTTCATTTTTGTGCTACTATATTTTGAAAAATTATTATCGTTCCATATGTGTTTCAAAATGTCTTTTAAATTACTGACAGCAAACATGTGAGACTAAGTGCAACGTTGTAACAAATTTCATTTCCGTCCAAGTTAAGAATGATATGACCAATCGAAAACTGCGCGAACGAACATAAACAGTGGCGTAATCATTTTATTTCACTTTAAAATTCGTGAAATCCAAACGAAAAAAAAAATTAACTAACCAGCATCTCAAAGAATTACTGAGAAGTGCTGTCACCAATTATTCATCAAATTTTAAAGAATTATCAAGAGAAGTAAAATAAATGTGTTTAATTTTTAACTTATTTACACATATTTTGTACTTTTATTTATGTTTTCAATAAATAAAATTTTGCAAAAAAAAAAATTTAATACCTTTTTTGTCTACCTTTTAAATACGTATTTAATTGCGGCTCGTGAAAAATTTCAAATTTTGAAAAATGGCTCGACTATAAAGGAGCTTGGCCACCAATGTATTGGACTATATGTGGCGTATAATGGTAATTATGC
The DNA here is from genome assembly GCA_949128135.1 of Parasteatoda lunata. NCBI lineage: Eukaryota > Metazoa > Arthropoda > Arachnida > Araneae > Theridiidae > Parasteatoda > Parasteatoda lunata. The sequence goes on from OX421970.1 coordinate 62,491,516, forward strand.
TTTGTGAATATTCAAAATTTGTCTACGATTGTAAAAATTGTATGTTGTAAAAAAGTTTGACTAATAGCCATTTTGACTAATTTGTCTACTCGCCATAGACTAATAGCCGTAGTTTTTTTCAAAGATCTAAATACGATTGTAAATAATTAGAAAATTTCTTAACAATGTATTTCGAAAAACGTACAAAATTAAACAAGCACTATTTTTAAAGAATAACTACAAGTAATGTGGAGTTATACCTTGATATTTTACATCTTTTCACCCGTGCAATGTTTTTAAAAGTTTCATGTCCAAAATCACAAATTTACATAAAATATAAAATAATTTTCTAGCACTATCAGTTAGGTATCCTTTATTAAATAGAAGCATAAAAGCAAAGGTAGAAAGTGTGAATTAATAAAAAGGGAAAAAAAAGTCAAATGATTTATAATTTTTTTAATGCTGTAGAGTGCATAGTATTTCAAAAATAAGTACTCAGAGATGTAATATTTTTACAAAATAATTAAACAGAATTGTCAAGCATTTGCTCCGTTATTCTAGATTTATAATGATATGATAAATGTTTAAGCTTGTTAATTTTAACTGAATTTACCCAAATTATTCTTATTATTAAAAACGAAGTTTTATGAAACAATTTTATCCTTTCTATTTACAGTCGATTGGTATATAAATGTAATTACTATGAGTATTACTTATTATTTGGAACAAATGGGTTAAATATGAATTTTAGTCACTGAAATTTTAAAAAAAACTGCTCATTTATATGTTTTTTTATAAAATTGTTTTTTTTGTTGTTACTATTGCATAAGTTTATTGAAGAATTAAATAAATTTTAAAGTTTATTGTATAATTAAACAAATGTATAAATAAGTTGCTTAGTTAAACAAACACATAAAATTTTTGCATATTTAAAAACATCCATAATTGTATTTTCAACCAAAAGTAAAATTTTTCTTAAACATCTTCCTAAATTTGCAACACACTTTGACCAACTTGAAATTTCGAATACCCATTGACATTTAAGGTGAAATGTCACCGTTGAGTGAAAAAGAGCTAATAATAAAAGAATTTTAAATATTTCGAAAGCTTATACATGGTGAAAATAAATATTGACTGTATTTTTACAAGAAAGTTTTGTTTAGTTTTTTGCGGAAGTGTTCAACACTCCTTACCTTCCTTAGACTTATAGGTGTGTTATTTAAATTTTTTAAACGAATTATTCACAATTAAGAAAACATAAAGTTAAAGTAAAACAAATTGGTTTTATGTCAATATTTTACAAAATAAAAAAATAAATAAATAAATAAAAAAATGAATAAATAAATAAATATATAGACCAGTTTGGAAAACAAATAAAAAATGATTTAGAGATAGTGCATCTGTCAGCTATTTTATAATTTTAATAAATAAAGAAAAGGCAAAACAATATTTATACGGGGCAGATTGTTTCTTTTTTATTAAAACATCTCGATACCTGTGGCTTTGTTGAGGGCATAAAAGTGAAAATTTGGCTTGGAAAATAAATATTTAACCGTTAAACGTAAACCCATTCAAGCAACAAAAAAAAATGTTCTAAAAAATTTTTTTACAAAAATTTAAAAAAAATTATTTTGTTTAAAGTTTTTTGACTGATAAATGTTGATGAATGAGGTGACAATGGCTAGTGAGTTTTACATTGCATAATTATATGATTTCACAACGCAACAAAATAATGAGACCGTTCAAAGATTGCAATCTCTTTTTTTCTTGACGATTCTCTTTATTTCATATTTCTTTTTTCAAAGTTATAACTATCGAAGCTTAAGTCAGTTAAAGTTATAATTAAACAGTAACAAAGTGAATGTGTATTTTTTGCAAAATCATTTTCATAAAAATGTTTAGCTAATCATACACTTAAAATTCAATAGGAGCATATTTATTATAAAATTGTTCTTGTAAAATTTATCTGATGTTTCTTGATAAACATTACATCATCCAGAAAATGGAAAGAAAATTAAAATAACCCTCATAAATACAAAAGTAAATCCTCAAACGATATTTTTAATGCTGATAAAAATATAGCAAACGATGTTTTTAGAAAGAAAACTAAGAGCATAAGTTTTAGTGTATTAATGGCAACGATAACTGCAAATGAGCATTGTAATGGAACAATTTGTTTTAATTTGTTCACAGCCCCATAATGTGATAAATTTTCACCCACCACATTTAGCTACTGTTATGATTACGATAACTGTATTTACCTGCGGTCTCTCTCAACATTACAATCCTAGGTCGTGAGAAAAAGACCTGTATTGGAATGAAAAGAAGATAACACATTCGATCCCACAATGATGACAATCGAAAAAAGAAATGTTGATTCACCCGAGCTGTGCTTTTCTCACTATTCTCCATGGCAAAGTAAATTGTGCCTAAAGGATTAGTACGGATTATGCTTCGAAAATACAAATAGGATTTAATATAAATATGTTGTTAAGAAAAAGGATTAACGTTGCAGGCTTTTTCTTTATTTACATGAGGAATACTTTTTTAAGGTAAGATTTTTATAATAATTTTAGATAAATTGAAACTTTTAACAACCGCAACTTATAAATTAAGCATACTATAGAAAATAATTCTCCTGCATTAACAAAACAAATAAAATAACTGCAAAATAAAACAGATTATAGTCATCGTTTCTCATTTGAAAGAAAATATGTTAGCATTTTTTCCCATCTAAAAATTTTCTAACTAATTACATAGCTGAGTCTCTTATTTTATCAATTTCGTACTAATGTATGAAATTTTTATATCTTAATGATTACATACTGTCTTTGAAAGAAAATATAATATTATATTTTCTTTCAAGAATATATCATGTGATATAACAATAGACTTGAAAATAAAGTATAAATTGAAAAAATAAAACTTAAAATGCAATTTTTAAACTTTTATGATATAAATAGGATTTTATATAAAAATGTTGTTAAGAAAAATGTATTTATGTTGCAGGTTTTTTTTTTTTTTTTTTTTTTTTTTTCCCATTGATCGGATGAGTATTACTTAAGATAAGATTTTTTATATTAATTTTAGATAAATTGAAACTTTAAACAACCGCAACTCATAAAATTAAGCATACTATAGAAAATAATCCTTCACAAATTAGCAGTTTATAGTAATTGTTTCTCATTTGAAAAATAATATTTTTATTTTTCCCCAAATAAGAACTTTCTAATTATTTACATAGCCTGGATACCTTATTGTATTTAGTTTCGTATTATTGTATAAAATTTTAATACTTAAATGATTGCATACTTTCTTCGAAAGAAAATACAACCATTATTTTGATGTAATAAAACAATAGAATTTACAAATTAAAAATGCTTTATAAATTGAAAAACAATAAAATTGAAAATGCAATTTTTATATTGTATTGAGTGCATGACTCTTTTCACAAAAATGCAACGGTGTACTAAAAAGATATCAAGTAGCCCGATTAACTATGCGTCCAAGAAATACTTTCTGGTATTGGTTGAGGTTTGGTGAAATTTTATATATTTTTAAAACTCCAAAACTTCATTTCTGAGAAAATTGAACAACAAGATTAGAAAAAAACCTAGAAGAATCAAAATTTATGTTATGTCATCATTCATGATATTATATTGAATCATTAAGCTCTAGAATAATTTAATTAAATAAGCATTTATTTCGCGTCAACTGTAAATGTTTACTTGGCTAGATCACAGCAATGACATGCTAAAAATTTAAAAAAAAATATAACTATTGTAAAGTAAAAGTTATAAATAATGTAAGTGCAGATTTTTAAAATTGAAATTTTTAATTAAAAATATTATAGAGTGTAGTAACTGTAAAAATGGATTCTAATTAGCTAAAATATGAATTTATAAATTGCTGAATTGAAAAGTTTGATGTATGAATGCAGTGATTTTTTAATGAATTTGAGCAAATTGGTTTGGTGTGATGTTAACAATCGGAAATAAATATTATGCATTGTTTTTATTTCTTCAATTCGCTCTTATTTCTTCAATTTAAGCTTCAAATCGTTGAAGTTTATTTGTCCCCAACACTTATTCAAACTGGTCGTGTCATAGCTCTCTCTTGATGCTTAAATTTGCTTCTATGGTTATTGACTGCTTGTGGCTAAATGCCTTTGGAACTCTTCCATTCTAAAAACACTTTAAGAAAAATTTTTTAAATTATTTTTATTAACCGATTTCTAATCAGACAGAAATGTTACATCAATTTAGGGAAACTGATTATAATGAAGCTTAGTTCAAAAAAAGCAATAGGGAAAAAAGTTTAAAACCCGGACGTTATTTCATACTACTCTACTAAATAAAAATTTATTACTAATTGAGTTTTGCGGTAATTTTATTTTTATTAACAAATATTTATTAAAAATACTGATATCTTAAAGTAATTAGATTAGTAATTAAAAAATTACATTATGTAACATTTTTAATCTCTCCATGGATTGGAATAAACTAAAGTATCCAGATTTCATTGATAAAAAATGTATACATAAAAATTTTATTTTTGATTTAGAAATACATAGATATAGAAATATTAGATTTAGAAATACATTTAGAAATAGATAGATTTGAGAAAAAAGGAAGTTTCTAATTTAGATATATCTCCTATCTAATTTAGATATCCTCCTTTTTAATAACTGGGTTATTCTTTCATTTACTTTCAAAGGTTTCTATAGTGAATAATTCAATACAAATAAAAGAAATGAATTATTCTAGAGAAAGAAGTAAATGTATCGAAGGTTGCGTGTCTTCTTAAAAGTAGATCATGTCTTACTTATCTATCTTACATATAGCATATCATCTATTTTTGATACTGCAATGATATCCTGTAGTAAAAGTGTTGTTATAAATACACTGTTATCTGGAAATAGAATAAAATCTAAATGGAAAAAATATCAAATTTGCTATTTTTTTTCAGAAAAGACACAATCTTCTTTATGCATCACAATTTAAAAATCTCATTGAAGGGAAATTTCAAAATGTGATATGCTTAAGGAATTTTATTATGTAGGTTTTTTTCTTTTTTCAGATATTATAGACAAAAATGTACCCAAAGTTTTTTTTGCCTATTCTCTTCACAACTTGCCTACGTTAACGTGGGGTTAATTTCGTTTTTTAGTAATTTTAATGCTCCCTCCATTTTTTACAATGCAGTATGAAACTTTTTCAAGTTATCATTATTACGTTAATAAAGTTTGATTGGAAGCTTTTCTTGACATAAGTAAATAGCGTAAAACTTCAAACTTTTATAAAAATTACTAGTTGAATACTTGTTTTTCGTACGGGGGGAATAAAAAAAAAGAAAGTATTCAATAAATCCGTATTGAACAACACTACTAAATCATGCACAAAACTGAAAGGCATGTACCGACACAACTAATAAAGATAATATAACTTCAATTTATAACTACTTGTTGTCATCTCCGGATTGCTTTCTTCATTAAATTAAGCAAAACACGTTTTATGTAGTTCATCCCATCATAATAGAGATTATTTGTATTCAGCATGACTTGACACGATGCTTTTGCTCGCGGCCAGCTCATGATAGTCAAAATTTATCTCTATCAGGTATTTTTCTTCGGTACATTATACTTTTTCAGGGGCCAATGACACAATTATTTTCACATAATCGATATTAAAACTCCTCAGTATTGGTGCAGTTTAATAATTACCAAATATATCAATATAGTGCTTTAAACCTATAATAGTATATTTAGTACCTATTATTACATTACCCTTCAATATCTGATTTTAGTGCTAAATATATTTATCAGTAGTAGCATACTAAAGCCAAAATTTTAAAAATAAATAAATACTTTTAAGATCTTGACAAAAACATTAGAGCATGAGAATTCTCTTTCTGACCTTTACCTGTTTAAAATATTTATAAGTAATGGTGGAAAGTTTTTTTTATAATTCTTATTCATTAAAATATTAATACGATATCTTTGCAACCACTGGAGGAAATATTTTCCAAAACTGCAGAAAATTCATCGTAAAATTCTTAAACTGCACCAATTATCATATTAATAGTTGTATATGTCACAAAAATTAATTAAGCGTCATATGCGTGTGACGATTTTCTACGGTTCCTCTAAATGAATGAGCATTCCGTTAATTTTGCGTTTTAATAAATAGCCTATATAGCTTATTCTTTTTCTTTATTTCAATTTGCATCTATTATCTAAATTAATTAATTGTCAATAATAGCATGGCGATTTTTTGCGTTTCTCCAAAACGAAGTTGCACGTCCTGTCTATTAATTTTGTCTTTCAATATAAAACTGTTTTTTTTAAAAATTTTAACTACCGTTGATTTTAAATTATTTAATTTCATAGAAACACGTATTAAAAGTATTACTATAAACAAAATAAACACATAGTTTCAGATAACTTTAGAAATACTAATTAGTGGCGTAGTCCTCCGACCCTAATTTTATAACCGGTGTTGAGCAGCCAAACTAATTCTGGGTTTACGACTATCAAGGTTCAGCTCAGTAACCTTGTAATTTCGAACCCAACCCAGAAAACAATAGAACTAATGGATCAAGCAGTGGGATAAAGTCTCCTTCAGGGAGGAATTTTTGATGGAACTAGCCCGCATTTGCGTTGCATGGAGAGAAAAACCACGAAAACCTCACACGGTTTGTCCAACAGCAAGGGGATTTTAACTCACGATTCGTCTGCCATTGAAGATATTTTGCGTCAGCACCGTGGCTGGTGCGAGTCTGGAGCAGAATTCGTATTAATTAACCATCACAAGGATTCGAACCTGGGTCCCGCATTGGGAGGCAAACGCTCTATCCCCTGAGCTAACTCGGCTCTAACGTTATTCTGTGACTTGGTTAATGAAAAATATTTAAATATTATAAAATACGTGGAATAAACTTTTTTGTTGTTGTTAAAATAGAGCTATAAGCAAGCAAATATCACTGATGTTATCTTTAAACTATTACATCCCATTCGAACGGTACACAGTGAATTGTTCGAATATCGACAGTGACCTTCCCCGTGAACTATTATCTTTGAACTATTATTAATAACCCAAATTTCATCGCTTTCGGTCGGGTGATTTAGATGTCTATATAGACGGACATTCTTTATTATATATATAATTGAGTAATAAAAAAAAAAAACAAAATGAGTTACTTTTTAATGACTTTGGTAAGTTCTTGACTTCAGATTTGTCGTTTTCGATTTAGCGTGAACATATGCAAATAACAATATTTCAATTGTATAAACAGAAATATTTAACTTTCTTCTTATCCTTCGAAACGGCTCCCCAGATGTAAAAACTCCGGAGACATTCTGAAATAATATTTATTAGTTTAACTTAATCTACCTTCATACAATATTTGATGCTTTTATAAAGAGATACACATAAATTATTTATATTTAAAAAAAAAATTATGCTCTTATCTTTGTGTGCACATTTATAAAATATAAAAAAAATCAAATGCAATGTTTTTTGTCCTGAAAAATATGTTTATAAATATAGTTATATATAGTAATATACATATGTTTAGTATTATGCATATTGGTACATTTAATGCTCACTTCCAACATGTTATGTGTGTTTACATTTTTACCTCTTCAAACTGTGTGATAAAACAACTCGTCGTGTCAAACAGTCTCTTACTTTTTAAATAAACAAAAAAAAAAAAAGTCTCAAACAAACAAACCAGACTACTCTATTCGAACTTCATATTAACGGAAAACCAATACGTGGGAATGAACGAAACATCCGAAATCACAGCCTAGTCGCTTCACTGACATGCAGAAGATACATTCAAAAAAGGAAAGAGAAAAAAAAGCAGCTGGAATCCTTTATGGGGAAATAATAACCAATTGTACGTAGTAGACAGCTTTTCTGACCACTGGACTCCATAACAACAAAATAATCTATTGAGAGACAATTATGGAATAGTACACACCTGTCATAGATAGGGGAGGGGAAAATAACAATCAATAATGACTGGTGTATTCTGATTTAATTTTTATTAGGAAGGTATTCATTAGCGGTAGGTGTCGTTTTATTGGATTGGAATTTCATTCGAAAAGGGAGTTATTCAAAAGAAACGCATTATTTGATTTTGCGTATGAAAGTTACTCATAATGTTAGAATACAATAGTCACTGAAAAAGTGGTAAAAAAATATATAAAAGCTTCTTTTCAAAGGTTCCATGGAAAAATAAAGAATAAAGAAATCTATACAATGTTCACACGTAGAATATGTAAATCTGGCGATATATAATTCAATATTTTTTTTTTATGTGACATTATGTCTGTCTAAAAATAATGTATTTACATAGTAAAAATCACGTTGCAATATTGGAAATATTATTTGTGCGACGATATAAGCAAGTTTAAATGTGAACGATAAAAAAAGAATAAATAAAATGAAGAGTAATTAACTTTTTTGGTTGGTGAGTTTTCTGTTAAGGTTATCTTAGTTTTTTTTTTACTTTAAAATTTTTTATGACTTTATCCGTAATAATAAAATGAAGAGTTTGCGTGTTTGTCTGTGTCTCTCTCTTCCGGTATCGCCTGTGCTTACGTCCTAGAATTTGGACCTTGGGTCAAAGGAGAAATTTTAGTCCCCAATGCTGAAAATAGTTCCAAAATTTCATTTAGTTTGGGACAATCAGGTCAGACGCTTAAAAGATCGAATTTTTTCATCGATTTAGAACCATTTTTTTATTTTATTTTTTTAAAAATATTTTGAAGATATCATAGGAGTTTTGCTAGCTTATAGCTATATTTAATTAAAAAATGAGATTATTGCGTGTTTTTTAATATTTAATTATTTTTTTATGCATCGAAGACAACATGCTTATTTGCTTACAGTTTTGAAGAGTGATAAAACCAAAAAATTAAAAATCATAGGTAATTGAAAAAAAAAATTATAAGTTATTTAACTATTATTGACGCTAGTGATGTTTACTTAATTTTGATAATTCGGGCTACTGACATTATGGTAGAAGGTTCTACTTCCAAATATGCAAAGAGTAATCGACTATGGCAACCAGCCTTTTTAAATAAGTAGAATTTCAAGTGTTTCGAGATTTAAGATTGTACAGTCAAAAATCAAGACAATATATAAGTATAACAAACTCATATTGCTCGTTAAAATCGTTTAAATCAAACTGAGCACTTATTTGCTATTATTAATTATGCAAGACAATGCCTTTCGTTTCTAAGGGTTTTTTGCCAAAACGAAAACAACTGTTGTTACAAATTTCTTGAAGCTAAAAGCATACACAGAAAGTTAACAATTAAGAAAGAGAAGAAAACACAGAAAGTAAGTTAAAAGAATACATCTAAAATAGTAATTAATTCATTTTAAAGCAAAAATGAACTTTAAAAAAATAATTAGCTTAATGGCACCGTTCTGGAACTAATAGACATCATAACCAAGTAAATAAGTATTTGCATTAATAACTTAAAATCACAGGAATGGACTTATTTGTTTATGTAATTTAAAAGTTAAAATCTACATTGGTGACAAGACTCTTCACAAAACATTTTAACTTAAAAACGGACCCTTCACAAAATAATTTATCTTTTAATCGGACCCGTCACAAATTTGTTTATCTTCATTATTGTTTTGTTAATCGAATAAACCCTTCCCAGGAAGGGGGGGGGGGAGAAAGACAGATGTAAACGAACTAAGTTTTGTCTTCGGCAGACGCTTCTTCCTTTAATCGTCCGAATAGAATGTATTTAGCCTATTCTGCGTTCAGAAGCATAGGCTAAATAACAAATATTTGTATGTTGCATCGCTAATTTAGTAGCTGCATTTGCTGTTTATTTTTTAAAATTTAATTTATTTTAATTATGATTTTACAATGTTGAGCATAATCTTGTATGTCTTTACAATTCAAAAACTCCTTGAAAAAGTTTTTTTTTGCAATAACGGACCCTATTTTCACAAATTCACAAAAGCGGACCCTGGTTGAAAGAATGTGACTTAACGTTTATTTTATATTCACAAATTACGAGTAATTTTTTCACAATTTTTACAAAAACGGACCTTTCACAAAATGTCTGGACAGACCCCTGAGTACATAAGGAATAAGTACAGGATAAACTAATTGATTGTTGTAAGTTTGGACTATTATGAGTTGCCCTTGAGCAATATTAACATGCCAATATTATGATGAACTTCTAAATACAAGTTTTGATTCATCTGACAACGAAAAGTCACCGAGAAGGGCAACAAATGATAAATCAATAAATAAATAAATTCAAATTTTGCTAATCGTGTCGATATTAGCCTTTCTGTGATATTAGCCTTTAGGCGGTATTAGTCTTTCGGATGATTTCATAGTGATGATTAGTTCCAATTTATGGATTTTTTTTACTTTTCCACTCATATGGAGAACGGGTACTCAGCTAGCAAGTCTTATTTTGATGCAATGGAAAAAATTAAATAGAAAAAAAAAACAGAAATTTCATTGCGTTCAGTATACAGTTAAAAGTTAACCCCTCTGGAAAGGTGGGAAGTAATTTATAGGGTGTTTTAATAATTTCTTTGTCGTTAGTTGTATAGCCTTTGAATATGTTGCCTTATTTCGATTTCAATAGGTTATTTATAAAAAAAATATAACAGTTGTATTGTTTTTTATAGCAAGTTCACTGATGCAATTAATGAATTTAATATTATTTATTGTTATGTTTATAACAAGTAATCTATCTATGTATATAAAAATGAATGTATGTGTGTGAGCGTGCCCTATATAGACTCCTAAACCATCCGACGCAAAGCGGGGAAACTTGTCTTACAGATAGTTTGAAGCACGAGAAAGGTCACTGTCGATATTAGAACATTCTGCGACGAGCCGTTCGAGCGGGATGAGGGAAAAACGAAATGGAACTTTCTGATTAGTTAACCGTTAGCCATTGTTTTAAATTTAACGATTCAATTTTTCACATGTCTCAAAGATAACATCAGTGATAATTCCGAGCTTATAGCTAACTTAAGATTAAAGTGAAAGGAAAAACAGTTCTGTTACATTAAACATACCCATATTGATGCAGCCACTTTATGTTATTTTCTCTGATTCATTAATTCCCCTAAAAATGCCTCTTAAATGGTTCTTCCATCAAGCTCTTTAATTGTGTCGGCATATGCCTTTCGGTTTAGAGCATGATTTCTCAGTACTGATTTAGTGATTCTTTACCTTTTTTTATACACTCCGTGCGAAGAACGGATTTTCAGCTAGTTTTTAAGAAATACATATTCTATATTTTTAGTTTACAACCTTTTAAAAATTTATGAATCGACAATAATAAATCTTCATTTATATCCCTTCATATATACTATACTTCACTAACATTTCATTTATACTGTTAACTGATTTTGAATTGCGGTTTACGGTATTTTCCCGTTATATCATGTCAAAAAATAGCTGGAACAGTTAATGTAATGGGGAGCTAATATCAGGTTGTTATTTATTAATTTTTTTAAAGTATAATTGCACAGTGAATTGAATAATTTTTTTAAATTGAAGTATCTCAATTTTAATTAGAGTTTGGAAACTTCATCTGATTTTCTGTCCCATGGTGGATTACAAGTAAGACACGGTGATCGGCAAATAACAAAAGTCAATCACCACTGGCTGTGGTCAGTGAGCGGGTGGGTGAGAATTTTGATCATTTATCGGAGGGACCGAGGATGCACGGTAACGGTCCTCGTTAAACTGTTCTACCATAAAGTGTTAGATTTCACCCTCAAGTCATCATTTTACCAAAATGGTTGAGTTTACAGAGGATCAAAATTGTGATGGCATTTTTTCGTATCAACCTCAGAGATGACCACCACCGATAGCCCATTGCGCATCTCTAGTGTGACGTAAATAAATTGCTACTACTTATCCGACTTTCTGAATTAAAAGCATAAATGCGAAAAAGAATATAAAAGCGTTAAAATAAAAACGTTCATTTCTAACGAGGTCAAAACTTCACAGTTTTCAGTTGTTTTAATCAATGAATAAGCGTCAAATTCCCAAAAATTGATTGAACACTCCAAAAAAACTTCATTTTATAATATGTGAAATCCACAACTTGGTGGAAAAAAAATTAAAACTATCTTTACAACTACTATTATATGTTAAAAATAAATGCCACATTTCTATTTATAACTTAGAACTAGTTTCAACAGTGGGTAAATTGAAAAAAAAAATGTAAATTCAAATTATTAAAGTTTCGATGTGTATGAAAGTTTTTTTTTCGAGATGTACTTCAAACAAGCTAGAACACTAGTTTAGCAGTAAACTTTTAATAAATTTTTTTAATTATCCATTTAACTTTAAAGTAGTTTATCCTAACAGTATGAATAAAGCTGTCTCTTTTTTGCCTCGCATAACTAATTTTTCTTTGCAAAGAAAATAATTTTAAACATAAAACAATAAATTATTATCAGAAGGTAAAAAAAAAAAAAAAAAAAAAATAGAATGAGTGGTATTCAAACCAAGTTTTTAAATTACTTTAATTTCTTTGTTGTTGATGAAAGTAACGTGTTACTTCAAATTTTTTTTTAATTAATGAAGGCCTGTATCTTTCAATTGTTTTGATTCTTGCTAACATGCAAGATTAAGAATCGTGCTCAGAGGCTATTTACAGTTGAAATGAGTAACATAACAGGAAAAATGTATTTTTATCTTTAGTTAACAACTGCTAATAATTTGACTCCTACAATGTGAAAAACTGGTGGACAATTAATAGTTTGGCGGATCTACTGTCGGGATTTCATCGCCTTGTTGGCGTCGCATCCGGGGAATTTCAATTGGAGTACAGCCAGCTAAGATTTCTAAAGTCACTCTGAAAAAAAATGACCTCAGAGAATGAATGACTAAAAGACAGGTTATTAGAACATTTCAAAAATGTATGGTAACCAGGGTAACGGTGATCAAATGTGAAAATAACAGTTTTTCTAAAAAAGCGATTCATCTTTTATTTGAGAATGTGATTTTTTTATTATTAAATTTCCTTTTGGATTACAAAAACTCGAGTCCCTCGTTATCTTTATGGATATCTATATGAAAGGTAATATTTTACTTTCTATAAAATAAGTTATATTTGGAAGATAGCGTTTGCAAATTCTTGGAAGTTCATTTTTGCGTTTAAGTAGTTTGCTATGGATTTAGTTCCATGTTGAAACGGCCGATGTTACTTCGTAGTAGCAAGCAGTTTTTTTAAAGTTTTAATAAGTAACTTTAAGGAGTTTTATAAGTCATTTTAATAAAAATTGTGATTCATTGATTTTTAAACTGATTTAATCTTAAACTGATAAATAATGTATTCACAAATAGATCAATGATTATTCACTCAATATGATTTTACTCGATATATGATATGATGTTATTATACACTTGTATTTCTAACAACAAATTTAAAGGAGAATTTTCAAAAATGTTTTTACTAAAGAAGATCCTCTCATATTTAATTTTCAATTACGTAACCGATTAATCAATTAGTAAAAACTTGAATTTAACTATGAATCAACAGATTCTTAATGAGGCTTGTGATACTTTTTAAAGTTCATACTTTTCGAATGGTTATTCTCATTTTTAGTTCTTTAATATTACAAAATATGAATATTTTGATAATTAATGATGTATATTAATGTATTTATTTCCAAGTTAAAATAGATAACGTAAACTCTAATAACTTGACCAAATCTAAACTATAATAGTTAAAATATAGATTGGTGCTATTTTTCAAAATTGTCAAAAAGGTCTACTTATGAGAAAAGCTGCTAATTACTGCGGTTCAACATATTTTTTTTAAATACCTTCTCTTTTAATAAGTTAAAAAAGATGTATTGTTCAAACACAATGGTCTAAAGGTGTATCTACTCTAAAATTAATGTGACTTGTCTTATGTCAATACTGCCAATCTTATTTCTTTTGATGCTATAAATATAGCCGCGTGTTCAATAAAGAAAGAAATAGTTATCCCTGTCAGACGACAATATGAGACAATATGAGTCAGACAGCTTGAGCTGCTAATCCACTTAACTTTCATACGACATCAATACGATATTCGTCAACTATATTCAACGTGCTGTTTGGAATGTTGATCAGTTTCAGTTTCGAACTTACAACCATGTGTTTTCAACGAAAGGTGTAATTTGGTTTTCAACAAATCCTAACTACAGTTGCGTGAATATTTTTTGGAGTAGTTAATCAGTAGCTATTGGTACTTACTAACATTTTTTGTGTGTCTGGTATACATTACCTCTAGTTTGAAGAAATGTTTTCATCACATCTTTTGAGTCCTAGTTAAAGTAATATTTAAGTCAAGAATTCAAATGAATTGTCCTAAGCCCCTGCCTTTCCTTGAAATATAGGGAAAATATATTCATTCCTAACTTATTTCAAACTTTTCCAAACTTAAGGAGATCCATATCAATAAAATCAACTTCAATTCTCAAATATAATTTTTTTTATCAAATACTAAACACAATCTGGATTTTTCCTTTCCAATATCTCATCCGTTTCCGTAGTTCTTCTTTTAAATATTAAAAAAAAAACGGGAAAAAAATCTTACTTGTCGTATGAAATTCTTTTTTTATTTGCTTTGAATTGTCTAAATATAAAGATTCAAAATAATTTTAATCAGCATTCACTAATACTTTTATAAACTTATGAAGACAGTGGATCCTTTAAAAGGATATTAACTTTTTTAAATATGGGCCCTATAATCCAATAACAATCGTTTCTCCTTTTACAGTTTTTTTTCATTTATGTTTGACAACTAGTTTGTAAAATTATTCATTATTGTTTTGCTTAATTTCAAACAATTATACTGTTTACTCTTGAGCCATTAAGTTTGAAATTCATTTATCCATTTGTCTGATCATTGGAATATGCTTCTTAAGCTTTGAAAATGAAGAGTACCATCGTCAGGTTAAATATTTTCCTCGCTATTGCTTCTCTTTCTGGTCCGGTATAAATAATTTACACTGCGTTTCAATTTAATTTTAATTTGCAAGCAGATCTCTTCCCCTTTGGACTAATAATTCCAGTGTTTGTGGCCTCCCTGGCCGACCGGTATCGCCCACGAATCGCTGTGCAAAGCGTGGAGGTAGCGGGTTCGAATCCCGCTGTTACTCTGGATGTATCTTCGTTCTGTCCTTCTCTGTATTGTGCCATCTGTCCTTCTATTTTACAAAGGTTTATAAGCCTAAATTGAGCACACAAGCCTGAAAATGTATGTAATTCCAATTCCCATTGTTTGCATAAGCGAATAACATGCGAGCGTTTACTTAGAACTAGGACGGATTCCTAACTCACTAAGCTTTTGAGCAACTTCATACAAATATCGCCGATTTCGGTGGAACCGATAACTCGCTAAGCACAGATATCTATTTGACGGTCCCGAATTCTGATGGAGAAGATTTTGTGTTTATTTAAAGTCATTAAAGTTTAGCCCAAACAACTTACAGAAGCATTTTTTTATTTATTTATAAAGTTGCACAAATTTTGTAAATAAAAAAATGGTCCACTCCATAAATGAAATGCGTGAACATCTAACGGCACGGAAAGAGGAATGATAAAAAATCGTTGAAAATTGAACTCACTGTCTAATGTTTCTTAATTATAGGTCCTAAGTGCAATATGAGTATAGATGTTAAAGCTTCACTTAAAATCTTGCAACCTACTCTGTACTGTAAATCTATAATTTGGTAAAAGACATTGGTTATGAGGCTGAAACACTTTCTTCTTCAATACATCTCCACTGATCTTTATGATGAGCCGCTGTGGTTCCGAGGTTAAAGCGTTCAACTTCCAATGAGGTGAACCAAGTTCGAATCCCAGCGGTGGTTAGTTGATATGAATTCTGCTCCTAGTTCGCACCGACCATAATGCTGACATGAAATATCCTCAGTGGTAGACGAATCTTGGATTAGGATTTTCTAGCTATCTAACTAACCATGGGAGGTCTTCGTGGCTTTCCATGTAATGCAAATGCGAGTTAGTACCAATCAAAATCCTCCATGAAGGCTAGATTGTTCCAGGAGTTCCCTTGTCTTCTGGATATTGTTCACAATTACAAGGTTACGGAGTTGAACATTGATAGTCATAAACTCAGAATTCGGTTGGCTGTTCAACACCAGTTATAAAATTAACAACGCTAACATGGTAGTATCCGAGACTATATAAAATCTTTATTTTATAATCGGCTATCATTGGTATTCATTGATGTTCCACAGATGGCATTTTAAAACTCTTGATGATTGATTATCTGATTAATTTTCAATTTTTTCACACAGATAAAATTCATGCGGAATTTTTACTTGCCCAAGTGACACAAACCTGTGACTTTTCCTGTCTGGCCTCTATATTTGTTTAATAAAAGTTGGGATCCGAAAAAATTAATGACTTGGAAAAATACGAAATTAACAAGCACGTAAGAAGTGCTATGAACCCGATGTGATTTCAGTAGGGAATTAAATTTAAATAATTTAATTTTAGGGAAATAGGTGATTAATAATATCTTATTCATAGAATGTGTTAAATTACATTTTAATTTTAATTCGATATTCAGAAAATAATATCCAGTTCTACATCGAAAGTGTATTGATTACTATTTTTACAAAGTTGATTCAAATTTTCTAAAGCAATGATAAAATAATTTGCATTAGATGTAAATTTAGTAGAAACCGTCCGGCAAAAACTATTTCAAAATAATAATTTCATTTCGTAGTTTTTATTTTCTTCTTTGTGACCCATTTTGGTTTTTCTAAGTTTTAGATACTTGTGAACAAATTTAAAGTACTTTTATTTGAATGAGCAAATCTTCACCTTAAACTTCATTAGAAACTCAATTAGAAAAATAGGATGAGGGGGAATTTTTAAATTTAAAAGATTTATCCTCTAGTCTATTTCTTCCGTGAGGAAAAACATAGTGTCGATTTAATCGCCAAAAGTAATTCTTGTAATCCTAAATTGCTTACAGAGCAACACTGTGAAATAAATTTGAGTTTGTTTACATTAATCATTTTCACGCTAAAAATTTTAGGAAAATAATTTTTTTAGTATTGCATAATCTGTGAAGAATAATGTTTACTATTGCAATATTAAATAATTATGGATTAATTATTAATTTGTTGAATGTCAAATCTGAAGGAATATTTGTGTTTATTAGACCTTGTTAAAAATTGGTAAGAAAAGTTTCGATCCTTTAAAAGCTATATTTAATAATTTAAAAATTTTTTAATTTTTCACCTTTATTGGGTAATAATGTTGGATTTAATATACTTATATTTTTATATCTTAGTATAATTAGTTCCATAGGAGTTGGATTTATAATTACTTTTGTTCTATTTCGAGTAATTTCAAATAAATATTGTTTGATACATTTTTAAACATTTATTATAGATTTTTAATGTAAAAAAGAGGTTTAGAGATTTGTTGATTTATTTTTTTATTACCATATCAATTTTTTAAATATATATATTTTTTGACAGTAATTATGTTCTTAACTACATTCAACTCAACACTGAAATATGCTCTGACCTAATTTGGCGATAGTGTAGTAACATTAGAAAACTTAATCTTTTTTTGAGGCAGTTAAATAAATGTAAAGTAAAGTAGATGCGAATTATAAATTTGAATATCCTTAAAGCACAATAATTGTGGGATTTTATGTTATAATCTATAATTGAATTATATGTAAACGCTAAGGGAAAGTAGCATGTTATATTTTTATTGACGTCATTGCATATTAATAAATAAAAGATTTTGGGTTTAATACCGAAAACTTTAGCTATGTTATTCGATTCATTTTTTTAAAAACAACTTTTTTCGAATTCTTTAAATCCCTATGTCTATTAATTTTAAAGCTAATTGGTTTGATATTTTTCATATCTAACAAACCAGTTTTATTATATAATTTAAAGGGGTTTAATAAAAAAGTTTTGAATTAAAATGAAGTGTATTTGGTGAATAATTTTAACTTAAACTCTTTCAGTTAGTAAAATGATTGATTGTAACTTTGATTGTAGCTAGAATTTGATCAAATAAGCTTAAATAGTTTTCAGCTTTTTACCATAACAATTAAACAGAATAGTTACATTAACACCTTTTAGTTAGTCTTTCACAGTCCTCATAAAGTTTATATTATTTACAGAAGCTCAGGTTGCTTTGCTACACTGCTAATAACATTACTTTCTCTTTTACTATTTGTTTTTGCGTCAAACCTAGTTTCTAACACCATTTGATTTCCTTGCTTTGAGTATGACGCGCCGTTAATGTTTTGCGTAGTATAGTCAATTCTGTTTGTTGTACTGTTAAATTCTACATTCAATTCAGTCTGATTAATGGTACTGCCTATAACTATAATTTGCATATATGAGGTGTTATGCAATGATTGCTCTTTGAAATTTTTTGATAAAGAAAAAAAAAAGAGTACAAATCAGTGGGCACAAATTGAAGTTTAAGACGATAAAAGTCATATGAAAAGATTAAAATCAGTTTTATTGCCTGATCAAACTTTGAAGTATTTTTAATAATCGCCTTTTAATTCCACCAGTAATCAAACAAGTTAGTTCCTCCTTTGAGTGATAAGATATATTTTGAAAGCTCTTTTTTTTCTTGCATAAATAATTATTTACCATCACAGATGGCTACACTTTCTTAATATCATATTTTTTAAAAAAAAGTTTTAGATATTAAAGACGGTCTTCATGGAATACCGTATAAATTCATGCGAAATAAAATTTTTTCTAAAAGTGTCCCTTTTTTAAATATGCAATAATTAAATTTTTTTGGAGACATTTCTTTTTACTTTTGATATTATTTGCGAATGTATACTTAAGTAGTATAACAGTAGAACAAAATTAAAGATTTAAATAAATTTTTGATGACAAAGTTTTTTTTTCTTCACTAGTTTCAATTTCTAGAACTAATAACCGAACTAATAACTAATATCCAAACTTAGAACTAATAATCGAAATCTTTTTCTTAATGCATCGTACTCTTTAAATAATTTTCTGCACGCCATCTTAATTTCTATTTTTTAAGTCTTATAATTTTTGCGCAGCTAAACTGAACGCAACGTAAAAAAAAATCACAATAAAAGCACTAAAAAAGAATTAAAAAAATAAAGCTACCGTGTATGATATTTCTTGCTACAAGTTTAGCAGTCTTTAATTCTCAGACTAATTATAAATTAGTAGAGATAAATTGGAAAGACTCTCTGTTTTTTAATGTCGATGTGGTTTTGTTTCATTACAAATAACTTTAGCACGTTTTAAACACGAAGCTTGTAATCAGATTCATTTCAAACATAAATATTTGCTTAAATTTTGAAAGATTTTTTTAATATTCATATAATTATTACCGTTATACATTTCAAATATAATTTTTTATTACCCAATTTGAATGTAGCGTACGTTTCTTTTTTGTGGCATGTTTCATTAGAATGTGTTGTTCTGAACTATTTTATTTCCTTATCAAACGACTCTTGAAAATCTAGAAGACCAGATTGCTTTTTATTCTTTGGATTTATTTTTTACCTTCACTTATTCATAAAGTAAATGCCTTCTTTATGTAACACGAACCCAAAGTTTTTATTTCGTTCCTCCTATTTTTGAACGAATTTAGTTTAAAACGTTATATCTGTTTTTTTAAAACGGTGTCGTTTGCGTTTGGTACAGAATAACCGATTCCAGATAGTGTGTCATTATGTTTAGCAGTAACGCAATCCAAGTTTTGCTTCATTTTCTGACTTGACCTTAACGAAGTAATGTCTAAAGTTTGTAACAGGTCTATGAAAACATAATTTATAGACCCGTTTTTTATAATTATTTTTTTAACTTTATAAACTTTTATGTAATATTGTTGTCTTAAATTAGCAAAGGTAACTTTTTCTATAATCTAATTTTATTTTTGACCTAAAATAGGAAATATCTGATTTTCTCTGTTGGTATTGTTAAAAAATGTAAATAAAAATGCAGATTATATATAAATATAAAAAAAAGCAAGGAGTTTGTTACAGTTTTGATATGTTACTTAGGTCTATTTGGCATAGAATTAAAAAAACATAATAATAACCATACGTTTTAATCTAGAAAAGAATAATAAGTAAAAGCGTATTCTTTCTCTAAAACTTACATTTATTCTTTGTTCGACGAATATTAACTTCATCTGGTAACTACGCGACTGAGAGATAAACTATGGGAAACAATTCTTTGTCACAGGTGCTACTCGTGGACTTGTTTTAGTTTTCGGTAATAAATAGAGACTAAGAAATAATGTTAACGACATTAATGATGTTGTTAACAGCATGAGATTTGAGAGAGGTTAATTTTTTCTTTTAACAGAATTCTACCCCTGCTTATTTTTTCTAATGAATATGTATAATAAATATATAAAAGTCACGCGGGATAATGGGTATGAAAGAAAGCTTTTAATTTTCTCTTTTCAAGTAATTGAATTTTCTTCTGCGGTTCGTGGTTATATAATCGGTTTTTGATTGAACTTTTATGCACGCTTTTGATATTCTTGAAAATTGAAACAAAGATTAAAGAAGAATATTTTTCAGACGAATTTAGGTTATTAATATGCCGAAGTTTAAAGAGATTAATTAACTAAATTCGTAAAAAAATTAACTAAATTAACTAAAAACATATCAAAACTGTAACAAACTCCTTGCTTTTTTTATATTTATATATAATTTGCATTTTTATTTACCTTTTTTAACAATACCAAGAGAGAAAATCAGATATTTCCCATTTTAGGTCAAAAATAAAATTAGATTATTGAAAAAGTTACCTTTGCCAGTTTAAGACAACAATACTACATAAAAGTTTATAAAATTTAAAAAAATATTGATAAAAAACGGGTCTATAAATTATTTTTTTATAGACCTGTTACAAACTTTAGACATTACTTCGTTAAGGTCAAGACAGAAAATGAAGCAAAACTCGGATTGCGTTACTGCTAAACATAATGACACACTATCTGGAATCGGTTATTCTGTACCAAACGCAAACGACACCATTTTAAAAAAACAGATATAACGTTCTAAACTAAGTTCGTTCAAAAATGGAAGGAATGAAATAAAAACTTTGGGTTCGTGTTACCGAAAGAAGGCATTTACTTTATGAATAAGTGAAGGTAAAGAATAAATCCAAAGAATAAAAAGCAATCTGGTCTTCCAGATTTTCAAGAGTTGTTTGATAAGGAAATAAAATAGTTCAGAACAACACATTCTAATGAAATATGACACACAAAAAAAAGCGTACGCTACATTCAAATTAGGTAATAAAAAATTATATTTAATGTGAAATGTATATCGGTAGGTCTTAGGCACGGAAAGAGGGCACAATATTTATTTAATAATTCTTAAACGGTTATCACACGAAAGAAAAATAAGAGCAACGGTAACTATCCTCCACTCTAAAGGCACTTTTCCAGTTCGGAATTGCCGATAGGGTTGCTTAATTGCCCGAAAAGTTATTCGTAACGGGTTACAATTTTTTGTTATTTATCTTAACGTTTGGCAAATATTTTGTTTTTTCATGTGATGCTATCATCTCAATTTCTCATCGATGAATGTAAAGGGAAGGAAAAAGAAATCACAAAGATTGTAGCATATTGATTGATATTCATTAAGTTTTGTGCATTTCAAAGTCTCTATTCAGCTGCAAATAAAAATTCTGAACATTTCATTTACACATTGGTGGACTAGCATAATATAAAAAGGATTATGATTTCTAGCTCATAATATGAAATGATATTAAGACATCAATGAATTTCATGTTGCATTTTTAAAAGGGTAAGGGGATGAACATATATACTGTCTAATATTTTTACGTTGAATCGAGTGACTAATATTGTAAAAGTAATTTATGTTTTATGCATAAAAGTAGTTTTTTATTCATATTCACGTATCTAACATTGCTAACTAGGCAAATGAGGTATCTTTATCTATGTATAAGCTTAATCGAATGAGAATACCAAGCTGTCTGATTTAATAGTTTAGCAGTTCGAAAATTTACAAAAGTTTCATGTTCAGAAAGTAAAATTTTTTTTATTCGACTTGTATCAATTTATCCACCTTACAATGTTGTCTTGACAACGGAGGTATTACTTCCAATTTAATTTTTTACGCTTAATCCAGTAAAATAGTCCTTTAAAATATTTCTCTTGAAGAAATGAGGGTTTAATGCATGAAATGTACAATTTTTGACTTACCTTTTACTCATAAAATATTTATAACATCAAAACTATTAGATCTATCGAATAAATTATATTTTTCTTTAAATTTAGTCTAAAAAATACTTAATAAATAATGTCTGACTTGCCAATACAACAATGTCTCAGAATTTTATTGTCATGAAATTCATTTACATTGTATTTACTGCAATTATTATCAGGAATATCACTTTTATATGCAATACCAATTTTTTTTAACACTAGATTGCCCAAGGAAGTAATTTTGACTGCTTTTTAATTTGAATTAAAAAAATAATGATGTATATAATGACACAATTTCTTAGAATTTTGTGTCTTTTTGTACAACATATAATTTTTTTTTATTGTTAATATTTACTAATAACTTGTTATATAACTGTAAATAATATAAAAAAATATTAAAAATTAATTATTTTTTTACACACTAGTTATTCTTTTACGATCCAGTCATTTTGACTGCTTTTGGGCAATAGAGGTATAAGTTTCAGTCTTTCTAGTGTTAAGGAAAAAAATTGTTTTTTAAATTCAAAAGTATTTTCATTGTCATACTTACGATATATTATTGCTAAATTTAATTTAATAAAAAATTACAGGATTTATTTTAGGACAAATTTATTGTAACATATAAATTTATTAATAACTAGAAAGAAAAAAAAAACATTTTATTAAAATATTATATTTCATCAAGAGCACACATTTTATGTACCCTATTAATTTTGTTTTAGGCTTTAAACGTGTTTTGAATTTTTAATGATACAAGAATAAATTTAAAAAACAAAACATTTAATATCAAGTGTAACATTTATAACATTATTCATTTACATTTTTAATTTTCTTTTTAATTTCAATCATAAAAACAATATTACATCTCTTTCCTTCTACACTTGACAAACCATACAGGGTTCCACAAAATATCTGAAATAAA
Source organism: Parasteatoda lunata (assembly GCA_949128135.1). Lineage (NCBI taxonomy): Eukaryota > Metazoa > Arthropoda > Arachnida > Araneae > Theridiidae > Parasteatoda > Parasteatoda lunata. Next base: position 62,514,677 of record OX421970.1, read on the forward strand.
AGAAAGAAATCACTATCACGATTTTAAAAAAAATTAATAAAATTTTACCTACACATTATTTGAATAAGGGAATACATACCATGCATTTGAAATCAGTAAAGTCTTCAGGTATTCATCAGAAACTTATTTTAAGTTTGATAGATATTTTGATTATAGTTCTAAGATTATTCTATACACTAATAAAAAATGGGAGGCATATTTTGTTTGGTAGTTTTTATGTTTGGACTGGAATTTGTTTTTAAAAAATAAATGGTATTTATAAGTGAAGACTATTGAAAATGAAACCATATTGAAAAATAAGTAAGGTAAACTTACTATTATTATATAAAAGTAATATCAATAGTAATATCAAAAGAAAAGTAGTATCAATAGATAAATATAAATAAAATTTCATAAAGTAAAGTACAAGTGTAAGTTTTTTATAAAAAGTAAAGTATCAATTGTTGACTTTGAATAACAATAAACAAAATATGATACAAATCATCGTACACCAAATGAAATAGGGTATAAATGTAGATACAGATAAGAGGATTGGGAATTGGTAATTTTAAAAATTACTTCTTATATATTATATTATTATCTTTTTTTAAAACTTTTCAATAATAATCGAAAAATGGAATAACTTTGTGAGATATAAGGTAATTATTTGCTACACATGTTTGGTTTTCTGAGTTTTCATATATATATATATATATATATATATATATATATATATATATATATATATATATATATATATATATATAGCAAAATAAATAAATACAAAAAAAAAAAAAACAGAAAAAATTAGGAAAAACAATAAGTATCATTTATTGCGCATAAGCTGCAAGTAAATAGAACTCATAGGATAAGTGTAAAATGAAGACAAAACAAAAGTAAATTACAGACAAATGAAAAAAGGAGGAGGGAAATAATAAAAATGACAAACAACTGGGGAAAGAAAAAGAATTAATTAATTAAAAAAAATCCTCCTTTATATTTTATTTTGTGTTTTTACGTGTCATTTTTACTTATTGTGTTTAATTTTTTTTGTCGTAATTTTTGTAAACAATTTTTTTGAGTGCTCCTCACACTATTGTATTGATATATTTTGCTTTGGCTATATTGATACAATATTAGAAAGCACTCTTTTTCGGATATAATCGTGTGGGCTGATGAAAAGATTATATCTTTTATATTCTGGTTTTTTAAAAAAAAACTTTATCTTTTTTTTTTTTTTTTTTTTTTTTTTTTAAATTAATTAATTTTTTTTCTTTTCCCAGTTGTTTGTCATTTTTATTATTTCCCCCCTCCTTTTTTCATTTGTCTGTAATTTACCTTTGTTTTGTCTTCATTTTAAACTTTTATATCTATATCTATATATATATATATATATATATCTATATATATATCTATATATATATATATATATATATATATATATATATATATATCTATATCTATATCTATATCTATATCTATATCTATATCTATATATATATCTATATATATATATATATATATATATATATATATATATATATATATATATATATATATATATATATATATATATATATATATATATATATATATATATATATAATTTTTTAAAATAAAATGTTAGAAGCAGTTTAATAATAAGATGTTTGTATGAAAGTAGATACATAATTAAATACACACTATTTAACTACTAAACTATCCATAAAAAAGAAAGAAAAAGAAAATCATTTATCAACAAAGTATAAACTTTTCTCCTGAAGAGTAAACAGCATCTTCCTTCCTTCCACACTTTCCACCACACATATTTCAGAGCATTATTTGTCACTTAAATTCTCCTCTCCCGCCATATCGTTCATGACGCAATTATTTGCCGGATAACTTAATGTGCCATCTTTGTTTTTCTTCCGAAACGTGCCGCCAGTCTCGGAACTGATCTGTTCCGTTACATTTCTCAGCTCTGAGGAACACACAGCGAAAGTGTCCTACAGGGGCTGTCGTTTTTTTAAGAAGAAAAGAATATGGTTGGCGATTTGCCCAGTGCTATTTTCATACTCATATCCATCGTTGTGAGTAAATTTAGAAAGGTAAGGAAAAAAAGCAGTGGCTTTAAGCAAGCAATGAGTCGCAATGTCGCCGGTTCTACTTTTCAATGACACGTGTTTTTCAAAACAAAGAGAATTATATATATATATATATATATATATATATAAGCTAAATTTTTCGTATTTAAATCATTATGGTATAAAGTAAATTTAATTGACGCTTGCCAAAATTTAAACTCATAGAGAACTTTTCTTAAATAGTTTTATAAAACTTTCTTGTAAACAAAGCAATTAATAAATCATATGCATTTAGAATCTGAAGAAAAATATAATAATTAAAATTAAGCTTTCACCGAAACCAGTTTTGCATTTGCTAAATTGCTGAATAAGAAACCATGAAGAATATTGTTTAAATAAAATTTTTAAATTGAAACTAAATCCTTCCAATGAATATTTTTTGTTGTTGTTTAAATAATATCAAATTTCATAATATGCAAGCAGAACAGTCCTGAAAATGATTACAAAGTGTCTATTTCACCGTCTAATAGAAAATTCAACGTATGTGATAAAAATTTAAAAATTCTGAATTTTATATATTTGGAGTCTATGTATGATAAGCAACATTGCAATTTTTTTTTCAAAAATGAATTTTGTTATAACAACTTTCTGAAACTCTAAGGTTTTCATGGTATTAGCAATGAAAAAAATTAGTTGGCAAGCCAATTTTCACGAAACGTATCATGAAGCACTTAGTTGTTTTTTCTTTTTTTTTTTTTTTCAATTGCAGTATTGTAAATCTTCTAAAAAAAGATTATCAACTTTTAATAAAAACAAAGGGAGACAGGAAGTAAAACAAATATAACTCTCGTATCTTAGTTGAAACATTCTCGAAAAAATGTTAAAGCCAGCTTTACTATAAAAGTAAAACTCAACATAGAAAGAAATTTAGCCCATTTTTATTTATATAGTAAGGAAATTAGTAATGCGAGACTATCGTGATTAATAGTGTAGTTAAAACAACCTTTAAGTTTTTAAACTAAAATTTAAATATTTACTCTGAAGTTAGAATTTAGTGACATTAAATGAATTCATTACACTTTTTAATTCTTTTACACTTTTTTCATCCTTACACGCGCCTTTTTGCAGAAAAATAAATATATCTGCTTGGATTTGTTCTCTGCGTTTTAATTTAAGATTTTAAAATGGGAAAAAAAGCTGTTAAAAGTATTTATAGTTATGTGTTTGTTGTGTTTCGATAAGCTTTAAATAAGAAAAGCTGTTCTATTTAAATAGTTTAATTATTAACTTCTTATACTAGTTCGTGTTTAACAATTCGAATATAATTAAATAAATATTTTTGATTTGAAATTAAACAGAACTGTAATTAAAGTTTGTTTAATACAAACTTTTAATTCTCTCTCTCTCTTAAGTTTTTACAGAGAGATAGATGCATTATTATTTATCTTAAAAAAGGAGAAGAAAAAAAGAACAATTTTAATATCAATTTTAGAATTTTTTTTTTTTTTTAATAAACTGTGTAAGCTAATCTCCTTATACAAAATATGCTCCATCCGAAAACTCATAAGAGTAATAAAAGCCTATTTTAATATGATTTCTTTCATTTAATTTCTCCTTTAAATTTAAATTTTTACATTTCCGAAAAAAAGTTTAGATAGGCTTTTCCTATTAAAGTAAATATTTTAAAATACTTTTGAAATATTTTTTTTTGCTAAATTCATTTATAATTAAAAAAAAATTATTCTTGACAGCAAAAACAAAAAATATTTAACGTTTATTTCCATGCCAGCAGTTTTCCACCTATTCATGCGTATACTCCCATAAAATCTCCTCTAATGTTCATTTGGATATATTTCATTAAAACGAAAAAAATTCATCTGGCTGTTTTTTAAAGTTAAGCAGCTGTTTGAAATTAGGAGATCGCACAAATTTCAGTCTCTCGATTCCTCAGTAGCGGAAGTCCCTTGACAGACCAATGACATCAAGGCACATGTGCATCTTCGAGGGAGACGCATGTCGCCTGCCACTCAATTCACTCCCACATGCGTGGCATTGCGACACTTTTCTTATGCGAGCCACATACACGGTCAGTGTACTACCTGGATCTCGTCTTGTTTTTATATGCTCTTCTGTATCTGTCCTCCTCTTTGCCATTCAGAAAGAGGTTCGAATGGTAAATAAATAAATACATACTGAGGAAGAGACAGAGAGGATTTACTACTCTTGTCTCAAATCGCTCTAAGCACCCTTAGCATTTAGTATTTTTCTGCTTTATTTACTGCAATAGAAATATTATATTTATTGCAATAAATTTATTGAAATTTTTTTTTTTTTGTATATTCGTAAGGCAGTTGAAATATCTAACAAAGAAACTTTTTATTGTAGTTCGATTTGGCACCATGTAGATTTATTGTTTTTAAAGTTAGCACGAATTTCACTCTGTAAAGCGTGATTAGGAAACGGAGGCAGGCTTTATCCTTAAATTCACTATTTTGGGGCATTTCATCAATATTAAAATTTGAATTTAAGAATCCAGTGGGGTTGCACTTGATTTTTTTTAATCAATTTCTGAAATGCCGTATTGGCAAAATGCTATGTCATGTAATGAAAAGTTACGGAAAGTCAAGTTCGAGATGTTAACCCTGATGGTTGCCAAAGGTGGCGCGAGTAGATCAAAATACCCATTAATACACTTAACCCAACCATTAAAAGTTTTCTCCTTAAAAATTTTAGAATTTGAATATTTTTTTAAACTTTTTATTTGGTTCAACAAATAGTATCTTTAGATTTGCACAATAAAGAGAAAATGACATCATCAGACGTTCATTTAAAGATTCCGTTACATGCAAATTATTATAAAAGCTTAATAAGTGTAATAAGAATTAGAGAGGGAAAAATGAATAGTTTAGTGAATGAATGTATCGAAGGAGAAAAGGAAGTAAGGAAATCAATAAATATGCCAGTTAAAAAAAGGATGAGTGAATCACGCAATCATTAAATAGATGAATCAGTGAATATTCGGATTGATGAGTCGGTGAGTTTAAGAATGGATGAATCGGTAAATCGATGTTCGTTGATTCCTGGTTTAAAACTTGTCAATCGTGTACGGAATAAAAGACATCAATTTCTCTATGAATCTAAAAAACTACAGCACAAAATTGATGCTTAAACTATAATAGTAACAAAACGTTCGGAAGTTTAATATGTTTATTTGAAACTTATGTTTATTCGAAATGGTTTCGATTCAATACTGCAGATGCTTAGAGCAATTTGAAAACGAAAATTTCAAAGTTTAACAAACTATCAATTTTAAAATAAAATTTTTTTTCTGAAAATCAGTTCAAGTACATTCGGCAGTATCAAACTTTTCATTTTCAAATGCGCTAAAAGTGTCAGTCTTTTGCCAAATAGTGCCATTATTAATATTTGTTTGTATATTAGGATACTGTATTATAAATATTTAAAAAATTTAAGTAATTCAAATAACTAAGCAAAATTTGAATAATTTTTTGTAATACCTATAAATAACGCTTCTTATTACACTTCTTTTGCATTTTTTTTGTTGAAAATTTTAACGTACATCACTTATATTTCAAAAGCACGTTAAGTTATACTTTGCAAGAACAAATATATAAAAAAACTTTTTCTTTTAATCACATACAATGTTAATACATTTATATTAAAAATAAATACATTTTTAATAATTTTTTTAAAGAAAATTCTTAAGATATTTAAACTATTCAATTTTAACGATTTATTTTGCTGTCAAGCAAGCATTTATTTCAGAAAAATGTTATAGAATATGAAATGCATAAAAAATATTTTCGTGGAAAAGCTCAGATGTTTTACAAGCCGCTTCTGAAATTTGTAGATAAGAACTTTTACCGATAAGAAATTTCTTAAGAATTCGTCCTTCTATTGTGCATGATTGCTTTTTACAAAATTCATGAATCTCCCTTTATCGCATCGGAGCAGGAAGAAGAATTTCTTCACAAATAAAATATTTTTTAAAAAATAATTGTACTTGATGCGAAACTTTTCCTAACTATTCGTAATCTTTACTTTTCGAATTTAGAGCAAAGAAAAAACAAAGGCATAAGGAAAACTATTTCTTTTCATCGTATGTTTCTCCCCTCCCCCCATTAAATATAATGTGTGTTGTTTAAGTATGATAAAAGAGTTTTGCAGACACCGGCGTAATTTTTCATCATCTTTCTTTTTTTTAAATGATATTGATTTTAATATAATTCTTTTTTTTAAATGATTTAAATGATAATTCATTAAAAAAAGATTGCATAAAAAGTGTTAAGCTACTTTGAACTTCCCTTAATAACATTGTTTTGATTTTACATAGTAATATTTCCTGTATTTGTTAGTTATTTGATAGTTTTGTTTTACAATTTGTTACGTTAAGAAGCAATCTGTAATTCACACAATCTGTTTGTGTTCATGAAGTTGAACAGCTCTAATCTTTTTAAATTATTAATAGTTTTTATTGATAGCTACTCTGAACTATTTATTTTTAATAAATGACATATTAACTAAGTTATTCTTGATTTCGGAACTTTTAAATTGGGCTTCTTTTAGATAATATACTAACAAAAGCTGTTAGTCGAGTGATGCTGAAAGCATTAAATATTAAAAGCGCAAATTTCCCACTTATATATTTATATGTAAGGAAACAAATCAGTTAAAGACTCTAAATCATTCAAAATTTTCTTATAAAAGCATCTGAGAGGGCAATTAATGATAAATCTCGATAAACTAAAACTATAAATAAATATTAGATAATATTTAAAAATTCAGTAAGTTTTCTTTTCCTCTTATTTCAGGCTATACTTGTTAAAAATAACTGTTGATTAATTAAAACTATAAAACACAGCGGTTTAGTTGAACTTTTCAATTTTTATTTTAGAACAATGTAATTATAATATCTTAAATGTATTATTTTAAATGAATTTGCACAAGATTCTGATTTTTATTTTATTTATATATTTTGCACGTTTATCTAAAAATTCATAAGCAACCATACATATTCCTTGAATTTAGAATATCTCTAAAATGTATTCCTTTGCATCTCAGTCTTTTTCTGAAACAAGATATGTTGTGACGTTTATCGACTAGTGTTCCCTCGTAGATAAAATCTCCTGTTTTCTCTTTTTGGCATTTCCTTTTCCTTATGACTTACGAATAATTCGGAAAACAAATTACGCTTGTGCAGTTAGTGACTTGAGTTTGGTGTTTCCTATCATCATTGTGTAGGCTAATTCCGCATCCACGTTTCATATAAGAAATATTTTGAAATTAGATTTCATTTCTTTAGTCTATTTAGGGGAAAATGGAGTAAGATCGGGTAGCTAAAATTTGAAAGCCTGTTGGAGTTAAACTGTTCAGATTTGATAAAGATATTCATTGTGTAGTTGTGTACAATATATTAAAATTCTTAGATACACTACATTTTTTATAATTGATTTGTACTAGAAAAAGTCAAATTATCCTATCTTACAGTAAAGTTTATTAAAAAAAATTAAGTTGCAGATCTTTTTATTTAACATGAAAATTTAAAGATATTATGTGCAAAGTTCACATGGGAAGTAATCTTCTTCCTCCGTTCCATTGCAGCTATTGTGGGCCCAGAAAAATCACATTCAACACTGTATACACCATTCTTCTTTTCTTTTAGTTAGAAAATACATCATTATAATATAGACAATCAACATCTAGTGTATTTTTGTCAATCGATAAAAACATCAATCCAGGATTTGAGTGTTTTTGATAAGACTGTTTTCTTATATTGAATCTTTAAACACTCGTATTTTTGGATTTTTGTATAAAGTTTTTTTTACTCTCTGCAAAACAGTTTTATCTTCCTTGATAGCCTATTTTTTTATTATTTCTTTCCCCTTATATTCTAAATCAGCTTTATAAGGTGAAGGTAGTACCTAGTCTTATCCAAAGAGCAATGGTTATCAAAACGAAACAGAATTATGCCACTATTGGACTAAATCCTTATTGTTTGTTAGGATATGAATCCTTAGTTAACGTATAAAAAGCTGCGTTAAAAAGAATTTTTGTAACTGTATTGACCAATGAATAAGGATTGTTCAAAAACAAAATGTTAGAGAGTTGACACAGTAATACAAAATTTTCTTCACAGACGCCATGAATTCAGCAACAACACTAGAGACAGTTCCTTTTTCTTATTTAGTAGAATATTATTCTGAGTCTGTTCGGCTAGAAAGCAGAACTAATTTCATCAGAATCAAGGTACCCAGTTTCATCCCATTCTCCAGTGCGACTTTTTTCTGAGCAAGATTTATAATCAATAAAATATTTTTGTATACCTAGTTTTATATGAAAATGAATAATCAGAATTGAAAATGAGAAAACAATTCGAAAAAAAAATTATGTTTACATAATCATTTGTAAAATAAAGTTTTGAAAAGTTACTTTTTTTAAAAAAATGAGTCGTGACAAAACTTTTGTTTTACAAACAGTTAAATAGTGATAGATGTACAAAATTTGAAATTTATTTCAATTTTAACTACTAATGTTAATTTTTATTTACTTTCTCAATGAAAAAAAAAATAAAATTGTAATTTTATAGTAAGTTTTTATTGACTTGCAATAAATGAAAAAAGAACAGAGGAAAAAATATACATAAGTTAATTATAAGATAACAAGGAAAATTCTAATAATTAATTGTGTTATTCGATAAATATAATAAATAAAACGAATATAATTTTATTCGAAGAATTCATTTGTTCTAATCAAGTTAAAAGGGAACAAATTCTAGTCATAAAAGACTATAAACTAAGTCAAATCAGCAAAAAAAAAAATTTAAAAAAAATAATTAAACTTACCAATTGCATTAAGATTTAATATAAAAAGGAAAAGTTGCTCTCGGTAAAAACTAAAGGAAATTTCTTTACAAGTTTTAAAAAATTTGCAAGGCTACATCTTTCTTCCTTCAATATATTTTACAAATATGTTGTAAACTTCTTATTTCTAACTGGAGTGCGTGAACTGAATTTTTGCGTGAACTGGAAATCAAAATTTTATTGGTTAAGATTTTAAGTAAAATGTTTAATTTTTAATGAAACATCTTTTACTTTATTAAGTGTTTAGCAAGTTATGCAAATTTTGCACTTTTTAGGTAAGGGTTTAGCTTATTATTTGAAGCTGAAAAAGATTTCAGTGATAATTATTATTATGTTCAGATTCAATCTAAAATTTGACGCATTTTTAGTAATTGGTTTACTTAAATATTACAGCATGATTGTAATGAAGCAAAGTAGTATATTTTCCGGAATTTCATTTTATTTTATCATTGTTGATGAATACATAAGTTTTTAATGTTTATCACAATAATTCCATTAATTATGAAATATTTATAAATATTTTTGACCTTCGTTATGTTTTAATAAAATCTCTGAATAATTATTTCATTATTATAATTGATATAAATAACTTTAACTATATTTCGACTCTCTGAGGCAATGGCAATCATTTTCTATGAATAGTGCTTTCGTTAATGTGAGCAGTCTTCAGGCGACAGAAATCGTTAAATTTATCCTCCAAACTTTTGGAAATATTTAGCACTGATATAGACAAGACAGCAACAGCAATATTACGTGATGATATTGATTAAATTGCATTCTGTTTAAAAGAAAATAGTTATTATTTGAATACGCTATGAAATAGTTGCTTCGAAATTCCATTAAATATTTTTTTCTTATCAATAGTTATGTTTCCTAATGAAATGTAAATTATCTCCAATGCAATAAGCTTTAAAATTAACCTTAATAAATAAGTAATTATAAATTTTGAGCCTATGCAAAATTGTTCATCTCTCAGCAGAAGAAGGATTTATCTCAACATTGACGTTGTTTACACGAAAACTCATCTTGAATGAATGAGAGCGATGAGGGAGGGAAGGAATCCGAAAGACAGTGAAAAGAACCGTTCATCTTCCATCCTCCCTAAAATGTGTAAAATCTTCGCGAAATCGAAATGAAACCGTTCCCCTTTTCTGCATGGGGCGTGAGCCCGCCTTGCAAAAACTCATAAATGAAAACAGAGGGGCCCTCTGAGCCACGTGTGTCATAAGCAGCGATTAATCATAGTTTGACCGGCTGGAATGTTAACTCCTTCTCGACTGCTATACGAGCATCTGTTGTGCGATATTGCACTGCCCATCTTCATCTTCCACGGAGGGTTTCTTTTGGGGGTAAGAGTTTTTGATGACTTCCGTAGCAGGTGATCGTAGTATAAGCTAAAGGAGAGGGCAGGTCTTTTCCCACGCCTGCAGTTTCCTTTTTCGGTATATATGGTCCTGGAAGTTCCCTTCCTAAGATGATTTTTTTTGCTTTGCTTTCTTTTTTAAAGTCCTTCTACTGTCTTCAGGATCGGGGCTTGGTTTTGATGGAAGTTCGCCTCATCTAGCGACTGCGGATGTTTCTCACGTTTTTTTGTTCTACCTACCCCCTTTCTATGTTTAATTTCAATGTTTTTTCTTTTCTTTTTCTTATCCCAGAATGAAGAAGGAAAAAAAAAAAAAATATCCGAACGTTCTGCTGTCACACTCTTCACTGTGCCAGAGAAGACTTCCGTCTGAAGTCCAAGGTACGACGATCCCTCACTAGTGACTTGAGTTTTGTTATTGTCCCGTTCATTGCTTATACTTGGAATATATTTGAAATCTATTTTGATGCAATCGAGTTCCTAAGACTGATGGCTTCCGCTACATTTTTAAAAATTTAGATCGATTTTTTTAAAACTTTTTTTTTTTTTTTATGAAGGATGAACCAATTGGGGTATTTAGGATGATCAAGTGGATAGGCGAGGGTTTCCTTCTTTTCTAATATTTATTTTTTTAGATAAAATTAAGGTAGGGCTGCAAAAGACACCTTAGATGATAGATATCGTCCGTCTCATTGTGCTCTTTATGTATTTTATTGTTGAGAGAACTGTTGTAGGGGCAACTGCTAAAAGGAAATTGGTATTATAAGTAAATTTTATTTAGGGCTGATAATTTTATAGAACTAATTCCCTGTTTTTCGCTAAATATGTGACCATAAACTGCTTAATCAAATATCAACCAAATCTTACAAATTTATTATAAATGAAAAAAATTGAATTTAACTGATTTTTTTTAAATTTATAAATCATAAAAAAATAACCGAAAATTTTGCTTATAAAAAGTTTAGTCTTATTGGGAAGTTAATGTTTAATTTAAATTATTTTAAAAGGATGCTTTCTTATTTCAAAAAAGAAAAAAATGCTTTCCTAATTGATTGTTTAATTACTAGGACTTATTTTACACATACAAGATAGTTATGTCTAATATAATGTAATATAATGATAAACTAATATTTGGATCTGCATTTAAAGCACCGCCCATTTTTAAAGGTAAAATAGTAGATAACATAAAACAGGCATCAACATTATATATATATATATATATATATATATATATATATATATATATATATAACTATTGCCTACAAAAGGCAAACTTCGTGTTCATGTTTAAAATTTCTACAGCTACTTAAAAAATAAATCAAATTAAATCTAAATAATTACTTTGTACCTTATTTTTTATTCTATAAAAATACAAAATTATTCTAAATACTTAACGTATGTAACTAACTATTCAACACTAGTTAAATTATTACTTAAGACAATCTAACAAAATCAATAATAACTATAGTATAATAATAAATAAATAAATACCGGAATAAATAAAGAAATACCGGAGTTTATGGCGCTACTCAAGAGAAATATATCTATAGATTATATAATTTTCCAATTTAAATATTCTATCGTAACTACTATCACCCATTAAATCATGAACGATATACATTTAAATCTAAAGTCTTCCTTGCATTCAGTTTTTATAATGAATTGAAAGAAATTCGTTAGAAGACTTTCCTGATCTTATTTTCTTTTAATAGATTTTAATTTCTTATTGATTAATTCATTTTATAATTTTAGGTGCACGTATCGTCACTGTTTCTTTTAATGTTTGATGAAAATTATTGCATATAAAACTTTAAATTTTTAAAAGTAGAATTAAGGTGATCAAACTTACAATCTTTCTAGTGCGGAAACTAGAAATGAGCATCGGGGCATTAGTTATCCGATCAAAAAATATTTTTACATTAGAAAGAAATTTTTTACTTGTATTATTTTTAATCTTATTATCATAGCATATATATTTTTTGAAAAAAAAATGTTTTGCTCAATTAAATTAGTTCTAATTTTGAGTATTTTATAGATGCTTTTACATTTAATTCAGTCTATCATTAATACTCTTGAGAACATGAACCTCATATTGATTATTAAAAATTAAAACAATGAAGTTTTAAAATAATTTTCTATTTGTATGTTTTATGCTAGAAGTCTATATTTTATTTTGTCTCATTTATGCATTTAAACGATACTTAATGTACAAAGTTTTAGAAATAAAAAACATTGAAAAATGTGTAAAATATTTACGTTAAATTAAGCTTAATTAAAAAAAATATTTTACGTTACACTTTTTAAAAACTTTACTCCAAGTAATGATTAGCATTTGTAATTTGCATGTATATTTTTTGAAATAAAAATAGTTTCCTGAAATTTTAAGAAAATTTTTAATTTATATATTTTTTTTCAAGTTAGCATATATTTTTGAAAGGTTTTTTAAATAACATTTGATCTAGGTTTTATTTGTGACCAAAAATTTAAATATTGAAATTATTTTTTAAAAAATTGCTGTTCATGTGAAATTAAGAAATTGTGTTAGTAAATTGAATTTACGATTTTTTTTCATATAAAGCTTGGTCTTTAATGTAAAGTGCCATGTAATTACATAATTCATATAGAAATGTTTCTAGCACTTATAAATCTATTAAAATATTAAGAATAAAAAAAACTTAATTTTTTAAAATTTAAATTATCCATTTTCCTCTTAAAAACTGACGTGAGAGCTTAAGAAATTCCTTTTTTTTTTTGCTTCGTTTCTTTCTTATTTAACTATTGAGTCTTTAAAATGCTCAAGTTGAGAAAAAGAAATAGAAGAGCTTTACTTTATCTCAATTCATTTGTTTAAGAATAGAAACAATGTAACAAAAACTTGATACTTGTAACTATATTTATCATTTATTATTTTTAAATTAATGAATGAAAAACCACTTTGGTCTACGTCCAAATGCTTTTAAAAAGAACATTTTCTTCAGACAGCCCTCCAGACAACTTCAAAAAATAACAAATTTTCCTCCCCCTCTTTAAAAAAAAAAAAGAATGCAGAAGTAAAGTTTCAACAACTGTATTTATGACTTCTTACAGCTAAACTTTTTTTTAAAAAAAAATCATTTACTAAAAATATCAAACAGTAAATACCAACGGAAAAAATGTAGTTTTTTTCTTTACTTATTCCATTTATCTCACCATTTTTATAATACGTGTTTACGCGATTATCAATTAAAACAAAAACAGCAATGAGTGAGTAAATTTTTAACTTCTGCGTATAAAATGGTTAAAAATTGTTTATTAAAAATATATCCTAAGAAAATTGTAAAAAATTATTTAGGATATCAATTAAAACTTTACATTTAAACAATGTTTATTAAAATTATTTTGATTTACATAAGCTGATTGCCAGTTATAAAGATTTAACAAGAACTATTATTCGAAACCAGAATTGTGCATTAAAAAGTAAATGGTTATAATTAATTTCAAAAATCTGATTGCTGATCAGAAATTGTGTAAACCTTAATATTTGTTTTAAATTTCTATTGAAGTTTTTATATTGCATAGCCTTTAACTCCATCTTACATTTTCGTTTGTGGGTATATCATGCAGTTCAATTTATGATCCGTGAGTATATATTTTTGTAAGTCACTTTCATTGTGATCGAATAATTTTGTACTACAGTAACGGGGACCATGGTCCCAAAAGTGACCTCTTGCCCGTGCGGCGGTTGCAGGCAGTGACGCGTTTCTAGCACCTGGTCCTTTTCTATTGACTTTCTGTTATATTCTGCAAAAAACGTCATTAGTATTGGTGAACCACACGGGACGTATCAAACAAAACAACAGCGTGCATTGATTGATTTAGAGATATTATGCTAGATTTCTTCCTACCCCCATATTCACTTTCCACCACTCTGTTTTGTAATCGTGAACAGTCACGACAATATTTTAGTTGCATGGAATAGGGCGATATAAATTTACAGTTTGATGAATATAAACGTTATTTTTAACCGATATATAAATAAAATATAAGAATTAAACGTGTATCAACTTTGCAAATTGTTAATTATTAAAAGAAAAAAAATCATATTATTTATTTAATGTTTTGATTTCATTTAAAACAATCTTTTATGTCACAAATGGAGAAATTTTTTTTTTTTTTTTTTTTTTAAATATACGATTTTCGTTGTTACATTGGTGCATTTTTATCAGTTTATGAGTAGGATAAATAATATTTACACTTTCAATTGTAGAATTTTATCCTACTGATGAAGGTATACCATTGTAACACCGAAGCATGCATATGTTTTTATAAAAAAAATTTCTATTTGTGATTTTAAGCGTTGTTTTTAATGACATTTAATAGAATTACGAAGAATTACTCTTTTAATTTTAAAAGGTTTTGATTTTAATCAAAGTTTGTAAATTTAATAAAAAATAGATAGGGCAAGTAACATACTTTATATCATGGAGTTAAAAGTTCTATTATTCATTTTGTAAACTTTGCATTCAACGTATTATATCCGCGTGGACTCAGTCAATTGGAGGAAATTCACGCCTCAGGTAATATTATAGGGGTCGAGGGTTTGATCCCGATAAAGAACTAGTGCTTATGCAGAGCAAAGAGATTGTTAAACTGGAATTGAGAAACCATGTTCTGTGGCAGTTCAATGGAAGTATACGATAAAAGTTCAGTCGCTTTCCACATCGTCTGTTTAGAATCTAAATAAATTGGAGATTATACTCTAGGCCTTAAAATATGAGCCATGAAGATTGAATCGTGTTCAAAATGTGTGGCTGGGTTGGAGAGAACATGCATGCAAAAATGTTAAAGCAACCCTAATTAAAGAATAATTTATTAAATCATTAGGGAGATTTTGCAGAATTATGCTAGTTTCCGTACGCTCCCGTACGTAAGATTTCAAGAAATTGCGCATGAGCACTTCCTGTGCTCCCTTGTTCTTTTATTTACCTCTTTTCTTCCATCCTAAAAACTTTTCTACATTTAAAAAAAAAGTATAAAAAAGAAAGAAAAGAAGAAGGATGTAAATATATTTGTTACCAGATATTAGGAAATTGCTTTGCTGTTAAGCACGGAGCAAAAAAGCAGAAAGGTTTCTCCTATATGCCACTTTCCTGCATTGAAGTACATCGAAGAAAATGGGTTAGTGATGTGAGAAATCAAATAAGTTGCTAAGTTCAAATTCGGAGTTTATGTTTTAAATGCACTTAATAGATTCGATTATTTAGTGTATTCAATTCTTTAGTAATGTACGCAGAATGTCTCCCCAATTTTTTTCGTCAACAAATACTCAATAATTAACTTTGTAATTATTTAAATTTACGTATATTTTTACATAATTTCGCAAAGATTTTCTTATATATTCTAATTAAATCATGTTTCGTTTTTTCTTTTAATTATTCAATAATTTGTAACTAGTTTTCTAGTTTAAAGAAAAATGAATATGCGGCGTAAATTTATTTGCATTTGAGCTAAAATTATGTAAAATATGTAATGTAAATAAGTACACAGCAAGCAAATTTTCTTTATGCTGTTTTAGGACTAGGACATCTTTTTTTTTCTTTTTCTACTTTATATGCAAATTTTAAGAACAAGGGAAAATATTGTGAAATTAGCTCTGAGATTATACTTAAGTAAGATAATACTAAGTTTCTTATACAACACTTTCAAAATAAGTTTCTAAATTTGAGGAATTTAATGTTAAATATTGATGTTGTCTTAAAAAAGATAATAAAAGTTTAATTTGCTTAGTGATATAATCAGATATATATATATATTATTATTATATAAAATATAAAAAAAGGGAAAAATAACTCAACTTAAATGTAGAACAATTAAAATGCCATCAAGCGCTGGAATTTCATTCAAAATCTTTTCATTGAGCACATTTAGCCCTTCTCAGAGCGGAAGGGCTTGTTTACTCCTATGTTTCTTCTTCCGATTCCTAAAAAAATATTTCCCCTTATT
This sequence comes from Parasteatoda lunata, assembly GCA_949128135.1. Classification (NCBI taxonomy): domain Eukaryota; kingdom Metazoa; phylum Arthropoda; class Arachnida; order Araneae; family Theridiidae; genus Parasteatoda; species Parasteatoda lunata. The sequence goes on from OX421970.1 coordinate 62,530,945, forward strand.
ACTTCCGCCGCGCTGTATGATTAGCATGCAATGCGTGCTATTGTGAATAGTATTGATTTATCAATGAGTTTTATTCTCTAGGTCAACTGTACGCAATTTTACAAACAGATTTTAAAAACCGAGTTTATTTTTATAGTACGAGATACCATGCACAAAACTGTTCTACTCCTATTTGTCTTTCTAAGTATTCTAAAGATTTAATTTTTTATTTCTATAATAATGCGATATCAATAATTGTACGTAATTAAATAAATTTTCAAAACGCGTAATCATAGTTCAAGAGTCAAGATACAACTGAAGTACTAAAGGTACAATGTACAATAAAGGTACAATGATTGTATCTATTATTTCGTACTATTTATTTAATTATTATATAGTAATCTTTTTATCATTTTTCTATTAAAATATTTACTTTTTTGTTTTGTTTACTTTAAAAGTATTTAGTAATAATTACGCAATGAAATATAATAAAACGGTATTGACTAGTTGGTAGGTTATAAGGATATTAACTAGTTCGACTTTGACCAGTTGATTATAAATTAAATTAATTTCCAAGTGATAAATGTAGTTATTTTGTAGGTATTACCTTTTGCATTTTTATTGAATACTAACCTAACGTGATAAACACTTATTATTAAAAATCACACTTCAAAACTCTTTTCTAGTTAATTAGTTGCACATTTAAAATATTTTGTTTGTTAGTCATTAAAGCGTGTTATAGTCATATAAATGTTAGACAGTCCCATCAACTCAGAAGCTTATAAAGCTGTGTAAATTAAAAACATGCGGCTTTTTTCTTCTTTTTATTAATTGAAGGTTGTATTAATACATAGATTCAATAAAATAACTTTAAAACTTAAGTATTTTAAATAACGCAAGTTGTAATTTAGGATATATATGGATAATTTTGTTAAAATAAAATTTTTCAGATATAAATTTTTTAGTGTATTATTGTCTAAGCTTCTTTTTATGAATTATTTTCCTTTTTTCATTTATTTTCTAATTTTTTTTTAACGACTGTGACCAATTTGTTACAAATAATCTTAAAAAATGCTTTATATTAGCATTTAGGTAGATCAAATGTAATATATGAGAAATTAGAAACCTTAAAAACTTTAGGTGTCTCAGTATAAACCTAGATCTATAAAAATGTTGTAAGCTACTAATAATTTTTTAGTATATGCAATTTTCAATCTTCATAAAAAACTAATATTAAAAAAGGCAACATTTTATAATTCGAATTTGCAAGCATTCGAATTTAATAATATACTGATTTTTCTAATTTTTTCAAAAAATAAGAAAATATTAGGAATTAAAGCAAAAAATAACATTTAACCGTTTTGATACTTAAAAAAATGCTTTAGTTAATGTTAAACACGTTAAGAAACGGAAGTAATGTTATTTTAGGTTATATTTGCTTGCATTGCTATAAATTATGTTGAATTTAAATATTTCGGTTGCGTGTAAAATTATTATATATTTGATTTTTATGCATGAAATTTTAAATATAGTTTAATAAATTTACAAATTATGATTTATTTTGAGACTTTTTTCCAAAAAAAATTACCAATATATAAAAATTAAAATCCAAATGCAATTGTGATTCTTGGAATAGTAATGTTTAATGAAGAGCTGAAATTAGTTATTGTTATTTTGATTAAGTTCATTTTGTTTTATCAATTCTAGAGTTGAAATGTTTGCTTAATGCAACTCTGTTTTGAGAATATTCTAATAAAATGTTCATAATATAGTTTTAGTTCTAACATATTTTTTTTAACTTTACAGGTCCTTTCTTGAAAAAATTTTTTTCGGTTCCTCTATGGATCTAATATGAAAAAAAATTTACAATCTTCAAAACTTATTTTTTTCATACGTTATTCTCGTAATCACAATGCTTAAAGTTTACAAAATAAAAAATTATCCGAAGGTAAGATTTTACATTAATATTACCTGTTTTATAACATGCAAAAATAATTTTAACTAATTTGTATATAAAAAAGATAGACTAAAAAAATAGATTGACATAAATCGCAACTAAAATCAGAATTTTTATAAAGGCAGAATAAATTTCTTTTCTTCATATTCTTATGCAACCGGAATATTTCATACTAAAAAATAAACTTCGAATAAATATCCATCTACTCATTATTGTATTATTGTATATATTTCTACTCATAAGTTTAAATTTTTGAATATGTTTTTGCATAGTAGTATCAGATGTCAGAAAATCAAAAAAAAAAAATTACAAGAAAAGTCCTGTCTGAATTTTTTTTGTTTTTTCTTGTTTAACTTGAAAAATCTAATAATTTGATTGATTAAATGTATGACTAACATAAAAACTCAAAAAAGTTTTAAACGCAAAATAAAATGTCAAATTACTCTAAATATTTCAATTTTTGTAATATTCAAAGGAAAATATTATAAAATTTGTGATTATAAAATTACATTTCAAGCATAAATGAATTATTAAAAAAAAATTAAGAATCCACACTGAAATGAACGAAAAATGTTCAAATCATAAAGATCAGTGTTAATCACTTAAATTAGGGGGTCGCGTAAATATGCAACATACTTCCAGGGGAGTTAAGACACACCAGCAGGATTAAAATTGCAAAGGAGCACATGCAGAGAAATGCCATTGTAGTTGTACATGAAGAAACAGTTCTTAATAGGGAAGCACCCCTGGTGGCGTATGACGACATTTCCGGGCATGGGTTTTAATGCAGTTTGAATCCAGATGATACCCTCTAATTCCCCTAGAAATTTGTCGCAACATTTTAGCTTGTACATTTCAACAAAAAATGGACTAAAATTGTTTCTTAAAAAACTATAGCTTGGGGAGTGAAGCCGATTTCAGGTTTGAAATCAGCGATACAAAAGTATTTAAGATCCATTAAATAACCTCGTTCAGCAGAAAACAAAAAAAAAGTTCCCTATTGTTTAATTAATATAGAAATATATACTTTGTCTTCCGAATTTGCTTAGCTGTGCTTTGTTCGATATTTGTTTTATATTAATAGTAATATAATCAAAGTCATAATGTTCAGAAAAAGTATTTACTGCACTCATTTATTTTCATGAGAGTTTTGGTTCACTTTAAAAATTTTTGTCTATAAATTATGTTTGAAAATCTAGTCCAATAGTTCAGAATCTTATTCGGAAAATATGCACATCAATTATTTAGATATCATAACATAGACAGAGAGTCATAATAAAATATTTTCGATCTTGGATTCGATGATTTTTCATAACTTTTTAAATGGGTGTGGGGACAATAAAAAAATGCATCTTTTAGACTACAATAAGGTCAATGAAGTGTCGTATTAAGTACAATAGTCAATGAAATTCTAAAGATGTGCAAACGGTAATGGCTATTTTGTTAAGATTTTGCAATTATAATAAAGCGATTCCTTTAACTTTTAAAACATATATTTCGATTGTATGCGAAATCATGACTTAGTCCTAAATTAATCTTTATAAATTTTTAATACATTCAGACTTTGAATTTACTCTAAACTATTTCTTTAATGTTACTGATTAAGAACCAACAATAGTTTCAACGCTATCGTCATTTCTTTAAACTCCAATTTAAAATACATTAACACCATGAGCACTAAAATAAGAATTCTCTTTATTGCATGATGCGAAATTAAACTTTTCCAGATAAAAACAGTCATTTAAAAGAAGAAGCATTCTTGTTTTCTCAGAAATCGTAGGTTCCATTATCTAAGTAACTGTTTTCCTAAACGACACGCTATGATTTTTCCCAACAAAGTGAAAAAAGAAATCATTTCATAATGTTCCATATTTTTTTTCACATTTCCGTTTTGTAGCTATTAATTTAATGGTAAAATAGATCTTTTTGCGGTTGACAGTCACGTAATGCAGTTTAGTAGAGTTCTGGCTCAGTGTGACTTTCCGCTTCGTCAGTATAGGTTGCCAAGAAATTTCGGGTCGTGTATTATACTTATCTTTGCTAACGCGGGTCACGTAGAATACACCTTGGAAAAAGCCATTTACGTAAATGGTTAGCTTTATGGTCAAATGCGCCCAAGGTTGCCAGTGTCTGACGTGGTCAAGAAGAGTCTGGTTAACTTTTTAGAAATAATATTTCTATGCGATAGCACTAAAAATACACTATTGAAAATTAGGCGGAAATTACTTAATCATTCCTTTCGGATAATCATTCTTAATAACGAGCAAATTAATTGAAAAAAGGATTATCTTAAAAAAAATGAAGTTAAGAGCTTTAATAATTAAATGATCGTGTAAAATATTTTTTAATAATTACTATATTAAAAAAAATTAATATAAAAAAAGGAACTGAATCTGAAAATTAATTTGAAATAGTATAGTAAAAATAGGGTTTCAACTCGAAATTATCATAGTAATAATAAATTTATAAATTTAAAAAAAATTTCCCCCAAAAGCCTAATAAGTACATGTCATTAGTAAGTTGTAAGCAGTTATATGACGACGTATGTAGGGTTCTAGAGAAATGTGTGAATAGATGGGGAAAGCTTCAATATTGCTAACTAGACAAAAGAGGTATTGTCTCCAGTGTACTCTTTTACGTTGACTTTTTACGTTCTCTACTGTACTCTTTCACGTTGAATGAGACCAAGTTCGAGGCTATAGAATAGAAGTTTTGAGGACTTTATACACAAAAAGCACGATGTTTAACTTGTATCGATTTTTGTACTGATGTTGATTTTCGACTACTAATGAAAAAAATAAACGTTCTGCTGTTTTTAATGACTTGAAAGCTCCACCGGTTGTTCGCTTTTTCACTACCCCCACCCCCATGGTTGCTTCATAAAATTCACAATTTAAAATAAAAACGTTTTGTTTATAAAATATATAATTATTAGAACTTTATGTAAAAACATTTAATATGTTATTGAAACAAAGTGAACGAATAATCTACTGTTCTTACTTCAATAAAATTTAAAATTAGGAATGCAGATAGTGTGTTATAATAAGCAGAAATAAAGGAGAAGTAATTTTATACGTTAAGGATAGAAAATGATAATTTTGTATCGATATTACAGTTCAAATCGATAAAGGCTTTTAACTCTCAAGTCATTTATATTTTTCAAGATTTCTGTATAAGTGTAAAGGTAAAGATTTATATCTGGCAATATTTCATAATTTTCTCTTATTGTTTTTTCTTTATTTTATTGATTAATTTTTTTAATATATATTTTTGACATCAATTAAAGTGTAAGCCTATAAAATGAAGATTCGAGAGAAATAAAAGCAATGAACTCTTAAAGTAAAAAAGTGAAAATAATTCGTAGATAAAACACTTAAAATTGCAATATCTTTTATACTAATTAAAACGTCGAAAAAAAATTTATCGGTAAGTTCATAACTGAAAACGACCTTTCCAACATGTCACATTCTTACTTTATTGCTTCGTTTCAGTGGGATGTAGATCGAACCACATGCTATTTTTATCTACATGTTTAACTGTCAATAATTCTCGAAATTTAGTTTCTTTTTTTTTTGTTCCATCGTATGCATAGTACTTTTGTATACTCACCTTCGTAATTTCAAGTTTCATTGTATTATCAGTTTCGTTACCTTCATTGGCTTTCAAATTTCACAGAATTTGTACAGCAAAATAAAATGTTGCGTAAAATGTAAAAATAAGAAGAATGAGAAAAAATTCGAAAGAAAAGAGCGGAAAGTCGCAATAACTTTTGAAAAAATGAAATTTCGAAAATGTTTTTCATTGTTAAGTTCAGTAACAAGAATGGTCCTTTCGGAGGGCCAAAATTTAACTATGTCGTTGCATTTGTGCGGCCTGCATTATGTCTTGTTTGTTATTTTTTGCAAAACGTTTATCAACTAATAATTCTCGAACTAACAATCGAATGTTAAATTTTTTTATTCCGTCGTACTCCCTGTATAGTTTTCTACTAAGCTCCGTAATTTCAAATTTTATTCTTATTTTGTACAGTAAAGTTTATAATTGCAAAGCACAGTTATAGATTCTTTACAGTCTTATAGATTTTACACAGTAAATAGCTGCAGCGCTTACGAATTTTTAATATCGGATATTATAAAGATATGATTCGTTATAGCATTCAATAACTAAGTTGCTCCAAGTTTTCAGTTAGCATGAAATTTAGAACGTTATATTGTAAAATATCAAAAAATCAGGCTTAAATTTTCAAAAATAAATTTTACACATTTTAGAAAAAATGATATTGGAAAATTAAAAAGAAATATTCTTAATGCTGATCAATCGTTACTAAGCACCGTCAATAAAATAAGAATAGAAAAGCAATGCAAGTCATGAAAGCTTATTATGCAAGTAAAATATGTAAATTTAATACATTTAAATTTATTGCTAGATGGTTAGAATTTGCTTAATAACAGGTGGGATCGGTATTTTATTGCTGACAGATGCGTTTCACTTTTTGAAATACGAAACAAAATATATCCTAATATATTCTTAATGTACAGTGCGAGAAAAAAACCCCCCACCCTGAATGACTTTTGATCTAATGATCGGATCTTCAAGCTTTTGGACTCATTCTTAATGATTTGAGGGGGTGACCTTAAACGTGCTAATTAATTAGTGCAGATGGTATTCTAAGTTACAAAATCAGACCCAGAAACGTACTTTCTCTGAATAAACATACCTTTCTTCCCATGGATTCGGATTTCTGACCCCCAAAATATACGGGGTAGCCACAACCTCAGAAATTTGGTCACCATAATTTGGTCAGGAGAGCGATGTTAATTTTATTTTTTGCGTATTTTTCCATATATCGAGAGTTTTTTAAGCGAATTGAAAAATTCTTGCACGCTGTTATCCAAAGATAATTCTATGCAAAAAAAAAATTTTAGAAAATATTTATTATTTCTTATTATTTTATTAAATAATAGTCGAAAAAAAAAATTTGAATTGTAAGGTATACAATTTTTTACATTATTTTAAAGTATGTAATTTTACATGGCAAAATACAGAGTTTGAGAGAAATCATATTTTGAACATGATACTTCTTTAAAACTCAATTTCTCAGGAATTAATCGACCGATTTCGCTCAAATTATATTTTGCCATGTAAAATTGCATGCTTTAAAGTTAAGTAAAAAAATTGTACTCCTTACAATTAAAATTTTTTTCGACAATTACATAAGAAAATAATAAAAAATAATACTAATACTATGACTGTCTGCAAAAGTTTTTCGATTTGCTTACGAAGTTCTCGAGATATGGAGAAATACGCAAAAAATAAAATTAACATTAAAAGATCCAAACTTTGGATCGCTCTCCTGAACGAACTATGGGATCCATACTTCCCAGATTGCCGTATTTTGGGGGTCAGAAATCCGAATCCGTTGAAAAAAAATTATGTTTATTCAGAGAAAGAACGTTTTTTTTTCTGATTTCGTAACTTAAAATATCGTCTGAACTAATTAGTTAGCATATTAGATGTCACACACCCCTCAAATCATTAAGAATAAATCCTTGAAAGTGAAGATCTGATCATTAGACTGCGCATTGTATTGTACAAAAAAAAGTTAACCATTTGAAAAATATGTGATTTACTATGAAGGAAAATCTTTTTAAAGTTCCCAGGAATAATTAAATAAATTCGTTTTAATTCATTAAATTTCAAATTTCGTGTTTTAACAATTCATAGAGTCGTTTTTTTTTTCTAGTAACATTATCTAAAAATATTTTGGGGATTGAGATTGGTTTAGAAAAGGAAATTCATTTAATTTTTTTGCAGAAAATTTATTTTTATTTTTAAAACAATTCTTTGATGTGGGAAGGAAAGTGGGAGTTTGATAATTTCTCCTACTGTAATTGGTTTGTTAGATACTTGAACTTCCTTTCTTATTGATAACTGAATTTATAAATTCTGTGTTTATCCCTTTGACGCAGAATTTTCGTTAAACATATTTTTCGTACTTTTTCCTTATTTTGTATTTATGTAGGTCAAATCAAGGGTAAAATATGATATATAGCATTTTAATAATTTTTGGATATGAAATACAGCATGATATACCAGTGTCTTTTTTTTTTTTTACGTTACCGGTTGAATTTTTCAAACACGGCTACCTCCCAAAAAATAATTTTTTCAAATTTGCACTTAATTGTACTTACTTACATTTACGAGAAACACTTATTCATCAATTAATTTTTTTTAATTTACGATATAAAATATTGATAATTTCTTTTAATGTGTATAACAAAATAAAATTAAATCTTTTTTTATTTTATATTTTAGTACAAATATAGTTCAGATAATCTAACCGATTTTTTTAATAACTATCAGATTATTTTTCATACTTAAAATATGCCAAAATATATGTTTGCTTATAATTAGAACGTCAGAAAAATATACAAAAAAGAGACACCGGTTTTCAATCTACGTCAAAGTGTTATAACTACAAATAATTTCGATGAGAAATGATCAACTGAACGAACATATAACACTCAATAGAAAATAGCACCCCATTGTTGACTTCACTTCTTACCCTCATTCTAACCTTTATGGTTACCCACATTTATGTAAACAAAGCCTTTCATTTTTATATTACCTTTTTCTGCATTATCAGCTGATAGACGCACAAATCAAGTTGAGACAACAACTGCCCATTGACATTTGAAAAAAAATAATGTTTAAAAATATAATAAATAATAAAATAAGTTGGCGTAGTTGTATTTCTCATGCTCTTACGTCATGCTAACTTTTTAAAGTTAACATGATGATTATACATGATATATTTCTAATCCTACCAGAAAAACTTCTGCTTACTGCAAAAGTGATAAAAATAACTAAACATTAGAAGTGAAAGGCAAAATGAAATATGAAAAAAAAAAATATTCTTAAATGATGTGAGGTTTTAAGAAACGAAACATTCTTACACTTATATTTATTCAAATACTTGGTAACTTCAAAACAAAATTCTTTATAGTTGGTATTCAATATAAAAAAGACTATACAATCAGCTGAACGCTTTTTAAAAATGAATACTTAAAAATAATTTATGATAAAATAATTCTTGTGACTCTTCGAAATATTAAATATGTATCTTAACACGTAAAAAAAATCAAAAATCTGATAATTTAAATAGATGTGATTAACATATTTTTTCCTCTCTTACGCAGTGTAGGTATTGCGCATCGCGTGATAGGTAGCTAGCTCAATCTTACTTTCCTCTGTTTACGAGGACGCAAATACTTTTCCTTCTTATGTTTAAAGAATCTTCTCAGTAGAAGATGATGGTCTTCTTCCTGTAGAAAACGGGCTTTTCGGCCGTAAATTTTATATTCCTGTTCTCTCTTATATTTTTCTGCATGACCTCCGAACGGAAGTAAGCGCAAGAAAAATGTCCCACTTTCTAGCTTGCAACGCTTACTTTTCTATTTCGGTCTCCAAAAGTGCCGACGCCCCTGCTTAGACAGAGGGGTAAGAAGAGGAAAAAGAGACTAAAAAAGAAAGAAAAAGACTCTTCCACGATGACAACTTGAGACCACGTTGAGGGGGTGCAGAAATTAAATATATAATTAAATAAATAAATAAAAGTAAAGTATCTAGCACTTCATTACCTCAAACCCTCGCCTTGATGATTATTAGTTAAAAGATTTATAATAATCGTGTCATTAAGATTAGACAAGTAGGGCGTCCCGTCTTAAATCTTCAAAGGAAAGAAGCTACGCCCTTCCGATTGGTTTTTCAGAAAAGAAATTTTGAATAGTTAAGATAGTATCCAATTGAATACTAAATATTTAAAAAATGTAGCAAGTAGTCAGTGTATAGTATACTTGGGATGTAATATTTACTTTTATGTTGAGTTTTCGTGACCATAATGCTTCCATCAAGATTGAGGAGGTATAAACTGCATATGCTGACAGCACACACCCATACTGAATCATTGTTTCACGAAATCGAGTAAAACTCATTGATTTTTAATAGTAAGAAATTTTGCTTTTCCATGTCGTTTTTGCAGTTCAAGTGCATAGTTTCAATTCATTTTATCACCAATGATAAATTAACTTCATGACTTTGTAATTTTGAATTCAAGTCAAAAGACAATATGAAAACTAGTACAGATTCAAACAAACATATGGACTCTTAGAAGAAAAATTTTCTTATATATAGTCTGCTGTTCTAACATTTCTGAACAATTTAGCTTAGCCAAATACTTATAAAAATGTCAACTTACTCCAAAAAGACTTTTTTTTTCTCGTTCATGACGTCCCTCTTACTAAAAGGATAGAAAATGTTCTTGAAAATTTTCTTGAAATTTTTGGGTCTATACCTCCTTCTTAAACTTATATAACGAAAGTCAGAATCATTTATATTTATATTAGCTTATAGCTGGTTATAGACAAAACTTACTATCTTGTTATAGACTAAATTTACTTACTTTCTACATGTAACAAAATCCATTAAAGTTGGATTAATTTTTTGTAGCCACTTTCTTATTCTTCTTTATTGACTCGACAGCTTCAAGAAGTTGTTCCAGGACTGTGAGTATTCTCCGGTATTTTTGTCCCCGAAACCAGTTAATTTTTTCCTAAACCATCTAACCATCTCAAATTCAGTCTGTCAGCTGCTTACTCTCGGCAATTTTTTTCTGCATCTTTTGTTAGTCCGGGAAAACATATCTAGTTATTTCTAATGACACTTGCTAATACAAGAAAGCTTACTTGGTGAAACCAAGTGAATTTAAGGCAGAGGGTGCATTTCTTGTTTTCCGGTGGCGCCATCTATGGCCAAGAATATGACTTCAGCCATATACACATGTCAGAGCCCGTTTTAAAGGGTGAACCAATTCATACATACATCCACAAAATGCATCGAAATGCAGATCGTAATTTTTACCTGAGCTAGAGAACGATCAAGCTGCAATTCAGTACCCCCAGAGGTATTAATTTGTTATGTGAACTTGGAGAATTTTTTAACCCGACAGATTTAATATGCATCAGTCATAATTTACTACACTGAGTGTCTTCGGCAGGCGGGGACCGAACTTACGACCACTTGGACATGGGCCCAACGCCCTACCAACCGGGTTATTCCGACCCTACTTGTTTTTTTTTTTTTTTTTTTTTTTTTTTTTTTTACAAATTTTATGCTTAGCATTTATTTTTTTATTAATTTAAATTTATGCATTCTCTTGTTAAAGCGGGATGAGAAAATTAAAAATATTATAAAAACGACACCGAATCTTTTATTTAGAAAGTTATTAAGTACTAAAATAATAGAGAAATTTCGCGCTTTTACGTTACTTTTCATAAGCTTCCGTAGTAAGATTTGAGTAATTACGCATGGGCACTTGAAGTGAGCATTCTTCAATTTTTTGAGCATTTGGTGAAATACACATGCACCCGTGAAAGAATGATTTCGCTGAAATCATAACATTAACAGCTAACGTAATGGTATAGCATCTTATCTTCGACCATAAAATCAAAACGAAAATTTGCAATGGAAGTGGATGTTATGGAAGTTTAACTACTTCTTACAAAATTTTATAATTTAAGTAAATATATACTTTAATTTTAAATAACAAAACAGATAAATTGCCTCTTATGTACCCACACCTATTGCAATTAGACAGCGGTAATTGATACTATAACCAAATTTTTAATTTTATTACATCAATCAAATGTAAAATCGCATGATTTATTGTAACATTTTGTAATAATAAATCGTCTATCTTCATTTTGTAATGTCGTTCTTCTTTATCTACCTGTAACATGTCCTACAGAATGTTAATTCGAAATTACGTTAATAAAAAAATAATTAACAGCTATGAATATAATACTTGTAGCTTTGAAAAATTAAGCAATTTGAACAAAAAAATGCGTAAAATCTTTTTAAAAAAAAAAAAAAAAAAAAAAAAAAAAAAAAAAAAACGCGAGTGTGCGTAGTTGCTTTAACACTAAATTTCCTAAAATCATTTTGAATGCTTTAAATTTCAATTAGAAAAAAAATGATGTATATAATGACACAATTTCTTAGAATTCTGCAACTTTTTGTACAATATATAATTTTTTTTATTGTTAATATTTACTAATAACTTGTTATATAACTGTAAATAATGTAAAAAATGTTAAAAATTAATTTCAAACAAATTTATTTACGCATTCACAATCCAGTCATTTTAACTGCTTTTGGTCAATATAGGTATATACTAATTTTCCGTCTTTCTAGTGTTAAATCTTAAGCATGGGCACGTACAAAATCTGCGTAAATTTGCAAAATCTCAATTTTTAAAATAAAATCATTCTTTTACATGGATATTTTATCTTAAAGTGTAAAGAGAAATTAGTGAGATTCCACAATGAGTCTAACTGAAAAACTTCCAATAATAAATGTACTATATACTAGTGCGTATTATATTCTGTGTCGAATACAAAATGCTTTTTTTAATGTACATTTTTCAATAATTAAATAAAAAGTTACTCTGCTTTTTTTAATGCGCAATTATTATTCAATTTCTTCTTGCAATTGATTTGTCATTTCTGAGAGCATTACTCTTCATAACCTTTGAGTCTTTACAATATGTTCCCTGTCTACCAGAAATGAATTCGTCATCCTCAGAAGAATGACAAATAGAGTTGAGACAGTGAAAATGCCAACTTTCTTTTCATTCTCTTCTTCCCCCTTCAGCTTTCGACTTCTAGGCGAAGGCAGATGGATCGAAATTCAAAACCCAAGCTGTTGTGTACTGTCACAAATCTGACGGCGTTCTTTTCCTCCCCTGCTCTTCCTGAAGAAAAGAATATACAACAGATAGAGTTGGTGATATTTTGGAAAGATGGATTGAGGATTTAGAAGAATTTGTTTGCCGCCTTGTGTGTGGGTGTGGGAAAAAAGATGTAACCAGGATTCAGGAGTTTACTGTGAAAGGAAAGATCTCACTTCATGACATTCACTCACGTTTTACTATGATTGACGAGTTTTCTGTAATTTAGTTTTTATTTGGCTAAGTGAGATATTTGCAGATGTATTAACTCACTGCTTGCATTGGTCTATATATATGCACTAAAAAATATTTATTGGCCAGAATACATTTTATTTAAATGCTTGGTTTCGGTTAATTGGATCTGTCGGTCAGAAGTGTTATATATATATATATATATATATATATATATATATATATATATATATATATATATATATATATATATATATATATATATATATATATATAATATATATATGCTGATTTCTAATTTTATTTTGAACTTATCTGGAGAATGAATCCAGATGCTTGAATAACTTAGTCTTTGATGGCTCTGAGAAAATACAACTCCCTTTTCACTCGGGTGACTGACATGTTCAAATTTCCTTAATTTAACCTTATCTCTATGATTTTATTTTTTCTATTTCATTATCGACATTGAAATGCCCATCAATATCAAATGCTCAATATAAGAAAGTTATACAATTATAAGACAGTTTTTATATGTTTGATAAAGTATATAAATCACATGGCAACAGCAGTGAGAACAGCAAAAAAAAAAAAAAAAAAAAAAAAAAAAAACCTATCAGAAAGAATTTTCTTATTACACAAAAAGTTTGTAAAAATGGAGGGGAAAAAACAACTTATCGTAGGTACATTAATAAAAATAGAAAACTTAATATTCTTTTTTTTATTTAAAATTATTTTTATGATTAGGTTAGTCAATTTTAGTTTAGAAATGCTTAACAAGAGAATTCTACCACTAATCATACGTGTCACCTAGCAGTTAGTGTTAGGACAAGAAAACACTAAATATATAGCGGAACATTCATATAAAAATTTTCTTTTCTGAACTGTTTTATAATTATTTAATTTTAGTATTATACACACGATATAGAAGCTTAAAAGCTTATCTAGACAAATTTATTTAAATGATGAACCGCAATCTAGTTATATGATCGAAATTAAATTCTAATGCATATAATAAAAAATAAAGAAAAAAAATACAGAAATAAATAAACAAGAAAATTTTTCTACTAAAATTGTGATACATAAGTCATAGAATTAAGTTTTCTATATAAAATGAACTAACCGAAGATGCTCTAACTGTTGTGGTATCAGTATAAAATTCATAAAAACTTATAAGAAAAATAATAAAATAAAATACTTTAGGGTTTTAAACTTTTTTTTTTCTGTACGAGAAAGCATTAGCTTTCAAAAATCTGTGCGTATTACAATGCTTGAAAGATCTTACCTTCTTTCATCTGACTTTGAATAATGTCACCAATGAAACTGAAAACATCATTTATTAAAAACTTAGAACCATTAAATCACCTTACAAAATAAAAACTTTGTTAAAAAATATTTGTGCCCAAAGAAAAAAAATTACATTCTTTTTTTAAATTTTCTCAGAATAGTCCTTTTTTATTAGGTAATGGAACGTAAACAAGAGTTAATGAGCTAAGAATGTTTTTTTAAAAGAAATAAACTAGAGTATCGATAAAAAATAAATATAATCGATAGAAAATAATGCATCGTAATTCTGTTCAATACCACTTAAATGTGAAGTGAAGGTGATTTTACTAATAAGGCATTTACTTCCATTTCAATGATTTAATCTTTTGTATTGATAGACATATTGTTACTTAAAATACTTTATTGGATATGCGAATATAGTTTCTCAAACGAATTGATTGACAGAGGATATAAGCGCCATCAAACTTGCTACGTAGTACGTCTACAGGTGGAGCTGACTCTGCATGCATGGTTGCTGGAGCTTTCTGTCAAATTAAAGTCAGGATTTGGATGGTATTAACTACTAACACCAGATGGGGCACTAAAATTTCAATACATTTAATAAATTTCATAAATAATCAGTATGTAAAAAACAGCAGATTAGCATTATCATTTCAAAACATTTTCCAGTGCATTTAAAATGCGAACTTATGTAGTTATTGTCAAAAGCATTTTATTTTTTAAAACTTATTTTCAGTGTTTTAAACTATTTTTTAAGTGCATATAATTAAAACAATGTTGATATGTATGTGTATAATCTTATATAAATACGCAATTCGAAACCGATCCGCAACACATTAGGTGTATATATATTGAGAGACACGATAGACCCTAACTGTCTACTTCGACACTCCCTTCGATTGCTGGTTCACGCGTTACATTCCAAAGAAAGAATTTTTCATAGGATTTGATAAATAATTTATGATATGAGTAATTTCCAAAGCTACATGCATATGTGAAAATGTTATTGACTCAAATACTTATTTGTTTAATGCCCATAAGACCATGATAAATTTATCGAGCAACTGTTTATTTCCTGCAAATGTTGACTAATTGAAAATCGTGATGTAAGAGTCTACATAGATGTTTTTATCTACAGATTTCAAAGAAATCATTATTATAATGACTTTAGAATTTTGCATGAAGGAGATTTCATTTAACTTTCTCACGTATAGAAAACTGGAAAAAATAGTAGGACTAAATAGTATGTCTTCTATTCAATTGTTAATAAATTATAACTATAAAAATATGATCGTTCAGAAGGTTAAAGTGGTTAAAAGCAAATTTTTAATTGGTCTGAAATATTTTTGTCAGTATTCAATAATATTTACTTTTATTTCAAACAACTTTATAGTTGTTACTTTTGTCATTTCTTTAACTGTTGCGCTTTTTATATAATAATTATATAATAATTATATTATATATAATAATTATATTATATATAATAATTATATTATATCTAAATAATTATATTATATCTAAATAATTATATTATATATAATAATTACATTATATATAATAATTATATTATATATAATAATTATATAATAATTATAATAATTATATATAACCAAAATGCTTTTTTAAGTTTAGGGCAACCCTTCTTCTACCCCCTATATTTTTTGAATATTAAAATTAAAATAAATATTTACAGATATTTGAAGAAAAATTTATTCTTTTTTTCCGAGGATGTGATGGTGAAGCTTCTAAATTTAAATTAATGATTTTTATTCGTAACCAATTCTAAAATTTCTGATAATAGAATAAAATGTTAAACAGTAGCATATATATGTAATCATATTTCGTCTGCAAAAATTAAATTTTTCATGTGTTTCCAATTATAATACCTTTTTGAGATTTTTAATGGTTAATCCTAATGTTTTTTTTTTGTTTTTGTTTTTTTGTTTTTCCTTCCCCAAAATTTACTTTCAAGTTCAGGTAGAACATTGTGTTGGATTATGAGGTTACATAATGAGCTCACATCATTCACAATTTGCGACAGATGATCTTTATATTGCATACATAAATAATGAAATATCTTGCTTAAGATTTGGGCAGAGTACAGAAATGACGGAAACTTTTCTGTAAAGGAAATTGTCTCTACTAGCAAGTAGCAAATTTATTGTAATCTCTAATCAGCTAAATATTTTAGTTTTAGCAGAAGTAAATTCGCATGAAAATGAAATGTGTACTTTGTTTGAAACGTGTTAAGTTTTAATTCTTTCCATTTTTAAGGAAAGGATTAAAGTAAAGCTAAGATGCAAGCGGGTTTGGTTCGATAAATCCTCAAGAATAGTGATATATTATTCTACAGATTGAATAAAAAGTTTAATTGCCCTTAGAAAGCTGGGTTGTCCTTATTATTTTTTTCACATATCTACCTGGTAAAAAAGTAAAAAGTAAAGTAAAAAAAAAAAGAAAAAAAAAAGTAAAATAAATTCTTATAATACAGATCTGTCTTAAATTACTGAATTTAATTTTCACAAAATTTTAAATTGCAATCGTAAAAATATATATCAAATACTTTTTTAGCCCTATTTTGTTCTCTAATTTAGTAATCAAATAACAAATTTTTATTCATTAAAGTTAAATTTTCAGTCTTATTTTAGGGTGACATTTAAATATTATATAAGCATATTTTTTTAAAAATTTCAGACTGCCTCACTAACCCTACACCCACGTCGGTAAACAAACAAACAAAAAACCATAAAACGCTTCCCATGCTTGTATAAGAAAGTCACTCCTCCCTTCCCCTTAGTTTGTACTTCGACTTATATTTTAGTAATCTGTTGTAATCTTATTTTAGGATTAAACTCGTTATATGTAACTTTGCATTAACAAAATTTAAGTTTAATTCCTTTAATAAAACTCTGAGTAAAATATTCTTTAGGAATTTTCGACATATGTTCGAAACTCTGGAATTCCCAAACTCTTCAAAGAAATTTTTTTCCAATTTTTTCTTTCCTTTTTCTTTCCAATTTTTTCGTTCAGATTTTTTTCCATGTATATTATTTTGTTAAATTTTTATTTTATTTTTTAAGGAAATTTTGGAAATAAAGGGATTTGAATGTCTTATGTAACCATTGTTTTTGTCCTTCCTCTTTCATGTCTGCAAAAATTAGCAAATCACAGACCCTCTCTTACCCATAAAGTGCTTACGTTCCACTCGTAGGACCCCAATTTCATTATTATTTTGGAACTACTTAATATACATATAATAATTATTCAATGTACAATTTGATGCTTAATTCGCTATCTGGGGAATATTTTTTAAAAGTAAATGCAAATGTAAGATAAATAATTAAATTTAAGTTAAAAAATAAATCAAAATCAAGTATGTATATAATACTATAAAAGTTTGTAATCTGGTGAATGTTAATAATAACATAGTTGATTTGGTAGACGTCAGAAATATTTTTTTAAAACATTATTTCTTACTTACACTAGCAAATGTCGACTTTCACCATGCATTCGTAATTCATATTATGAAAAAATTATTTTTAATCGTCATTTTTTTAAAATTATATTTGTGTTATCCATGCATTCTAAAAGTTTGTAATCTGGTGAACGATGATAATAAGAGTTGCTTAGGTATGTACACGGTAGAAATATTTTTACAAAATATTATTATTGCTTACTTACACTAACGTATGTTGACTTTCATCATGTATTCGTAGTTAATGTTGCAGAATTTTTTTTTTTTTGTAATTGTTATTTTTTCATTTACATTCCTACCATCAGTGCATTCTAAATGTCGAAATTCGTTGACGTAAATGCAATATATTGAGGATTAAAAGAAAGTTTTATTCAAATTTTAATATCGCAGCATGCTGAATATCAGCGTTTGCTGATGAGAGTGGATATATAATGAAATTTTTAAAAAAGGACTTACTCAACATCGCGTTTTAATGCTTTCAGATTTTCGAAATTTTTTTGATGTCAAATAGTGATACTTAACACACATTTCTGACACTCACGAAACCGTCTATGTGATTTTTAACATCCACTATTGACTGTGCCCAATTTAAATCTTTCATAGTAAAATACTTACAAAAAAGCCATGAAAGAGCAGCAGAGGTTGCTTGGACTAATTACTATTCAAATAAACCATGGTATCTAAGTTTTATTTTGATGAACTTTCAATATTGATGGTTAATTTATTAATATGAATTTTTTAATTGTAAAAAAAAAGAAGAGAAGAAACAAAAATGAATTTTTTACGTCTATTTTTGAGGGATATGTAACGTTGAATTAAAGCATTCACGTTTCTATGCAGAATTAGTCAAAAATAATATGCTATTTGTTGCCTTCCTCACGTTAGAGTTATGATTGATGACAGATATGTGTGGAGAAAACCGGAACGAAAAGGGGGGATGATGCGATTACCTTTCAAGCAATAGTACCTACAGGAGAAGAGCATCTTCCTTTCAAGAAGCTCATTCATTTTCTCCAAGGGTATCTCAAATCTCAAGATAATCCGAGCCCATTCGTATCCGTCGTTTTGAAGATCTTGATACAACCATTTCTTTCACAGATGCCATTCACAAGGAGTGAAAACTCGCCAAGATGCATGGCGAGTTTTTTCCAATCACTAGTTTTTCGTAAAGACTGCAATCTTATTGTGCATGACCAAAGAAAGAGTCTTGCTAAGGCATTTCCGGTATTCAATGGCAATTAATGTTTTGGTCGTGGGGGCTTCACGGTTCGTTCTTCATGAGTGAACTGCACTGTGCCATCCTACAGAACATTCATATACTCTTATCACTTTTTTGGACGTTTGACTTGACTCACGTCATTAACACCAATCAATCTGAAAGCATCATTGATCAAAGCTCATGTGCATGGCTTCTTGAAAATAATATATCGTCGCCAAATGTTGGTTAGAATGAGCTAAGAGCAAAGCTTGACCACACTCTATGAATGAATTTTCTTTTTTCTTTGAATGGATTTAACTTTTTTGACTTGATTTAGGTCATTAAAAACCAATCATTCTGAAAGTATAATTTATCATTGCTCCGGACTTCTGTGTCAATTTTTCGAAGCGGCAAATCTTCTCACACTATTTGTCGTGAGACAATTTGTCCATGGAGGGTATAACGCGTCGCATGGACAATTCGCCATGAGAACAATTCGTCTCAGTGGCAGTTCGTCGCGAACACAACTCGTCGTAGTAACAGATTATCGTAAACTGAATTTTTCACGGTTTCAATAAAAAACATCTTTTTACGATGACAAACTTCTTGCATTGTCGTTAATTAGTACTTATATGTGATTATTAAGTAGTTAAGATTTTAGTTAAGATTTTAAAAAGAGCAAAATATAGCTTTTCAAATTATTATTTTTTTAGACTGCTGTGCAAATTATTTTAAGAAACATAAAACTTATACAATATTTATTTCATTTGCGCACGTCTTTCAATGATTGCTTCTTTTTTTAATGATATGCGGTTAGTCGAACATTTTAATAAAGTTTTTGTCACAAGGAAATGAAGGAAAGTAATATAAATAAATACAGTCGAAAAAGTATATTTTTACCCTATGTCGTAAATTTTATTAATCAGCAAGTAGTTTTAAATGTGTAATTGTTTATTATGTGCAATATACATATTCGGTCTCATAAACCTAGCTTAAATGCCCGAGTTCTTTTATACTATGATCCCTTTAAACTAGATTGTTATTTCGGTTTTTATAGTTGTAAAATTAAAGATTACTTTACAGTGGCCGAAGTGTTCAGTGAAAAAATTAAAATGTTGCAGCTAATTTAATTTAAAATAATATAAATTTCAAAATTATTTTAAAATTAGCAAAATATTCCATTTGGGGACCATTCAAATACTACGTGAGTGTTTTGCATACTGTTTCTACCAAGGGTAAAGAGAGATATAAGCAATACTTTCAACTACTAAAAATTCCTGTACCTTAATTTTTTTAATGTTAAAGAAATGTAACAAAATAAAATAACACATCAGGCGTTGAAAATAAAATAACACATAAAAAAAAAATTCGTGTTTGAATTACAAAAAATATAAGAAAAGTGGACAAGAATAGTGTTCATAGATAAAAAACTAAAACGATACTGCAGATTCAAAATTTCATAAAATAAATTGGAACGTAAATTTTGTTTTATACAGCGTTGCATCTTTTTGTTTGAATTTATTCCTTAAATAAAATTGTTACAGTAAAATTCAAAGCATCTTATTTACGTAAGCGTAGAAACTGTTTGTAATTCGCTGACAATTAAGAAAGGATCAAAAAGTGCCAAAAACACTCTTACGTAATATTTAAATGCCCCCTTTTTATAGATCGGTTTTTCACAATAGCACCGTTTTAAGATTTAAAATTTAAAAATCATTACTTAAAATATCTCAATTGATCAAAAAAAAATAGGCTAATAATATAATTCTCCTACCATTATCATATATTTTGTAAAAAGCTATAACCACTGGGTTTAGCTTTTTAATTTAATTTAAAAATACGAAATAGCTAATAAATGATAGTAAAATATTGCGTTAAATTTCGATAGTGTGACGAATTGTGGTGGGGATGAATTGTGCCCATGATGTATTTATGCAGCGGCAATTTGTGAACATAACGAATTGTGGCCACGACAAATTGGCTGCGATAAATTATCCTACAATGAATTGTGTAAAACGTATTGACCCGACACCATGCTTAGGGGCTTTATTTCTAGAAAATATTCTATCATGCACCAAATTTTTGTTAACAATAAAAAAACATTGAAACTAGTATTTTGCGCCTTTACTCAAATACAATTTTTCATCCAGTTTTATTTAAAATCTCCTTTATTATAACTCAAGGAAAGTTTTATTTTATTGAACATACCCATTTACACAACAACAGCATGAAAACTGAATCTCCTTAGTAGTTTGAACAATTTAACAAAGCTAGTTAAGCAAAGATACCTGACTTCTGAAAATATTCTATTTACACCAAATTTTGGTAAAAAAGGGAAAAGAGCAAAGCCTGGTAGCACTTACTAAGTGATATTTGTTTTACACTTTTATTTGAAACCTTTTTCATACAGTTTATGTGTCTTTATTTATTATAACTCAAAAACGACTATATTTATTTTCCTTGTTTACATAATATAATGGGAAACAAATAATTCTCCTCAATAAAAAAATAATTCTTCTCTATAACAAACAATTTGAAACTTCTAGGGAAGTGTTTTTTAAGAGCATTTTCGGAGAAAAATACCATGATTTTCATGTAGACACTAAGATATTTCTGTGTTTCGAGTTGTTGTCTAGTACAAATTTTCAAAACTTGTAAAGTACCTGCTAAAAAAAAAAAAAAAAAAACAATATAAGATAAAGTATTGAAGTAAGATATGGCATCTTTGGGGAAAAAATGTGACTTCATAAATGTGATAATAACTCGTGCTCCTCTTCAAATAATTTTATCTAGTGTTTTTTTTTAAAATTAATTATTTTTATGATTATTATAAACAATAAGATTTTTGTTAACTAAAATTAACTGAAAATGAGTTGTTGTACTGGAAAGTTTAAAAATATGCAAGTAAAAAGGAAAGTGTATCTCTCATTTCTTTTGACATCCTAAATCACACTATTAATTGATGTATAAGAATTATGTTAAGTTCTGTAGTCGTTCATTAGCCCAGGGTGTGGTCGAATATTAAGATTTCTTAAGATCCTCCTCCTGGATGCCTGCCAAGCGTTGAATGGAAAAGTTTATATCTTCTTGAAAGTCATAAACTGAACACCGTTCGTCCATTCAATTTTCTGAATGATGCTACCTCTAGACATAAAAAAAAGAGGAGACTCTTTTAAACATTTTTTTTCTTCGTTTTTCTTTTCCATCTTCTTCTTCACATTTATCTTTTTTATCACTTAAGAAGATGTGCAGAACTTCCTTTTTTCACACAGTAACAGTATGTATCGGGCTACGAATGAGCTAACTTCCGCTAGAAAGATTTATATGTAATTAAAATTAGAAAATACGCAAATTGAGTCAATTTAAAACATGAATTTGATCGAAAAAAAATGTTCCAGAAAAAATTTGAATTTTGTAGGGCAGCAGGTATCTGGTTAATATAATATTCGATGTCTTGCTATTGATTTACCGTCTTTGGTTGGCATCTGCCTTCTTTTTTAAAAATATTTTAAAAATATAATAATGCTTTACTTATCTATGAAATTTTTTAAGATAATTAGGGGAGAGTGGGGTCAATTGTAAAATTTTTTACTTAACTATTTTTAACTAACAAAAAATCCAATATATCATTAGTATTAATTGACAGACGAGTAAAGTAGACTATCCTCTACTAGAAAAAAATAATAAATACCTTATTTTAAATTTTATTATATTAGTTATTAACAATTTTTGACAGTCGTGCACTTGTTACAATTGTCCCCATTTACGGGGTTAATTGAAACAGTTCATAAATTCAACTAAAACATAGTTAATTATACATATTATCATAGTTGTGATATATTTTTTTATTGATCAAAATAGTAGTGATATTTTAGGAGTAAAAATAATAATGAGCAGAGACCTAAAGGGTTAAACTTTTAACTTTAAGGGGTTAAAAATTTTAATTTATGCTGTGAAAGGTGACGAATAAAATAATGCACATGCAAAATAATATAAATGATATAGGAAACTATTGGTGGTTCTTAAAGAGTTAAGTAATGGTTTGTAAACATAAGATTATTTATTTTCAGCTGTTACATTCGTCCCTTTACTTATTGTTACAATTGTCCCCAAGACGCCATTTCAGCTTCATTTGTTAAAAACAATGCTAGTTAATTAACAAAACTAATCTTTTTTCTTTTTGAAATGTTAATTAAGGTGTCCACTTACATATTCGGTTAATAATTTTTATTTGTTTAAACAAAATTACTTTGTTACAATATAATATTCTAATACCAAAAAAGTATTTACGTAGCGTGGAAATATCTTTTGTGATGTAACTCTTTCAAAAGTACATAAAAATGGTTGCCAGCAGGGGTGTACATGTAGATTTATTAAATAAATCTTGTGCGCCACCTAGGAACTAAATCTAGAACCCGACACTCGAAATTTTTGCTCTGTTACAATCGTACCCTGTTACAATTGACCCCACTCTCCCCTACTGTTTGATATTTTCAGTAACTATTAGACTGTTTTATATATTTTAAAAAATACCGAAATATATTATTACTAGCAATTAGTGCGCCAAAAATATAGATATAAGAAGGATACAGGTGTCGAATCTCAGTTAAAGTGATAAATAATATGCTCATACATAGACCAAAACTTTGGCATTTCGGCAGTACTCGAAATGAAAATTTATAGGTCCCAAGTTAAGGAAAGCTGTGATACGTAAAATAATAGTAAAAATAAATGCATATATTTCCCTTTTATATAATATACTAACTCCATAAAATATATATACAAAAAGTTTGTAACCCTGTTCAGTTTCCTTTAAAAAAATTCAATTTACATCTGGAAAGCTTTTTTTTCAATTACAAATAGTATTATACTGATGTTTTCTGCTTTTAACTAACAGATGGTAGGCATCAGGAATTAAAATCAGAAATTAAACATAAGCATATGACTTTATGTTTATTTATCAATAATTGAATAATTATTTATAGTTCGACACTGATGACAGGCGCTTGCTTTTGATCGTTTGTATCGCCGAGATTCGGGGAAGCTGTTGTTTTACAAAATAGCATGCATGGGGATTTAAAATGCCATAAATAAAATTAAAGAACTTTTTTCAATATCTCACATATTTTGGATTTTGATTGTTTGCCGGTAGAATATTTCCAAAGGTCATTTAAAAAAAATTATAGATAACTTTTTTAATAAACAGGACACTAAATTTAAAAACTCCAGTTAATCTGGAATGAAATAATTAGATACCAGTAATAATAATTAGATACCAAATAATTTAGAAAATAAAAAAAATTATCTTAAATACTTAATAACATTTAACTTATCCACTTAAATAAAAATTCTGCATCAAAGGGTTAAGAGCATAAAAGTTTGTAATTGGATGATTTTGAAATTTGAGAAATTTTTTAAATCTAAAGCATTTTAAAAGTAAAATTAAAACTGAACTTTGACCTTATAGACACCCTATTTTCTAGGATTGCTCTTTGTTAAAAATTTATAGAAAATTGAGCTTTTGAAACATTCTTATATTACTCGTTACTTTTCATCGTATGTATTTTTGGGAATCACAAACATCTAAGTCAACAGGCAATAAAATTTCATAACATAAAATGTTCCGTTGTCGGGCGTTAAAAAGGCCACAAATTTGAAATCTTAAGTTAAAGCTCATATTAAGTAAAAGTTGTTGCTGTTGTCGTTAGATATGCTACTTGCCATCTTGCCAATATCAGGAAGCCTGCTAAAAATAAGCGAATGTTTAAGTGAATGTTTTCAGTGGCACCATCTATGACCAAGAAGAATGCGATTTTGCCACTCACATACATCACAACACGTTTCACGGTGAAGACTCATTCACACACCTTTCATATATACACAGATCGTAATTTTGACCTGAACCAGAGAATGATCAATGTCCAATTCAGCGTCCCCAGAGGTATTGATTTGTTATGGGAACTTGGAAGACTTTGTGACTCCGACAGATTTAACATGCACCAATCACCATTTAATACACTTCGTCCGAGTCCAATGTACTACCAACCAGGCAAATTAAGTAACTTGGATTAATTAAGCACCTCTGCCTAGTTAAGTTATTCGAATTTGCTGTTATTTTTGTGCAAAACAAAACTTAAATTTTTACCATGGGTATTGTTTTTTATATTTGTCAACTTCAAAACAACCTCAAAAACACCTTACATATTTGTAAGGAAGGGCACCAATTTGTAAACCAACTAAAAATAATAATAATAAACGCAAATTTAAAGATTACGTGTTAGCAACCTTTTTCCAACCAGACAACAACCTTTTATTAAAATAAAAACAAAATCCGTTTATTTTTATTAGTTCATGTTTTGAACAAAATAAACACCTACCCTGATCAAAACAAACAAGGGATATCTTTCTGTTTTCTTTAATTTTTCGCAACTACTCGTCTTACGCTTGGCTGGTCTTTGTTTCCATCCTCAGGCGATTTCTGGAAGACCCTTTTTCTTATTTCGTACGATAGAGGAGAGTGAAAACGGAAAAGAGATCACCCACCCGAAGAGCCTCCCTTGCCACCAATTTCCTCCCTTTCAACGTTGCCGATCTCCCACAACTTAATTTACGGCATTGTAGTTTTTCGTCTCTTTTATTTTCTTATATTATCTTTTCTGCCTCAAAATTCACTTTCTTGGTCTAGGTGAAATACTCGGTGTGTGACCTTTGCGGTACTTAATGTTCAGGGCATGGGGAAGATGAGCTTACTGTGCGAAACACTTGACTTCCTACGCTTGAGTGGGTTCTTCACGCCACACGTGAACATTTAAAAAAATATGTTTACGTGCTTTTTTTCTATACTGCCCATTTCGGCTAAAAGCACTGTTGTGAAATAGTTTGCTTTTTACTGAAATTATTATGATGATAATAATTTTTCATCATACTAGACCTTTGGTAAATGTCCGGTCTAGTTAAGTGCCACTGCCCGGTATACATTTGCCCGGTATATCCTACACTGATGTTTTTTTAAGGTTCAGTGCCTCTGCCCGGTATACATTTGCCCGGTATACCCTACACGGATGTTTTTTTAAGATCAAGTGCCATTGCCCGGTATACATTTATCCGGTATACCCTACACTGATGTTTTTTTAAGGTCAAGTGCCATTGCCCGGCATATATTTGCTCGATACTCCAAACACTGATGTTTCTTCTAATCTATCGTTAGTAAGTATTAAAATATCGAATAAATGTATTTATATCCACGAATAAATTAATATCAAATCGGATGTGATAAGTATTTCGGACATTCACTAAAGATTGTGATTGTCAACATTCACCGGTGAAAGTCAACAACCACCGATTTCGGTCATTCACGCACATCATTTACATAATAACCTCATCAGGACGTTTATTTCATACTTTGCCTAAATAGCATTTGGCATTCTATAGAATGCCTAGGCATTCTATACAATGCCTAGGCAAAGTATGTAATAATTCTCACATTTCATACTTTGCCTAAAAACGTCAGGCATTCTATACAATGCCTAGGCATTCTATACAATGCCGGCGTTTCATACTTTGCCGGTAACATATATATGTAAATAGATATAGTTCTTTATTTTATGTGAAGTTAAATTATAGTATTAATTTACATTCTAATTTAATTTTGAATATTTTAGTTTGGTATCCAAATTGAGTTACAAGAGAATTGTCTACTAATGTTTACTGAAAGAGTCTGAAGAGTCTAAGAGTATTTTAGTAATTTTAAGTTTTAAAGTTAAATATTGTACATCACTTCTAATGTAAAAATTGCATGTTGCATTTAATTTGATAAAGAGAAGATTAAGTTTTGACAGTGAAATTTTTGATTGCAACATAATACTTAAATAACTTTTCCCTCAGTTCGCAGGAAAAATCTCCAAGGGGAGAGGAGTTATAAAGTTTAAAAATATCTGGCTAGCAAAAGCACAAATAAAAGAAACAAAACATATAACGTGATAAATAAAAAAAATAAGTACACGAGATTTTCTGGAACAACAGATAGTTGTTAATTTTTTAGAAGATAGTTTTTTTTTTTTTAAATTTATTAATTTATTTATTATTTATTTATTAGGAATTTGAGGTTTATACTATACGTTACGGGTTTACCTATATTTTCTTGCAAGATTATTATTAGCCCGTTGCGGGTATTTTAATTTCGTAACTGTATTTGATGTTGTGAAATAAATGTAATTTTTATTAAACAAAGAACTGTTTCTTAATATAGCTTGATACGTTACACTACTGTAATTAGTAAATTTTAATTATTATTAATAATTTTGAAACATTAGTAGTGATAAACCCAAAGTTGGGTCAGCTTTTCAACGACGATTATGGAATAAACTAAAATGAGAGGAACAAAATTTCATCATTTATTTTCTTAAATGAGGTTTTATGATCAAGTTGCAGTCTTGGAGCTGAACCTAATCGAATAATGAATTTGTTTTTGATGTATATACATAAGCTAAAATAAATAAAAAAGCCGAATTAGAGTTTTACTTGAAGTGAAAACTATAAAGAGAAGGACTATAAACGTTATTATTATTCGTTATTAAATGTATAACGCATATTGTTAGTTAATAAAGAATTTTTTTATAACAAATTTAATTATTTTTATTTGATTTGAAAAGCGTGATGAGGAATATAAATGCAATTTCTTATACTTACATGTTCTTTTCACAATTTATTCAAAACATTGTCAAAAGTATTGTTAAAAAATTATACTTTTTAAATAAAAATGTTGCTATTTCTTTGCCATTGGCATTGTACTTTTTAAATAAATAACCGAAATTTTAAGTGAATAATGATTATTGATTGGATCTAAATATTATTACAGTTATTATTTCAGTTTTCAAAATTATTTAAAAAAGATAAAAAAAAAGGTTGTAGCTTTTGGAACCAGTTCAAATTTTCCCTCTGAAACTCGGGGATTCCGCGAAACACCATCTGGGAAATGCTGGCTTAGAGTAACAGTGTGCTGACCATAATGCACAAAAGGCTAAACGTATCATACTGATTAAATTTTTATCTACTAAACATAACTTTACATATTTATAGAGAGCATAAAATCTATTGATTATATAGCGAACATAAAAAGGGTTTAGCCTTTTGTAAAATTATTGTAAGGATACCATTTTTTAAGAGTGCTTAAGTATCGTTTTTTGTTACCCAATTTTACAAAAATAAAGTATGGCTTTTAGCGTTTCTCAGTTTTTTAATTAATTAATTAATTTTTTTTAGTTACGAAAGTTTAAAAACCAAATTGCGATATGAAGTATTTTTTGCAGTTTTTTAGTGTAATAATGAAAAAAAAAGTGGACCAGACTAAGAAAAAGTGGATCAGACTAAGAAAATTGTAATATATTGAAAAGAATTTAATTTTAATGTTTAAAAATAATATTATTCAAATGTTAATTAACATTAAATATATAAAAATGATACTTTTTAAAAAAATGTTACGAAGAGATAATTTTTTTTGGAGAGCATATGCATCAATAACTCTTTGCTATGCACTTTTTTTTCTTAACAAATAACTTTTTTCCGCGTTTATTGGGTATTTTTAATTTTATAACGGATGTGCAAATAGAAGTGTATCATATTAATTAAACTTTATTTTAATAAATCTATTAAAATTAATTTTAATTAAATCTTTTTTAAACTACTAAAGTGATTTTTACTGAAACATTTTACGAATTAATATAGAAAACATCATTCATTAAATGATTTCATTAACTACACAAATTTCAATTAAACATTTTACGAGTTAAAAATAAAAACATACTTCATTAAATTATTTCATTCATTATACAAATATATATAAATATGTTTTGTTGAAGAAATTATCTTGATTTTTTTCAATAAATAATTCTAAAAATATAGATAAATTTAGCGCACATATCATCCATTTCTTAATACCACGAGAACCACTAGAGCACATGACTATTTTTTTTAAAAAAAAGTATAAAGAAAAATCAGACATAGCAAATCCTTTGCATACTTATGTTTTCACTTTATTAAAACTGTCTATAAATTAGTATTTAGGCTGCATATCAGGAGTTTTTTTTCTTTTTTTGGCCTTATTTGCATTTAATATTTATTATGAAACACTTAATGTTATTATCGTTAGAAATTTCTCGGGAAAAATGGATAAATAACAATTTATTTGTTATTTTACAATCTTCAAAAAAAAAAAAAAAAAAAAAAAAAAACAGTCAAATAACCATAAATAAGATGATATTCAAACTGTTAAATGTGAAAAAAAACTTTTATAAATTGCTTTCCCTTAATACGGTTAAACAACCAAAATTTTACCGCACCAACTAGGCCCATCTAAGGAAGCCAAATTAGTTCCTTGCAGTTTTACTGTCTACATGTTTTAGACGAGAGGGCTAATACATCAATCTCATGACCAATAGAGGTTTCAGTCACAACGTTGACACCCCAAATTTCTCTATTCCCTACAACACATGAATGGTTTCTACTGTTCTACATTCCCAAATTTGTGACCCTGGAATATAAGAGTATGATACTCTCATTCACGCACAAAAGGCAGCACCATAAAGCTTAACACAAAAAGTCTCAATTTACCATCTCTTGCAATTGGTGAAGCAAACAGATAAACTAATTATTTCACATTCCACGGTTCATTTGATAAAACACAACTTAACCGGAACCTATAACTTCAATGCCCATTACTTAACGAAACGCTTAGCTCCAATGTCCAGTTAAATTTATTTTTTACGCTTTTGAAACAATGATAGAAAAAAAAACATAAGGTAAAAAATGCTCTTTACCGTAAACTTTGACAATTAATTGAATATACTGAGTGCAGAGTACAGCCTGTTATTTTATCGTAATTTTG
Organism: Parasteatoda lunata; assembly: GCA_949128135.1. Taxonomy (NCBI): domain Eukaryota; kingdom Metazoa; phylum Arthropoda; class Arachnida; order Araneae; family Theridiidae; genus Parasteatoda; species Parasteatoda lunata. The sequence continues at coordinate 62,560,698 of OX421970.1, forward strand.
ACGTGAAAATTCTTACAGTGTATAATGCTGTATTCTAGTATTTTAATGAATTTATTTTAATTTTTCTTATTTGTTAAACGTTTTTCTTATTTTCTTTATTTTTATTATTTTTTTGAAACTCACTTTCCATTAAAAAATTTAACCGAAGCTAATACTGTTTAAATATATATGACAGTAATTGAGATCAAAAAAATATTTTACAATTCTAGTTTAGCGCTCAATGTGTTAAATCGTAGGAATAGATATTAAACTTATTAATAGATATTGAACTTATTTTTATTGATTATTGTTTTCCTAATAATTCATAAAAGCTTTTATCAAGTAGTATGCAATCTTTTACAGCTTGATGATAAATTATTGAAGAAATCATTATAATAATTTTTCAAGAATTTACTCTTTAAAATTTATATTTTCTTTAATTGGAGCTCTGGGCTGGGTAACAACACAAATTTTAGTTTTTAAATTGCTACAAGTAGACTTTTTTTTAAAAATCAGTAAATTAGACCTATTTTAGCATTTTATAATGATATAACAATTTTTATAATTCTTCGAATTTTTTCACAAATATTTATAATATTCTACACTTAAAAAAAATCTGTATGAAAAAAAATAAATTTAAGATTGAGTTTAAATTTGATGATTTATAAAAAAAAAAAACTATCAAACAAATGCTAAATTAAGCAAATAAAAATAGAAATAAGAAACTTATATTGATTTCAAGACGATTTATCTTCATACAACATTATACAGAAAAATTAGTATTAAATTCTTTCTCCTTAGCATTAATAACCATTTGAATTCGTCTTGGCTCAAATTCAACGAGAGTCTTGCGTGTATCGAAAGTTGTTTCGTCCCATTTATTATATCTTAATTTAATTCTTCAGCTGACTTCTTTTCTGCTTTTTTAAAGTTCATTGTTCCTTATTCCCCACAAACTTTTCGTGGGATCAATATTAAGAATGTATCAGGCCAGATATTTATTCCATTATCATTAAGCCATTTTGTGATTTGTATTGTGAGAAACTTTCTATGTAAAAAAATCTTCGGTAATAATTTTTCTGAAGAAAAAGTAGCTTTTCAATTGTAGGTCTTAAGTATATTTTCTTAACGAGGGAGTGTTTGAGTGAAGCAAGCATATGAAGCTTCCTTGCAAGTATATATAAATATATTATTCAATTTTATTTTTCTCGATTACTCTCAATAAAAAACATTCGCTTAATTTCTTATACCGAACCGTTAAATACGCACTTTCTTTTCTCTATCCTCAGAAACGATCAGAGATCAGCATTGATAAAGTCATCTTTTTCTCACCGGCAATTTAACCGCATTTTGAGATATATCTGTAATTACGATTGAATCCGAAATACCCCGTTACATAAATAATCTGATCGTGGCTTACTTGGTGGTGGTGGTGCATCTCTCTGTTCAGTGTACTGTGACAGAAATTAACGCCACAAGAGACAAGGAGAGACTTCCCAAATCGACAAATAATAGCAAGAAAATAAAGAAAGAGAAAACACACCAGAAAGACCAAAAACTCATGAGATCTTTCCCACGTGAAACCCATCACCGTTCTCAAACTCAACATTTCTCTTTTGATTGTCATCCTTATTTCTTAGAAATCGAATGGATAAGGCGTTATTTCGATTGAAAGTTCCACACAAAAAAAGAAATGCTTAAATATACTTTTTTTTTGTTTGAAAAAGTTCATAAAAAAGTGTTTTGAAGAAAGTCGTTGGTGAATTGAATTCCAAAGATTTCTATTTATAATTTGTCCCACGACTTGATCGAATGATGTGACATCCATTGTTGCTCTGTTGGATTTCTTTAAAATGCGTTGAACTTATGTTAAGCATGTTTTTTTTTATCTATTTTTAATTCTTAAACTTAAAAAAAAAAAAAAAAAAAAAAAAAAAAAAACCTTTAAGATTTTATCATTATCAACATGTAGTATAAACCTATAGAGATAAGAGGGAATATTACTCTGTACTTTTCTAATAATAATAATTCAGTTTTTTTAATGCTTTATTGTGTATAAAACAATGCACTAGACATAATCTAACAATTTAAAATTTAAAAACGTTAAAAAGATGAATCCAAGAATTCCAATTTCAAACCAAACGGATAAACTGAATTAAAAAATATAATAAAATAAAAAAATTATACAGCATACTTTTTATGTACCATGATAATGGTGCAATATAATATCCGATAAATGATTTTTTAAAAGAACTATGTCTCTGCCTAGTTGGTCAAAATAAAAGGATTAAAAACAAAATCTGCTTCGAATTTAAAAGAAAATGTGGACTTCGACTGCCATTCAAAAAAAATTATAGTCTTATAAACTTTTTAATTCATTTAAAAACTGATTCCCCGATTTGTCAATTCATTATAAGTCACTGATTTACCAATTTCCTGATTCGCTACTTTTTTTTCACTCACACCATGCATTATTTCTTTAATTCGCTTACTCACACATTAACTATTAGTGTTAGTCTAGGGAGTTTATACGCAGAGGAGAGATGGCCAATTTAAATATCTTCGATATTTTTTAGTGATTCGTTAATATTAAGCCACATTTTATATTTAGGTATAGAAAGGATTGCAATAATCTAAGTTAAGAGTTTTTGCTCTTATGCTAATTCTAAAGATACAGTTTTGTTTCTTACATTAAGTTATTTTGGAAATCAAGTACTTATTATTGGACATCAGTATAATGACAATCCACATTTTCAAATTATTCAGGAGAGTTTTTTTGATGGACAACACCTGGGATATCATGCAGATAGAATTTTCATGCAATAAGATTTTTTAGTGTAATGTACTGTTATCAAGAAACAATTCTGGAATAATACATATCTGAAAACAAATGTAATAAATATCTGTAAAAATAAATATTGATGTAAGGAAAGGCGTAAAAATGTCACAAATGGAAAAAGAGTCGCTTCTCACTATAATATTCCACAAAGTATTTTCAATATAAAATCAAAATTATGAACTTCTGAACAAAATAATGTTCTTCAGAGTTATTTTTTTCAATATTGCGGAGACGGCAACTATAAAATACCATTTATAAGGGACAAAAATTTTATAGAATAGAAGATTTGGTTTTTTAAAAAAAAATTTCGCTCTTAATTGTTTCAATGTGTATATTTTCTTTGTTACTTAAAAACTTTAAAAAGAAAATTTAAAAATCAAAATTTTTTATATACACTATTTAATTATACGCTACTAAAAGTTAGACAAAAATGGAATGCCATTAAAAGAATAAGGTGTAAAAATTAAGGAATAAAATATGTTTTTAATAGAAAAATAATGCATCATGAGTAAAAAGCTAATGTACTGAAGCATTTATGACCATTAGTCAATTTGATCCTTTAAAGAAATTTTCTGTTATATGCATGGATTCCTATATACCAGATTTTTCACATTGCTATTATTTCAAATTCGACGTTCAATATGCTACTATTCCATATTTGACTTCAATATGCTACTATTGCATATTCTACATCCAATATAGTTTATTGGATGTAGCGATCAATTAGTTTAAATTGAAATGTATTTAATGTAAAATGAGCATGTAAAAGAGGAAATTACAAAAAATTAAATCAGTTTTTTTTTCTAATCTCATTTGTTTATTCCTTTATAGGGCTATTTTTTCCAGTTGTTATTAATTTGATTTATAAGATAACGTTTTTGGTTAAAAGGTGGGTCAAAAGGATTTTCAATATTTTGCCTGTTGTAATGAATCAACAATAAACCTGAAATTCTGCGTTTATAACTAATAAAATTTTTAAATTCTGTGTTTTAACTTCAAATAAACTCTATGAAAAATAATCAAATGCATAATCCGTAGGACAAAATAGCTCCCCACTGTAGACTTCTCTTCTTGACCCCACGCAAACCTTTGCTATTACCCACATTTATGGACACAAAGCTCTTCATTTAAAAATGAATGAAGTTAGTGGGAAATATACTTACATAGCCTTCTAACTCGTTTTATTTGGTAAAACTTTATTTTACACAATGTATTTGGTATCTTTGAGTAATTTAAATTAGTTCGATATTACATATTTGTAGCGCAATATACAAAATAACTAAAATTTATAAGACACTTTATAATTTTTCTAACCAGCCTTTTTAACCCTTTTTATAGTGTTTCTATTCTATGAATTGTTTGTACATTTACAAGATTAAACTAAGGTGTGACTTTTCACAGAAATCTTCGGAAGATCTATTTTTCTATTTCGAAATATTTCTGTTTTCTTTCGCAATTGCACATTACAATTTTTAGAAGTTGCGTCACCATGCACCTACCTTCCCCCCTTTCTTCCTGTCGGTCGTCCCTCCATGAATGTCTGATGAGTATTCTATCGAAAATCCAGGAATAAAAAAGGAAGCAATCGAAAAGGCTTTTGTGTGTCGTCACGCAAATCCTGGGAAATTCTGGAAAAAGTTCTCACTCCACTGTACGTTATCAAATATTTAGCATTTGATCGCGAAAGGATTTTCATCTCCACCCTACAAGCGCAAGGTCGGTTGGGGAGTTGCCAAAATTGGGACTTCTTCTAGGTTATGTCGGAGACGCTAAAATTGTAATTCTTATCTAAATACAAAAGAGAGTTACCTTTATGTTACTGCTAATAAAATACATTATTATATAGTCTCTTAAAACTAACTGTTCCCGAAAGGTGTTCTTCTATTGAAATTGTATTTACAGAAAAAATGAAATCTTATTGAAAGAGTTTTTTTTTAAGTTCTTGGTCAATTTGAATTAAAAAAATCGAATGTATTTAAAAAAAAGGTACTGCCGTATTTTTTTCCATATTTTAAAAAAAATAATAATTTAACTATTTAATCAATTATTATACGGTTATGAAAGACAACTGATTATACATTGTTTTCAAAACACTTATCCCCAGGGACAAAAAGCTTTCACTATATGAAAAACTAATCTCTGAAAAAAGTGAAAGTACATGTTAATTTATACTGAGAGGATATTTTTTCTCTTGCCTATCACTTTGAAAAAGGAATGTGCCTTAGTTTAAATCTAATTATAAAAGTTCATATAATGAATATATTAAGATTAATAGTGACCTACCTACCCCCGGACTAGTTTTCGAATAAGGATTCGACCCGTTGCCACGTGAGAACGAAACTTACAGTAAAGAAAAATTAAAACCAATAAAGATTGATACACATTAGAAAATATCACAATATCGATGACGTGTAAATTTAAAACAATAAATCAAATATTTAAAACCATGTAGGAAAGTAAAAAATACGAAGTGGATAAATGAACGCAAACACAGAAACCCGTGCAAGAACATATAGTTCAGCATCCCCAATGAGATTTATAAAATTTATAAATATATTTGTTTATTTATTTCAAATGGTAGAGATGAATTGACATGTTAAAAAGCGAAAACACAGGAACAAAACAAGAAAGTAAAAAGTCATTTCCTCAGGAGTGCTCTTGCCTCCAAATATCGCTCGGTAGACGACGACCCGCGGAGGGCCCTGCTGCACAGGATGTGGCCGCCATCGAAAACAGCTCGGCTCTTGCACAGAGAACAATAGGGATCAGGTGCCAGCCCTAAACGAAATAGGTGCGCGGCTAGGCAGTCATGTCCGGTATATAGTCGAAACTGAGCCACCGCTTCGCGGCGCGGCCACTCTGGAATGGTGTTCTGTCGAAGATCTCTCCACACTTTGGTTTTTACCCTTTCTGATAATTGGTGATGGAAATCCCCATTGATTTTTGATTGAACAGTTATTTTTAAAGTTGAGAAGGGGACTGGGCTACTATGGGCCTGGGGAATTCTTGTGCCTCTCTTTGCCAAAACATCAGCAAAACATCAGCTTTGCCAAAACATTTCCTGCAATATCACAGTGATTTATAAATATATTAAGGTAAAAAATTTTTCGGCAAAATTAATCATATGAATGAAACACTTGTGCTACCACTTTTTTCTTTTTTGAAGAAATGTAACCGCATTTTGAGAGAACGCTAGACACAAATGGGTTAACAATATATACAGCCTCACGCTATGGCTTAATTATGCTTATTTTAAGCTAATAGTCAGGCTAAAAATTTTCTGAAGCTGAATATGAGAATTAAGCTTAATACTTAAACTGAATTTATTGAGCTAGTGACTTAATACAAAAATAATAAAGTACACTCCAGCCACCGTAGAAACTATTAGATTTCGTAGAGTGCTTTTCAAAACAATTCAATACTCTTTTGAAACATCATTGGTGCGAAGTTTTTTTTTTACTCAATTGTTTTAGTTAAAAAGCGTTCCTACGTAACCGCTTTCTTAACTATTAGACTCATACCATTATTTGGCTTCCTATCATCTTTGTACGCTGGGTGGACTACTCTTATGTAGCAATTTAAAAGTTTATTGTTATCTTGCATGTAAAAATAGAATCGACTTAATATTTTTGCCGATTTAGTTTTTCTGCAATAAAATTTTTTTCTAAGCATTACATTTTTCCTTCTACAATTTTTCTATTACTGTAATGGTTTAAATGGTGGTTTGAAAAATTAATTCAAAAAAATAGCTTGCAAGAAGAACTGATAACACTATCAATGATAAATAAATACTATTTATAGTTTCAAATTCTGTTTGATTTTTTTTACATACACTTATTTAAATCATTTCTCGTGTTTTTGTAAAATGTAATAATTAATATGTTCTAAAACAACATAAAACCTTTTTAATAACTAAAAAAAAAATATTTTGAGAGTATTGACTTTATACGAGTTTTCAATAAAAACTAATTACTTAGAACTTATAAAAAACCGATTTTTCATTCCTACCGATATTAAACGATAGCCATAGCCCTCCCATTAAAGAAAAATTTCACGGTTTAAAAATACGTTTAAATACTTTACGTTATGGTAAATACGTTACGATTAATAGGTTAAGTTTCCGGTAAAAGAACTTGAAAAGGAATTATTTTTACCATGAGTGTTTGCTTCCCGGCATAAAGACAGTTTTAGCAAGAAAACAATTTTACAGACGAAGATAAAAAAAATTAGCTAAAACTTCTTGGAAGATACGTCGATAAAGCTGCTTTATTCCAAATTTACTAGAGTTAAATTTCAAAGCAAAATGGGAATAATAATAATTATGTATTGTACGTTATTATACCAATATGCAATTCTTTGGAGTCAAGGAAAATGGAGAAAAATGAGTGCAAAGTGGTATTATGTAAAGAATACGAGAGTTATTATTTCCGAATTACTTTCTTCGAAAATTTAACTATTTCTAATAAAAAAAAAAATAATAATTTGTAAAGATTATACCATTAAAAAAATATTTATTCACTTATTCGCATAAAAAATACAAAAAAGTAGTCAAAAACATGCCTTATTCTCGTTTTGAGTAAACTACATTTAGTTCTTCTATACCTCAGGCTTACAAAGTTTAAGTTATGGAAAGTGATTACAATTTAATTACTGGTTTTTATATGGTTCGTATAGTTTTTTTATATTTTCTTTGAATAGTATTTATATTTCAAATAAAGTATCCAATTTTACGAGTCACAAAAGATTTTTGATAAGCTGAACTTTAATATATGGAAAAAATGTCCACTTTACATATTCTGGGATGGGAAAATAAGTATTTGATGCATTGACAAGTGAGGTATTGTTTCCAATGTCTATTTTTACGCAAAATCTACTGAGGTCAAGCTTAAGTCGATAGGACAAATTATTTAGAAATTGCTAACATTTTATGTATTTTACGGCAGTTTGTTCTGCATTTATCTATTTTAGCGTGTGTCGTTGATAGCTAGACAGGTGAAGGCACTGAAGAAATATCAAGGTTAATCTCAGAAATCATATGAATGATTGTGTTTTAAGTTGAAGTGTTTTAAGCGATGAATTTTACAATTTAAAAATTTTCTTTTTAAAATTTAAATGCCTGATTTTTACTGTTAAAGCATCGTGGATCGATGGTGCAAATGTAAAAAACTTCACTGTGGCTGTAAAGTTGACAGAAATTATTGGTATGCTAGGGTAAAAAACATGCTGGCACGAGTTTCTTGTAACCAAACACTGCAGTTAATATCTGCACGAGCGAGATATTTTCTCTACACCGTACTGTCCCAGGTGGGGCAAATAAATTTGCCATGAAGGTAGCTGTATTCTGAACTTTTAATTAGTATTTTCCATTCTATGTTATGTTCATTATTTTGATAGTCATTCCATTTTTTGAGTGGTTTTTAATGCTTTTTGATGTATTGAAAATCATCAACAACAAAAATTTGAAAGAATCCTTGTAGAATTTTAATTTTCTTCCATCGTTAAGATCAGACGTTCCGAAGCGAACCTGCCTGGTGTAAGGCCAGCTCCTTGTCCACTATGCACGCCGGTGGGCGTCTGTTTCTATGCATCAAATTATTTGTTGCCGCTTTGATACCAAAGTTTTTTATTTTTAAAACTGAAAATGTCGGTACCCAACAGATACAATCAGTATCAATGGTTACAGTTTTATTTGTTTGCAAAAAAAAAAATGCATCTTTTGTCGGATTACGATGTAGTTTAACCGAAAATTTCTGTAGGGAAGTTACAGAATCAGTATGTTTTTAAACTAGTATTAGTCATAGTACGTTTAAAATTTTTTTATTGTGTTTATTTCTTAAGTAATGAAGATTAAAATTTAATTAAATGTCTGATTACATCAATTGGATGTTTTGTGCTCATTTATTTGTCATAATATACCTTCTTCACAAGATATGAACACGTCATATACAATTGTTTTATCACCTGACACAATTTTTCTGCAATTTGTGCAACTGAAATCTCAATCTAAGAAAACTTCGAAGAACAAATTACTTTTCCTTTAAAAAATAAACTGGTATAAAGATAAAATTCCATGGTATGACTTCTTTTTGTTTTGATAACAAAACCAGCTTGTTTAGAAAGGCAGTATCGGTTCAGTTCTCATGTAGACCAACAAAGCATTTTTTTTTATATATTTCAATCACGGGAGCTTTTCCTTCTTCGTTAGGGTAGCCTGCGACAATCAGTCAATTACACGCAGAGATGATTTCTTTATTTTTCTATCCCTCCTCTCCCATGCATTATGTAATTCCACTTTTTTTGTTGCTACTGTTTTTCTCCCTGCACTTTCTCTGTTTCAGCCCAGTGTTATTTCATCTTTTCGTATCTTCTTTTCAATATTATATATATATATATATATATATATATATATATATATATATATATATATATATATATATATATTAGTACTAAGTGACACTTTTATAGTTTTTTTTCTCCAATACGTAATACTTGTATAATTTATATTTATTTATTAGTATCATAATAAAAAAGGATTAATAAAATTAAATAAAAGAAATTAAGCTACGTTTTTCTAATGCACTTAAGACGAGAAAATATTTTTGTTTTTGTTTATGAGATCAAAAAAGGAAAATTAAAGCGCATCACTTTTGAACTAAGCTTCTCCGATTGAAACATTGAAAAGAAAATTCTCCTCAAGTTTTTCAAGAGTGATGTGTTCAACGTTTTTTATTTATAAACGTAAAAAAAAAATTCCTCCTATTTTGTCCATTTGAAAAATGAGGTTTTTAAATTTTATTTCGTTGTTTACTACAATTTAGTTTCTAAAGAGTCTCTTTGCCTTCAGACTAATCGTGAGAGGTTTTCGTGGTTTTCTTCTCCGTGTAACGCAAATGTGGATTAGTTCTATCAAGAAATCCTCCACGAAGACAAATTTTTTTTCCAATACTTGATCCAGAAGTTCCCTTGTCTTCTAGATTGGGTTCAGAATTTTAAAGCTACGATTCTGAACATTGGTAGTCGTAAACTCAAAATTAGATCGGCTGTTCAACGATATGTATAAAAAAAACCCTTTTTTTAGTTTTTTGTTTGTTATTTTGCTTATATAGAGTTTATGGATATTACTTAAGCGTATTTGTCTAAGTGGTATCAACTTGGAATTTCTACCAGGAACAACAATAAAGTTAGAAAAGGTAATATATGAAGACTCATATGGCTCATATGAAGATTGTCTAATATTGTTGCTATCGTCTCATTTTCTTTAAAGGGATAGACGTTTCGCTGAAGAAATTTTTATTGGTGATATATTCTACTATGCAATAAAAATTTTATAAATTATACATTTAACGATAAAGATACCATAGAACCTTTTATTGGCTGAAGCATTACATTTGAAAATTGTGTCGTTTATAACAACAAAAATGAAAGGTTTCTGGAAAAATGTTTGAAATATCTGATAAAGACTTTTTGTTTCTTGGAGATAATTTTACAAAATTTATACAATGTACTTGGAATTTTTGTTGTTAAACTCTATTTTTTTACATTCAGCATCATTTTATCAATCAATAATTGGTTTTAAGCAGGTTTTTCTAATAACATATTTAAAACTAAGAAAACATCGCATGTTCAATATTGATTGTGTGGTTTTATGTTGGCCGTTAATCAATTGAAAATCACAGTTAAAAAAATTGAACTTTTTCAAGAAATGTCTGGAAACCCCTGTAAAGTTAACAATTGCAATTCTTTATTGAAATCAATTTTTAACTAACATAAATGATACTGGGGACGTTTTTAAAATCTATGAGAACGACTAAAATATATTCAAAGCCATAAAAAAATGCGTTTATATTACTTAAGTTCATCAAGCTTTTCACAGAAGAATTTTTGTTATAAAATCTCATAAACATATATAAAATTAAACATTAAATAACTATAAAACAAATAACGTTAAAAGTTAAACATGAAATAAATGTAAAAAAATATACAAATAATGTCACAAATTAATATCTTTTATACACATTGTTTTAATTTTATTCCTATAAAACACAAGCATGACCTTCCTATATTTTGATATGAAAATATTTTTGAATGATTACTAAGCAAATCACAGGGCTCCCACGGTACTTGAAAAATCTTGAAAGGTCCTTGAATTTTGTTGAAAAAATTCAGGACCCTGAAAAGCCCTTGAATTCTGCCATAGGGTACTTGAAAAGTTATTGATTTTTTAGGAACTAAAATAATACTAATCTTTCTTACAAAAAAGCTGTAAAAAAATAATAAATAAATTCAAAAGAAAATTATAGAAATTCTGATAGATGCAATTTTTAATGCTTGAAGTGAAATTAGGTTAAAGAAGATGCAAAACTTTTCTCTTCTAGATTTTTCAGACCAGATTATTGTTAATCTCTCTGATGCTTTGAAAGCTGAAATTTCAAGCAAATTTTAGGTTTTGTAGTCATAGTTTCCGAATGATATATAGTGTTTAATTGATTTAGAAATATGTTCAATGTGTTAACTTAGTTATTACGACAGGTTAATATTGTTATCCTATTTGTTCTTTTAATTTACATATGAAGGATAATTAATTTTTTATTATTTTTAATCGAATTTTTACATTTAATTTCCTTTGCTTATAAATAAAATTTTGATTTACATATAGTATATCTAGATTCGTATAAATGCGATTTAAAAATTACGCTTAGTGAAAATTATGCATATTCACAAAATTTTAAAAATCACGCTTCTCATTTTATGGATATATTTTAAAGAAAATAAAGCTTAGTGACTCTTAGTTAGTTTTCCGTAAAATATTGTTCTACAATAGATTTTATTATTTTTAAAATACATTACTCATTTTCAGAAGTAACAAAATAGATAATTTGTTATTAAAATTGAAACAGATATGTCAAATGGATATATTTTGATATTTTATATAATTTTTATATTTTAATAACCGTGCAATTACACAAACATTATCAATTATTTACTATGCTTGTTTAATGCATTATACATTATTCATACACTCAATTTCATTCATTATAATTCACTATATTAAATGTTTCAAGAAAAGTTTCACTGATGCTAGTTTTTAAATGTTGGCTTATCCTATGTCAATTGGAGTATTTTTTTCTCCAGTCAATTTGAATTTTTTAAAGTGATTTGAAATAGCAATGTAACTATCAACCATATGTATTATTGTATGATAAATTTAATAAATAATTTTTTTGTTGTTGTCAAATAATCATTGTGCTTAAAAAATATACAATTTCTGCTTCTACGTAATTGTAAAATCTAGTTGGCATGTAATTGTAATACTGAATAGGTCCTTGAAAAATTTTATTTTAGGTCCTTGAAAGTCATTGAATTTTTTAAAAAAACAATTGAGTGGGAACCCTGAATCACATCGGTTACAGTGGATCTTTATTTTACAGCAAGAATATTTGGGGCATTTTCATACGGACAATGTTATTCTCACATAAGTATATTTCAGACGTTATATATATATATATATATATATATATATATATATATATATATATATATATATATATATATATATATATATATATATATATAAAATCTCCCCTAAAACTTATAAATTCGTTATTCCGTGCTATTCAACCTTTCGATTTCATTCCATATTAAATGAATCTTTTTCAATAATTCATTTGTACCTTACTAACCTTGCCATCATTGTATGCTCTGATTGATTTACCAGGCAAAAGGAATTATTAATGTAAAAATCGAATTATATGGAAGGGCGAATGTAAAATGGAAACTGAAACCATAAATCTCATCGAACATTTAATAGCACACGCTCTGCTGAACATCATATACGTATACTTTCATATTTTAAGTAACTGTAAAATATTCTACACTTCAACTTATTAAGTTTGTTGGGGTGTAACAGATAAAAAAGAAAAAAAAATTTATTTTTATTTTAATAGGTATTGATACTTTTTTTGAGATTCAAATATGTATAACTTAACTATAAAAAAAAACTTTCTATGACCAATAAAATTCTAAAATTAAATCAATAGGAAAATTTTATGAAGTATTATTAAAAATTAAATTAATAAGATCTATTGAATAAGAAAAGCTATGCCCTGGATTTTTATATAAATTTGCTTTTGAAAATATTCTTGATAACTTTTTTAAACTATAGATTTCAGATTTAGTTAAAACTTGGCGATTCAATGCATGATATGTTGAATTTTGATTTAGCATACACATTCTCGTTGTTCATTTTTTTTAGTTAAATTGATTTTTTACGAGTTAATTGTTATCGTTTTTTAAGTTTAATGTAGTAAATATCGGTTGTAACGTTATTTCATTAATGGATATAAAATTTTTTGTTACAGTAAGCTTTTCGTTATAATAAAATACAAAATTTTAATGTTAAAATTACAAGAAAAAAACTAATAATGAAATAGACATATTTACTTTTTTTAAGTTTGAACTACTATTTAAATTTGAAATACATATCTCTAGAGTACATTCCTTTTTCCTGCTAATTGTTGACTAAATTACCTCCTACTGTATTTTATCAAAAGTAGATATGTATTGAATAGGAATATTTAAACAACTAGATTCCAGTTCGTACCAACTTCTCGCGAAAGTGATTAATGATATTAAGTGTAATACCTTTTGACATTATTGATAACAGTGAATGTTGATTTTAATAGTAAGTTGTCAGAATAGTAAGTTGTCAAGGAAATAAACGGATATGATAAATATGTGGTTCAGAAAAGCACATTCTTTTTAAGTTTTTTTATTTCCAATGGCAAGGTGAAATAAATAAAGAAAGCAAATGTACGTAGGATAACAAAGAAAGAAGACCGAAGTCATTGCCTTAAAAGTTCCCTTGCTTCCCAATATCTTGAGGACTCAGTTTGTCCATGAAGGGCCCCACATAGAAGCAGGTGGTCCCTGCCCAATTTCTCTCCAGATTTACAAAGTGGACAAAAAGGCGTGGTAGAAAGGCCTATGCGGTATAAGTGAGCAGAAAGACAATTCTTTTTAAGTGTGTGGAAGGATTTTAAAAATAGTGCAAATACTTTTCCTTTGTTAGGAAGTAAACAATTTTTCCCGTGGTCTTGTGCATATTGCTTCTTAAAAAGAGGTTAAAATTGTGAGAAAGAAACGATGTTCGGAGTTTTTCTTTTTTGTAACAATACTAGAAATAAATATAAATGCCTGATATTTAAACTTCTTTCATTCAATCAAACAGAAGGAAATATATTTCTCAAAAAAATATTGTCGCAATAGCAGAAGGTTACTAATTTTAAACTCGTTAAAAATATATGATTTTCATATCTTCGGTTTTAACGGTAACTTTGAAATTTGTCATAATAGTAGACTGTATTCGTACTCATTATATCAAGCTTTTACCGTATTTACGTTTTTGTGCTATAAAAGTGTTCGAATACTATATTGTACATATTTTTATGTCAATTACATTAATTAATTATTTAATGATTTCGCATTGATATAATATATCCTATGTATCCTGAGAAAAATTTCTAGAACTAATGTGAGAAAATTTAAAGAAGGTGCTTTGTTAGTAGCTCAGATTTAAGAGATTTTCAGCAACCCCAAGTTTGAAAAACTTCCTCGAAGTAAAGAAAATATTTTATGGGATGCGATTGGAGAGTACTAAGCAGATTAAGCTATTTTTCACATTTATAATGTCTATGTGCATTTATACACCTATCTAAACAATGGGTATACATTACAAAAAAAAAAAAACGTAGCCAATTTTCAGCTGTTTCTTTGTTATGTTCTTTTGTTTTATTTAATTTTTATATCTGTGTGTGATTATGGGGAAAAAGATAAAGATGTTCCGCCAAGAGAAATGTTCCTTTGGCAAAGTATAAACATAGTACCAAATTGATGACATATGTGATTGATTCAAGTATTAAGTCTGAACTTGCCAGATAATTTAATCATATTTCATTTTACAATATCTTAATAAAATTTTAAGCATATATTCAAGAAATGTTGTAGTAATGACCATCTTGTCCAATGCTCATAATTTATGAGCATCTCCATGGAGTTTTTTTCGGAAAACATTTCATGGACAAGTTCAGTCACAAATAAAAAAAAAATGCTATCAACTTCCAGCGCATTTTGTGCAAATCTTCCCGTCAAGTTGAAAGAAATTTAAATATCTATAGTACAATAGTGTGAGCAATGAAGGTTTACACAATGCAAAAGAGTATCATTCTTTGAATACTGAGTGATTTCAAGCCGTCTGAGTTGCATTCTATGCATATCTATGTCCATTGTTGAGGACGAACAGAATTGGTGCGGGTATAGAAAGTTTGTTTCGAAGCAAATGCGTCTTCTTTGATTTACACACAGCTATGCGTGCATAAATTTCCTTTTCAATGCTCCATAGTTTTTTTTTGTTCTCGATTGTCACGTTATGATTCGATATAGATTACAGAAAAAGTAACTTTTCATCCGAAAAAAGTTCGAACAAAGGATTCACAGTGACAACCTTAATTCAAGACTCTTTTTCTTTATTATCTTTTGAATAATCAATGAACTGTTTCATAAAAAGGTGCAAAAGCTGATATTTTACTTAAGCTAATGGATAATTCTTGTCTCATGTTTTCTTTAAATGAAATAAATAGCATTTTAAGTGGCTTTAAATAGGTCATAAACTGTTTTCAGCAATTGATTTCAATAAAGGTTACATCTAGCTAAATTAAATTATTGACAATTTTTATTCATTAAAAAATAATACTCATATTTTGTTTTGTAAATGTCATAGCAATTAATGGAGGATATAAACAAACTTATGACTTTAATTTTTTTAAATTTGAAAATTGCAGGAATAACCTAAATGGCCTCAGGATGGGAGCATATTGCGATTCTAATGGAGAGTGCTTTTATGTTTATTTATCATTATTGAGCTGTTATTTCATCACACTTTAGACAGAATTAGACCGAATTTGATACGTTAAAAATACGTAATTTGATACGTTGTAATACTCCTTCATATTTTGTTTTTTAAATGTCTTAGCGTTTAGAACGAATATAAACAAACTTATGGTACTAATTTAGTTTTTCAATGTGTGAAAATTGCAGGAATGACATAAATGGCACAAAGATAAAAATATAATTTTTTTAAATGCAATCCTAATAGATGGCGCTTTTTTCGTTTATTAGTTTATTGTTTACTGAGCATTTTATTCCTCACTTATTAAACAGAATTAGACTAAATTAATTTTGTTAAAAAGATAATACTCTGTTATATTTTGTTTCGTAAATTACTTAGTATGTAATAGCGGGAAAAAAACAGACTTATGACATCAATTTTTTTAATTTTTAAAATTGTAGGAATAAGCAAAGTATCACCAGGATTAAAGCATTTTTTTTAACAAGATCCTAATAGACGGTGATTTGGATTTATTATTTCATTACTGAACTGCTCATTCCTAACACATTTGACAGAATCAGAAATTTTTGATTAAATAAAATTTGTTACAAGAATTCTTTTACTGAATTTTGACCAAAAACAAAATTTAAGAAAAAGAAAAACTTAAAAATTGTAATAATTTGAAATTCGTATTTTGCGCACAACTATGATAAACGTATTTAAAGTTCATGAAATAAATATCTTTGAACATTTACTCATATTCCCTAAATTTTATATTTTTAGTTATTTTTTAAGATGTATCATAGAGATAGTTATAATATATGAGCCATTCTTACGATTCATCATATATTATAAACTGAACCAACTACATCTCAACGATACATCTTAAAAAATAACTAAAAATATAATAATTACTAAAAGCCTATTCTAAAAGATTCGTTTACATGTCAAAGTTATTTAATTTGGAGCTGGTCTCAAAAAACTATTTCATAGAACACTCGAAGCTTATTTTGTTTCCCCCAATTTATAAATATCAAAAATGAAAGTAGGAAACTATTGTTTTTTTTCGGAACGCATTTTCTCAAGAATAAAAGTAAAGAAAAAAACCATATTATTTATCTGTAATCATATTATATTTAATAGTATAGTAAATAATTGCAATTAATATAAGATACTAGGCTAACTACCCGCTCCTTGTAAGCAGGGAATAAAAAGAATACTACGAAATCGTGAGCAAAACTGAAAGGCATATACCGACACAATTCCTAAAACTGAGATAATTTAGTTTTTTTTTTTTAAATTTATTATTTGTTGCCTATTATTTACTTTATCGAATTGAGCAAAGCACGTTTTTTCAGAGTTCATCACATTAGAATAGTGATTAAGTGACGCCTCTTTTGGCACTATGCTATTTCTCGCGGTGATTCATGATTGTCAAAATTTCTCACTATCAAGTAATTTTCTCCGGTACATATTCTAAAAGATTCAAAGACCCTTTCAAAGGGTCGTAAGATACTTATTTTCACAGTATTGGGATTAAAACTACTCAGTATTGGTGCAGCTTTAATGATCACCAAATATATCAAAAAAATACTTTATTCCTGTATTAGTATACTTAGTCCGTATTAGTATACTTAGTCCGTATTACATAACTTTTCAGTATTTCAGTTTTGTGCGAAATACATTTATGAGTGATAGCAAACTAAAGCAAAAATTTCAAAAACAAATAGAATTCATATAAGACCTTGATAAGGAATTTAGAGCATGACCATTCCTCTGTCTGATTTTCATTGTACTGTTTAAAATATTTCTACAGGGTTGAAAGTAGCGGTAGAAAAAAGTTTTTTTAGTTCTAATTCATTAAAATATTAATACAGTATCTTTCCTACCACTTGAAAAAATAATTTCAGAAAATCCGCTGTAGAATTTAATTAAAACTGCACCTATAACCATAATGCAGTAGTACATATTACCAAAATTAACTAAACGTCGTCCGCTTACGGCGATTTTCTACGGTTCCTTTAAACGAATAGGTATTTTTACCACATGAGTTTTGTTTTTTAGCACATGGCTTATTTCTTTTATTTTAATATGCATCTATTACCTAAATGAAATACCATTGGCATCAATAATAGTATGGCGATTTTTTATGTTTCTCTTATACGAATTAGTATTACTTTTCCATTGATTGATTTTCCTTTTCAATATATAACTAATTTTTTTTTAATTTTAATTTTCCTTGATTTTAAATTATTTACTTTTATATAAATATATTTCAAAAGAATAACTATAAATAAAGTAAGCACGTTCAAATAACTTTAGGAATACAAATTAGGTTACATAGTCCCCCCATGCTACCATTTTAACGTTGTTCATTGAATTTATATGACATAGCGATTGAAAATATATTTAAATATTAATGTTATCGTGAGAATATTTGATAAAATAGAATTATCTGTAATTTAATTTAAAATCAGAAAATTCCATTTCGTTTTTTGTTCATTCCGCTCGAATGGCTCATAGTAGAATGTTCTAATGTCGACAGTGACTTACCCCGTGCTTCGAACTATCAGCATTCCAAATTTATTTGCTCTCAGTCCGATGTTTTAGGAGTCTGTAAAGGAAAAACAGACATTCATTCATTAGATTTACACTTATAAAGTTTAACTAATAACAATAATCTATATCCAGGCAAGTTCTTCATATCGTATATTTTGTTGACTGATAATTAAAATTATTATCTTATTTTATTAAATTCACAATGCATTTATAAACTTAAGGCTATAAAATTATTTTGTATTGTTTAAACTTAGAACAGCCTTCCTTCATACCAATTATGAAAATTCTAACTATTATAATTAATAAAACTGTAATTAAAAAGTACTTACTCAGGCAAAAGTATAAAAGGAAATAATTCACGAACTTGAATTATTCAAAGCTACTTTGGTAACATTCTTGAAGAAACAGTAATTCCATCATACATTAACTCTCTTACATATGTTAAGCAATATTTTCTTATCACATAAACAAAATTCTTCCCAAATGCTTAAGCTTGCTTGTTATTTTTTGCAATGCGCAGTGAAACAAAATTCCAATGAACACTATTTTAAAGATTTCGTCATCTAAACTGATCGATTTATTGTTTGTTATGCAATGGTCTTGAAATATGTACATACTTTCCCAATCACGCCGAAGTATTACTCATAGGAGGTCATGTTGATAAAGTATAAGATTTTAAGCCCCAAAATGGACTCAAGCTGCCATTCTTAGATCTTCTAAGGCTATTTGGGTAATCCAACGTAAACAATTTTCAACTTTCCGCCGATTTAGTGAAACATAATTAGCTATTGCAGTAGAGAAATTCTGAGATTTTTGCTCTTGGCGATAAAAATATGGGTGTTGAAGACAATCCACAGGCGGAGTCTTGCCGTGAACGGTAGAACTTAGACGAACGCTTGCCTAAAAAATTGACAAGAATTCCTCCTTTTAAAAAGTTCGAAACCTTACTCGAGAATAAATATACCTTAAGTATCAAATAAGTTAAAAACTCTATTGTAAACATTTATAAATGTTTTTTTCGTATTTTGTACTAACTAAAAGTCAAGGTTTGACTTTGTATTGCTATATTATTTATTTTTAGCAATGTTAAATTAAATTGATAAATTCTGTAGATTTTAAGTTATAAGATCGTATTAGTTATATTTATTTTAAAATTTATAGTTGTAGAAACTCGTTCAAATACCATAATGCAAAAAAATATAACACAATACAAAAAATAAATAAATAATAAATAACTAAATAAATAAAGCCTCATTCTTCCTCAAAGCCAGATTTATTTTTTTTACTCAATTTTCGGAATTTTTATTTTATAATTTTTTTTAAATTTTTGAAAGCATTATTTTGAATTATTGTTGGAGGTATAAAACATAATTTAATTGTATTTCTGTATCTCTATTATATCTTGAATATATAATAAGAAATCTGAAAACATAAAAGCTAGAACTAGATAACTAAACTTAAATCAGTGTTACGTTTCCACTATTAGACCATGAATTTTAAAAAAGAGCCTGCCTGTTTTTATATTTTCCTTATTTATGTCAACAAATTAGTGTAACTGAAAAGAACAAGTTTTATAAGTTAATTTTAAACTTTCGTTAAAAAATTGATAATTAAAAAAATTTAATATTTTCGATCTTTTTAGGTATAAACGTGTTACGATAACAGCTGTATTTCTCAAAACTAACAAAAGTATATACCCTATTCAAATAATAATATTTAGGTTAAAATGAATTTAGAATTTTTTTCATATGATTGACGTATTCTTCAAAGTTTTTTTTTTTAATTTTATGCTTTAAATTTATAATTTTTTATGGCAAAAATTATTTTTAACGTTCTCTTTGAAGTCAAATGCTTGACAATTAGACATCAAATATTTGTTTGTATTTCCTTAAACATTTTCGAAGTATAGAAAACACACTTTCATATAATAGCTTAATATTGCACTTTTATCTTTTTCATTTCTTTTTTAAAATTTGAATTTATGTTCTGATTGGTAAAAACATTTGAACATATTTATTGAAAAGAAAAGCGGCGACTAGAAAGTTTTCAGTTATTATTTTGCAAATTTCATATTTTTAAATCATTTAGCTTAGTTTTATATAGGGGAGAGTCGGGTAGCCCCGCCCACTTAAGGACTATTGCTTATAGTCCTTAAGCAATCATTTGCTTATTTCTGTATAATATTGAGTAATAATCAAGATTTTTGTATGTTTCTATTGTTTTACCATTTAATTAAATAAAACAAAAAGAATAAACCAAAAAAGAGTAGTTTAACTTAAAAAAATAGAAATTAAAAAAAACATGTTTTTCAGCTCTTTTTAAAATGTGTCGGGTAGCCCCGCCCAGTTACAAATATTATGTTTTTTATTGTTTTTTCAGGTGTAAATGAAAATTACCAATGTATTGACAATAGATAAACCTTATTTATCATTTTTATCACAAAACTATTTTTTTTTATTACATATTTATATACTTTTAGTGAATTCTATCATTTATTAACAACAAATGTTATATATTTTTTTATTATTAATGTATATTAATATATTATAATATTAATATATATTTATATTAAATATTTAAAGAAAATAATTTAATTTAAGTAAATCTTTGGAACCGTACATTTATCGACGAAATAAAAGTGGGCTGTGATACCTAACATTCATGTGAGCGGGGCTACCCGAAATCCAATTTTTTTGTAAATTTGTAATTACTCGAACAATTTTTCACAAATATTCATCGTTCTTTATGCAAACTAAACTTAAGACTACATACTTTAATGCTGTATGTATAGAAAAAATTATTTTTTTAATATTAAAATGAAGTTTAATCGCCCATTGACTTGAAAAAATATTCTATACATATGAAATTGACATTGGGCGGGGGTATCCGACTCTCCCCTACATATATAAAATTAGTTAAGGCTCTTTCGAAATTTTGTTGACTCAATCTGCTTTAAACTTTGATATGCATTTTTGCTTTTTATAATCTTGACAAATAGTTAAGATATCAGAAGTAACAGTTTGTTTCTCACTCTCACTAAATGACTGTTGACAAAGAATACAATTTTGGCTCTACTACTTAAATGCAACAGCTTTCTTGAGAATCAGGTTGATTAAATTTCACTTAATCGTCAATTCTTGAAATTACCACCTTTTTCTAAATCCGGTGTCAAAGAGTGTTTTCTTCACTGGCAATTAAATATACAACAACAGGAATCAAGAAGCCTTTCGGCGTCTTTGCGAATCCACATTTAAGACAAGCGTCAATGTTAATGATGTTTGATTACTTTTCCTGGTGGTTCCAATCTAGTTGTAAACGTATCCAATTGTTTTGAAGACACAGATTACTTTTTGTTTGTTATAAAACAGGGTAACGCGCTAGTTCATCGTGGGCATATAGTTTGTCTCTACCACAATGCATTGGAAGTACAATTCATTTTTGGCACAACTGGAAAAGTTGTACAAAAAAAAAATTATTTTCTAATGAAATGTGTATTTAAAATACTTTTTATATGATTTCATATGGAAAACTTCTTTTATAGAACTTTACTTAGAAACGATTGATTTTCTCCATTAACAAAATTTTTTCTTACTTAATTTAATTGGCAAAAACAACAATTAAGGCCTTAAGTTGAGCACAAACTTTACATTTCTAATAAAAATATATGTTATCACCAAATCTAAGAATATTCCTGACTAATTTAAATAAAAAAAATTGTATATTCTATTATAAAACATAAGAAAATAGTCCATTTACCTCATTAGATCATTAGATCCCGTTGTATAATTAAAATGTTTCATAATTAATTTGTCAAAAGGAATTACTAATTTTTTCAAAATTACATCTGACATTTTCTAAGTCTTCTCGCAGACTGTAAATGAAGATCATGCAGTAAATTTTTCCTTACAAACCATATCTTTCATATAAATATTTTTGAAAAAAATGTACTGAATTAGGTTTTGTGATAATCCTGATTAAAATACTTATTAAATATATAGTCTTTCTTTTTAAATTTTTTAAACCATTATTTTGTTGTACATTTGATTTATTTTAAAGGAAATTTCCTTGTGGAATGGATTTCCTTTTGATCTCTTTAAATAAAAATAATTCTAAAAGTTAAACATAGATTATAATTATTTATCAGCATAAATAATTTTGATTTTCTCAATGGGCAACAATTTATAAAGAGCTTTCATAACCTAAATTTTGAAGTTTTTGTCGTGGAATATTGTGGAACTAAAAATTGCTTTGAAGTGCAAATAAAATATTTGTAAGTAAGAGAAAAGTTTAAACAAGAAGCATTTCATTATAGGGAAATCACAGCAGTTCTCGTTAATCTTAGCAGTTCACAGAAGCAGCTTCAAAATACTGACATAAACAGTAAAAATTTTATGAACTTTGTCCATTTTTAAAACGTTGTTGATCATTAGAGTCATCTATTTTTTAAAAGTATGCGCCAGACTGCGTGTCTTCAATTTTCTCTTCATCCAAAAAGAAAGAATCTCTTCATTACTTTGCGCAGTCGTTTCGAAAATATGTTGCTTACGTGCACCAGATGTGAATTTGGCTGTTAACACAGGAAGGCAAGAAACAGTCATCGGCCCTTCTAAATATACGGAAAAGTAAATAAAAGTCTATCCTATGTCCCTCCTAAAGTATAAACGAAGTTTGTTTAATGTTTAAAGACGTATACTTGATTTTATACCTTTGGAGTAATCACCACAATGGAACGATAGATGTATTGAAGGAATTAATTTTACATGTAGTATCTTTTTTCTCCTCTCAGGCTTCATTAACTTTAAAATTTCAGCTTTTTATAAAAATTCTCTATAACTGAATTAATCAGTAAACAAAAATGTAGATTTTTAGAGCTTAAGAAGTGACACTAACCCTCATAATCAATGGGAAACATAGAATAATTTTTTATCATTATTACAATTATTATTATTATTACTAACACGGACGACTAAGGTATTATTTCTCATGATACAACTCTCGTGTGCGATGACACTAAAAATTCCGACGCAATTCCTAAGAAATTCTGTCCCACTAAAAAATTCCGAAGAAAATTATGGTTTGAAGTACCAGCTACTTTGGGTACACCAACCGTAAATACTATTGAATGCAAAATTTTATACCATACTTTTCACAGTAATATTTACTAAATTAGAGTGATTCAGTGATTTTGCAGAAATATTACTGTAAAAATTACGGCGTGTCATATTTTTTTGCTTTCTAACATGTTCCGGTAAAACTGGATTTTACTTGAAAAGTACCTGCATCTGATATAGCAGTATTTTTTACCGAAATTCCATCCGGAATTTTTTACAATGCAATCAAATTCTATTTTTAAAACGGGAAACAAAAACAAGTAGGAAACTAAAAACTAACCAAAGTATCAAAAGCAGAATTTGATTAAACCTGACTTTATGATAAAAATTTTAATAAATTGCGTGTCAATAAAATGAGATCATTTATTTACCTAAGCAAAACGATTTAGTGCAGTAGCTGAGCATAAAAAACACAAAAGCTATACTTTCTTGTCTTATATTTTAATTATTTGCGACTGCAAAATAATAATTCCAATATAAACTTTACTGCCAAAACATTATCTATAAAAATTATATTCAATAGTTCCTAAGCCCCGATTCCTCGTTTTAGAACTACTTAGAATTATCAAACCGTTATGATCAGTGATACAGTCCTATATAACAATACTTTTTTTTAAGGATTTTGTGTGGTGTGATATGTCCAAACTAAAATTTTAAAAAAAAAATTATCTTAATTTTTTTTTGACGTAACAGTCAGAGTTTTACGTTCAAAAGCGCCATCTTAAATTGTTCGAATGACTCTAGGACAGACAATTAGTTGATTTATGAAATCAGACACAAAATCATTTTTTTTTTCTAAAATATAAATTTTTTCTTAAGGATGTAGATTTTCTTTTCTCAAAATATGGTGGCAGTCACAATCTGGAAAATAAATTCCGAATAGTTTCGTCAAGGAAAGCGATTTATTTACAGTATTTGTGAATACTAAAATTTCAAAATAGGGGCATTTTGAAAGTTTCACTTCTCAAAATCCATTCATTTAACAGCGCTCAGATTTAGGATTTAGTTTGGGAAAATAAGATAGTTCAAAATTAGATGAATATTAGTATATTTTACAGCTTTTCGTCAATTGTTAAATTAAATAATAACAAATAAATTTGAAAAATATTTTTTCATTTAGTTATTTTCAGGTTAACTAGCTTCACAGCGAAATGAAATTTTTTCCGTATCAAAATACACAAGTTTTATATTAACATTAGAAAGCCCAATCTTTAGATTATTATCCTGTCCAAAGTAATTGAACCATATTTTCAAAAATGCGGCTCTTCCATTTTGAGTTTCAAGAATCCAAATCCGCAAAATAATGCACAAAATTATTAATTTTTGTTTTATTTTGCAGCTTAATACCTTCGGTACTAATTAATTAGAATGATCAATATTGCCCACTCCATATATAAGAAATTAATAATAACATTAAATATTAATTTTTAAATTCAATAAATGCATGTATTATTTTTGATGTTTACTTAGCATGTAAATTCGGTTGAATAACATAAAGACTTTTTATCTATTACAAGACTGTTTCGTGGTTGTACTATTTATTCATAAAATCATTTATAACTTTTGATCCATTAGTTGTATAAAAAATACATCGAAGCAATACTTCACTTGTCTAGATAGCAAAAAGTAAGCTCTTTCCCTCCTTTTAACTTCACCCTCTCAGTAAGTTCTAGAATGAGACTGCAGTTCACCTCAGGAGCAGGTGTTAATTTCATATATCGGACCTAAATCACATTTTTTAAACAATTTACAGCTTTCTCATAACTATTTCTGTATTCAATTACTTAGTTAAAAGCTCCAAAGCTTAAAGCAATATTATGTAAAAGTTAAATTAGTAGCTATTATAGATCTGTGAATTGATTTTTTTTTCCACACTTAGGACTTCTTTTCAACAAACTTTATATTTTTCTTGTTTTGGTGAGGACAGTTAATGATCTTGAAAATTGTGAAAAATTTAAGTTTCTTGCGATTTAAGATCTATTTTAAGCTCATAACAACTATACATTACACGTATGTTTATTTTATTTTTTTTATAATAATCATTGCGTCCAATTTAAGAAAAAAAATTTATACGAATAAAAATGCAAAGAAAAAAACTTTCATTACGAATATTTTTGAATGACCTTTAATGTTTCACTGAAAGTATTTATATTTTAAAAGTTAGTGTGAACTTAGTAAATTATTTACTCGTTTCACAAAAAGTAATGCCACTTGTAAATTGACGTATTTTTCTCAAAATTCTTGAGGATTTTTACTTTCTTTCTTTTCTTTTTTGTTTGTAAAAATAAAAAATGCGTCCATTATAGTTTTATATAACGAACATATAATGAAAATTTCAAGAAAATCACGAATTTAAAGCTTCCAAACCCATTAAAAAAACAATAACTTACTTTTAATACTTTTGTTTTGAGTTATATCTTGTTTTCTATGTGATAAATTGTATCTCTGTGATTTGATATATCTGCCTAAGATAAAAGGATTAAAAAACTATACTAGTTAAGTATTGTAAATAAAAAAGCTATTAGAAAGCACAACACAATTAGACTTTGCGTAAATGTATTGTAAACAGCTTTTATGGTTAATGTAACTGACTATGTGATCCAAGATAAACCGAAATGTTTCTGTTTGTTCTATTTCTTGTAAATAATAATATATGTTTTTATGAAGAAAAAAATGTCGGAATTCAGAAAAAGCAGGAAAGCAAATCTTTTCTGTCTCGCGATCATTAGTACATACTTTTCAATTTTCTCTTATGTCCTAAATCCTAGATGGTGGTTGTTATTATTTTTTTAAAAAACCCTTTATAAAAAATTTCAATCCATCAGTGTGAACAAGGTAGTCCATCATTCCGTAACAGGTAAAAGACGGTTCAACTTTCATTTTCGTAACATTCCATCAGAAAATTCGCACTTGGCATATCTTCACTAGGTGAGCACTTTTCTCCGGAAAAGAATGCAAAATGTCAGGTTTATATCATTCGTACACCTTTTGTTCTATTTGGCGGGATCCGGATGTGGAGGAGATCAGCTGCTTATGCCAGAACAGCTGCCTACCCCTTCTTCCTTGTCACCTGGCTTACACCCACATTCGGTCTCCGGGTCACAACATAGTACTCCGATTTGAGATACCTAAATGTTGTTTTGGGAATACTTTTTAATTGTAAGAATATACGGAGAAATCAATTCTGATTAAATTACCGTACTATATGGTACTATCATTTCCAGTAAAATAAAACACCTGATTTATGTTAATAGAACTAAAATATAGGGTATTTAAACATCTCATTTAGTAATTTTTTCGTTCATACGATAACGGCTTACCGGAAATTCCGGTTTTCAAAATTACAGTTCTTATTACCACATTTTTAGTACAAAAATACCAAAGTAAATAGTATCTTTAACCGAATATGTAATTTTTATGCCATGTTATTAGTTATTATGATAAAATTACCAAATTGTACCACTTTTGCCAAATTTTATAAAGTAATATTTTATTGCCAATTTTAACAAATTCATTACCAAAACACTTTAGTAAAAATTACCGTGCTTTTATGTTGTTCCCATAGAGCCAGAAATAGTTAAATTCTTACCATGTTCTAGTAGTTTTGACAATGCTACTTTTCCTCAGTGTAGTAAATTCAGAAATATACTTTACTTTTCTTTTGCATTAAATTTAAACGTTTAAATTTTATGTAATAGAAAAGTATTAAAAATATTTTAAAAGTGCTAGGTAAATAAAAATACTTTCTCGAGATAAAGTTTTAGTTTAATGGCTTAAAATATCAGTCATTTTTGGTTATCATTACTCATACTTTAAATTGTATGCTGTTGTTAAAATAATATATAACTTCAAGTTATTTGAGCATTTATTAATTTTCTTGTTCATTTATTTAATAAAAATATGCATACTTTAAAGTTAATTTGACTCACAAGACTAATTTTGCATATTGATTATTTGAAAGTAGTGTCAAAACGAATCGCAATATACGATGCGTTCGAATAACTACTTTCTGGAGATTGGAGAGTGATTGCGAGGAGGAAGTGGTTGACTCTTAGCAATTTCGTGCTTTGTAAGAAAAAAAGGTAAACAATGGCAAACGATTCTCTTTCGAACATTAGTACAAAAGTTGTTCAAGGCGTGCAACTTTTTTTATAAAATATATTAATGGACAACGTTAAACATTCTGCGTAAAATAAAATATTTCAATATTTTATTTTAATTTTCAATTTAAATATATTTGTCAACGTTCAGAAAATTCTTTTCAGAATTTAATTACAAAGAAATTCGCAAATATTTTCATAGAACAAAAATTTATCGAACTTTTTCACTTTATTGCACTCATTTTTTTACCCGAAATTAGCTCTATTTTTGCCGCGCTTATGTGAAATTGAATTTTCGTTCCTCGGTTAAATAAAATTGAGAAATAAAAAAGGACATAGGGGGGCCCTTTTTAAGTATTATTAATACGAACTGTGCACAAAATATGAAACGCACCACTCTGAATAACTTTAAATATAAAGATCGGATCTTCACGTTCTAAGATTCAATCTCAATGGTTCGAGATCTATCTAATGGCTGAATTTCAATGATTCAAATATGCTAATTAATTAGTGCAGACGTTAATTTCAGTTACGAAATAAACAAAAAAAACGTACTTTCTCAGAATAAGCGTGCCTTTTTTTTGACGGATTCGGATTTCTGACCCCCAAAATATAGTGGATTGCCACAATCTTTAAAATATGGTCCGATAGTTTGGTCAAGAAAGCGATTCAAAAGTTTAACCCCCAATGTTTATTTATTTATTCATTTTTTGCCTATTTCGCCATACCTAGAAAACATTTTAAGCGAATTGAAAATTTTTGCCCACAATTATAAAATTCGTTTATCCAAAGACAATTCCATGTAAAAAATGACTTTTAGTAAATATTTATATATTTTTTATTATGTTGTTTAATGTTAGACAAAAAAATTTTTAATTGTAAGGTATACAATTTTTTACATAAGTTTAAAGAATGTAATTTTACATGGCAAAATATAAAATTTGAGAAAAACCAGGAGAATAGTTTCCGAGAAATCGAATTTTAAATATGTGACATTTTTAAAATTCTACTTCTCAGTGTGACATATGTGACATATGTGACATATTTAAAACTCTACTTAAAATTCTACATTTTTAAAATTCTACTACATTCTACTTATACTACTTCTCATTCTATTCAAATAATTGCACAAAAAAAAATTGAATTCTGCCAAGTAAAAATATATTTTTTTAAATCATACTATTTAAAATGATGCAAAAATTTTATACCTTACAATTAACAATTTTTTCCATCAATGAAATAATAAAAAATTATAAATATTTATTAAAAGTTATTTTTTGCATGATAATATCTTTGGATAAACGAATTTTATAATTGTGTGCAAAAGTTTTTCAATTTGTTTAAAAAGTTCTCGAGATATGGCGAAGTACGCAAAAAGTAAAATTTACAATATAGGTCCAAGTCTTG
This sequence comes from Parasteatoda lunata, assembly GCA_949128135.1. NCBI lineage: Eukaryota > Metazoa > Arthropoda > Arachnida > Araneae > Theridiidae > Parasteatoda > Parasteatoda lunata. The sequence continues at coordinate 62,589,576 of OX421970.1, forward strand.
GATCACTCTTCTGACCAAACTATTAGGATCATAATTTCCAAAATGTTGCTCCCCCCTACATTTTGGAGGTCAAAAATTGGAACCCATAGAAAAAAGGGTTTGTTTATTCAGACAAAGTACTTTTTGGTGTCTAATTTCATAACTTAAAATATTGTCTACACTAATTAATTTGCATATTTTAGGTGACCCCCTTAAACCAGTAAGATTGAGTCCTAGAACTTAAGCTACAGTGTCATTAGATTAAAAATTATTCAGGGCGGTCCTTTTTTGCACTCTGTATAATTTTATATTATTCCTCGAATTTTTGTTAAATATCATCATCAGCTGTGTAACTAAAATAAATGTAACCGTTTTATACTAAATGAAAATTCATGTACAACCGCATGCATTGAAGTTAATAAATAACTGAATTTTGTCATAAAGCTAAAGAATCGTCCTTACTTGTGAGATAGCACAGGCCATTCCTTCTTATCACATTAGTATAGGTATCCACCCGGAGGAAATCCAATAATTTATTCAAATTAGTTATGGAAATTCTTTTTGAAATGTTTTGGACGAATACTCAAAGAAAATCTAATTTCTTTCCTCCTTTTTTTTATGTCTTACAAAACAGGCCATGTGAGACTTAAAGCCAGTGACAAAATGGTTTATAGTTTTACGTAAATTTTGTGCTGCCTTGTTTTATGACTTCCTTGTCGTAAATAATTTTACTGAAACCACCCCCCTCTAAAAGGCAATGCTCTAACGCTTCCAGATGTACAGCTCTCAAAAATGTTTACATTGATTAAGGGCATATGTCGCAACAAACAGTAATATTACAACAAATGTAAATATTTAGAATTTTAAATTATTTTTTTGAGCCGAAATTAAGTTTTGCGATGCTTAAAAATATAGCTCTGGGATAAAATTTAAAAAAGAAACTGTGACATTTAAAAGCAACTTGCTGTGTATTATTCACTTAAAATTTGAACAACTTTTATCTTTTTGTTGCCTTTTTGTCATTTACCATTAATCTGAGATATTTATTATTGGTTTTAATACTTTTACGAGATTTAAACTTTTGCATTAAATAAAAATAATCGTTTGTTTTTTATTTATTTATGGCACACTATATATAAAACACTTCCCGTCTGTCAAGTCTTGAAAATGGAAGCCAAATTTTGAGCGTTTTGAGCGTCGACTGTTTTTTTTTCTTTTTCCAATTCGTATATTTTTGAAGTGAATGAAATTTTTAATCTAGTAATATCTTGCCACTTCAGTTTTTGGTGATTATTTATTTAATTATGACACTAGCTTTCTTTTACAAATATGTCAGTTTGAACATTGTTGTTTTTTAAAATATCAATTCACTAGCACTTGAACCATATCCTCTGTTATTTTCAATTTGTGTATTTTTGAAGGGAATGAAATTTTTAATCAAGTAATATCTTACCGCTTCTGTTTCTGGTGATAATTTATTTAATTATGACACTAGCTTTCTTTTACATATATAGGTGATTCTCACGAAATATGACAATCCACTGTCCCTTGTTTCAAGATCTAATACTATAATGCTAAAAGAACGTTTTTTTTTAAAATATATATAAATAGTATTGCTGTTAGCATTTTAAAATAACTTTGCGCTAGCATTGACTGTTTTGTATAGTTAAAAAATTTAATTTAACTTCAAAATGTCATTTTCCTGGCATGTCCCAAGCAATGTTTCCGATAGTAACTAGCTTCAAAACTTCCTATAAATTTTTCAATATCTAAATTTTTTTATCTCAACCGGTGTAAGCATTTCTAGAATATGCGCAGAGGGTATTATTTACAAAAACTTCGTTTAAAGTAATTTTTTCTGTCAATAATTTTTTGTCCCAAGAAAATCTGTCATTTTCCTGGCTACTTTTATTTAGTGGTTTATAACAAAAGTAGATAAAGCCAGCAATCAATATCTTATGTTAATAGATTGTTTTGATACCCTCCTATATGAGCATGTCTTGTTGCATGAATAAAGAACCAATTTTCTGGTTCAAAATCTGTTTCAAAAAATTTTTCATGGTGAGTAGGTTTTTGTATTGTCATTTTCCTGGCTTCTTGAAGCCATTAATAACATAAACTACATAGATTTATCTGAGTTATTTTAAGAAATCCTGTTGTTTTCTACAGAATATAAACGTCTTAGGCCAAAATATTTAATTAAAGTAAAGTTATATGCTATAAAATGGCGAGTTTGTCATTATCCTGGCTTATGAATGCCAGGACATTGAAGTGTTACCAGAAAATTTTTTTAACTGCTAATACTGTAAGGAGGGAAAGCAAATATTAACCCCAATACCAAGTTTTTGTATGATGGTAATATGCTTGGATGTTTAATGTAGTTATTTAATGATTGATTATTATCCACAATTTTATTCTGTACATATCAGCAACAAAATTTTTTTTGATTCTTTCTGCAGTGGATGAAAAGAATTAATTTAAGCAATTTATGGTTTGTCTAACATAAAGTCTTAAGTTGAGTTACTTACTATTAACTTAAAATGACTGTTTTTTAATTTTCTAAGCTAATATGTCATTTTCCTGGCATTCAAGATTTGGTGAATTTCTATTTTATTTTTTTTCCCAAGCAAATGTCAATAAACTACACTGCTGTCTGTAAGATATTAATAAGTGTAGCTAAAGAAGTATACAAAATAATGTTTAGAATATTTTGACGACTTTAAATTTGAAGAAATTTTTTGGTCCGAATTGTCATATTTCGTGAGAATCACCCATATGTCAGTTTGAACATTGTCGTTTTTTTTTGTTGAAAATATCAATTCACAAGCACTTGAAACATATCCACTGTTATTTTCAAGTTGTATATTTTTGAAGTGAATGAAATTTTAATCACCTTATTGTTATATCTTACCATTTCAGTTTAATTGGGATTATTTATTTAATTATGGCACTAGCTTCCTTTTTCAATTTGTCAGTTTGTATACAGAAGTTTTTTTTAAAAATATCTGTACATAATTTGATATTATTATGGATCATATTACAAATGAAAACTGTTTAAAAAAAGTTTGAACATTATATGTGCTATTCCTTCGATCTTAAATGCAATTTCTTTTGAAATTGTTTAGAAAACTGAAACTTTACAATTGTGCAATTATACGAAAAATTATAAGCAATTATATGCAATTATAAGCAAAATTTCTGTTTTGCAATTAAGGAAAATCATTTTGAAGCAATTTGCTTTTGCATTACTCATAAATTTTGGTAAATATGCTCATAACAACTATAACAGACATCTTCAAATTATTATCATACAGTACTTTTCATACATTCACATCGTACATTATTATCATATAATTGAATTTAAACAAATTACTTAAGTTGAAAGCTTATTTAACCATTTGAAACTTTCATTTAAATGCGAGCATTAATTAAATAGTTTTTTTTACCTAATTGAGTAATATTAAGATTTTAAAATACGTGAAATAAAGAGAAATATTTTTGTCGAAAGCTTAATATGATTTAAATTATGGGTGTATTTTTACAATTTAATTTTTGTAATAAATAAGCTTATATAACATAATATATCATATAGAAGTCAAAATTAAATGTTCTATTTAAGGAATTTTAACTACATTTAGGAGCTTCCTTTGTGGAAAGCAAAAATTAAAAGTTTCATTAAAATAAAATGTTAATATTTCATTTATGCTCTAGAGATATTTTTTGACAAAGATATTTTTTACAAAGATATTTTTTACAAAGATATTTAGAAAAAAAATCTTCTTCAAAAACATTTATTTAATTCGATAAATCATTTTTTATAAATCTAAAAATCCTTTTTTTTCCTTTCAAAAATGCTATTGTTACCGTTATTGTAAAAAGGGTAAATGGTGATAAAGCATTCAGATACAAAGTAACAATTTATAATTGTGGAATTATGTAAATTATGTAAATGAGTGTCACGACATTTGGAAGCTACGAAATATTTAATAAGTTATTTTTACATTTTCAGGTGATATTAATGAAGTTTACTCTATTACTGTTTGGGTTGGTAAGTGACTTTATATTTATTTCACTATATGATTTCTAGCTAAACAGTACTTTATTGTAAATTAATAGAAAGAAAATCGAATTTTGATACACGCTAATCGTGAAAAACTTTAAAACATTTTATTTTTAGGGATAAACATTTTTAAACAAAGACTTGCTTATTGTACTTTATTAAACTAAGGTTTTATAACCTTCTTTCAAATGCCATGTTTTGGTTTTAAATTCAATGCCTACAAACTAAATTAAACTATTTGAATATAAAAAACCTCTTTTAGTGAACAAATTATAATAATGTAAAAATTAACATTAAATGTAAAACTGAAAATAGTTAAAGTAAATGAAAAACTGTATATGAGTATAATCCCTTCGAGCTGAGAGCGTAGAGAACTTTTCTTTTGTGTTGCTTTTTAATTTAAACTTACAGTACAATAAGATATTTTCTAGCCAAATAGTTTAATTTGAAGTAAAAAACCTCCATTTTTTTTTTTCACAATTGATCAGTATTTGGTTCTATTTGTTCATTTAAACTAAAACGGACCAATGCCGTCATATAAGCAGCATAACACTTTAACTTACTGTTTCCAATGTCTTGTATATGACGACAAAAACCAATAATATATAATTTTTGTTATTGTCATTGCTGTCATACTTAAAATTAATTTAACTATAATTAATTTTTGTAATTATACTTGGTGGAAAGTAAACTTGAAATATTTCCGACCGTTTGGATAAAATGATTGAAATAAAATGAATACTTAATTAAATTCTCGTTTAATTCTATTTGTAAACGCTTAGCACATCAATAAAAAAAACTCACCTAATTGTAACCTCCATTCAGCTAATAAAATTTATTTTCAGCAATCAAAATTTTTTTAAATTTTTAGAACTTTGGTGTGAAAAACCGAAGATTCAATTTTTTTTAAATTTAAAAATAATTTTTAATGTCATAGTGATAATAAATTTCATATTTTTTTTTTTAGAAAGAGATTTTATTAGATTTTTAAACTTATCTAACAATGGAAAATTAAATTGCATGCCATATCCGTTGTTTTTAAACAAAAAAAGTAGAAAAAGAATGGGTTTTTTTCTGTTTGATGTAAACATTTAACAAGACCGTTATCAATAAACAAGTTATAAAATTTGTCAAAAAAGCAAAAAAGTTAAAAAATTTTAAGGGGTAAGAGAAAATTATAACTATACTTATAAATGCTTTTACTAGATTTTTCACTTTTGAAACCACGCAGTAACCAATTGAGCAGACATTTTTCGAAAAGAAAAAAGGATTTGCTCATCAACAGTTCGTACTCTGTGTATCCTCTAACCTGTTCAACCTGTGGACGTGATATAGAACAAAATGATCTGACCTTGAAAGCGAAATAAATTCTTCCATTGTTTTAAGCGTTTAATCTTTATTTTATTTATTTTTTCTTCATTTTTACTCTCAGCACAGTGCCTCATTTAGGCACGCTAATGTGTTAAAGAGGCTATATATTAATATACAATTCCTTTCATTGTCACGAAAGGATTCATTCTTTTGTCAGTTTGTTTTGGAAATACAAGGGTACGATGAATTTCCTCTCCTTATTCTGTCAATATTTTTGTACTTGATAATATTTTTTTTTGCTTCTTTATAAATGAGAAAACACTGACTTCTTGTACCGCCGGAAATGTCACCATTGTCCACGCTCTGTTGCAAAGCCAGAACGGAACATTTTCTCTCGGTCTTTCTGAAGATTACAATGTTTCTTACAAGCAAGTAGTTAGTAAACTGTACATCTTCCACACGCTGCTTCCCGAAATCCATGAGTTTTTTTTTCCTTAAGTGAAAAAAACAAAATGGTTAAGGATAATCTGCTGCAATAAAGCTGCAATAAAGCTGATCAGCACGAAACAGTTATTTTATATTTCTCCTTCTTTCTTTTTTTATCTTCGATTCATAACAACTTTGCATTAGACCCCTAATTAGAATTGGACTGCATTTATATAAAGGAAGCTACCAAGTAAAAATATAAGTGTGAAAATATTTTATTTAATATTATATCCGTCGTTGAACAGCCGACCCAATTTTTGGGTTTACAACTACTAATGTTTAACTCTGTGGACTTGTAATTTTGAACCCAATCCAGAAGACAAGGGAACTTCTGGATCAAGTATTAGGAGAAATTTTGCCTTCGTGGAGGACTTTTTTTTTTTTGTTGATGGAATTAACCCGCAATTGCGTTACATGGAGAGGAAGACCACGAGAACCTCCCACGGTTAGCCTGACGGCAAGGGACTCTAACCCATGATCTGTCTACCACTGAGGATATTTTACGTCAGCACTGTGGTCGGTGCAAGCCGGATGTGGAATTCGTATCTACCAGCCATCGCCGGGATCGAACCCCGGTTCACCTCATTGGAGGGCGAACGCTCCATCCCCTGAGCCATCGCGGCTCAGTGTGAAAATATTGTAGATAAAGGGATGAAAATAGTTTCGAAAATTTATTTAATAACTTATTAGAAGAATGACTTCAAAGTTGATCATTCTAACAAAGGCTAGACACATCGTTTTTCAAAAGAGAGCCGCATAAAAAAACATTTTGGTCTTCATGGACCACAAAAGGTTTAGCTTCTCTATCAATAATCAAATGATTTTTTAGTGTGATTTAAGTCATAAACGGAAACTAAGTGTAATGGTGTTATTAATAAATTATTACTTAGTTAAATAAGAATATCAATTAAAATGTCGATTTTCTTAAGTCAAAGACAAAGCATACACCCGCATTTGCCTCAAAAAAAGTATTTAAAATTTTGCATACTTTGTTTTTTCAAATAAACTTAAATTACCGTAGACTTTCAACTTTCTCTCCTCAAGCTGCACTGTTATATTTGTTGGAAAAATTAATTTTATTATTTTTTCTACATATAAATTACCTGATCTTTAATATTTTAATAACATTTTTTATTATTAAATAAGCATTTATTAATGTACTTTAATTAATTAATTATATTTTTAACATGTTAAATTTGCACACCTCTGCATTTTGAAATTTTAAAATTATAATTCTGATGGTTTTCAAAGTTGAGGTAAATTAGTTTGATAAATAGTAATAAATTTTTTAGTTAGTTATGTAACTTTCTCTCTCCAATTTCTGGCTGACATTCAGCTAATTATTTATTGAGCATTCAAAGGTAGCAACTGTTAAACAATAGGCTAGACACCAGACTCCTCTTAAACTTTGATAAAATCCCAGATTTTTGTTATAATATTAATTAGTCAGTTTTTAATTCAAATCTATCAATATAAATGCAGAAACACTGTCCTCAACTTTTTGTACAATATCTTATTTGAAAGCAATTAGCCCTTTGACGAAGAATTTTATTAAACATATTTTTCATGCTTTTTTCATTAATTTGTATTAGTTTTAGCTCAAAATAAGTATAAAATATTAGATTTAGCATTTTAATGATTCATAGTTATGAAATACAGTATGCAACAATGATGTCTTTTTCTGCATTAAAGGTAGGATCTTCCAAACACGACTCACTCCCAAACATTAATATTTCAAATTTGCATTAATTTGCATCTTTTCAGATCTAAGAGAAACAGTTATTCGTCTCTTAAAATTTATTTAATTTAATAAATAAATTATTGATAAGTTTTTAAATATGAATGAAGAAAAATTAAAACTATTCTTGGATATTATATTTTTGTACAAATTTAATCCCGATTATCTAACAGAGATTTAAGTAACTATTAGACTGTTTTTTATAATTAAAAAACTCCAAAATATATTTTTGCTCGTAATTAGAGCTTCATAAAAAAATTTATAAAAAGGACACCGGAGTAGTATCTGAGTCAAAGGGTCAAATAATGTATCGACTCAAATCTTATTATTCAGTGCAAGACTTTATCAAGAATAGAATTTACTGCTATCATTGATCATAGTAATAAACGGATTATTTGAAAAAAGAAAAATTCAAGGTCTTAAACAGAAAAAATTTAATTCTTGGGCATGAGAACAGTTGCTTGTTGGAGCGTTTAAAATTTGAAGAAGCCCTAAGAACGGATGCTCTGTAGACTCATTCAACTATCTATATTCTGCATTTTTCGATTTTTATCTATTTCTCCTCATGTGGACATCAGGTTACCATCGTTGATTTATACTTGATCTGTAAGAGCTACTGAAATAAAAAAAGATGGACATTGATTGATTTGCTGTATAACCTTGAAGGAGTTTAATTCCAGTTTAAAAATAGCTTCACCTGCCGAGGTAAATTAAATTCACTTGAGCATAAAAAGTTCTAAAATTATTTATAAACACTGATAAAAAAAGTGTGTTCCTGTATTAAATTTTACCAATTTTTAATCACGATAAAATAAATCAAATTGATTGTTTAATCAGTAATAAATTAAGCTGTGACTTAAAGTGAAATGAAATTAATTTATTCCATTAAAATTTCGACTAGCTAGAAAATCACCATACGCATGATATAAAATTTTGATATGAAACAAAACTTGTGCTATATGGTTCATGGGGGTTAGGGAACTCTAGGGGTAAAAAAAAGCATTGTTTACAACAGTTTTTCAGTGGTGCAAATGAATAAATCAAATTCTGAAAAATGCTATTTTTTTTATACAACTAGTGAGCTTTATATTTTTTTCAGAACGCTTCAAAGCGAAACAAAGTTCAGCAGATTTATCTTGCACCTCTAAAAAATAACACCATGAATTTGTATAATAGGGTGAAAAATCAAACTGATTACATTAGAATGGCTAGAGCAGCACATTAAATTTTTTAAGATACCAGTTTTTGCAAGAACATATTTCATTTTAAATTATAAAGGGCTCCTCAATGTTATTTACAACAAAAAAGAAAAAATTCGAAGAAATTAAATAATCTCACTTTTTACTTCTAAAAGAAAAGTAACTTTAAACACATAGCTCAAATTTAAAAACAACGGCAAACATTTGTACCAGTTATAAATTCGACCTTCTACTACGAAAAACTACAAAAGTTTTCTGCATATTCCTTCTAAATTACGCCGAGGATAACTATCCGAAAAAAAGCCAACATTCAAATACTTAAATATATTGCCTGTTCAAACTCATTTAAGCAAAAAAAAAACTTTTTTTAAAAAAATCTTAGAATGACACATTCTTTTACGGTAAACTGAATTCAAATATATACGAATCTGCTTTTTACAAACAAAGGTTTTTCTGAGAATTGTTTAAAAAAATTTTTTATACGAAATTATTGATATTATCTTAAAATTAGAGAAAATTTTCTGACCAAATTTACAATTTAATTGTAGATTAATAAAACAAAAGAAGATACATAAATAGGGGGGGAAATGAGTACTTAAATGATGTCTCTTTTATAATTTCAATAGAAAAAATGAAGAAGAATACTTAAAAAATATGGGTTTGAAATTTCCTTAAAATTCTACTGTGAAACTTATGCAATCTAGTAATATAAAATCAAAATACTCCCATTCTTCTTATAAAAAAATGTCATTACCCCTTCTAAAACTGCAATTTTCTTAAAGCTCAAAAATTAAAAAAATTCTCTCAATTTTTTTTCCAATTACAGTACAGATAGCAAGCATTAGAGTACCTTTTCAAAAAATATGTTTGAATTCAGCTTAAAACTTATAGATAAAATTTCAATTTGACAAAGATTTTTGTTACATTTGTTATCATTTCTGCAAAGACATGTGAAAAAAAATTATAAGCAGAAATTGTAATAAAAGTATGCACAATACACGTTTGCCCTATACTCTAGTTTTCGGATTTATTTCTTTAAATCAAATCTAATAGTTTTTTTTCACAAACTTGATAAATAAAAGCAATTGTAAAAGTTGTAGAATTATATAAATTGATTCTAATTTATTTACACTCATAAAAATATTTTAAAATTTTAAAACTTCAAACTTTCAGTTTTACATTAAAATATTATTATTATTTCTTTCTAAAATAAATAATTGTGTTTTTCAATGCATATTTTAAATTTTTATGCCACACAACCTAAAATAATTATTTTCTTACAATTATTATGCAACCACGTGCTCAATTTCATTACCAAAGTATGTGGGAGCGTATATTTGCCATAAACTTTAAGAAAAGTTTTATTAAGAGACCATCCTTCTTTTTTCATTTGTTAGGCTCCATATGCTGCCTAAAAAAATACCTTGAAAGTACTTTTTTTGGTTGTCACTATTTTGACTTACTATGTAAAAATTACTCACGGGCAAAATAGCATTAACAATTATAAAACTTAGTTTTAAAAATACATACAATTTTACTTATTAAAAAACTATTAATTTTATTAATTCTTACATAATTTAGATTGATCACTGAGCCACTTTCTACTAATTATTACTGATTTATAATTCTCACTGATTTAGAATAAAGTTTAAAAAAACGCTTAAATTTTCAATGTACAATAGACTTAATTTTTGTACAATATAATCTAAATATTAGACGTTTTCCTATTATAATTATTTGATATCCTACAGAGACTCAGCATATGATATATTGAACATCATTTGGAGCAATTCAAAACTTAAAACAATGTTTAAAGATTTTTTTTTCTGTTTGTATCTTGTCAAAGCGATTGTCTATGCAGAAATATATTTATTGGACTTACCTTCGTTGGTTGGAGTATTTAATTAAATGAAAAATTATTAATAAAAGGTCAGAAATTAGATTCAAGTAAAGTTTCGGGCTGTTTCATGGTATATAAATATCTTATTATTTGAATCAAGCGGGTTTTGCTTCATGACCAGAATGTGGATAAATACATTGAAAAAATATAATTCTATATGCAAAAAGTGGCGTTCGGCGTAGTATAATTGATTACCAATTCTGTGCAACTATTAAATTTATAGCACGCACAAATTGTATTATTCAGATTGTTATGGAAGTTATTTAAGAGAGTGATTTGAGGTATGAAGAGAAATATTATTATTTTAATTTGTATTTTTCAAGATGCTTCAACATCTCCAACTTGAGCGGCTCCATGACCAAATTTTGGTCAAGACGCATTATGTATTCGTCGGTCAATTATAACGATACTGATGTTATAAATGATTTACTATACTTAAGTGTCGCAGAGAAAAATGCATTAAAAACTTTTCTCTACGCATTTTTTTGATATTAGTTGACGTAGAGCAGATATCGTTTTGATGTTGCAATGAAGGCTCAAAAATGTGATTCCAAGCATGTTCAGATTCGAAAGTTAGGAATTTACTCAAAACTTCTAAGAGGGCAGAAACATATTGTATAATTTAAATAAGCTCAAAGCACAAAAGCTAATTTCCTAGAGAAATCATCAATAATATCATTGAATACCATGTAGTTTTGTTTCTAGACTTGATACCCGCTAGAATTCGGTTGAAAAGTTAAGTCAATGGGTTTCACAAATATATCCCATCTGAGAATTTCGTCGCATCTGATCACAATCATGGTATTTGCCCGATGATCGCGCAAATTCACCAATTTGAGAGGACGCTGATTTTGACGTTTACCACCTGCTCCAATATGGCCCACAAATTTTTAATGCGGTAAAAATCATGTTATTTTTCAAACCAATCGAAATGTAAACAAGTGTGAGCATAAAACATAAAACCAGTCATACATTCTTCCAGCCCAATTAAATTTGCTGTTGCCGCCTTGAAAACATTTAGTATCATGGAGATGCTGACTAAAAGTATTACATAATCCTCTGGAATGTTAAAATAAACATGCTGATTCCTGTTAGAGGCTATCTCAGAAGCGGGCTCAAAGAAGAAGAAGAGATATTAAGATATTAAGAAAAACATCCCCAAAGCTAAAGCATCACAGACAGACCTATTTCCGACATTTCATGATTTCTCTAGGAGTTTTTAATTTTGTCATATGTACTTATAATCAACAAATTAACTGATAGTTCCCCCAAGTTAACCAAATTGTATTTTTTTATTTGTTTTTTTTCACACCAATATTTTTATAAATATTCTTTTAAAAATATTATTAGAAACCATTTTTTTACTAAAGGCATTGATTAATACATTTATTCCTCATTATAAATTTTTTTAAAATTTTACTTTGACGTTAGTGACGTTAAACAGCAAATATATATATCCAAAATAGACAAATCTTCATTTTTAATTCCATAGTCTTGTAGTGTAGATCCCAATCCAGATGACAAGGGAGTTCCAGGATCACGGTCAAATTCAATTCTGAGCTTGTCTTTTCTAGAAAAGTAGCCAACTGTTGTGTTAGATGAAGTACAATACCACAGAAACTTCCAATGATTAGTTCGACGTCAAAGGGACTCTAGTCCATGATCTTTATACTTCCAAAACTTTTTTAAAATAAAACATTGGTCAGTGGATGTCCGGAGGAGGGGAGAGATGAGAATATCCATTTGCAAGAATTAAAAGGGATCCCTCTATCCCCATTCTATAGTATTTATTCATGAAATTTTTTTGTATCAGGACAATTGAAAAATAATGTTACACAAAGTAAAATAAAGAAATAAATTTCAGTAGATATGTTTTTCAACGAAGTGTTTTTGAATAAATTATTTTTGAAAAGTTTTAAAACTTTTGAGCTAGGTCCTGTTTTGATAGTCTTTCATTTCATCGTCATTTCAAGCAAGGTAATCTATGCGCATATTATGGGAAAGATATTACCATGTCTTATCTATTTATTGCAAAAGTGTTTTTTTTTTCTTTGCATACATATTTTGAGATTTCACACTTTATATATCTGAGTCATACTTTATCCTTTATTCATAAAAATAAAAAATAAAAAATTTCGAATTATTTTCAAATAATATATATTGAGACTCTTTTATAAATTAATGTTTATTAAAAAAAATTAATATTTTAAATGCACTTTTCTTAGTAAATTGTTATTGAACCATTTAGTAGCAATAAAAAGCTAATCCTTAAATTGTATTTCTTTTAAAGACGAGTTAATTTACCTGTGAATAAGCATGAAATCCGGAAAATTTTTAATTGTTAATAAATAGACTAATAAAAAATAAACATTTTTAATTAAGCTTTTTATCTGATACTTATTAACTATTATTATATTTATTAGTTATGTACAAGCTGATATTTTCTTTTCTGAGGAGAAATAAGTTCAGTAGCTGGAAGATTTAGAAGAGTAAAAATTTCAAGAGGATTTATATTGTTTCACCCCTTTTGTGGGAGAAATATTTCAATAATTAAACTAGCTGTCAGTTTCATCAAATTGGCTATCTGTTTCAATTTCTGTATAATTATGAAATTCATGTAGTGTCGCTGATATATTTATCGGAAACAGCGGCTTCCCCTTCATTATTCATAGAGTCTTTCATCCGGGAGTAAACAGCCTTATTGGATGATATGATGAGAGGGGTGAGGATCTAGATCCGGTGTTCAATTTTTCCAGGGACTCTTGTAAGTTTTAGGGCTCTATTCCACACCCTTGGAGAGAAAAAGGAAACTTCCGAACAACCTTAAAAGAAACTTTGCTGCTCCACCTTAGAGAGGATCCGGTAGAAGTGCTTGTCTCGCCTTATTTCTGTAGACATAAAAATTTCTATCTTCCCCTCCTCACTAGTAACTCATACGCAAGCATAAAAGATCTTAAGACGAACTTACCTGAAAGGTGAGTTCTAAGGTGCGGAGCATCCTTAAACAGTACCTTCCCTACAAAACCCGCCGGTAGTCAAACCCTCCCTTTAAGGGATCTTTCTATAAATTTGAGTTTTACTACACCGTCAGTCCAGATGTCTCTTTTCTTTGCCACTTGTTCCACTCAATTAGGACGTCCTTTTCTTTATTATAAAAACGCTAGACCACGCGATGGTCGCGTGTTATGCCCCTCTCCCTTCCTCCTTGCCCATATCCTCTGGTTTCCATAGCAATACTTAAGAGGAGTTAGAAGATCGTGGACTATCACACCTGGAGAAGAGCCAAAAACTTTTCCAGGGCGTCCTTTTTCTCTTCCTAGTTTTGATGATGGTTTGTAGTTGTATCATTGTCCTTTCCTCCCTCAAACCCCCATTTTTAAAGTTCTCCTGAAAAAAGGCCAATCCCAACACTAAAACGAAAGGAGAGATGAAACTGACTGTACATCATTATAGATGATCAGTTTTATATCTCAAGAGAAAGTTACTTTTTTATGTGCTACAATGAATAGTGTTTCTAAAAAATTGGAAATTATTATTTCGGTAAATTTTAAGGTTATAAATATATTTTCTGAAACTATCCACGGATGTATTTTATTTTTATATTTAATCCTAAGACGAGCATTTAATTATTAAAAAGTTTTACTGCAATAATATTAGCGAATAATGTATTAAGATACACTTTATGAATACTATTTATTTTGCAGTTGTTATAAGCAGAATGAAATAACGAATGACGAAAAAATTATTATATATTTCTCTAGCATATTGATAAACTGAAAAAGAAATAAAACTCAAAAATCACACGTCTTGCTCTCTTTTTGATAGAATGTCTGCAAACTATGACAGAAATTAATAGTTACTATAAGAGCATTATTTATAACAATTTGAATTTGGTTTGCAGGTCAGTTAAGTCTGTAGTACAGTGTTTAAGAAAGCCCTAATGAATTCTATAAGAACGAATAATTACATTAGAACAAAACTGTTCAAATAGTTCCTAGTCGTGTGTTTAAAATTCAATTTATCAGGAACTATTTGACCGAATTCGTTCAAATTTTGTATTTTGCTATGTAAAATTACGTTCTATGGAATGATGTAAGAAATTTCATTCCTTAAAATTAAAATTTTTCGACTATTACCTAATAAAATAACAAAAAAATAATCAATATTTACTAAAATAAATTTTTTGCAGGGATTTATCTTTGGATCAAAGAATTTTATTATTTTGTGCAAAGATTTTTCGATTCGCTAAAAAAGTCCTCGAGATGTAGCAAAATACTCACAAGTAAAATTAACATCATAGGGTCAAAACTCTGGGCAAATCTCCTGACCAAACTGTTGGGACAACATTTCCCAGATTGCTGCTTATCCCCCCCTCCATATCTTGACGGTAAGGAATCGGAATACGCCGAAAAAAAGTATATATTCATTCAGACTAAGTACGTCATGGTATCTGATTTTGTAGATTAAAATATTGTTTGTACTAATTAGTTAGTATATTTCAGGTCCTTCTTCTAAAAAATTAAGATTGAGTTCGATTACGGGAAAATCTGATCACTAAATCAAAAGTTGTTCGAAACGTTCATTTTATTATTTTTGCGCACTGTAAATATGCAAAATAAAAAACCAATCATCTTTTTTTTAACTCTGGGTCTAAAGATGAGATCTTCCTCTTCTAGGACTCAATCTTAAAGGTTCGAAGGAATGACTTCAAATATGCTAAATAGTTAGCATATTTGACGATATTTTAAGTTAGGAAATCAGATGCAAAAACGTACTTTCTCTGAATAAACACGAATTTTTATTAACGGATTCGGATTTCTAACTCCCAAAATATAGAGAGTAGCCACAATCTGAGAAATTTGGTCCCAATAGTTTTTTCAGAAGAGTACTCCAAAGTTGGGACCACTTAATGTTAATTTTAATTTTTGCATATTTCGCTGCATCTCGAGAGCTTTTTCCTGAGATAAATAAATCATTTTCCTGAGATTCGGTTGAATAGTTCCTGAGAAATCGAATTTTAAATATGCTACTTTTTTTCATATTCTATTTTTCAGGAACTGTTCACCCGATTTCGCTCAAATTTTGTACTTTGCCATGTAAAATTACGTACTTTAAAATGATATAAAATGTTGTATACCTTGCAGTTAAGAAAATTTCAGACTATAATTTTATAAAATAATAATAAAAAGTAATGAATATATATTAGAAATTATTTTTTGCATGGAATTATCTTTGGACAAGCGAAATAAAAGTGTGCAGAAATTTTTTCAATATACTAAAGTTTTCGAGCTATGGCAAAATTCGCAAAGTTAAATTAACATTAATGGGTCCAAACTTTGGATCGCTCTGCTGACCAAACTATGGTGACCAAATTTCTCAAATTGCTGCTACCCCAATTTTGGGGTCAGAAATCCGACTCCATGGATAAAAAGATATGTTTATTCAGATAAAGTACGCTTTTGTGACTTAGAATACAGTCTACAACAATTAATTAGCATGCTTGAGGTCTCCCTTTCAAATCATTAAGAATGCGTCCTAGAACTTGAAGATCCGATTATTAGATCAAAAGTTTTCCAGGGTGTCCGGATTTTCTTTTTCCGCACTGTTCATCAAAAATTATATTCAACTGTTGGCGTTTATTTACCTAATATGAATAATAGGAAATATTACTTATTTAATACTTATTTTATAAGCTTTGAAATATTAATTAAAAGGTTTGTATAAGTATATAGATAAGAGATTACTGCACTAATATCTTCTCTCAACTATTAATAGAAATAATATAAAATATCTAATCATGAACATTTATAGGTAAAATGAAAGTTTGGTAACAATCAAATGCATAGAATAATAATAATGTGAATATACAAAGCGTTTTAAATTTCTTAAACACAAATCAATATATTTTAGGTTAGAACAACATTTTTAGAAATAAATCAATCAAAAATAATACATTTTCCCATCTAGTTCATCGACACTTTTGATCAAAGTAAAACACTAAGCAAATTTCAATGATGTTTTTAATGGCATAGCTCTTGTTTAAGTAGTGTTTTTATTCAATTTCTTTTGCAGGATAATTTTTTAAAATTTAAATTTCGTCTTCAATCATTACTGTTACGTAAACCATTACGCGTAAAATGTTTTAATGAATCTTTCAATAATATATCATGAGTTAATATTTTCTTATTTTAAATTTCCGATATCCTTATTTCATATCAGGTGTATAAAATAAACGTTTGCTTTAACGACATAACGTGCTTAGTATCAGGAAATGTATCTTTTAAAAACATTTCACTTTTGTACTTTAAAATGTTTAATTATACGAAATATTTGCCCATTTTTATACATTTTGGAAACTCTGCATACAGATACGTGCAAAACGACGTCGATATTTAAAATAAAGTGCTAAAATAAAGTTGTTGTTTTTTTATTTTAACAGCATTTCTACCTTTTAATTTATTTTCTTAATCATGCATCATTTACGAAAACATTTTCCTGGAGAAGCAACAACATATCAATCCTAACTGGATTAATAAACAACTACACGCTATGCCCCATGTTCAAATGAGGCTAATTTTGATTTATTAACTGTGGTTCAGGCAACTAAACCAAAGGGTATAGTTACTGCTGTCCTATTTTTCAGAATATTATTTTCATATAAATTTGCGTAATAGTTTGTTAAATTGTATTTGTGTTCAATTTAAAATTATATTGTGGGTTTAACTGTAAATAAATCTTACGCTCGCAACAGAAACTTGTCATATCCTTAACGCTTAATAACTTTGATTGAAACATTTAATGTTTTAGTTCGTTTCTATAATTCGAAGTATCATGATACGCTATTTTTGAACGCTAAGTATCAAAACCTTCGCTCAAAGAAATTTTTTTGTGTAGAGTAACTTTCTGTTGCAGGTGTGATAATAATTAAAAGTAAAATTAAATATGCTTACCTTTTGTAACAAAGATTAGTGAACACTCTTCTACGGGCAAAAACCCGTCGATAATAGCTATCAGATTATCTTTACAGGTAGGGAGACTAGCAGAATTATTTGTCCCGCTATACGAAACCATGAAACATATCAATATTTTTGTCAAAGTCTTTTCACACAGTCATAGAGTCGCTTTATAAATTAAAGTAATCAAGTTAATGACAAAAATTTCTTTCTCTGACATTAAAATATGAAATAAAATACATTTTTTTCAGTTAATATTCAAAATTTCAAACATATTTAAGGAAATTAAAATTTTCATTTTCATGTGCATTTTTTCGTGGATTGAGTAATTTATTTTCTTCTTCTACTGCACTGCAGCCTTCGTGGGCCCAGCATAGACACACATCGAGGTACAGATAGTACCTGGTTTTACTACCTCGGAGATGATAGATTTATAAAAACAAATCAGAACAGAGCTACTATTGGACTAAATATGTATTGTTTGTTAGGGTATGAATCTTTGATAAGCACACACATATTAACCTGAAATAAAATAATTTTTGTAACTTTAATGACGAATAAATGGGGATAGTTTAAAAACAAGTGAGCATTAGAGTGTTGACGTATTATAACGTGCTTTCATACACAGGGGCCGTGAACTAATGTACAACACGCATATATGGTTGGTTCTTCTTCTTGACTAGTTAAGTATAATTCAGAGTTTTTTCACTAGAAAACAAGTACCTCCAAAATCGAAGTACCCGTTTTTACCCGACTGTCGAGTTTTACCCCACTTTCCGATACAACAAAATCCAAATATACATGGAAAGAGACATGTTTCTTTATAGTTTCATCTCTGAATATATAAAAAGGATTGTGATAATGTTGTAAAAATTGAATTAAATAAAATTTTAGTAGAAACTTTCGAGTTGGTTTAAAGTGATTCTGATTAAAGGTCTCATTGAAAAAAGCACCTTGGTTTAAGAGTTTAGGGCGATACATTTTTCAATCTTAAATTTCAATTTGTCTTTTCTCCCTCATTCACGTCGTTCGGCTTTCATTATTTTGTAATGGGATACCTGCAAGTGACATAGTTTGGGTATCTGGATCCTGATTGGTTGTTGAAGCGTGGCAATTGTTTATGTTAACAACTGTTGTTTTCATCCTATTTCGAGTAAGCCTGTCAAGTGTCAATTCTCTAAGCTCGAGTGTCAATTCTCACCGTCTATATTCTTTTACAAAGATTTCAATTATTTTACTATATGTCTCTTACTTAACTATTATACATAATACAGGCATGAAGCAGAGATGCCAACTTGCTCCGGACAGCAAATATATATTTTGAAGTGGTAGTTTATTAATTGTGATTCTTGGTTTGATAAATTCAATTTAATAGATTTTTATCCACCACTATTTCTAAATAATTCGTAGGCTTATATGATTACCCACTCTATAGTACCTATGTCATGCGATACCTTTAAAAAAGCAAGAAAAAACAGTCAAATATTAGCAAAATTTACTTTGTAGTTATTTACCGTTCTTTTAATTATTTTGGAGTGTCCGGAGCAGTTGGCATCTCTGATGAAGCCATTTCGAAGACAGGCATGAAGCCATTTTGAACATAAACAAACTAATTTTGCATCGAAGTTGCCAGGTACACAAAACAAAAATATATCAAGGTTACAATAAAATGTACGAAAAAAAATCTGAATTAAGTAAAAGACGTAGGCGAAAAAGAATTATATTTCAACAAATTCGACATTCGATACGGCGCTGTATTAAATTAACTTCACGTTAATTAACATTCTAACTTATGTGGAGAAACTTAGTTCAACTTTAACACTCCATTTTGCGTATGAATGAGCTGCTGACACCATAGGTCACATGAGTGGGTATCTGGGATCTTTTCTTCTTGAAGTGCAAGTACCCAATTGTCTACGTCAATCGTGGATGTTTTTATTATTTTTATTTATTTTATTATTTTTATTATTTCTTTTTAACTTAATATTATATATATATATATATATATATATATATATATATATATATATATACATAATAGCAATCAAATGGTTGCGCGACATTGCGTGTTAACAGGTTATTATTTATCGTCACGAAAAAGAATTTCCTGTGATTAAAATTACCTTAATGATGACAATAATGATTGAATAATGCCTATTTTTTTAAGCTGAATATGCTTTAAAGGAAATTTTGCAAGAATTTTAAGCTAACTATTCATAACATAAAGGTACGATGAAGAGAAAAAGAAAATCTGAATAACTTTTAGATTAATAATTGCATTTTATGTACTAATTAAATGGTTGAAAAAAAACGAACTTTTATTTGCTAATTTATTATTACCGGCGATATTTTAAGATACAAAATCAGACACGAAAACTTATTATTTCTTTATTATTTTATATAATAATAGTAGGAAAAAATTGAATTGTAATGTATACAATTTTTACAGCATTTTAAAGAATGTAACGTTACATCATTTTTAAAAATATAATTATAAATGGCAAAATACGAAATTTGAGCAAAATCAGTCGAATAGATTTTAAGAAATAGAATTCATGAAAAAGTCGTTTTTTTAATTGATTTCTCAGGAACTATTTGACTGATTTCACACAAATTTTTATATTTTGCTATTTTAAATTACATAGCTTCTCATATTAAATTATAATTGCAAAAATTTTTGAAAAAATTGGAATTTTAAAAAAAAAAGTTCTGTGTTAAGTTCCTAAATTAAAAAGGCCCTTTCAGGATACTTTAAATCTTAACTCTGAAATTGTATTCCTACGACCTGTAAATTGTCCTGTATAATGAGTTTTCCTTCAGGTTTAATAATTCTCAAACTAACTAGCGAAATTAATTTTTTTATTCCATTGAACTCCCTGTACATGTTTTACAAACCTTAGTAGTTTTAAGTATCTAAGTCTTATTATTTATGTGCAGTAAAACAAAATGCATCATTAAGTTGGACACTAAAAAGAGAGGTGATATGGGTATCCCCTACAATTTTTCAATCCCAAAAGATCACCATACTTCTGATATAATGATCTAAGTACTGAGATATTAAGATTTTAATTGCTTAAAATTAAATCCTTTAAATGTGCCAATTAGTTTATACCCCCAATGAATTATGTTATGAGAACAGAAGTTTATTCTTTTAAACCATTTTAGATCAAGGATAGAAATTTTATAAGGTGTTATTTTCATGGAAACATTCGTTAATTGCATACATTAAGACACAAAAAAAATTTCGCGCATGAAAAATATTATATTTGAGAAAAAAATGGTGCACAATGGACAATTGATCAAATATGCACGATTAATTTCAAATGGAATAATTATACAGTTTCAAAATGTCGAATTTGTCAATAAGCGTTTCAAATTAAGAAACTAGAGAAGTTTAAAAATTTCTTTACAAAAAGTATTTACTCCAATTGAGTCACTAATGTTTTATACAAGTTTTCAGAATTCTTGACAATAGCAGAAAAATAAAATATGTGAATTATATACGTCACTCTGTTGATAAAATAATATTTATTGTAATGGTGCGTTTGCACACCTTGGTCGAAAATGGGTTAAATAAGTATAATTTTTTAAACAATGGCAGCACAACTGATAAATTATGTGGAGAAACCAGACACGAATTCCCAGTTTCTATAAGCAAACATAATTTCTTTTTTCTCCAGTGGTTTCGAATTTGTGGTTCTTAAAATAAAGTAAAGGGGTTGTTGCGATTTGGGAACTTTGATCTTAATAGATTGACGCGGATGGAAAACAGTCGAAAGTATGCTCTTAAATTCACGCAAATATAATTTCTTGCAAAAATAATTTTCAAAATTATTTAATTTAATTATGATCAATACAATTTTAAATCGTGATATACAGAAAGAAATTAAACGTTTCCTTAATGATTTGGCTAATAAAAAAAAGACGAATTACATATCGGCTTAATTATCGGTCAATAGTCTTAGAGAACAAAAGAAAATAAAACTTCTAATTTTGAATTTTGCCAGCATGCGTTGCATTGAAAAATAAATATTTTTGTTTGAAAAGAAACTAATTGTTTCTTGTATCTCACGATTTACAAATATATCAGACATATAAAAGGAATAATTTGTAAAGTTCTGGGCCAATTTTTCACTGGCGATCTGGAAACGAGCGAGCGCAAATATTTTTCTTATCATTCGAAAAAAAAAGAACTTTTGATCATCGTTAAGCTAATTGATAAAAAAATCATTTCTCTAATTATTCAGAATTATTTTATATGAAACTAATGCAATTAAAATTGAGCTGCTACAATAAAAAAAATAAAGGATCAAATACAAATAAATTTAAACAGTTTGTTGGCCCCTCTGACTTATATGCGACATGACACCAGTGCTCAAATCATGATATTTCAAAATATACTATCAGTTCCGATTCCTATAGTTTCTCATTGAAATTTAGTAAAAACAAATTGTACACGCTCTATATTTGATGACATTATCACCTGTCTAATTCATTACATTATCACCTGTTTCAGATCTAAACTTCAATTAAATTATTTAATATACTATATTAATGAAAAACTGTGTTTTTTTATTTAAAAATATTTTGATTACAATTAGTCTAATCATTAATTAAATTATTGATAAAATAATATTTAAAAATGTTGCTTCATTCCAATACATTGTGTTTTTAAAGAGCTGTTGTTAAATATTTAAACTTTCATAGAAAATTAAAGTTGTAGATATTCTCATTTTAAATCAAGTTTGAAAAATTATTTTTGTATTGCTTTTAAGTTTGCATCTAGCATAGTCAGCTTCACACCAATGTATTTTTATAAAATATGCTATTATTATTATAAAATTTAAGTATTAATGTTCTACTATTATTTTTTCTTCAATTTTAAAGTTTTGAAGATTCAATATTAATAATCAGTTCTCATATAATTACAATACATGTCCATGACCATCATTTCCCATAATATATAGATATTGTACCTTTAATCACCAGTCCTTACTTAAATACGATAAATGTGCATATGGGTGATTCTCACGAAACATGACAATTCACTGTCCCTTGCTCCAAGATCTAATACTATAATAGTAAAAGAACTTTTTTTGAAAAAAATTAATAAATAACATTGCTGTTAGCATTTTAAAATAACTTTGCGCAAGCATTGACTGTTTTGTATAGTTACAAAATTTAATTGAACTTCAAAATGTCATTTTCTTGGCATGTCCCAAACAATGTTTCCAATAATAACTAGCTTTAAAACTTCTTATAAAGTTTTCAATATCTAAATTTTTTTATCTCAACCGGTCTAAGCATTTCTAGAATATACGCAGAAGGTATTATTTACAAAAACTTCGTTTAAATTACTTTTTTCTGTCAATAATTTGTTTGTCCCAAGAAAATCTGTCATTTTCCTGGCTACTTTTATTTAGTGGTTTATAACCAAAATAGATAGAGCCAGCAATCAATATCTTATGCTAATAGATTGATTGGATACCCTCCTATATAAACATGTCTTGTTGCATGAATAAAGAACCAATTTTCTGGTTCAAGATCTATTTCAAAAAATTTTTCAAGGTGAGTAGGTTTTTGTGTTGTCATTTTCCTGGCTTCTTGAAACCATTAATAACATAAACCACATAGATTTATCTGAGTTATTTTAAGAAATCCTGTTGTTTTCTACAGAATATAAACGTCTTAGGCCAAAATATATAATTAAAGTTATATGCTATAGAATGGCGGATTTGTCATTATCCTGGCTGTTATTTTTCTGACTTATGAATGCCAGGACATTGAAGTGTTATCAGAAATTTTCTTTAACTGCTAATACTGTAAAGAGGGAAAGCAAATATTAACCCAATACCAAGTTTATGTATGATTGTAATATGCTTGGATGTAATCAAAGTTATTTATTTATTTAATCATTGATTATTATCCGCAATTTTATTCTGTACATATCAGCAACAAATTTTTTTTAATTCTTTCTACAGTGGATAAAAAGAATTAATTTAAGCAATTTATGGTCCGTCTAACATAAAGGCTTAAGTCGAGTAACTTACTATTAACTTAAAATGACTGTTTTTTAAACTTCTAAGCTAATATGTCATTTTCCTGACATTCAAGATTTGGTGAATTTCTATTTTATTTTTTTCCCCGAGCAAATGTCAATAAACTACACTGCTGTCTGTAAGATATTAATAAGTGTAACTAAAGAAGTATACAAAAAAATTTTTAGATTATTTTGATGACTTTAAATTTGAGGAATTTTTTTGGTCCGAATTGTCATATTTCGTGAGAATCACCCATGAACGCATTTTCTATAATATAAAGGTATTAAAATGTATGTGGCCCTAGTTCTACAAAACAATCGAAAATATCTTGGCTTTTTCTCTCCATTTGGCGCCAGTATTATCCGCCAAAAGGACGCCGCGTTCGATCGCGCTTTTTCCGAATATTCACCCTCACTAGAGCGGCCACATCGGTCGTGTTGAGCAGATGTGATAAGGTTAACTTAACTCCCTATCGTTACCATGGAAACGACCAACGCGGTGCACCCCTCTGGGAGACTCCGTGCGGATGTGGCTCTTGTCGGCATCTCTACCGATTCTCTCTTTGCTGGATTATCTCATTGTTGGAATGTGATGAGGCGCTCTTCTGCATCATCTTCCCTCCTCCTCACACTCACTGCATCCACCTCTCGATCCTTGTGATTATCCTCATCTCTTCTTTTCATGCCGGATTCTCAGGTGAGCCCAGTCAGCAGCAGAAGCGTTGGTGGATGCGAAACTTCACTTCTCATCTTCCGAGGGATAATTTTTTGTTCACCTTGCAGGATCGAAAAAAAAAGAAAGAAATGCACATTTTTCTTTTCCTATTGCAAATGAAAAAACGATAGATCATATAGCGATGTAGTTTTATTTAGTGATACAGTACTTTAACCAAAAAAAGGAAATTATTTAGTGTGTTGTTTGGATTATAAGAGAAGAAAAAAACCCCGATACATTTGAAAAGCTATGTGGAGAGTAATTATTACAAGGATTTCCATGTACTTCGCAGGTGATTGGTGGCGGTGATCCTCTACATTTTGTCTCGTGAGTAGGAATGGGAATCGCCCATTATACGTGCACTGCAACAGCCTTGGTAGTATGCATTGTTATGCTGTCTTTTTATAAGGTAAGTACTTACTTTTGCATTTCTAATTTATTTATGCTCTCATTTTCATCTCCTTATAAGCTGAAATCTTAAATTCTATTAGAATCGAATGAATTTTGCAATTGATTTTGATTTTTTAAACTTAATGACCACAGAAGCTCACAAATATTTTATTAAATTTAAAATTGTTCCTGGATCAAAAAGCCATAACGTTTCAAACAGCTATGCAACATTTAAGTGCATAATTTTAGTTTTTTTTCTAGTGTTTTATTTCGTGATTTTAATAAAAAAATTTCTCAGATATATTATTCCTTATTATATTAAGAAAATGCATATGGTCTAACATTCCATTTTGCCGGTTAAAGTTTCTGAAATAGTCATTAATTTTCCTATATATTAGTTAAAATAGATTAAAACGCGAATCTTTTAATCTTTTTATTTTGATAACGTCATATGAAATTTTCGCTTAAATTATTTGAATAACAATTTTCCTCGAGGCCCACGATAGTTTTCAAAACTTATAGAGATTGTAGAACTGGTTATTTTTAATTTTGATGAATTGTTTATTGTTTGAATTTTATGCAGTAGTGTTAAAAGCTTCTGAAAAACAATGGAATTGATTTTGATACGAAAATCATGTTTAAAATATGTATGCATTTTCCGATAGACTTCATTTTTTGTTACGAAAATTATTAGTCTATTTAGTTTTTTGTGATACCCTTAAAAGTGTTGCTAATCTAGTAAACTGATGCGCTGAAAACAACTTAAAAATACAAGTTCACAACTGTCACATTCACAAATGTTTCCCTGCAGAACATTCATTATGACGGCACATTCGGTTTAATTTTATTGTTGATAACAACATTTCTACAGACAAAGCTTGTGCTTATGTGTCTCGAACAAAATTCAATATTAACATACAGAAGAAATATTAGTTCAAACATTTTAATGCCTATTGACGGACAAACATATTGACAGTTTTCTGAGCAGTTTTAAAACATTTTATTAGAAATAGCAGAAATTACATTTCAGCTGAAGTTGGTAAAATGATTTGTAACTTTTAAAAATGTTACCAAAATTTTGTAATTTTGATAAATGAAATTCGGTAAATGATTTATTTAACTTGACTGAATCTACAGAAAATTGAAGTTTTATTTACCGTTAAAACCGTCATAAATATACCAACATGATTTATAATTGGTATAATTAATTCTTCTGCCTTTTGAATTCCATACGACCATCCTATCGTCACACGAAAAAAGCTAATTATTCCTTAAAATCATTAATAAATTAATCATTAATAATAAAGAAGTAATATTTCTATAATTTTCATACTATTACATCTTTTTCACAAGCATCAACGTTTTTATGATTACAAAATAATTTTATTAAGTACAAGATCATATTCTTACATTACTTTTTTTTCCCTTTCACTTATGTGTTTCAATAGTTGCAGTGTTCTAAATCTTAAAGTTCAAAATTAAAAATGATAAACTAGGTTTTTATAAAAAATGACAGATTTTTCATTTGACCGAAAAGGCCTGTTAAGAATTTCAGAACACCATGTTTGGTGCTCTTTTGTTAAGTCGAATTAAGTGTGTTTATTATTTGTGATATTATCTTAGCGGTAGTCAAAGAGTCTCTTTTAAAATAATTAAATGTGTGAAACAAATAAAGTTGAATAAGACTTTCTTTCTTTTTCCACAATGCATTGCGTTTATACATTAAAAAAATTCCTAAAATCATTTCTTTTATCAGTGTTAAAAACTTTAATTAATCAAATTTGAGATAATGTATATTTAAAAAATACCATTTCATTAATTAAAAGGTTGTATTTGTATAAAATTAATTAACATAAAATAAAGTCTAGAATTAAGCAATTTTTTAAACTTCTTTTAAACTATTCAAGTGCTGACTTTCTCTTTAATTTTAAGTGATTATATTTTAATTTAATTGAAACCAGTACATATTTTTTATGAATAAGATTTCATGAGTTTGCCCTTAATAAAATAGAATAAGTAAATTATTTGAAATTTTTTTCTTGATATAAGTTCAAAATTTAAAAATAACGATATCCAAATTAATAAAAGATAATAATACGAAAAATAGTTTCTCCTTTATTTTTGAGACAATTTAAATGTAATGAAATTTATTACTCATTTGAAATTAATCTTTACATCAAAAAATGTGATTTTATAAAAACGTTTTTCGTATTCCATTTTATCAAATTTAATAAGCTGTATTTTGACGGACAATTCGATTAAATTGTAAGAGTTTATATTATAATAAAATATGTTACCGAATTATTTTGTATCTTGTGTCCTGTTTAAAAATATTCTTTGGGATAGTTGTATCATGTCTGTTAGGGTAGCGTACAACTCTTTTAATTTTTATTTTGAGAGCTAAATTTCTATTTTAAGGAAATTAACATAATAAAGATAAGCTTTTAGTAAATGCTAGATATTTATTTCTTTTTATTTAGAAAGAAGAATTATTACCAAAATACCTTAAATCATCACAAAAGTGATATTAACGTTATTGAAATACTAAAGCATGTTTGCTCAGGAAAAGATTCTGAGCCTCGATACAACGTCAACCATCATATCAACTTGGCAACCTTCAGAATATTTTAATTTGTTATTGTGTAAAGTGCAACAAAATTTTGGAACTTCGAAACTAGCCTCACATTTATATAAAAAGATGATTGATTTGGGATATTGCATAGTTTACAAAAATGTAATTTTATAGATATTTATCACAAATTTACAGATGTTGGCGAAGTAAAAATATCAAGCTTTCATCTTTTGATTCAAATGTAACCAATTAATCGTGCAGAGAGAGCTTGAGTAAAGATTGAAAAAATATGAAAATTTGCACTTTAGAAAATTTGGTTGCACTCCTTATTCTAAATGCATTTTTAAACTAAACAGTCGTCAAGTAGCGTTCCAAATTTTGAAAATTTTACGAAGACGAGATGTTACGATAATACTTTAATTTTTTTGAAGTTTACAAACGCTACATTTTGTCGCTTTTCTACATTTTAATAAGATAGTATGAATAGTTCCCATCAGCAAAGCTAATTTATATAACACAAAAAAAAAGTAATAAGTTCATAGTTTATGAATCAAATTATTAGCTTCTGATTGATTTAACAATAGATTTAAAGGGTATTATGATTCAACGTAAAGCAAAATTTTTTAACAGAGCACTCAAATTTAAAGCGTTCTAAGTAATGTTAAATACAAAAACTGCGTAAAAATTTTAAATAAAAAATAGATTTAATTTTCTTCAAAACTACTCGCCACTACAATTAAAATTAAAATGATTGATCATGGTAAGTTTTATTTCAGAACGCGAAAGGGTCATTTGAGTTACTTAATACTATTTTAAATTTATTACTATTATTTTATTCTCCTTCTGCCATTTGCATTAATGTTGCAACCACTCCGTTTTCACAACATTATTGTTAAACCATCACAGTGCAACCACTTGAAATGAAAAAAATATAGTAATCAACATTTTTACCTTCATTGACTCATACTATTTCTTTTTCATGTTTAACAGTCAGCAAAAATATTTGCTTAGTTTAAATTTAAAAAAAAAATATCTAATATTCTCTAAGTAAGCTTTAATATTCTCTTCTACTCTGAATTTTAATGGAGATATTTTGCGGGGATATCGTTTGGCGCTGATATTTTACGGCGATTGACAAAATTGTTCGTAAATCACGATGATTTATTCTTACGAGTTCATTCAATCTAACATGATTTATGCTTGGCACCAAAAATATATGCAACCAAATACTAGAGCAGATTAGTTTTGTTACTTTTATTTTTTCCGTTTTTTTTGTGACAGAAAAGTAACTTAGCCGGTGCATCAGTATTTTTCAGTGCTAAACACATTTTAGGATGTGGTTGTCACGGTTTTTAAGTTTCGACTAGAAATAATGATAATGATGAAAAGTTCTTCCAATTTCATTTGCTTACCAGTTTATTTTTGAATGATATAAATACAGATCATTGAATGAAACAAGCGTCACATCTTTTTTTAGATTCTAAAATTTGTTGAATATAAAAGTTACATTTTTAAATAAAGTTAAAAGTTGGTTTTTTCCCTATAGGCTTGATTTTTGTACATTCAAATCTTTGAAACATGTTGTTTCTATATTTGCGCTTTACCATTGATCCTCAACAAGCTTTTCGGTTATTTTAGTTGATGTTGCTACAATTTTGCTATTTGGCTTCGAATTAACTCTGAGTTAATTCAACGTCATGCGTAACTATTTATTTATGCTGGTTTCTAGAGTTAATTAATTGAACTAAGTTATATTCAATCTATTTTTCAATCGGCTTCTAATTTGTTTTTTTCAAATGAAATTATAAAACTTTATTTAAATCAAATTCAAAATGCATATTGTAAAATTTCTAGATCAAGTTACAGTATGAATTACCGGCACTGTAGGTTCATCCGTAAAATCCATTTTTACCATAAAATATCATACCGAAATTTTTATTATATTTATTTCATTAAAGTGATACAGGGATTTTACCTTAATTATTACTGTAAAAATCCCCGTGTATCAGATTTTTTATTCCATAAAATGTTCCTGCAAAAATAGATTTTACGGTAAGAAGTAGTGCCACCCAGAGTGAAGGAATTTTTAACCCTACTTTTTTTTAGTCTATGCGTTTAACGCTGAAGATAAATTTAAGAATACAATATTTAACAAATAGATTAAAGCAGCATAGTATAAGTTTTAATATCTAGAAATTTGTTTAAAAATAATAAAATTTTATGAAATCAGGAGCTATCTAGGTGATTGATCAGTTTTTGACAATCAGTTTGATGAAAAGTGAGTTTTGTTTTGAAAATAACAATATTTACAATACCTATTTTATCCAAAAATCATAATAAAAAGTAAGTTCATTTCGATTGTATAGGAAAAATGGCGGTACGTGGGGATTTTTTGACATGCTAATTTTTACAAATATAGTGGGGTTTTTTTTTTTTAAATCTTTTTTTAATTTTTTTCAAAATCTTCAGAACAAATCAGCAGAAAATAATTTATAGCAAAATCAATACAATAAAATAATGAGTATCTTTTTTATTTTTGTAAAAGAATATAATGCAGTTAAAATTTGAAGTCAGTCGGTGAAGATTTATTCGACTTCCCTAGCAACTCGAGACCTGTTAACCTGAAAGAACGACTCCGAGGAAAAGGTTTTCTATACGCATGCAAGAATGAGGAGTAGCGTAAAATTTGATATTTTGGACACTTCTTTTGCTTCCAAACCTTTTCACTCGTCATTTTAAAGAATTAAGGCACTTTTTAAGCAAAGCAGACAAAAATCTCTCCAAAATCCTGGAGTGATTCTAGAAATCGGTATTTGCGAAAGATTGCAAGGAAGTTAAACTTAATTATATCGCATGGTACAAAAATATTTTACATTAATATTTTCATTAAAAAAACTAAATGAATATTTATTATTATATCATTTTTACATTTGCTTGTACGAAGCATGTAGAAGGTTATTTTGTAGTGAAACTGAATTCAGTTTATTTAGTCCATATAAACTCACAACATTATCTCATTCATTAAACATCACAATTTTAGCTTCATAAGGCAGCTTGGGCTCTAGCTATTCTAAAACACATTCAAGTGTTGCTCTGGCTGTATTATAATCTTCTAACATATTTTAAAATCTCTTGTTATTACTGGATAGAAATGCTGCTTTTTCTACCTTTCAGCTTATTTATTTTTAAAAAAATAAAAAACTGCACTATTTTAGACAAGGAATTGTTTTCTAAAACTACCCAACTAATAATTTTGGTAGGCGCATATATACCTTATTTTATTTACTCAATTAACTTACTCAAAGCTTTTGACAAAATATTCATGAAAATTAAAGCGTATATTTATTGCTAGAGAAAAAATATAAACTTGTGTACATTGTCAATATTTAGAAAATACTTCTTATAAATAAAACTTCTCAACATAACGGATATAAGAGTTTTGCAGTGACCTTTTAAGATTTTTATTCGTGTTTATTTTTTATATGTGGTTCATTTAAAATAGAGGTAGTAGTAGTATCGCATCCATATTATGAGAATGAATCTACTTTTAACATTGAAATACGCCTTTGATGACATTTTATGTTGTATCCCACTCTGTAACTCTTGTCTAATTTTTTTCTCTGCCACTGATATGTCTATTTTTATTCTGCTTTGCTTTTTTTTCAGCTTGATCTATTTTTAAACTTCATAAATTTTTTTTTGCTGGTTTTAATTTGTTTACATTCGCTTTAAAAATTGTGAAGATATTAATAGACATTGAATTTAATTGGAACCTTATATTTGACATGTTAAACAAATTATTCCTTTACTGAAAGTTTATTTTATCTATAATTCTTTTTTTCAATATAATTCTTAGCAGGAAAAAAAGTGTCTTAAAACATTTGTTCGTACCTCGTTAAAGAAATGTATGGCTTTCATGCTTTAAGTGATGCTATTCCCATCTCATGATAAAATCTATAGCTACTCGTGGCATGGGAACGTCCTCCTTGCACGTGAACGAATGTTAAGAACAGGGAAAATGTTTGCTTTGGGAACCCCCAAAAAAGCTAGGTGCGATTTTTTTCCGTGACGCCCATTCAGGAAATGTCATTCCGTTGCGGGACCGGAAATACGGCATGGAGGTCCGGAACCCGGTCTTCGACACGATCAAGCCTTTTTGAGGCACACTAATGGGTAAAAACAGTAAAATAATCAAAACTTTATGAGTTTAAATTCTCATGATATTTAGAGTTCGTTTATTTATTTATTTGTAGTTTCATATAGTCTTTTGTTTGTAAAATACACCTTTTAATGTCTTTTTATTAATTTAAAGTCTAAGTAAAAATGTATAAGTTTCTTTCCAGAAGTAAAAACGGTTTTTTTTTTTTTTTAAATTTTATTTCTGTTTTTTAAAACTTTTATTGATTCATGTGGGTATGTATTTGAGTATGTATTTATTCATCTAAATGAGTATGTATTTATTCATCTAAACAATAACACAAATTCTAGCTGAATTTTAGAACCGACAGCTTTGAAGCAAAAACTATGTTTTAATTCATGCATTTATTGCTAATAGATAATACATTACATTTTAAAATTAGATCTCTAGTTTTTTATTTACATAATTTTACAAACATCTGTAATAGTATACTTAATTTAAATTTCGTTTTTCATATATAAGTTTCATTGCAAATTAGCACAATGGTTATGTAAGATGTAGTAGTTCTGTAAAAAATCTAAAACTTCATCAAGGAAATACTTCTAGCCATATCTATCGCAAATAAAGTAAATGTAACTTTAATTTCCACGAAGATTCATATTGGTATAATTTATTTTAACTACAATGTTTTAATTTTTTTAAAAACCATCAAAACAAAACATTTTGTTAAGTATCGAAATTTATGAAACTTAAAACGTCTTGACAGTTAAATTGTAAATAAGTAGTGTTTGATTTCATCTAAAGATTCAAGAAAATTCCGATTACCCTCGATCAAACAATCTTTTTAGAAATTTATCTACGCGTGCTTAAAAATCTTCTTTTTACAAAATGCCATACTTTTAAATTATATTACTGTTTTGTGTTATGTCGTTAATAATCCGTCTGCGCAAAATTTTGTGTTTGTCAGGTTTTGTCCCATGACATTTAACCGGATCTTCTGCAATCTTTCTAATTTTTCTCATGCATTTTTAGAAGCGATTAAGGTTTTTTTATTTACAAAATTTTGTTTGAAAATGCTACTTGCAAATAATTAAGAGCTCATTTGAGATGATAAAACTTATGGGCATGACATTTTTGCCCTTTTGCGGATTATTCACGGATACTTAAATATCCATCTAATTTCTCGGATAATTAGAAATACTGTTTACAAATAATAGTCGAAATTTTGATTGGAAATTCCAACGAAGTGTGTACAAATAAAAAGAGTTTAAATCGCACTTTTTTCTCAGCATACATTCTTTTAGATAAATTCTGTCAACAAAAAAAAATATATAGTAAATACATTTTTCAAATTTATTCCTTATTTTCCATTGTGCTCATTTCCCGAATTTGAGTTTAATGATGATAAATTCCTTCTTTTGTTCTAACTACCACTCAATAACAACACAATACGCAGAAACATCTTATTGCCTATATGGAAATCATGATGTTTTTCGCCAGAAATGATCTCTTGAGCAAGTGATGAACATTTGGCTAATCATTGTAATGCCCAAGCTTTTTATATGTTTCCCCCTTATTGTATCTTGTTTTGTATGTTGACTACATTTTTATTCTCCATATGAATTTAAAATTTCTAGTAAATAATTCTATACTATCGTTTACTTCCATCAACAAGAACATTTGAATTTTGAAAGAGGAAAAAACTAGAACGGGGGAATCCTGATGAACACATTACGTACCTACACTTGTCTTGACTTCCTTTGGCGAATTGGGGGGTAAATGTTGAGGAAAAAATGCAAACAGAATGCACGCGAAGAATGTGGGGATCTGAATCAACTAGATACATAAGGAGAGATGGAGTGGCTGATTTCTTCTTCGTTAGTTAGGTATAGGTTTCAAAGGAGGCGTCCTCCCCCTTCTTCATGCATGGAAGTCTTGAGGAACGGATGAGGGAATCTATTGAATAGAGATTTGTGCAAGGGCGGAACTCTTCTGGAGATGGCTTCGACCTCATCTTCTCTTTTCATATTATCGTCCTTGGGGGTGTATTTAGTTCAAGGATCGTATCCCAACACACATTTTTTAACACTCCTTTGTTGGATAGGGTATTTAGTAGGTAACGTCCTGTCGAATGGTAATCTTTTTTTTTTTTTTTATTAATACCAACATTGGTTATGAAAGTGATGAGGAAAAAAATTACACGCTTGCGTCTTAATAGATAATCTGGAACGCGTGCCTCTATTTAACGGCGTGTTGGTCCCGGAAGACAAGGACATCTATACAAAAAAGAACTCTTTAACACGTCGTTTAGGAAGATGTATGTATTGATCTGCATTGTATAGGTTTAAGTTTTTTTTTTAATGGATAACTAGTGTTTGACCCTGACAGCTTAAAACGAGCAAATGTTTCCTGTTATGAATGTTGCTTTCATTTTTTTGTCCTTCTTAATAGTATTACCTAAATGTTATCTAAATAAATTATGAACAACAACAATTGGAATAAAATTTTTTGGATTGGATTTGATTTCTCCGACTAGCTATTTCTCAGTCATATAGGATGGGACAGAAAAATGGGAAATCTCTTAAGTAACGTAATTTTCGCTGACAATGATTTTTTTTTTACCGGCAAAAATGCATGGTATATCGCATCTTTCAGAAAAAAAAACATGACATTTTGTTATAAAAGCATGAGTGGCATGCTGTATACACGTACTTTCATCAATTAAATACTCCTTTGCTTATTTGTGCAAATTACGTTACTTCAAAATTTCATATTTTCTTGAATAACCCTATATCTGCTGAAAGGCGTAATATAGATTAGGTGCCTACATTTTGGTCATTTGCACATACGCTTACTAAATTGTTGTTGTAGCACTTTTAAAATAGTGATAGCCAGTACAATTGAAAACAACAAGTTTGCAATGAAGCATGTTAAGTGAATACATTCAATACACAAATAACTTCTGAACTATTATAATTTCTTTTGTAAAATACATTATATTTAAAAGTTTCAATTTCTTAAAAATATTACCATTCCGTATTGTAAATTGAAAAGTGAAAACCGAATATGGTAAAAACTGGAGAGAAAAATCAATAATTTATAGCAAATTAAAAAGAAATAGTAAAATATAATTTTTTTTAAAAAAAATTATACTAAGCAATTTGCAAATATTTTTTTAATTAAAATCTTTCACTTAAATTCTTTGAAATTTTATAAGTCAAATTAATTTATAATATTTTAACACCATTATATTATTTATTCTCTTTTAAAAACAAACAAAAATTCATTGATGTGAACCAAGAGTAAAGTGAAAAAATAAATAAACATAAAGAATATCAATATTTTGCGTAACGATTTTTTTCCCTTCTTTCAATCGTATATTTAATCTGCAACTTTGAACAGGGCAATTGCTTTTCTAAAAAAGAAAAGTATCTAGCCATACTTCTGCTTCCGGTTGTCCATTTCCGGAGTAATTCAGAAGAATTCCGCCGGGGAAACTGTTTGGTAGGATAAAAAAAAACTACCAATTTGTCAACAAAAGCTTAAGTGGTTTTTTCCGCAAAGACCCTGTGCCGTTATAGTACTTTCATTATTGAGCGAGCCGCTTATTTGAAAAGTATCAATACCGTTATGGACATGAACCTATTTTCTGCCAACACCGTTAATTTTCGTCCTTACTAATCCGTACTTTAATGATCTGATTAAAACATTTGACTTTAAACAAACATTAAACCTATTTCAGATATATGTATAAAAAATTTAAGTTAAGAATATAGATAAACTTATTTTTTAGGAAAATATGCCATGATAAGCGACATACCATTTTAACACTAGAAAGACTGATTAGTCCAGTTTTGCTCTTCTCAGACTGTTTGTGTTTAGATCAATTAGACTTCTAATGTCATAAACATAATCATAATTTTTTTTAAATAAAAGCATAATAAAAGCGGATTTCTATGAAATTCGATTTGAATAAAAGGAGCAACGGTTTTTCAATTAAACATATACATTTGTTTCTTATGTAATTGAGATTCGTTTCTCTATAAATAATAATGCTAGATATGTAGAAATACTTTTGTTTTTTAAATGAAACTGGGGAACTATATATACCAAAGAGTTCCCTTTTTGCCCAAAACTACCTGAGGTTATGGAATACCTACCTAAATAAAGTACTACTCTGGCCTCTTCCATCACGTTCCTATGGGGCAACACATGAATGATTTTCTGGTTTCATACACTTCTATAGGTCTAACACAGGAATAATTAAGTAAGCACTTAAATTTGATCAAATGACGAAAAATTTAGAAATACTCAAAAATTCCTTAACTTATTTTTCGAATTACGAAAACGAACGAAAAACAAGAAGGACCAAAGTCGTCTTTCTTGTGTTAATAAGTATGAATTATCGTAATGCAAAACCAAATGAGCTTCATAAAGGAAGCCGGTATCCCTAAAAACTAAATTAATTTTTAATATTTTTTTACTGGAAAAACTAATCTCCACAAAATATTTTTAATGAATTTTTTTACTTTTTGTCATGAATATGTCTATTTTATTATTGATTAATGTCGAAAAAATTTAACTTAATATTCAATAAAAATAAATATTGAACAATTTCTTCTCACAAAAAAAGGAAAGAAAAAAGTTATATTTATTTAATTTTAAATTTAAAAAAATGTATAATTATTGTATGATTTCTTTCCTCTTTTGGGGGGAATCACAATTATCTCAGTTATTGTAGAAAAAATGACGAGGATTTACGAAATTTAATCAATGAAACTTTCTTTTACTGGAGAAGCATTACAAGCATTCTATAAAAATTCGTATCTTAGAGTTTATTCCTGTAAATCTTGCTTTTCTGTCAGGCTTCATCAATACCTCGACTATTCACCGTTTCCATTTTGCTTTTTTAAAAAACTAACTTTTTAAAAAATTTTTGCAGAAATTTTTCTTTGAATATTTTATAACCTTCAAAAATCTATTCCATTTTGTTTTGTTTTTTTTATTTATTATTATTTTTTTTTTAATGAAAAATGCGAAATTCGAAATTTCAAAGTTTGTAATAATTTAATAACGTCAAAAAAATCCATTTTACATTAGAAAATTCAATTATTTAATATCTTCTGAAAATAAAATGGAAATTGGGGAAAAACTTTCTGAGATAGCAAGAGGTTAAAAAAAAAAAAAAAAACATGATTTCTTTTAACCAACTAACTGAAATGACATATGCAAGGGAATTTTAACGATTCCTTTATTTTGTATATTTCACGAGTCTGTATCAGTTGTAGCTTCTCGAAAAATATTTCTAAGAAAATTTTTACAAACAATTGAAAAAAAAAATTCGTCTATTCGTCACTTTTTTTTTATCGAATCGTTATCCAAATCATCGAAAAAAATTCGATTCGTTCGAAAATTCGAAATATCGAGATTAAAATTTAATTTCTGGTAAATTTTGAAGTGTTGCCTTTCCTTATCAAAACAAAAATATAAATTAACTCGTTTTGTTCCGTAACATCTCTGCAAAGCTGAAAGTGTGAGAAAAATTCTATTTACCTTGTTCATTTTTTTAATTCCTCACAGCCTGCAAGATATCCATTTATCTGAATTTTATGTTAAAACAGAAGGCACCCCGCCAGATTATTTTTCTGAAAGACTATGAGAAAACCCTGAAGTAGTTATCATAAAAAAATTATCATAAAGTTATCATAATTATGCAATGCTGAACCCAACAATTACTAAACTTGGTCAATTAACCATCGCATTCCATCACATTAAATGTTTCATAAATAACTCTCCTTTCTTAACTTCTTAGCAACGTAAAAGTCACGTTTGTCTTGCTAGTTAACAGATGCTTGTCTCTGAAAAACATCTTTTAAAGCTTTTGAAAAACGAAGCAAAAGAGATAACGTCAAGCATTCTCAGACCGGAAAATGAAAACTTGAAAATGAAACTTCAACTTACAGTTTAATTTTTTTTTTTTTTTTTTAAATATCCACTGGTAAAACAAGAAAAATAACTAAATAAATGTTTTTTTTCATTAAGTATTACGATACAAATTAAAATGTTTGCAGCTGGCAAAATAGTTTAAAAAATATAATAAAATAAATGGGTAAGAATGCAGACATAACATACTATAATTTAATGTACAAAAAAAAAAATTTCTTTTAAATAAACAAAAGAAAAATAATAATCCAGGTCTTGAAAAATTTAAATTTTAAACATGCGTTAAACAATTTTCGTTAAAAATCTTTTTAAGTCCGAAGAGATTTGAACGAGAGGCACTTCAGGCTGACATGTTTGCATGCCTTGCCAAATACACCGTAGCTCTTGTTTTTGTGACCAACTCAAACTTAGTTCATTTCTTCCGGGTGATGTATTGGGATTCTGCCAATAATTTTTACAGTCCTTATATTAGGTGCATATTGAAAAGTCTCAGTATTTTTTTAAAAAAACATTTTTGAAGATAAGACCTCCTTAAGGAAGTCGCTTGATCCAGACCGAACTCAACTGTCAAAGGGATGGAGATGGAGGGGGGAAATTCTAGATATGCTTTTAATCATTTTATTTAATTTTCACTACTAAATCGATGTTAGATATTTTAGATGTTAGAAACGTGTAGGCTGACACATAATCACAGTTTGATAAATATAGAGCGGGATATTTTAGATTTTTCTAGTGATTTTTTTACAAGTTTATAGCAATAGAGTTCTTTAATCTCCAGTTTTCAAAATACACACTTTTATCTGTTTTTATACTTTTAATTAATGTCATTATTTTTACGCAATTTTACGTTACGATGATTTTTAGCATCGTCTAAATCGGTTTTCCTTAGTTTGAAAAATAATAAAAGTAGATTTTTAAAATTCTAAACAATGACGAATGTGCGATATTATATTGCCTATCCAAAATTACTATCCTCTTAATATGATTGATTTACACTTTTTTAAGAAAAATTCACAGATGTTCTAAAAGTTATCAAGTACTCCACTTTTTTGGAGTTTTTTGTTTTTGAATATATTTCGTTATCAAAAGTTGGTTGAAAAAAATATCTACAAAAAAACGTTAAAAATTTAATCTAAAATCCAAGATGGCTAGAAAAGAAGTTTTCAAATCTACTCTAAAGCCAAATTCTTGCAATTCATTTAGTCGTATATAATTCTTTTTTTAATTATCTTTGTTTTGTGAAGGATTTTTAAACTTATAATTCTTTTAAGTCAATATTTGGTACAGTTAGTAAGTTCAAACCTTGATACAATTAGTAAGGAAATTTAAACATTTTCTTAAGTTACAAACTCACGCAGTGTAACATTTTGCTACGGGTAAATTTAGATTTTATAACTGTAACTTTATAAGTAAACTGCTAAAATCGAATACGAATCGTATATCGGATGTGATCATTCTATTTTTCATGTCCGTCAAGTCGTAATTTTTTTGTCGTGACCTTATTCAGAATAGAATGT
This sequence comes from Parasteatoda lunata, assembly GCA_949128135.1. Classification (NCBI taxonomy): domain Eukaryota; kingdom Metazoa; phylum Arthropoda; class Arachnida; order Araneae; family Theridiidae; genus Parasteatoda; species Parasteatoda lunata. The sequence continues at coordinate 62,628,517 of OX421970.1, forward strand.
GGCTCTTGAATCAAGTGAAACAAACCCTTCTTAGTATGTATTACATGTTGATGAAGAACTTCAATGGTTAGCCCAACGACAATTAGACTCAAACTCGTGATCAGTCTCCTTCTCTAGATATTTTCTTTTTTGAGGTCGATGCAGGCCGAGCCTTGAGCAGAATACAAATTAATCAACCATCGAATCTGCGTTCCTCTTATTTTCCTATATCAAAGCATACCAATATACTACGCAGTATTCATCGCCTTTCTGTTCAATTAAAAATTTGAAATTTCCTCGAAAAAAATAGCAGTGTGTGTGTGACTTAATCCTTATAATTCATTTTTACTACTGCTGGTGTCTTTAGGATTGCTTCTTTTATTTTAGGTGGAATCTACAAGTATTTTTCAACTGGATATTTTATCTTACAATAACCCAGAAGGACGAGACATTTTTGGAGGCTGTTGCAGTGGTCGGCGAAGGGCTGACGATTCCTGCCAAGGAAACTGCTCTGTCTATCTCAGGTTCTGCATTAAACATTACGAAGTGAACGTTGATTTGAAAGGAGAGTGCACTTTCATTGAATACCTTACTCCTCTTCTATCTACTTCACACGCTATGGATTCTCAAGATCAGTCAAAGTTATCCTTCGATCTCAACTTCACATGGCTGGTAATACCATTTTTCTTTTAGAAGGTTTTCCTTTCAAGGAAAACATTTTCAGGTTTATCATAGTTAATTGAATTAAAATATTTTGTATTGATCTAATTAAGAAAGATTATCTACTAACACTTACCTGATATTGCTCTTATTCTATTTTTGCCTCAATAGATCATAAAAACTAAAATTCCATTTCTGTCAAACTTCTAAGTAAAAGCTTTGCATTTCATTGAGAAAAAATATTGTAAACAAGACTTACTGGTAATTTCATGTTAAATTTATAAAACATAATGATATGTATTTTTTTTTTCCTTTTACTTTTAGGGAGAATTTTCTCTAATAGTAGAAGCATGGCAGCCTTCTCAAGGAAAAGGTAAACATTAATTGCTCTTCCTTTATTATTTTCATTTAATTTATATTTTATCGCTGAAAATGTTAAATAGAAGTTACCAAATGAGTAATATGAGAATTATGATCATCGAGTGTTTGAAAAAATACTTAAAAAACGGCTTCATAATATTAAAGAAAAAACTGAAACAAAAAAAAGTTAGTAATAGGAAAAAAGGAATATTTTAATTAAAAATTTTCATCTGCCTTGGGCGTGGTGATTTGAGAAAATACAAAGTTATCATTAGCATATTGATAAATTTTTACAATAATTATTTTTTATCTAATTAGTATTATATAAATTATTATTTATTTAATAACTATGTTTAGCAAAACATATTTGGGGTATCAATAAGCACAATTTATTTATTTATTTCCTAACTTTACATTTAAATTATTAACAAATTTTTTATTCACAAAGTACTGCTTTTATTTTGCTGTTTGTTGTGTACTTTTGTATTCGATATTGTTTACTCCAATTTTATTGCATGCAGGTTTCTGGTATTTACGTAGATGAAGAAGTAGGAATCATATCTGTTGTGGATATTCATTTAGTTTGATTTAAGGGGAAAATAAAAACTTATGATAACATGCATTTTTCTCATAATGATTTTTATTTTTGATTAGTTAATCAAAACACTTATAAAAAAATGTGTTAGGAAGAAAAAAATAACATAATTTACGCTATTTTGAACACTACTACAACAAAGCAGCTCAAAGTTCAATTGTTGTCATTCCTTTAACATATTTTTTTTTTTTTTTTTTTTTCTGCAACAAACATAATCCGGTCTAGTTTTAGGAAGTTACGCTTCCACCGATCATCAAATAGTAAACCATAAGAAAAGAAAGCATACTTGTTTCAAATTTTCTATACTTACCGCTTTCACCCTATCCCTAGTTACAGCATCCATATATTCTATAAAAAAAAAAAAAAAATGCTAGAGAAATAAAAAAAATGTACGAAAAGAGGAAACTCCTTCAGAACGGGAACGCGAAGAAAAGTGCTTCAATAAATATATAATATAAAAATCTGCGTCTTTGGGTGACGCGAGCGTGGGAACTTACGGTGACTTTGACCACCTGGTACCTCAAGGCCGACTCGGCCCCTCCCCACTGGAGCGGACCGTGGGAAACTTCTTAAGAGAGCAGAGATCCCCCTTACGTTTTCCCTCTTCTTTCTCTATGCCTTCTTGATATTTTCATTTCTTACTTCTGATTTCTTTTTAAGGTTTTTGAGATGAGCTTCTCTAGTACCGGTTGTTTACACGGAGGCGGCTACCCTCTTACTCATTTAAGGACGTTAACCTGCTAATTCTCAATGAATATATCTTTGTTTAGCTTCCGTCTGTCTCTATACCTGATGATATTTAATCGTGTGACAGTGATTTCAAAATGTGTGAGAATAAAGCCTTAAACTATTTCTCCTGACCGAAGTTTCAATACCTGTTTTGAATAAACTTAAGGGATTGTAAATTAGCTTATGATGCAATTGATTCAAACAATAATATCGTTCCTATTAATCAGAAATTTTTAAGCGAAATTTTGTAACTGAGTTATATTTAATATTTTCATTATTCAGTTTTTTTTGTTAAGTATTCATTATGAAAAGTATAAAAAATAATTATTTAATGCAGAAATTAGGCTCGCATAAAGCAAAGAATATGAACCTGCACACTTAATTCAGTTTTAATTAATGTCTGTCGATTTTCTAGTTAATAAGGAATTCACATATTTCATTTTAAGATTTCTTGTTTTTAAATTCATTAAATAATATTGATATGTAATATCAGAAATATTGATACGTAATATCCTCATGCTGAAATTAAAATATTTAAAAATACCGTACTACTAGATCAGTGATTTATTAAAATTTGCGTTTATCTATATAAACATAACGATTGCAAAAAAAAATTAATTAAAACTCAATGATTCCAAAATTAGAAAAATTTCTAACTATTTTATGACCGTTTTACTGATTTTTTAAAGTCTATAAATATTTTGCATACACGTTCTCTACGGTTGTATTAAAAGTTACCTTTTTTTAATTAAAAATATATTTATATCAAATAATTTTTTAACCAAAACTTGCCTTGGCATACATTATTCTTTTAAGCAATAGGGAGGAATAGAATTCTGTAAATGATTTAGATTTAATAGCTATGATTTAGATTTAATAGCCAAAGTACTTCTTGAATTTATAAATTAATGTACAGCAATATTTTATATTTCTTTAGCATGGAAAATAACAAAATCTAATGTTTTCAGTATGGGTTTAAAAAACTGCGGTTAGTTTATTTTCAAATTTATAAAGTAAATAACAGTATAAAACATTAATGGTATAGTTTTCAACAGGAAAAGCATTAATAAAGGACCGGAAGTATTTTTTTTTTTCTTTTTTTTTTTTGTTGCATATTTATGAAAACAGATATTTAAAGTGCTATATCACAATTATCTACAATTTAGATGTCTAAAATAATTTTTTTTTTTTAAATTTATAAACCTTAATCTGAAAGTTAGTTTTGACAAGTTTCTTGTTGAAAAATTTGAATCCAGAATTTGCATGCATATTTTCATTAAACAATGTTACCTTAAGGTAGACAATATTAAGGAAAGACTTTTCTTATTTCTATTTTATTCTTATTTTATAGACTCTCATCTTTTTTGCATTTTCTGAAATCTGTCATAAATAAAACAGTATTAAAATGATTTTGAAAAATTCCAACTTTTTGAATAGTTACAGCGAAACCTGAGTTATGCTATATGATAACATGTTTTGTAAACATGAGTCACTTTTTAAACTAAATAAGTATGATGTCAAGTGTTTGCTGCATTTTACAATTCTACAAAATACTCCAAAAGTTTGAATTATTGGAAATTGTTACAGTTTATTATTTTACATACCGTAGGCTACCAGATAATACAAAGAAGAAAGAAATTTAATTTTTGAAAAAAATTCATTTGAAAAAATAATGTTAAAATTAATAATTTTTGAACTTTTTAAAGTATAGTCCATGACGGAAACTATCACATATAAAATTGTAATTACGTAATTCATATTGAATTTGAGCATGAAACACAATAGTTTTCGATACCTTCATTTCCTATTGTCTACTTCTTTTAGCTATTCGCTTTAAAGGAAGGCAATTTTAATGTTTCAAGTTTGGGTAGAAAAAGACACACTTCATCCATTCTTTGAAATCACAACCAGTAAAAATTATAAACTAATTGCATTGTCTCTCAATTCTTGGAAAAAAAGAAAACAACGCAGTCTTATTGTCCCAGGAAAGGTTATGAACTGATTAAATTGGGAGTGTCCATTGTTCTTTAAAAAGACTTTTCAATAAGATGAACCCTAATAACCACGAGAGCGATGCCAGACCTTTACGCCTGTGACATTGCATCTAGATGTGTTTAGCTGAAACTATGATAAATACATCCTGTAATATTTTTTATATACTCAGTGGACACTGAGAAAGACATAGTTTCACGGAAGCTGTAATTCTAAGTTATCTGCTGGTCATTACTGAACGCCACAAACTAGTTTTCAAATTTCTGAATCCTCTCTATTGTCTTTCGGGTGGACCCATTGTTCTTTAATTTTTTGACCATGCTCCGAGCTTCGACCCCTTCTTTCTTAAGGTGCTGATCTTCCAGTCCCTGCTTCTTTTGTTTTATTTCTTCTTTTTTTTCCACCTTTCCGGGCATTTTAACGCTCCTTTTGTTTCTCTCGATTTAGAAGAAAGAATATGATGAAAATAATCTCAAGTGCGTGTAGTAATTTTAGTCAGTCATTTCTTTATTTCGAATATCTGATAAAGTTTTGAATAGTTATTTTATTCTTTGGAAATTTTAAATCTGGCCGGAATTAAGATATTGTAGATTGTATGATGTTTTGAATGGCACAGCTTGTTCACTTACGCGAGTACTCACGTTAATTAAAACATTGTTCCTTGTGTTTATTTCTGGAATGTTCCACTGAAGCATCAGAAAAAAAAAAAGAGTCCTTTTGAAAAATAAAATACGAAGTTCTGGTATGATATTTTTTTTTAAATTACAAGAATTGAAATATAAATTCGATTCGGGATTTTAAGCATACATTATGTGTAATTGAATACTTATTCGAGCCCATACTGTAATCAGTTTTTTTAATTAATTACGATTTATTTAATTCTAGTTTTATAACAGTTTATAATAGTTTTATAAAAAAGAACTTTTCATATTTTATATTTTTTAATTTGTTTATTTCCGATAGTAATATTGTATTGAATATTTTAGTTAATAGTTATACACCGACCATTATTTGTATCTCAAATACTAATGTGGAATCTTGAAATAGTTAAAATTAGCATAAAATGTTAAGAGTTTTTTTTTTCGTAAACATGAAATTATATATTAGTTGACGTTTGAAAAATACCTAATTACGCTCTAATAAATATTAAATTATTTTTAACTGGATCTCATGATTCTGAGTCGAGTTGATCCTTAAATTTAATTTGTAAAGCAAACAATAGTAGTTAATTGCTATTTTACAGTGCATTGCGATCTTAAATAGATTCTTTTTTCTGGTGCTTGTTTTCCTTTTTCAATGCTTTTTATCCGGACTTTACTTTTTGGATTTTTTTCTTTCCTTTTACTTTTAAGAATTTTGCTTGCTTTTAAGAATTTTGCCTCTTCATTCTTTTCAATCACATTTTAAATCCTAATAATCATATTATTTAACAATTTTGAAATTTTTCTTTATTCTAACCCACCCATAATTGTTCTTTTTTTTAGTTATTCTCTATTTTGTGAAGGTTTAAAAATATACCTTGAATTAACATTTGGAAATAAACATGAATGTTTTTGTACAATGTTGTGAACACTTAAGAGGATGGTATATCGTGGAAGAAACTTTTTATGGCAAATTCTGCTTCACCTCCATTGGTAATTTCAAATTTAGATAAACGAGAGATCAGGTAAAGCCAGAATAAACCATGAAGTTTCAAATGCTGAAAAAAATGTTTTTAGAATAGCAAAATGTAAACAAACTATGTCAGAATGACTTCCTCACTGCGTATTTCTAAGTTATCTAGTCATTATTTGTTTGCATGCATATCGATATTTTTGAAAAATAATTTCAGCATTTGAAAATTCGTAACTTATTCTTGCTTTACCTGAGCTTACTTTTCTCTAAACTCAAAATTTTAAATTACTTGTGATGGTGAAAGAGAATTTACATTGAAGGTTTTCTCTCGTTGTATAGCGTCTTCTTAAAAGAAATTGTGCATTTTTGTTTTATACTTAATTATTTAAAAGTTAGAGTTGGGGGTTGTATAATCCTAGTTATATATCAATATGATTTGAGAAAACTGTTGTACTATTTTAGAGAACTGCGAGAAATAACTGTAAAAAAATAATTGAAATCATTAATTACCCTAAGTACTAGTTATAAAAGGATAATATTGCATCTAGAAATCTAAAATGAAAGACATAAAGTCAAATTTTTAAAGTTTAATTTTTAGTAAAGTTTAATTTTTGTTTAAATTTTAAAATAAGAGTATTTGATTTAGGTAAATATATAATTTTTATGAAGAAAAAAAAGACATTTATTTAGAAATTGAGTATTTTTACCATTCTTAAAGCTTACTTTTAATTGTAAACGTAATTGCGAAATCAACTATTTTTATATTAAATATTGATACTAAAAAATGGAATCGTACATCTTGATCATATATGGCTTTTCTCTTAGTAATTTTCAAAAATATCACGCACCTAATTTCATTGTGAAAATGTTTGAATTTCTGATGGAAAAAAAACCATATATATCTCCATTTTTGATCAAAAAGAAACAAAAGAGAAACTTTTAGGGTTATAAGTCCTCACCCCCCGGGATCATCTATGTTCCTGGAGGTCTAAAATTGATGATTCTAACAAAGGAGTGGGACTCATCAAAAATTGCCTATTCTCTTTAAGATCTGTGAACCGAAACGGGATTGTTAAGTGTGATAACATTTCTTTGAAGCTTCATGCCATAGCATTTGGTGACGTGACAGGGTCGTCACTTTTATTTTTCTAACCGTGACGTTAATCTTGTAATATTTCAGTCACGTCTCTTACGGCAATAATATCTTTGTTGATATTTCTCTGGCGCCATCCTAAAGTAATCCTCTTTTCATTTATTAATTTCAAACTTGTAATCTTATTTAGAATTTTACATTTGAGACAATTATATCCTGTTTAGAATTCTTATTTGTGTAATACATTTGTAGGTGATATGTTTTTTTTAAAATGGGTTTAATCAAAAGATAAGAGTTAGTTTAGTAAAAATATCGCGACTAGCATGAAAATGTAGACAAACGGACTTTGCTAAATAATTCGAAAAAATTATAAAATATTAAATTCAAATCGCTTTTAATACGAGTATATATTGCATTTTAATTGTTGCCAACAGCATTTAAATGTCCTAAATGCGTGCAGGATGGATGCTAAATAACTATGCTTTATTTAAAAAATGAAAATGTCATGAACTTAAGCAGTTTTAAAAAAAAAATAGTTTTACTCCTTAATTTGTAATTTTAAAAAAAAATCTTTGGTATTAACACATTTTTAATCGGCCACGAGTTAAGTCGTCTTTTCAAGCCCAGACACTGTTGACCGATGACGAGTTAACTCGTCTTCACACCTGCATAATCTATTTTAATTTATGAAATACAGGGAGATATAGAACATTGCAAAGGCATCGTGTCCAAAGTCTAATTTCAATTCATTCAGTAATAATATATAAAAATAAAATACTCGAGTAAATTTTATTTATTGGTATTTCGAATGTTTTATTTAATTCCCATACTCAAGTAGAAAATAATAGCCGGTGTCATGACTGAATAAAATTGTCTGTCAACAAAGTGTAAAGATAACTTAAGTGACTGTTCAATTTCTCTTAATATTGCAACAAGTATCTAATGCGTATTTAATATGGTGTATTTTAGTTAACACCATAAAAAAAATGAAGAATAAAGCATAATCTACAACATCTGTGTTATATCTGGTGAAAGTAATACAAAATTCAAATAGATATTCATATAGATGATATGCATTTTTTGTGATATTCTTACCACATACAATTATTTATAACTTAAACTTTTGTGTTCTTACAGGCAACAATAAGGTACTGATATCCCGATTCATAGCCCAGCGAGCACTTGAAATCGGGTTAGAATGGACCTCGGATAAGTTAGAATCAGATTACAGTTCTCTGGAGTTGAAATACAGGGTGATATGTGCAGATGGATACTATGGACCGAAGTGCAAAACGCTCTGCCGACCTCGAGACGATAATTTTGGACACTACAAATGTGGAAAAGATGGAACAATGATTTGCATGCAAGGATGGGAGGGTTCCTATTGCAACTCCGGTTAGTTTTTTTTTTTTTTTTTTTTTTTTTTTTTTTTTTTTTAAAAACTTTATATAATCTTAAATATTTTTTTTTTTAATCATAATTCGTAAATTTTTGTATGTATTAAATTGGGTTGAATCTAGTTGCTCGGCATTAATAACATTAGTTTCTTAAGCCAATTAAAAGCAATTGCCTACCTTTCGTCACTTTAATCATTTAATTAGTTATAAAATACTCGATGTGAAATTGAACTTTAAATCATTTTAAAAAGTTTTGGAAAGCTTTATTCTTCACGTATTATATAGTTTCATAATAACTTTGGCTTACTATCATACTTTTTTTATATTTAGCTTTGATTATTGTCTACGTGACTTTCTTTACTTTCTTTTCAATAGTCACGAATATAGTTTAATTTTTCATTGCCTTGTGATTTGTTCTAATGTTGCTAAACTAGCAAATATATCGATTTTTTTCAACATTGGAAGCATTTTTTTCTTGAATTTGTTATGTATACAGTACAGATAGTATTAATCCCAAAAATACTTTTTTAAATCGTAATTTTTTTAAATTTCTTTTTCAAGATTTATCATGCATATTTCATTGCTCTCAATAAGCAATTTATACTAGTATTAAATTCAAGAAAATATCAGGGAAGCGCACATTTTAATCCTTGTCCTTTTGAACCAAACTTAGAAGACTAGAGAACTCCCGAGTCAAGTATTGAAAGAAAATCAACATCTAGGTAACTTAAGTGAAATTAACCCACATGTACGCTACATGAAGCAGAAAACCACGAAAACTTATTTCCCTCACTTGCCCGAAGGCAAGGGGACTTGAATCCACGGTCTGACACATTTGTGTCAGCATTGTAATGAGTGCGGGTCTGGGGCAATATTCAAATCAAATAGCCGAGACGTCAATCAACCTGGGTCACTTAAGTCAAAAGCGATCTCGCAAATATGAGCGACCTCAGTCTGTCGGGTTTTTTTTTCTACAAGATGTAATGTAATGTAATGTGTAAGTTAATAGTTCGAACTTAATTTGGACAATCGGATACTTTGCAACAGCCTAGTGCAATCATGAGAATATAGTGGGCGAGGATTGTTATCTTTATTGGTTTAAAAATTGAAAGATATTTTTATTCCTGATCAAACGCTTTCATTATGAAAGAACGTCAGATATCTTTACTGTCAATGAAATTAACACTCACCGAATGAAAAGTTTCTGAAATTGGCAACCCTAATTGTTCGCGTGCCGCGTGTATCCGGTGTAAAAGTTGCGTGTGTCTTAGAGATTGTTATCAGGGTCCCCCTATCTTTCTAGCTTTTCACGGTCATAACTCAGAAAGGAATCAGGCTCCACTGAAAAGATGAAGAGGGTGGGGTCCAGTGGCTATTTTCTTAAAGCTCCCTCGTTTTTTTTTTTTTTTTTTTTTCTCCCTTTCGTTCATTGTATACAATCCATGATGTTCATTGTTCTTCAATTGGTTGACAATGAATGGAAACAACGTTTTTTGTTGAGATAGCGGAGCTGAGTTATCCTCTCTATTAAAGATGATGCGGCTATTTCTATTGAATGCCGTGAGAGACGTTCATTCATAACATCAACTTCAGAAATAGTGTGAGCAGTTTATAGTCCATTGGTTTTGGTCAGACTAGGGAAGAAAACTAAACACTATATTTAAGTCAAGCGTGACAAGATTTTACTTAAACGGATAATACGAAATAAAACGGAACAAATTTTCTTAATTTTTTTTAAAAAAAATAGCCTTTAAAATTATGAGAACATTTTTCGAATAAGTGTATAGCCAGTATACAAAAATACAACGAATAAAATGCACACAAAAACGTACTTTCTTTGAATAAATATATTTTTTTCTCGACAGATACAGGTGGATTTCTCATCTATGACTGATAGCCACAGTCTCATAAATATGGACTCAACAATTTATTCAGGAACTTAGCCATTTTTTACTGTTTTTGTCTTTTGTGCATTTCAACTAGACCTGTAAATAACAACTCGCCACGTGGCGAGTCAAAAAAAGAAAAAAAAGTGGTGACTTAAATTAAATAAACAACCGGTCACTCTGTAGAGAGACTCTGAAGAACGGAATTTTCATTAAAATGTCCAGTGTCACCTTTCAAAATTTTGATTCTTGAATCCATCAATTTGTGATGAAAATATTCATGTAAAGGGAGAGTTCTTTAATAATTTACAAATGTCAAAGCTGTAATGTATACATTAAATGTATTTCCCCATCCCAAATATTTTTATATAGTTTTTTAAAGTAATATATTAAACCAAATTTCGTCACATATTTATGTTATTTTTATCGTTGAATTAACTTTTTACAGCAGTAGATTTTTCTAATATAATTTTTTTTAAATATATAATTTTATCCGAGCAAACAAGTGGCTACTAAGAAAGCAAAAAGCGGCTACTTACAAAAAGTGACTACTTAGGAAAAAGTCGCTACTAAGTTATTAGAGTCTATCGGCCACTGGCTACTAACTAAAAATTCAAATTTTTAAGTCTAATTTTAACATATCTCTAAAATTATTTGCTCTGGTGAAAAGTAAAAGAAAACTTCGATTTCTAAAACTCACTTACTCAAAAATAAATAAAAATAAAAATAGTCGCAAAAAACTGAGTTACGAAAATTACTTATTTTTAATGTACATTCGAGTTATTATTAAAAAATAGAATTATAATGGAAAAAAAAATATTTGCATCCTCTAATTTTTATAAAGAAATTTAAAATTTTACCTTTATTTTAGCCAGGTTTACTTAAGCGCTGTTTCGTTATTATTTCCACTTGTTTTAGCTTACTCTTTTAGAAAAATATTTTTGTACGTTTTAACTGTCGGAACAAATAAAGTAAATAGACTATGTTTTGAAGATTTCAGTTGCGTCTATTGTTCTAATAACCGGCATAAAAAAATAAACAAAATAAATTTAGGATCGAATAATTAATCTAGGTCATTATGCTACTTAAAACAATTATTTCTTAAAAACGTTATTTAGAAACACAATTTAGTTCTATTTTTCCTTAAATTTTTCAATAAATCCATATGGTGAATTCTGAAAATTAAAAAAAAAAGAATGGTATAATTAGTTGCAACTCTAGGTAGGCTGTCAAACTGAGTAATACATTCCGTTATCTCATTGAACTATTGTATAAAATTGTTATGAAAGAAAACGGTACATGATAATATATTTAAAGATAAATGCTTTAATAATAATTGAACAGCGTGTAAATGCTTTAACAATTGTGAGGAAAAATAATTGTAGTCTTTTTCAGTAAAGATTTATTAAATAAATTTTCTTTTTTCTAGCTGTTTGTGCTCCCGGATGCCATAATGGTACATGCCTCAAACCAGGAGAATGCAAGTAAGTTTGTTTAAAGTTAATCAAAATGAGTTATATGTTTGATATTGAAATAAATTTGCGTATAATTATTTTTCTATGACAGTTTAAAGGTAATTAGTTAAAATATTTAAACTTCTATTTGTAGATATGAAGTACAACTTTTGGTCAAAATCACTCAAACATCGTTGCATAAATATTAATTTCATAATTACAATTTTATTAAAGGTAACCATAAGAATATACAGTAGCACATAGATGGCCCTATTTATCATTAGTAGGCAATTGTACAGTGCAAAAAACAAAAGATATCACCTTAAATAACTCTTATTGCAATGATTGGATTTGCATAAACTAAGTGCCAGTCTTAATGGTTTAAAAGAGTAATTTCAAATATACTAATTAATTAATCCGAGATTATAAATTTCATAACAGAAACAAACACAAAACGTACTTTTCTGAATAAATATGTCTTTTTTTTTCAAAGAGTTTGCATTTTTTACTATCAAAATATGAGGTATAACCGCTATCCGGAAAAATATGATCCCAATAGTTTCAGCGGGAGAACTGACAAAAGTTCGGCTAACACTCACCGAAAGTTTGAGCCTCTTAATGTCACTTTCTGAGTATTTAGCCACATCTTAAGAAGTCTTTTAACGAATCGAAAACTTTTCCACACAATCTTCTTTGAATATTTTTATTTTATCTCATAAGGGTCGAAAGATATTGATATGCAAGGTATACTAATTTTTACTCCATTTTAAACTGTGTAACAGTAAATTACAAAATATAAAAATTTGAGCATAAACGGTTAAATAGTTTCTGAGATTTAAAATTTCAGGAAAGTCCTATTTTTAAAATATTATTTCTCAAAAACTATCCGACCAATTTAATTCAAAAAAATTTTTTCACTTAAAATTACATAAATTAAAAACGATGTAAAACTTTTACCTTTATTATAACCTTATCATTCAAATCTTACTATTAAAATGTTTTTGATTTTAACTGAATAAAATAATAAAAAATTTAAACAAAAAGAATTTTTATTTGGTATTATCCTTGGATAAACTGAATTTATAACTCTGTGCAAAAAGTTTTAGACTCAATTAAGTTCCCGAGAAAAAGTGAAACACATAAAAAGTGAAATTAACATTTAGAGACCCAAACTTTTAACCAATGCACTCTCCTGATTAAACTTTTGGGACCATTTTTTCCAGATTACCGCTAATCCCCACATTTTGATACTCGAAAAATCAAATTCGACCAATCAAATCAACGCGTGTGTAATCAGAGAAGATACTTTTTGTGTCTCATTCAACAATTCATTTAATAGCTAGTACTAATTAATTAATATATTTTAGTTTTGCCCTTTGAATTTCTATGATGGGCACTTAGTTTGTGAAAATCTGATCATTTTAGAAAAAAGTTATTCAGGGTGATATCTTTAGTTTACGCACGTCTCTTTATGCTAAATAAAGTAAAATTTTAACATATAAGGGTATAATATGGTTAACAAAATAGATTATTGTTTTCGTTCTATAGTACGCAACACTAATGTCACAAAAAAATTACTGAGAGAACTTTTTATACTGGAGCTAAAATACGTTAACTAATTTCTTTGCTTTCTTTTACGTTGTTGATATGTTGATATTCTTTATAATATTTTTTATAATGCAGTTTTTGGTATATATCCTCTACTAATTGTGCAAATAAAAATTTTTATGAATGACAATATAATTATATAATTTGTTTAAATTACCATTTCTTGAAAAATAATAATTATTTAATTTAAAGTAATGAAACAATTTCAAACAAAACATATCCACATTTCATCTCTTTTTTAAAATTTATATAGCATTTTTTATCTACAAAATTTAAAATAAATGGGTTGAATTAGAAAAAAAATCTATATTAATTTCAATTTAACCATAATACGATTTTAAATTGCTAATATTATTACTTTATGAATAATTGACGAAATTCTAAAATTAGATACACTGCTGTGCTTATCTAGTTTGAGAATTACTCCACTTTAATGTTGAATACTAGTTAGAAAATCTAAACAAATATAGCATTCAGGTATTTGAAGTCATTGTAAAGAGGTAAAAGGAGCAATGGTGCTTTTGAAAAAATTTTCCTTGAAAAAGATAAATCTTATTTATTTCAAAAATTTTAAACTAGCTATTTAAATTGAAAAAAGGAAACTAATAATAAATTATAAGAATTAATGATAAACATGTTTTTAAATAGATTTTACATAGCATATCTGAAAACTATATATTTTAAACAGAAATATGATTGTAGTTTCAGTTATTCTATAGATTGTTGTACATAAATTACTATACTATAACAATAAGTAATATAAGATTTTAAAAGTAGAATAACAAATTTATTTTCTCCATAAATAGTTGCAGATTTGGATGGGAAGGTCCTTTGTGTGATCAGTGTAAGACCTATCCAGGCTGCGTACATGGTGGTTGCAGAAAGCCTTGGACCTGCATCTGTGATGAGGGTTGGGGTGGTGTCTTATGTGATAAAGGTGATTATTATTAAATCTGCCTTTTGCATTTTTTCACATTGGTATCTTTATTACAAGTTCTAGTAAATTGGTATCTTTATTACAAGTTCTAGTAAATTGGTATCTTTAATACATAATTACAATACATCCAAGACCCTCATTTATATGCTGTTTTATAAAACCAAGCATTATTGCTGAATATCTTTTTCTGTAGTTTATGCAAAAGATGTAATTTCATTTAAATTAACATTTTAGAAATTTAATGCTAAATTTATTGTGAATAATGTAAAATATTTTGTTATTTTGTATAACTGTATAAAATAAATAACACATGTTTTATTAATTTTTTTTTTAAAAGAACCATTAGTTTTCATACCATCGGAAAGAAAAATATAATTGTTTCGATTTGAACTATTGGATTTCAATTATTTAAAATAGGACAAACTCTTTTTAAATATACTTCATTAATTCATAAAATACTCTTTTATGGAATTTTTTTAACATTATTATGAAAACGTACTTTGTGTAAGTATTTTAAATCTAAATTTCATTTGTGCTAAGAAATGGTAATTATGTTTTAGTGCTTTTTGTCTTGGTTAAATGTTATGCTTATTTTTACATTATTAATTTTTATTCATTTCTAATGCTTATTATAATAACTTTTTTCAGATCTTAATTACTGCACCAATCACAAACCTTGTGAAAATGGCGGCACTTGTACTAATACAGGACAAGGGTCCTACACTTGTGCATGTTCAGATGAATACATGGGAGATAATTGTGACAAATTAAAGAATCCTTGCATGGACAGCCCCTGTTTGAACAATGGCATATGCAATGTAAACTGACATTTTATTCATAACATCATTCTTTGTTTTGTTATTGTGTGTGCTATATTATTTATTTGTTTTATTTTGTTTGATTATTAAAAGTGTCTTTAAATTCTGATTTATATATTAAAATAATAACTTCAGTTTTATATTGAATGATATTATGTGATTTTTCTTAACTTCTAAGAAGTTTTAACTATAATTATTTGAGAAATATAACCTGATTTCAGTTTTATTTTAAAATATTTTTTTTTTTATTTATTTTTATTTTACTTCGTTAAAACTATTTAACGTATAAATAGTAAAACCACATCAATAAATGTCAACTATAAATTTTACTATACGTTTTGATTACAGTTTTTGCTTAGAAATATATGAAGCCAAATTTTTTTTTTAAATTTAAATTGTATAAAAACTTGATCAATTTTAAATTTTTTCAATATTAAGATTCTTACTATTTTCTTTTTATAATTTTTGTGCATCACTTTAATTTTATACTTTAAATTAATTTTGTAGTTTATTAGATATATATATCTTTTATAAATTAATTTATTTTGTGTTCATCATACGTAAATCTTATTCATATGTAAAAAAGAGTACTATTTCGACAATATTTATCTGCTAGGCATTCTTTGTTATTTATAAGTCCAATTTGAAGTAATTTTTACTTTTCTTAAATGATACTTCTTGAAATATTTTTTAAAGTTTTACGCTTGTAGTAAAGTTTTACGTTTTAGTAAGAATTAAAACATGAAATAAGCAACAGGGAATGTGTGGCTAACTATTTATATTGAAACTATTTAAAATTTTCGCAAACATACTTATTAAAGACAAATTAATTTTCTTTTTTTAACATCTTTAAGTTTTTTTTTTATCATGGAGTGATAAAATGTGATTATAAGTGAAAGAATAAAATGATGAAAGGGCTGTACTACATTCATCCATTCGAACATGAATGAAATGTTACATAATTGCTAAAGAAGCATATGGACCACCAGGTAAAGCATTTAACTCAGAACTACTTTTTTGTTAATTATAAAAACTAAGGCATCAATTTTTAAAAATAAACATATAAAATTTTTAAATATTAATACAATCAAATAAAATGATGAAGATTGTTAAATAATTGTAATTATTAAAATGTTTTTAGAAATTAAATTCTCAAAACTAAAATTTTAATTTTAAATCTTAAATATAAAATATTAAATATTGTATTTGACTATAGAAGATAACTTTAATTACATATATTTTTTTACTGTTCTAAATACATGATAATTAAGAACACATTTTTTTCCTTTAGAAAGTATATTAATTTAATCAAACTCTTTGAAAAACTTTTGATCTCATGATTGAACTTTAATGTGCTATGATGCAACATTACTGTTCCTAGGAACAAAAGTCGGATAAAGAATAATTTTAAGGACCTAGTTTCTTTAAAACTATTTGACTAATGCATTTTGAATTTTATCATTATAATTTTTTGTGTTGAAATAGGTCTTGATTGCATGATGTTTAAGTTATTGTTTTATCATTGGAGAATCTTCACTCGTTATTAAATTAAAAAATAAGAAATGAGCAATAATTTTTAAATTTCATTTTCTATTTAAAAATTATCATTTGGTAAAAGAGTTTTAATAACTGTGTGCAAAAACTGTGTGTTATTCCTTTTTGTTGTTTAGTAGCACGTTTTATAAAATCGTATTTATTTTAATTTAAATTTTCAAAGTTATACAGCAGATTAAGAAACATGAGTATATGGTATACAGATTTGCTCATGTGTTTATATGTAGATAGTTTGTACTGTTTAGCCTATAAAATTTTTCTTATATACGATTTTGAAACTATTATGTCCTTTTTTCCCCCTTATAACTGTAACAAAATCCATAATAATGTTAAAATACCCATACCATACCATAATCTGCATTAATGACTATAATTCGATGCTCGAAATCTTTCGGCTTTTAATTTAAGTCTTTTAACAGTAACATTTCCTAACTTGGATTTCCATGCGATTTTAAAAATCCAAATGCAAGTAAAACTTCACATCATCGTTCATTATCAGAAATAAACTAAATTTATTTTAAAATTTCAGAAACATCTTTAAAAGTCATAAAATGACTGAATTTTTTTTTTTTTTTTTTTTTTTTTTTTTTTTTTTTTTTTTACAAATAACATAAAACACATATTTTTCATTAAAAAAAAACGAGTTAAAACTACACCAACAAGTTTAAACTTTTGTTCAATCACTTTTCTAAATTAGTTGGCAAAGAATATGCATTTCATAAAATAATTGTCACCAAGCAATTAGTGTGTTTATAGTCTTTTTAAAATAATTAAACTTCATCTTAATACAAGAAAATTCCACAACAAGATCAAAAGTGTTCTTGGATGTTTTGTATTTTATCTCGTCCTTACATCCATTCCAAAATTTTTAAAGTGGATATTATTTAATTATTTTAGTCATAAATTTCTAAAATATTATACCTTAAGTACTTGGAAGTTTTGCAAACAAGACTTCATACTATTATTTTATTCTAAATTATTCATTAAGTATTCTATATCATGAACAATGAAAATTAAAAAATACCTTTTAAGAAAGTATTGTTCAAATATTATAAAACTATTACATTTTCATAGTGAAAATCTTCATACAGATTAAAACTGTAATCTAAATTTCTTTAAAATATTTCAAAAGACAACTCATTGCATATTTAAGCTTGCATATTTTGCATTTGCATATTTAAGCTTGTCATGTTACTTATTTAGTTAGCCATCAGGATATTGGACTTTTTTATGTATAGATATTCTGATTATTCTTCAAATTTTATAAATGAAAGCAATAACTATTTAAGAAACATGAAAACTGTAACTATTAAGCTATTAAACTATTTAAGAAGTTATATTATTAAGTTATTAAAATATTATAGCTATTTAAGAAACATGAATTTTATTATAAAGCGTTATTTAAACCTATTTTTTAAGACCCGGAATGATTTTATATGGTGATTAAGGAGGCCCATAAAAAAGAAATTGAATGTTTATTCTTTATTTAGTTCTATATATTTTCGCACAACTCTTTTGGTTCTTCAATAACTGTGAATAATCACTACTAAAATAATTGTATATATATCAAAAATAAATTTATATATATCAGGCATTTTAAACTTGCACCATTTATATATATATATATATTTATTTTCAGATGAATTAACTGAATATAGATACATTAAAATAAGCAAATTTATTGTATTTTGTTCATAAAAGTATCTTAGTTTACTAATGAAATTGTGATTTGCTAAACTCAAATACTACTAACTGCATGTTTTAAAGCTTTTTATTTGGATTTAATTTTCTAACATTGAAATAAATTCAAAAATAAAAGTGCTCACTTAAAATTATCTTTCTCACATTTTTTTTTGTTAAAATTAAAATTTTTTATTTGTTCCTTATAGAGTCCTAGTATTGGTAAATACGATTGCACATGCAAACGTGGATATTTTGGACCACATTGTGAGACATCGGCAAGTATTTGTACAGAAGGTTTATGCAAAAATGGTGGCTCCTGTATTTCAAATCCAGATGGATTTTTATGTTCCTGTCCAGCAGGTTTTACAGGTGCGCTCTGCGAAAAAGTCCAAACCTGTGATTCAAGTCACTGCTTGAAAGGTAAGGAAAATGGAATGATGAAAAATATTTATTTTTTCATTGTCTTACACAAAGCATCCACCTGTTAAACATGCTAATAAGATATGCTAATTTTTTTAAAGTTTAGTAATTTTAACTTTTAGAAAAATATGTTTACTTACAGCTTTGAACCAGTACTATATCTGTTTTTCTGTGATTATGACTTTGCTAATTTCTTAGAATGCATCATTACATTTATAAAATTGATTTTTTTTCCCATTCTAAAAGTGGCTTTGTTTCACTACTTTGTAAAATGTAATAACCTTGTTTAGTATTTATTTTATCTCATTGCTTTTCTGCTTTGTTAATATAATATTATATTAAATGTTAACTTTTAGGTGGCACTTGCATGACATCCTCCAATGGAATACATTGTATCTGCCCTCATGGTATCAGCGGTGATCGATGTGAGCATGACAACAGATGTACAAACTTGTGTAAAAATGGAGGACTCTGCGTGGTCATCTCCGGAAACGCATCATGTACTTGCCCTTACGGTTACTCAGGAGCTTTCTGTCATATCAAGCAGACAGTGTGCTCTGCAAATATTTGTGCCAATGGAGGAACTTGCCGCTTCCGTGATGAAGCTTACTACTGTGAATGCAAACCAGGATTTACTGGAAAAAACTGTACTCAGCCTCAGAATACCTGCAGCTCTTCGCCATGCCTGAATGGTGCTACATGTCATGTGACAGAAAATGGCTTTTCATGCCACTGTTTGCATGGCTTCAAGGGAAATAGGTGCCATTTAAGTTTAGATGGAATTCCAAACGATTGGAATGAAGGTCCGTCTGTTGCTTCGAATGTCTCCCACCGCATCTCTGAGAAAGAGAAAGAGACTTCTTCTTCTTCTCAGTTATACCTGATTATTGGGTTATCAGCCACCTTCTCTGTGCTCATAATTTTAATTGTTTGTATTGTAGTCAGATACAGAATCCGACGTCGACGGCCGCAGAAACCTGTTGACGAGCACCACAAAGACTGTGACTTTGATCTTGTAAATGAGCAGAACGAAAGAAATGCCATGTATATGAACAATAAAAATTGTGATATGCCTCAAAAAATTGTGAATGAATTGGACAGAATACCAGTTATAATGCCACACGAGGCTCCTCCTAAAGTGCTTAATAGTGAAATCAGCAACAAAAGGATTCCAGATAGGATGAGCACGTCAAGGACTTTACTACAAAAAATAGATAATATTAGTGGTAATTCCACAAAGTGAGTATCAATTCCTTCATAAAATCCTATTTATTTTCCCTTTGAATTGATTGGCAAATTTTTTTCAAAAGAAAGTGCTAAACACAATTTGTTAATGCAATTAACTTTTATTGCTGCGGGCTTGTAATTTTAACGCCTAATATACTATTTCTGAAAATCGTGGCATGATTTTTATGTTTTTTCGCCCTAGGCCATTGTCTTGGTCATTTAGTATGGAAATAAGTCATATGTGCGTTATTTGAGTTTGAGAAATTACATTTTCATCTTCTTTATTCTCCTAATATTATAAACTTAAATCTAAATACCCATACGATCCAAATATTATAATTCTTCCTATATGTTTAGTACTTTTTTTCTGACTTGCCTCTGTTCCAGAACACTTCTATCAATGTGGTTACATAACTTTCTACTCAATTTCATTTCTTTATTGTAATGCGCACATAAACACAATAGGTTTCTGCAAAAATATTACTAACTAGCATAACTATGAAACTTTACTGCAAACTATAAACATCCACGCAAACACTGGTATGAGATATTTAGAGGTAACCAATCTAACTAAAACAGATTTCTCTTACTGCCTTTATACAAAATATCCCACTTATTTTTCAGTCTCATGTTTCTACGATTTCACCATGATATGTGTTCAGAGAATAAAGAATGAGATCCCATGATGAAGAATGATTGCAAGCATGCATTCTAGCATGTTTAGCGAATGTATAACTTAAAAAAACTTGCTATATGTTTCAAGTAACCTAAATTAATACAATCTTATAATTGTTTGAGGGAAACTTGTATACATATAATAATTTTAACTATATATTAACTATACTATAATATTAACGTTTCTTCTTTTACATAAATAGGAATCATGCAGGAGAAAAACACTTTTAACATAATTGCTTTACTATTTATTTATTTATTTTTTTACTATAGATTCAATATGTTCGTAAAATTGAGTAACTTATGAATAGAAATTAATTTTTATCAAATGCAGCCTTCATTTGTAAATTTATAATCGTTGTAAACAAAGAGCAGGAACACCTTTGACTGGATTTGCCCATTGTAGTAGATTAATCCAGTTTTTCTAACATCATAAGCCTCACAATATCATAAGTCTCTCATTATTTTTTAGTAATAAAAATAAGAAAATCAAATTATCTCCTGTCAACAAGAATCAGGTCCTTTTTCGTAAGCGTTGATACATTTTTTTTATAATTTTAAAAGAATATTGTACATAATATTCAAAGAAGAATAATACATTTAACTAAAGAATAATATACATAAATTAATGTGCCTATTTTATTTCATTAGTACATATTTAATTTTAATTATTTCTATAATAAATTTATTAAAACAACTGAATGTAGTATCTTTTTTTTATTTTTTAAACTAGAAAAAAAAACTATAATTTATAATATCTATCACAAAAATAATTCTTTGCTGTTTGCATTAAAGTTTAAATCAATACAATGTGATTAAGATAAAACTCTAACATAAAAGGATTAATGTCCTGCACAGATGTTGTGAATGCCCAATAATTGTCTTATGTCTAATTACTGTTCTTTATTTTAGCTGCCACACACCTCAGGGTCATTCACCTTGCAGTAACAAACCGATCTATACGATTGAAGATCATCTCAGGCCTTGCCCAGACAAAGGAGTATTCCTGAATATGGGTGAAAACCTAGGTACTGATGTTTAATGATTGGCACATAATTTAATTGTTGTACAGTCTCTCTCAAAGTGCCTTTTGTATCATAGTTTCTATTTGTACAAACCAGAGCTTTCTACAGAGAATCATAGTTTTATGTTTCTATTTATATTGTGTAGTTATATGTTCCACTGTTCAACTGTGCGATTGAACAGATACTTGTTTCAACAAACATGGGGTGCCTGTACTCTTTTTTTTTTCTTCTTTTTCATTTCAACCAAGTTGTTAAAATTGTTTTATTACAATGACCACTGCATTTTTTTTTATAAGTTTAAAAATGGGACCTTTTCTTTAAGTAAAGGATGTCTCAATTTTTCTCCTGAAAATCAAAATTGTATGTAAATGAGTTTGAATATGAAAGTAATACTTAGCTGAATTCCAAATTGAATGAGAAATGTCTTGAACGTTAAAATCAGTTTGATGTAATGTTGTTAGTATTTTGTACCTTTATATTTGACAAAGTTCCTATTCAAAGGAAATCATTTCTAAAAAAAAATTATTTTTAATAAACAAATGAAATTGTTATCATTGTTTAACCAAGGCTCAACAATGTGCCTAAGAATACTCATAAAATGTATTTAAAATGCACTTTGATAAGCTCTCTGTGCTAAGAAGGAAAAAAAATAATAATCACGCTTTTCAGGCAATAATTTGGATTTAGCTTTTAATCTTGCTATAGTAATTCATTTCATTGTTTATATGGTTCATTGTTTTATTTCCGTAATTTATGGATTTAAATGTTTAAAATAAGTCTTTTAGATAGCAATAGTCTCGAGTAGGGATATTTTTCAGATATTGCTTTGGTTTCTTTCCAAATGACAGGAAAGAAAATTAGTTTGTAAATAAAATCTTTAAGATATTTATTATTTTTATGATCGACATTTATCTTTTCGATTGGATGCAAAAAATTGTTTATTCTTGCAAATTATGTGCCATGTTCCATATCGTTTAGAAATCACATTAAGTAAGTTATCTTCTAAAACTATACTGTCACTAATGCACTTGTAATTCACTTAAATGCTCTAAATAGAACTTTTTTATAGACTTCCACGTTAAATAATAAAAATTTTTGCACTTTATAGATGTGTAATCTTAAATGTATTGTAATTATTTAATAGTACTTATATTTTTAATGCAGGAACTTTTTCTAATTAATATTTCGGAACTTACGAATCAGTATTTACATGAATAGGACACTAATAGAAATTGATAGCGGTTACATTTAGAGTTATGTTTACCACAATTCATGTTTGTTTAGACATCAAACTATGTTTTGTGATTTTGGTAATTAGTATAATTTTGCTGAAGCATTCGATATTTTTTAAGGACGTTTAGTTTCTTGAGATTACATCCTAGTGTCGACGAAACTAAGGGCAGTTTTTCCATTTCAAGAGCTATTAGTTCTCTACAATAGTGAAATGTTGAACTAGTTATGTAAATAGAACATGTGTACATTTTAGTTGGATCTCATCTTGTATATAAACGGAGGCTGTTTTTATGTCTGTTTATGCAGCAGCACCTTGTTCCAAATAAATTCATAATTGTCTATTTTTGTATCTTGTGTTACGTTTTATTTGTTTGTTCATTAATTCATCTTGCATATAAACTAACGATTCACAGAAAAATATAACAACTGTAACTCATCTCCAATGTATATCATTTACACAAATCCTAAATATCTTGATGCAAGCCTTACTAAAATTTGATAAACACAAAAAAGTGTGCGTAAGGTGTTATATCTTTAAATGCATTCTTACTTAATAATATTTTTAAAGACATAATAACTTGATAAAGTTCAGAAAAATACACATTTTACATTTATTAAAAGCACCTTATGTTTTTCTTTACTAAAGAAAAACCTTGTAGCTGAACCTCTTTATTAAAATAATTACATAATTCAAACTTCGTCATCATAAATTTTTTTTAGCAATTTTTAATTAAAAAGATAGTGAAAATATTCTTTATTTGTTGAGTATTTAATTACATTTAGGACGCTTGAGTATCCACTGGAAAGAAATTTAACAATTACCTTTTCACTAAATTTTTTTTTTAAAATACCAACAAAAAAAATCTAAATTTCATTTATAAGTATAAATATAAGTTAAATTCCATAGAAAAGACTTTATTTTTGCTTTACTTGGGTAATAGCTGGACGACATTGCCTTTACTATGTCAAATGTGATTTCAGTGATTTATAAAGGGGATTAGACATTCAATCAATTTTCAACAAATTTATACAGCAACTAACAAAATGTTGGATAAAACTTCATGATTAGTTTATTAATTTTAAATAGTACATTATTTAGGATAAATATATTAGTGACTGAACACTTCCCAGTGAATGAACAGTTTAATAATATTTTTTTTTCTATATTTATTTTCAACAGTAGATTATAACCTTGCAATAGGAAGACAAGCCAATTAACACTGTATTAAATGTCTTAGGCCACATGGTGTTCTATTGAAGAAAAAAATGAATTTTTTGCATCTATGAAGCATTTTGTATCTCTGATAAAATTAAACCTGAAAGTTATGTAGTTTTCTGCTTTAGATACAATTGATCGTATTTAACAGATTTATTTCTTACTTATGTGAAAGTAAATTTAAATATGGTTTTTTTTTTTTCTTCAATTTTTAAATATTATAACATAGGTAAATTCTGAGTTCGGAGGTTGTTTATTAACTGGTTAAGCAAGTAGTGGAAAGTCAATGAATTAGCTAATGTTCATTCACTGGTATTTTCCTGCATTTCTGGAGGGAAAAAAAAGAAAAATATTAATTTGTATTTATCTTTAGTCATTTTAAGTATCAAAGCTCTAATAAACATACAAAAAAAATGTTCTTCTAACTAATGATAAAACAGGTATGTTCATTTAATGAAACTTGGCAATTACTTTTTCTAGTGAATGAACATTATGATTATTATGTGATAGTTATGATTTCATATAACTCTAACATGGTTTGAAGATCTGCAATACAGAGGAAAACATTACATTATTATTGTTTTTAACACATTTCGTTAAAAAAATGCTAGAAACGGTTGCCAAAATAATTTTATTATAATTAGCCAATAAGTAATCAAATTCTGGAAATGAATATAATCATATTTTTGTTTGTATACATGAATTATTTTTTAATGTGATGGTTAGATACGTTAGTTATCGGTTAGGATAATTCAAAAATGGTGCTTACATATCTTAAATATATTTAAATAAACTAAAAAATAATGTTGCTAATTATTTGGATTTAAATTATAATAACAATGTAATTTTAATTGCAGAAATATATAAGTTTAAATTCAGAAGCAAAATAAATAATAAAGATGTAACAGTCTGCATTGACAACTTGGCAAACTTCTGAAAAGTCAACAATGTATAAATGCCGAGATTTAAATTTGTTTTGAGCTAATGATATTGATTTTTTTTCGTATTAATGTGCCATCGTAAGTTTTCCAATATAAGAGATTATTTTTATTCCTTTTGTGATGAGAATAAATTTACGATGTCTTTCAAAAGAAATTTTCCTTATGAACAGAAATGTTCAGAGAAAAAAAGTATGAGAGGTTTAGTATTTAACAACAAAACCATGCCAAGGTTTTAGAAACCATGAGGTCAAAGTCACAAGGTATCTACAATTCGAAAAGGCATACCCTGAAGAAGCTGATATTCGAGAGCAGTTTCAAAAATTTTGGGTGTATCTTGAAATGCTAAATTTTTTAAAAAATGGAATAAGCACACAGGAAATATGACCCACAAACCAACGGGGAAAAAACTCGACGTTGAGAAAAAAATCGTTATTTTCAGGATTAAATTAAAACGAAATTGATATTCTCCAACCATTCTCTGTTAGATCTACCAGATATTTTTGCTATTCTAAAATTTAAATAGATAAAAAATGAAAATAAATTCTATTTCCTTGACTTTACTTTTAGATGCACATATATATTAATGATCTAGAGTAAAATTTACACTAGGACATAATTTGATTTACTATTTTCATGACCAACTGTAAAAGCTTTAATAATAATTATAGCGTCTCATTCCAAGATAAATCTTGTTTTCAGGTATTTGCATGTCTTATAATCATAAAAAATTTATCATATAATCAGAATATCAGGTATTAATTAACTGGGGAGTTTTGTTTTATTTACTGGTTGGAGCTGTTCAGTTCATTTGGTTATAAGTCTTAATATTTGAATCCCCTAAACATTTAAACAATTCTTTATAAATTCCTTCTCAGTTTTGAAATAATTTGCATTTTACAACAAACATGTTGACATTGTAATTTGCCAAAAACAGATTTTAAAAACATTGATTTTTTAAAGACAAACTATGCTTAAATGTTCATTCACTAATTGGTCAATTCAAAGTGTTAAAAATAATGAGTTGCTAAGAAAATCATAAAAGATGTTACCATTTTAAAAAAAATTCATTAAACTTCATGTTTATACAACAGGCATATAAAGTTCACTTAAGTGTTAATTAATGTATTTAATTACAAATTAGTTTCCAAGTTTAACTTAGGAAGGTGAAAAATATTATCAATTTTAATAGTTTAAAACATATAAACCTAATTGAAAACTATTTCTGTTAATTTAAAAACCAATGCTTTCTAAAAAAAAAAATTTTATGTCATTTCTATCCCTAGTTTTAAGATTCCAATTCATAGAAATTCAACTTTTCCGAAATTTTAAACAACAGTTACGAAATGTTTTAATTAATATTTTTCATAATTTATGATTATAATCAAAAACAACTAAAAGCCTATATATTATCTCTCATTTATCAGCAAAAAATATCCCTTAAAAGGAAGAATTAAATATAATTTAACTTGAAGTTTCTACATGTCTTAGTTAACAAATAAATAAAATTTAATTGAAATGAAGTATACAGTTATTTATTTAACCCACATTTTATTAGCTTATAAAGAATTAGTGCTGCATTAAAACAAGGATTGAAGCCTAACTGATGATACAGAACACAAATAAGATTGAATGTGAAAGAATTTTTCTTTTCCTGCACTTAAAATTAAAGTTTTAAAGTAAATCTGTTTAAACTAAATTTTGACTCTAACATTTTCGATAATCAAGCACTCAAGGGTACAAAATATTTCACTAAATATGTAAAAAATGTTTCTTACATTAATAAAAAAATAAGTTTAAAACGGTAATTTTTTTTATTCTAAAAATAATTAAGGAAATTACGATTTTCAATTTTTCTGTCAATAAAATATTGTTAACTAAAATAAAAATAGTTTATATAGTACAAAAATTATTACTATTCATAAAACACTCGTTTATTAAATGTCCTCATTTTATCAACCACAAAGAAACAAATAATTAATAAAATAAAATTATAGCTTGAGAAGAATAATTTGCATTAAAAATTAAATTAGTTAAAAAATTTCAAATTAAATGAAACTTAAAATTTTTTTAGTAACATTGGAAAATGGTAAAAATACAAAATAAAAATTCAGTTGCATATAAAAAGAAGTTTTTTTTTAATAAAAAACATTAATAACCAATATTTTATGATTTTCATAAATTGATATTGAGAACTAATTTTCTTCCGATATAGTTTCATTAATAATAACATGAGAAATGTGTGATAAGGAGCACGAAGTGTTTGTAGATGAAGATGAAGCTTTTTATTATTTTAGTACATATCTACCATTAATAAACAACGTTTTTTTAAAACTTTCTTTGAAAAATAGTTTTCTTTATTTAAAGCTGTCTTCAGTAAAAACATCATACGAAAGGAGCAGGTTTGCCACTAACAGACTAATCCTATTTGTAAGTTTGGCCACTGGTATCACTGTTAAAAACATCATTTGAAAAAAAAAAAGCTGCATTGTTATTAGAAAAGCAATGAATTTTGGAGAAGAAAAAAAATTTGCTGTGATAAAATATTTTTAAACATTGCCCCTAGATGGTGCTGTTGATTATAAAATGAATATAATACTGAATCTTCACAGAAGGAAATCACAAGTATTCCAATTAAAATTTATTACTTCTAAAATAAACGTGCAGAAAATGGATTTTTTTTCTTTTTTTTTAAAAATTTACAAAAAAAAATTAGTGTTTTAATGATTTACGCTCACTTATTTCATAAAAATTCTATAGGAAAAACAATTGCAAGCAGAATTATGATTAAACGATTGAAGTGTCTTTTAAAAATCGAGTTGACGAAATTCTAGAATTAAACTTAATACTTATAAACTTCTAAAATTTAAATATAGTGAATGACTATTTCAGAGCAGTAAAAAGAAGAAATAGAAATATGTTTGTGTTCAGGTTGAAAGTTTGTTGTTAGAAAATACCACTAACATTCAATATTTTACGATTTTTTTTACGATTCATATTTTACGATGTGTGATATTATTCAATATTTTATGATTTATATAACTAATAATTAGTAATGGTAATTACGCATAGTTTACTCCATTCAAAGAAAGAAAAGCGGTAAAAAGAAAGTATTGCCTTTTGCCTTTAAAACTGCTTTTCTTGCACATATTTCTTTTTTTTTTTTTTAAATTAATACCCGAGCTAAAATTAAAAACAATACTTTTTTCACATGGGAAATAAAATTTATTAATTCAACACAATTTTTTTTCCGCAATGAAACAGTTATATTCGATTGAATCAATACAAAAAAAAAAATTATGATTGGAAAGAAGCATTTTTTTGATTGAATACCTATAATTTCTTTTTTTCTTAATTGTCATTTAAAAATACTTTTCTATTTGAAAATACTTTTCTTAAAAATACTTTGACAATTCAAAATACATACTTTAATGAAAATTATATCACACGACAGTGGCGTGCCAGCCGGGGGGGCAGTCGCCCCCTCTGAAATTTTAGTGAGGGGGCAAACAATATGTTTCGCCCCTCCTGAAATTTAATCATTCGAGAAAATAAAATCAAGAAATTCCAATCAATAAATAGTAAAAAAGTAAAATTTTAGAAAAAAAAAAACATTTTTAATTGAACATTGAAGATATTTTCCTCTGAAATTAAAATAAGAGGTAGGCTCTTTTTTTCAACTTTGAAGCTATTTTTCAAAAGGAAAACTTTATTTTTCTCTAATATGTAATAAAAGGGCGAATAAATGCGTTTCGCCCCTTCTGAAATTTAGACATTCGCAAAAAGGAAGTCAATTTAAATTAGTAAACTTAGAGGAAAAAAAGCCTTTTTTTTTCGAACTAAATTGAGGGGGCGAATTAATGAATTAATTTAATTTAATTGAGGGGGCGAATAATGCGTTTCGCCCCTTCTTAAAATTAGATTTTCACAAAAATGAAGTCAAATTAAATTAGTGAACTTGGAGGAAAAAAAATTTTTTTTTCATCTAAATTGAAGGGGCGAAGAAATGAATTTAATTTAATTGGGGGGTGAATAATATGCCATTCATGAAAATAAAGTTAAGTTAAATGGGTAATTTTAGAAAAAATATAAAACTTTAAAATTGTAATTTAAAAAGTAATTTTATTCTTCAACTTTAAAATTGTCGCTTTTTTGAAAAAAGAAAACACTATTTATTCTGAAATTTAACTGAAGGGGCCAATAGTGTGCTTAGCCCCTTATGAAATTTAGACATTCATGAGAAAGAAGCCAAATTAAATTGGTAATTTTTTAAAAAGTCCTATTTTTTTCTACTTTGAAGCTATTTTCAAAATATAAAACTTCATTTTTCTCTGAATTTTAATTGAAGGACGTCGAATAATATGCTTCGCTCCTTCTGAAATTTAACCATTTGTGAAAATAATGTCAAGTTGAATTGATAACTTTAGAAAAAAAGAACCATTTTTTCTACTTTTAAGTTATTTTCGAAATAAAAAACTTTATTTAATAGTGAATTTAATTTGAGGGGACGAATAATGTGCTTCGCCCCTTCTGAAATTTAGCCATTCGTGAAAATAAAGTTAAGTTAAATTGGTAATTTTAGAAACAAATACCATTTATTTCTACTTTAAAGCAATTTTTGAAATCAAAAATTTTATTTTCCTCTGAAATTTTATTAAAGGGTGAATAATGTCTTTTTCTTCTTCTAAAATTGGTAATTTTAGAAAAAAAAATGTTATTTTTTTCTTCTTAAGCCAAAGACATTTTTTTACAAATGATAACTTTCTATATGCGTAATTAAACGAAATAAAAACAATTTTAAAAACAAAATACTTCTCAAAAAACGCATTGCATATAAAATATATAGAAATGTTTAGAAAACTAAAATAATTTCATCTCTTTTACCCTTTCCTGGAAAGAGTAATAAAAGGCATCCTCCACTGATGAAAATTGGTTTAAAAGAATCCCTCGATATTCAACAATTTCCTTTATTAATGTATTATTAATGTTTTTATTATAATCGTAAAACAAATTCATTTATATAGCGGATTAGGTCATGATTATACCGTTTACTGTTTATTGTGTATGGATTTTGCTATTAATTTATATTATGAATTTGTTTATTTTTTAATTGTAAAATAATATTTTGAATTCTTTTTGCTTTTAAACAAGTTTATTTTGATTCATAAATAAAAATCAACCTTTAACTTTTTTTTTAAAAATCACAGTCAATAAAAAATAATAAATAAAGTACGTTGAAATAAAAAATTTGATTTTGTATTTTCGATCATTCTTTTGACTTTTAAGAGATACATTTTAATATCGGTTCTTTAAGATCATCTTTGTCCTTATTTTATTGAAATTAATTTCGAATCTTTTGCTTTTATTACACAAAAGTAATATATATTGTAGTTTAATATATTTAATATAAATAAATAAAAATGACCGAAAAACTGTTTATTCCTAAAACAGGAAAATAACATAATAGAGAATGCATTATATCAGCTCTGGAGGGTGTTCTTTTTCCTTTTTCTAATTTTTAAATTTACCATTTTATTTTTTCTTATATGATAACCATTATATATGATTATTAATTTTTGAAAATTTTAATGTTGAAATTATAAATGCTGTTGATAGAGGATAAAAAATTAATCCGATCAACACTATTGTAACTTAAAATTTCTTATGTGAATATTTCTCTTTACCAATTGAATATTTTTATTTTCCGTTTCCAATTTTGATTTAAATCCAGATAAATGAAACTGGAACAAGATGAGAAAAACTCTACACATAAAACTGCCTAAATTTTATTTTTCCACATTTTTTTAAAAAATTTTATTCTTCTCTTTAAAAATCCGAAAGCAAATAATATTCATTGTCAAAATAATAAGTCATTAAAAAAAGTTTTTAGTTTTTTTACTTAGGAAAGAAGTTGTATGACGTTTTTCTTTATTTGCTTTGGAATTTCAAATGAATAAATAGTCCTGTGTCATGATTGTTTGTCATATATAGTTGCATGACGACGTGAATATATTATATAATATATATATATAATAGGCAAAATATTCTGAAATGATTCTTTTTTAAAATATAGCCATATTTTTAGGACCCCGTACACACTGGAGTAACGCAACTTTATTTTTACCTCGATGTCCAAGATATAACTGCGGAATATTCAAGAATTGTTATAAAACTGAAACTTCATGAATTGCATTATAATTACCTTATTGACAAGTGAAAATTTATTAAAGACTTTATGATTATTTATTTAATTTTAAGTTTGAAGCTTTCATAGCAAGGGATGTATGCGCCAGTTATAAAACTTTAAAATCAATATAACAATACAGATACTTACTAAAATTGTCTGAAAAATTAAGTTAAAAAATAATATTAAGTAATGACTTCATGAATTAAATCAGCTCCAAATGTTATTATTCTTTTATAATTTTGCTATATCATTTTATCTCATACGTCATATGGTAACCATATTATATATCGACCGAGATATACTTTTATCAAAGTGTTAGTTTTATATAAAATCCTTTTTTTTTTATATGTTATAAAACCTTCGAAATACAATTTTCAGTTTCTGACTTATTAATTCCTTCATATCTGGCTTTCTGTATGCCGTATAATAATAATTATCTGAATCAAAATATATTTGTTTTATTTGATGGACTATATCCTTAATAGCTTCTTTTAAATTTTTTTTCTTTGATAGACAATATCAATAGAACTCTTTTGGTGTTAAGATTATTGTTTATGTGTTTGTTGTTTTTATCATCAATTAAAATAAATAACATACGTCTCATGTTGTTTTTATCACCAGTTTTCAAATTCATCATATCCAATTTTATAAGTTCTATAACTTATTTGTTTTTCATTTAGTTTACGTAAAATAATAAAACTATAATATTTAGTCCAGTTAAAAGTTAATTTCAGTAAGTTTTTTAGAATTTTAAAATTTATGTACAAAAAAAAGTTATTTCTAAAAAATAATTTCGGAAAGCTAAAATATACAAAAATGAAGAAGTATGCATCAAAGATCATGCATCAGTAAGATAGAAATATGCATCAAAGAAAAAAAATTGATAATTTCTTTAAGATTTCGACTGAAAGAGAAAAAAGAAGTCCTTAGGCAAACTAGAAATCAGGAGCCATCCTCGATTTTATAACAAATACATTTAGTATAAATTTCTGTTCTAGTAATTACTTTCCTGGAACGCTCAAAATGAAAATCCTCGCCTAAGTTCCAATTGTTCATGCGATTTCCTGACAATTTTGAGGAATCTTAACTAAAATTAATAATTGTAACAATAGTTCATTTTGAAGAAGCAAACAAAAATTCATAGCCGATATTGACACCCAATTCTTAAAAAAAAGTTTAAAACATTGTTCAATTATATAAAATGTTATTGAAATAATTGAATATCCATTTAGTAGTAATTTATAGTTAGTTTTTCTTTTGCATCACATTTTTTTACAAAAAGTGATAAAAACAAAGATAAAAGAATTTTCACATTCTAATTGGTCAGTTAAATGTGAAAATTTACGGAACATGTACAGAAGCGGTTAAACCGTGCCAAACACAAATTATTATTTCGTTCAAGCATAAACGTTAGTAGAGAGGTTTAGCTCTTTCGCGTAATATCTCGCTCGCTCACGCACTTTTAATTTGTGATTATGTGCAGTGCAGGTACTTCAAATAATCACGATTCGCCTTATTTATGTACGTGAACGAGCAAGAGGTTAAAGCTTTCTATTTTATAGCAAAATCAAACAATGTATTGAGCGCAAATAAATAAACAAAGCGAACATTCTTAGATCAAACAATCGGATTTTCACAGGACTCAACTTGAATGGTTCGAGAGCCTAACTTTCAGTATGCGAAATAATTAGAGCAGTGTAAGAGTAGACAATATTAAGAGTCAAGAGCCGCAATCTGGAAGGTAAAAAAATTGTCCCAACAATTTAGTCAGAGCCTTTTCATGTTTGCGATTTATAATTTTCAGTTATTAACAGGGCTGACGATTCTAAGGTTGCTCAGTAATCTTTTAATTCATTCCTTTTTTTGTGCGTCAGACATAGTTTAATGCATTTTTTGTCAGTATACTTGTCGTAGTAAATACGATTTTTGTCTCACTTTATTTACTTTTTATATTTAGTCAGGTATAATTGAAATGCATTTTCCTCACATTTTAATTTTCAAATTTCGTAGTTTACTTTGATTTTTTGTTAGTTATTTTTAATAACATTTTTTTCTTCGGATTTTCAATTTTTCTTATAATAATTTTTATTCCTTAGTCCTTGTTATTTTTCAAATATTTTTAAGCTAAATGGGACTTTTTGTTCATTTTTGTGATTAATTTTATAACCCGTAACTCTTAATTCTAATTAATGAAATAATAAGTCTTCATAAAAACTATGTACTAAATTTTAAAAGTACAACAAATTTTAAAGATTTTTTTTTTTAATTGTAAATATTTTTTTAGATTTCATTTTTATCGGATTTTAGCTTTTACGTTGTTTATATTAATAATATTTTTTTCAATTGTTTTCTCTATATTTTGTTAGAATAATTTAAATTCTTTAAATATATTTCATTAAATTTATACTTGAATTTTTTTTAAATATTTTAAAAATATATAACATAATTTCCCAATATTATTAGGTTTTTCAAAAGATTTTTAAAATTTTAATTAGTCTTTTTCGCTATCCAATTTTGTTTCGAATAGCTATAATTCGAAAAATAATATTACATTGTTCAGATTAAAAAAAATAACAGCCATATAACCTCAAATATGCAATAAAATTTTGGTTACAATTTTATAATTAATTAATGAAAATTTCTTCATTTGTTATAATTTTTTCAGCCCTTTTCCTTTACCATGAAGATTTAATTAATATGATAAAGTTTATTCTACTTCATTGAATTACTGCATATTTATATGTTTTAAATTGTATATTTTCTTTTTCTTTTAATATATTTACAATTTTTACCTTGGAATAAACCAGAAAAATCAGAAGATTTGTTAAAATTCAAAGTAATTTTAAAATAAGATTCAATTTGAGAAATCAATCTCTTTTACGTCCTTCATTTGCTGTAATTTTTTTATACCTTGTGCTTTATCATTAAAATTAAATTAATATGATAAAGTTCATTCTCCTTTTTTGTTTACTAAAAACTTATATTCATGTTTAAATTAAAATCTAAGCCAGAATCAAAATGTAAATCACAAATTACTCTGGATTCAATATGTTTTTGAGAAGCGAAAAAGCATTTTAGTTCATTATGATTAACCCTTACGTTAACCCTTATATACGTTTAAGAAAACGTATATAAATTATAAAATACATAATTCCTTCTGAAGTTTGTAGTTTTTATAAAATTTATTTTATAAACAACTAAAAGTAAAACTCATTAAGTTTCTAATAGGTCGTGATAAATATACATACCACCAAAAATAGTAATAATAACATTAAAATTTAGATTAATTTTTATAATCTAAATGGGTCATTTTTTCTTATATCAATTACTATTCTTATATCACTTTCAATTCCAAAAATACTTTACCTTTACTAGAAATAAATGACCCATTAAAGGGTTAATATGTATCTATAAAATGTCTTGCTCAGCATTAATAAATTTAAAGGAGTAAAATTACAAAATTAATTAATTACATTTTTTAAATTTTAGTGCACTTTTTTAAAATTTATTTCCAATCGATAAATCATTTTTTGTTAACTAATTTGTTGGTGTGAATGTAATAGTCGTCATAAACAACGGAAATAATTATAAATATTTACAATTAGATAAATTACAATATTAAAATAATACAACTTATTTTAAAATACTAGATCGGACAAAGTTTCTGACTTAGCATTGGCTCGCCCCCCCAGTCAAAAAGAAGTTGGCACGCCACTGTCACACGATGTGAATGATTAAATGAAATGCAAATTTTTTGCCTGTAAAACTGTTTCACTGCCACTATTTTGCAATCGACTGTGAAAAAAACTTTTGTACACTACATTCTAGAATAAATGTGGTTTTACATAAGTAAAGCTTGTGTTTAAAAGTGAAAACTTCAAGAACTTACAAAGAATACTTTTAAACTACTAGATTAAAATTTAAGTAAAATAAATATATAAATTAAAATTTAATCGCAATAAATAAAATTAGCGTTTTGGACCAAAATTTCGACCAATCTTCTGACTAAACTAATGACACCATATTTTCAAGATAGCGACTACCGTCATATTTCGAGATTCAACCATTGAGTCTCAGTACGTAAAAACTCAATAATTAAATCAAAAGATATGGAGTGAATTTTTATTTTGCTCACTGTACGAAAAAATCATCAACTTTCGGGTTCAATTGATAAAATGACTTAGTAAACGATCTGGAATAGCTAATTGTCTGCTATTTCTAAGCATGCTTCTATTAACATTTTCGGACGATTTTTTTTCATATTTTGATTTATTCTTATTCTTTATTTTCATAACATTTCAATTAATAATATATCAAGGACTTTATAAAGTTATAAGCTGCTGTTACGCTTTATTGTTTTGAATGATTTTCAGTAATAAATATAAAATTATTAAAATGAATAATGATATTTTTTAATTGCGATTTTTCAAATAGTGTCGCTTTTTTAACATAACAAACCTTTTTTTAACCTCGAACAATAAAAAGCTTTGATGGTAACTTCTTAAATGAATATAGAGTTAACTATGCACTAAACTTTTGATTTGTTTTTTTTTTTTTTTTCTGGCAGAACATTTCCTTGAGATTTGTTAGCTATAGTATGTTAACGTTAGTTAGTACTTAGTTAGTTGGTTAATACTTTAGTGTTAGTTATAATAAGTTAAAAATTTTGGTGCTTTATTTCAGGTAAACAATATGACTAAACAATTAGAACAACTAAATAATTAGAGGGGCAAAAGATGTCCACAGAATCATACATTTTCCATAAAATTTGGGGTGAAAATGTTGAATTACAATTTTGCTATTACTTTTTCTCATTAGAGTTTACTTCATTATGTTTTCTTAATATTGCAATTTTATAGTGTTTTTAATACAGGCACTGAAAAAAAAATCAAGAATATCATTACTTTTTTCTGAGATAGCTTTTTTTCTAAGAACAAAAAGCAATCCACATAATAATTGAAAAAATAATAAATAAACATTTCACCTATGTAAAAATATGCGAATTATTATTTAAATATTAATGGATCAATTAATAAAAAAATTTCCTGATGCTAACGATATTTTTAAATACCAAAAATAAATAAGAGTTTCAATTAATTAAGGATTGAATTTCAGTTCGTAGCTGTGTAAAATGATAATAAATATTGCTAACTAAAATTTTTGTTATAAATTGTTTTAAAAAATACTACGCATCAAATTATAATTTTTAGACTGATGAAAAAAAAATTTCATGAAATTGTGCATGTAAAAATACAATTGCTACTATTTAGTTAATTATGATTTTTATGCAATCTGTTATCTAAAAAATCCAGTTAGATAGAACTATGAATATTTATTAACATATTTTTTTATTTCTTTCGGACAAAAAATAATTAATAAATAAAAACTTGAAATGAACAAAATGCATTTTTTTTGTCTTATGCTAATATTTAAAGACTAAGTTTGGACAAATTGCATATAGTAATTTTTAAAATACTTCTCTTTATTATTTGAGTACTTTTCTATTATAACCCGGCAGATAATCTTAAGATAACCAATTTCTATAGTTAGTTATATTCCTGTTGAATCAAAGGAACAATTTTCCGCCTTCTGGTATAACTTTGGAGCTATCTCTGATTATTTTGCAAATTATTTCATTTCATTCAAATCTGAGTGACACGAATAGTAGACACACTATAGTGTTAATCAGTATACAGTTTAGAAAAAATGAAAAATGCTCAACACTTGTACATGGGGCTAAAATAGAACAAATTAATTTAAACTGTTACCAAAAATACCACCGCCAGTACAATTTGAATGTTTCGAATTTTAAAATGACTACTCTCTATCTATCTCTCTCTTAGATTTTTGTTAAACATGTTTATTTTTTACAGTAAATTTAATTGTTAATTTGGTAGCTAATTAATTGGAAATTTTTATAAAGCTTATTTAACTAAGTAACTGATGTAACATATATTATTTTAATCATCCTAGATCCGAAAAAAAAATAAAAAATAGTATAATTCACGAACAAATCAGTTATTTTATTAACTAAAAACTTCTGATATTTTATCATTTAATTAAAATGGGTGTTCCCTTTAAAGAAGGTGACAAATGATTGCTTTATTTTTCTTGAAAAAATGTTTTAATATCTTTAGCACCCGAAACAAAGACTTTACTGTATGATATGTTTGTCAAGCATTGCTATTAATTCTTTCATCGGACACTTCTTGAAAAAGCTAACTAGATTTGCGTAGAATTTTAGGAAATGCGTCATAGTACACTGGATATTATTTCGATTGAAACTATAAATAATGAAATGACAGAATATACATTTGCAGAAATGGTAAGAACTGAAGAAAATCTTCCAAATATGTAAGTTTTTTTAATCCTCATTTAACACAGTTTGTTATGAAGAAATGATTTTTATTCAGAATTAACAGTTTCAGTAACTTTTTTCAAATACATTCATGCAGTCAAAAATATTCATATAAATATTCTGAAGTCAATGTTATTAAAGGTGCTCTAACTAAATTGATTCTATTTAATACAGTTAAAAAAAATTCATATTTATTTCAAATAATGGGACAGAGAAATATTAAAATAAAAATAATTATAAATGATAGCAAAAAGCAAAAAGTATAAAAGCAAAAAGTGGTTATTTTTAAATTTTTTGCAGATTAAAATTTATTTCTTGGGGGAAAAAATACTATGAAATTCATTTTAATAAAATAACCTTGCTTTCTTAATTAAAAATATTTTTGTAACTTATATTTTTAAATTTAGAAGCATACTGATATTTATCTATTTTGTGTATACGTGTCACCAATTAAATGTAATAAAAATTGAAAACTAGTGACAGGTATTTAATAAAGTTAAAGATAAATGTGAACAGTTTAGCTTTAACTGGAGATTTAATAACTCATTTCAGAAATTTTACGTATAATAAGAAAAGACATTTCTATTTCACCTAATTTTGTAACAACTTTTGATTGTATATCCAGAATCGCGATAACATCTATATCAAGAAATAGCCAACAGAGAATTAATTGCATTAAACTCCTCTAAATTACAATAGAAGAAATGTTATTTTTAAGAAAAATAATCTACTATTATAAACTAAAACAAAATAAAACTATAATTTTTCAAACATTGTGTCTATGATAGTAATTATATCGTAAATAGTTT
Source organism: Parasteatoda lunata (assembly GCA_949128135.1). Taxonomy (NCBI): domain Eukaryota; kingdom Metazoa; phylum Arthropoda; class Arachnida; order Araneae; family Theridiidae; genus Parasteatoda; species Parasteatoda lunata. The sequence goes on from OX421970.1 coordinate 62,666,964, forward strand.
TTAATAATTTCAAAAGAGAATTTTGATTTTGTGTAAATAAACGGAAAATCGAGTTAAACATGCGAATTATAGTAAGTACAACAGTAATTAATTTTGTTTGATAACAATTAAATGCATATAGTATGATTTAACTTCAATTTTGAATAGAAAAATATATGTACAGTGACCTCTCACTTATGCGCTACCTTTTTTAAGTGACTTTCTCATTTATACAACGATTTTCACAAGTCTCTGCTCATTGTATAGGGAAAATAATAACAATTATCATTCGTTTATGAGTAGCTCTAAAAAGGAATATTTCAATTATGCTCCAAAATTTTTCTTAAAGCAAAAATTTAAATTTTTTTTTCTCTTTAAAAGCAAATCACTTGTTTGTTTGTTTTTTTTTTCAGAAAAAAAGATTTTGGATTAAGAATTAAAGTAAATAAACAGTTTTGTTACAGATAAAAAAATAAACACTCGTTAAAAAAGTATATATTTGAATTTTTTTAATTATAAAAACAGTTTAGTAGTTACTGAAAAATTATCGGAGTTTAATTAATTTGATTACTTAGATTATTGGATTTAAAAAATTATTACTTTGATTATTAGAATTATACGTGTACTAAAATATAAAGTCAAAAAAGTAGTTTATTTTTTTTTTCATTCATGTTCAAAAATTTATCAGTAATTGACTTTGTAAATTAAAGAAATTAAATGATGAGCAATTGTTTCTCTTAGCTCTAAATATTTACAAACAACTGCAAACTTGAAAAATTATTGTTTCGCTGAGAGCCGTGTTTTGAAGATTTTACCTTTAACGGTATTTCATGATGTATTTCCTAACCATGAATTATTAAAATGATTAATATTATATTTTCACTTATTTTGATCTAAATTAATACAAAACTATAAAAAAGAGGTATGAAAAATATTTTAATTAAAATTCTGCCTTCTATTGGTTCCTAATCCAGAGAACTCCAGATTTTATTATCTTATAATATAGCAAATTTGAGGAACTCTACATACAAGAAGCAACGGAATCAATTGTTGCTATAAAATATCCTTTATAAAAAAAAATCCTTTATAAAAATCCTTTATAAAAAGAAGAAAAGATCACTCACTCGTTTGCTTTGAAATCATAGATCTTGCATTTCCCAAAAGATGGAAAATCATACAACTAGATTACTAATTTGATAACTAACTAGATCGCTTATTGGTTTGTCTTGAAATAATAGGTCTTCTGTTTATCAGAAGATGGAAAATCATACGACAAGATTACTAACATGATAACTAACCAGATCACTCACTGGTTTGTCTTGAAATAATAGGTCTTCCATTTACCAGAAGATAAAAAATCATACGAAAAGATTACTAACATGATAACTAACCAGATCACTCACTGGTTTGTCTTGAAATAATAGGTCTTCCATTTACCAGAAGATAGAAAATCATACGACAAGATTACTAACTTGATAACTAACCAGATCACTCACTGGTTTGTCTTGAAATAATAGGTCTTCCATTTACCAGAAGATAGAAAATCATACGACAAGATTACTAACTTGATAACTAACCCGATCACTCACTGGTTTGTCTTGAAATAATAGGTCTTCCATTTACCAGAAGATAGAAAATCATACGACAAGATTACTAACTTGATAACTAACCAGATCACTCACTAATTTGTCTTGAAATAATAGGTCTTCCATTTACCAGAAGATGGAAAATCATACGACAAGATTACTAACTTGATAACTTGCCAGATCACTCACTGATTTGTCTTGAAATAATAGGTCTTCCATTTACCAGAAGATAGAAAATCATACGACAAGATTACTAACATGATAAGTAACCAGATCACTCACTGATTTGTCTTGAAATAATAGGTCTTCCATTTACCAGAAGATGGAAAATCATACGACAAGATTACTAACTTGATAACTAACCCGATCACTCACTGGTTTGTCTTGAAATAATAGGTCTTCCATTTACCAGAAGATAGAAAATCATACGACAAGATTACTAACTTGATAACTAACCAGATCACTCACTAATTTGTCTTGAAATAATAGGTCTTCCATTTACCAGAAGATAGAAAATCATACGACAAGATTACTAACTTGATAACTAACCCGATCACTCACTGGTTTGTCTTGAAATAATAGGTCTTCCATTTACCAGAAGATAGAAAATCATACGACAAGATTACTAACTTGATAACTAACCAGATCACTCACTAATTTGTCTTGAAATAATAGGTCTTCCATTTACCAGAAGATGGAAAATCATACGACAAGATTACTAACTTGATAACTTGCCAGATCACTCACTGGTTTGTCTTGAAATAATAGGTCTTCCATTTACCAGAAGATAGAAAATCATACGACAAGATTACTAACATGATAAGTAACCAGATCACTCACTGATTTGTCTTGAAATAATAGGTCTTCCATTTACCAGAAGATGGAAAATCATACGGCAAGATTACTAACTTGATAACTAACCAGATCACTCACTGGTTTGTCTTGAAATAATAGGTCTTCCATTTACCAGAAGATATAAAATCATACGACAAGATTACTAACTTGATAACTAACCAGATCACTCACTGATTTGTCTTGAAATAATAGGTCTTCCATTTACCAGAAGATGGAAAATCATACGACAAGATTACTAACTTGATAACTTGCCAGATCACTCACTGGTTTGTCTTGAAATAATAGGTCTTCCATTTACCAGAAGATAGAAAATCATACGACAAGATTACTAACATGATAAGTAACCAGATCACTCACTGATTTGTCTTGAAATAATAGGTCTTCCATTTACCAGAAGATAGAAAATCATACGACGAGATTACTAACATGATAAGTAACCAGATCACTCACTGGTTTGTCTTGAAATAATAGGTCTTCCATTTACCAGAAGATAGAAAATCATACGACAAGATTACTAACTTGATAACTAACCAGATCACTCACTGGTTTGTCTTGAAATAATAGGTCTTCCATTTACCAGAAGATAGAAAATCATACGACAAGATTACTAACATGATAAGTAACCAGATCACTCATTGATTTGTCTTGAAATAATAGGTCTTCCATTTACCAGAAGACGGAAAATCATACGACAAGATTACTAACTTGATAACTAACCAGATCACTCACTGGTTTGTCGTGAAATAATAGGTCTTCCATTTACCAGAAGATAGAAAATCATACGACAAGATTACTAACATGATAAGTAACCAGATCACTCATTGATTTGTCTTGAAATAATAGGTCTTCCATTTACCAGAAGATGGAAAATCATGCGACAAGAATAGATAATCAATATATAGTAGTTATTATAATCAATATATGGTAATAATTCACTATATAAGAAAGGATATCAAATGAATATGTAAAAGAGAAAATGTAGTTACCATACAGGTTAATGTATTATTAAAAGTTCACCTTACCCCACCTACTCGTATAAGCTATATTTGTGCCTTCAGAATATGGACTTACGTGACATAGTTTAATATTTAGTTTAGCATCGTTAAAAATTATCTGGCTCTATCAATATTAAATGTTTTTTTTTTCTTTCTTTACAAAATTTTAATAATATTAAGATTTTGCTGAAGCTCTTACTTTTAAGCGTTCTTCCACTTAACCATAAAAAACTTTTTTACATAAAAAAGTTTTTTAACCATAAAAATTTGGTATTCATATTTGTTATTCAAAAAAAGCTAAAAGTGGCTAACAAATTTGGAATGTCTTAAAAAATCATCTTTAAACTTATCGAATAATTTGTTAGATACGAAATAACTTACTATGTATTATTTTATTTATCAAATCAAAATGATTATTAAAAATAACTATCCATATATTTGGAGCAATAGTTTTTTCTCTTATAAACATCTTACTCCATTTTATTTTCTGACACAAAAAATTTTATACTAGAAAATAATTCTAAAATTTGGTCAACTATAGATTCATTTTTATTTTATTTTATTTCAAAATTATTATGTTTGAATAAAAAAAGGCTTACGGTGTCAAAAACATCTGTCAAACATTGTAACAGTTTAGTTTAATTTTCAGAAAATTTCATTTACTATTGAATTTTTTTTAATCATAAAAAAAGAAAATTAAGTACTTAATTTAACAAAAAAATAGCAATAACAAATTCTTACTTAGATTTTAAGAACAGCTGCTTAAATTCAAAAAAAAAATATTTTTAATTTATCAAAATTGCGAAGGCAGAGACACAGTTTTCTGTAATTAAGATAAGTGATGAAATTCTGAAATTTTAATTAAACTCTCACTAATTCTCGTGTCTTATTTATAAGATAAATGTGCGAGTACTAGTGGGAATACTTTTAAAGAATCAGGTATTTCATTCGAAAATAATTCATCTGAGGGAATGGGATAAAATGCCGTATTGTGAACAACAACTGTGTAGTAATTGGCGTAGAATTTATAAACACAAACAGTGTTATCAAAATTTAGAATATCTTTGTGTTTTTCAATTCACAATACACCAATTTTCAAGTAAATGCATTCGCATGTATAGTTGGTTATTAACGTCTAATTAAGACAGATCTTGGGAATACCAAAAATTCTTAGTAGGAAAAATAAATTTAAAAACTTCACTCATGTAAATTTAAAATTAAATAACAAACTCTTACATAGGAATATTATCTATAAAGATGTTTCTAAAACCGCATTATTTATCGAATATAAAAATAATATTTCCAGTGAAACACATTCCGAGTCTTGAAATCATCCAGTACAAACCCGATTGAAAATGTTTTGGATTTTTTATTAACTATTTACTTATTTTCTTAAATTATTTATTTGTTTTTATTAGTTATTTTTTAATAATAGCACATTTTTGTTAATTATTTACAGCAATATTTTCAACAATATACATGCACAATCTACTATATCAAAGTATTGCATGGTCAATAAAAAGAGTTTGTTAAAAGAAGCAACGCTACTGACAAAACAGAACAATAAATAGAAGAAAAAAGCCGCTGCAATCCATTGAGAGATTCGATCATTTATGAATTGAAATGAAAACAATAATAAAGACGAATACTCATTTTTCTACAGTTACAAACAAATTGTTCGAAGCTTACAGCATAATTACTTTAATGGTGGCAACGGAATTTGTTTTAGCATTTTACATCTCAGTATAGGTTTACTTATATTTCATCAAACAAGAACAGTATATTTCAATCGATGATGCATATGATAAACCACTCTGCATTTAAGAGGACGCTATAATACGGGAGAAACTTTTCCTCGCAAATTCTCTTTCATCTTCACAACTAGTTTAAAATTTAAAGTATAGAAAAAGTGAGATCAGACAAACCTAGAGTAAGCCATGAAGTTTTTTTTATGCGGAAAAGAAACTTTCAAATTTTCCAAATAATTATGAGAACATAACTTAGGATTTTGTAATGGAGAATTTTATTTTTCTCCAATATCTTGTTTGCATTTTGAATTTTTTTTTCAGTAATTGAAACTTCATGATTAACTCTATATCTGTCCTAACTCGCTTTTTCTATTTTTAAATTATAAACTAATAATGTAGGTGAAAGAAAATTTGTGACGAAACGTTTCTCTCCTGGTTTGGCGTCTTCTTAACGCTAACAAATTAATTTTGCGAGAATTATAGACAAGATCAGTGTACGGTGTTTAAAACTTAATCTGGTATCAATATTGTTATAAAGAAGTAGCAAAACTATTTTCCCTTTTCTTTTTAAACAATCAATATAAAATTAAATGATCGAAACGAATATTCTGTATCTTCCTGTATATTTGTTTGCAGATATTATTGATATTATGCTAGTTACAAGCATGAGGAAATGAATATATAAGTGATAGAGTCATTATTAAAGCAGCGTCATTTACTTCATTCAAAAAATTTAAAGGAAAGTAAGAAAAATGTACAGAAAGCTTCTTGTAACCAACTAAGCAGCTAAAGTTAGAGCATTTAAACTGAATGTAAGGTTGTGCAGAGGGGGAAGCGTGAAAAACAAAACAATGCGAAGTAGTACGATTTTTAGAGGAAGAAGGTGAATTATTCCTTTCTGCAAACAAAATGCTGCGCAGACATCTCAAGTAGTAGTAACAGCAAATGCATAATGTTTATCCAAGTCATAAAAAGCAATCATTCGGCGTTAAACGTCTGCATTGCGTTTTTCTTCTGCCGTTAAAATTGTACTACTGCGCACTGTTTGGTTCAGAAAGTGTCCATCTTAGCACGGCTTTACATTCACTTTCGATGCTCTCATACAAATTGGAACTTAAACTGTTCTTTTGACTAGAGAAATTTTGTGTGGACTGATTTGAATTCATAATGCCTTGAATAGTTTTCAAAAAAACAGTTTTTCAAAAAAACAATAAAGTCACTAACTGCTATTCAACAACAAAAAAATCTATTTAAAGCAGTGAAAATATTCTTACATAACAGTGAATAAATTTGTTCTGATATTCAGTTAATTCTTATAGCTAAAAGACCTTTTAATTGAAAAGGACAATTGTTTAGTTGACATTGAATGCATTTCTTACGATATTAAGTCAATTCTGATCAATAAAAGACAAGTTTAAAAAGTTAATTTTTGACTTGCTTAATTTTAGGAAATCGTTTACAGTCGCTGCAATAATCATACTATTTCTGTCTATTTGCAATGGGAAAGAAAATATATCACCCGCGTGTCCAAGGTATCAAAAGACAATTCCATATTTGGATATTGCTGTGGAAATGATAGATAAAGCTAAAGAAAGTTACGTTTCAAGTAAGTGTTCTTTATATTTTTAACAAGACTATAGTCGAATGTAAGTATCTAACTTAATAGATCTTAGATATTTTAAGCATCTACTTTACAGATCTGAACAATGAGTTACATTTGCGTGATGCCAAGCCTGTGGATTGCGAAGAATTGCTAAAATCAGGGATCAATAAAATTGGAGTTTATGTTATTTGGCCACGAAGTCGAATAATACAAGAAAAATCTCTAGATGTCTATTGCGACATGATAACCGATGGTGGAGGATGGACTGTAAGTTAAAAAGATATTTTCACATGCGTGTAATTAAATTATATTTAACAAGCTAAAGTCTAAATTAAATTTGCTGATATTTGTTTCTTATGATTTGATTACATGATACTAATAAATACATTCAAAGTTTTGTACACATTTTTAATATAGTGTTCATATTTATAGGTCCTTCAGAGACGAAAAAATTTTTCCATGCCTAGAGACTACTTTTTCAGAGAATGGTTAAGTTATAAAACTGGATTTGGCGATATAGAGAAGGAGTTTTGGCTGGGTAAAATTTTTGGAACTTTATTTTATTTTTTACTTTATAACCGTCGTTAATCAGTCGATCCAAATTTAGGGTTCACGACTACCAATGTTCAACTCCGTAGCTTTGCAATTTTGATCCAAAAGACAAGGGAACTCCTGGATCAGGTATTGGGAGAAATTTTTCTTTGTGGAGGCCTTTTTGAAGGAACTAACCCGCATTTGCGCTAAAGGAAGGCCACGAAAAACTCCCACGGTTAGCCTGATGGCATGGGGATTCTAACCCATGATCCTCTACCACTGAGGATATTTAATGTCATCACTGTGGTCAGTGCAATCTGGGTGCGGAATTCGAATCAACCAGCCATCAACCCGATTTACTTCATTGGATGGAGAACGCTTTATTCCCTAAGCCACTACGGCTCTTTGGAACTTTGTGTAACTTTCTTATCTTGTATATAAAATGCATAAAATGCATTGTGCTGTTATTTAAATAGTATTGTTCAGTTATTTCACTATACTGCGATAATTTTAATATATTATTATTATTATTATAGTTGTTGTTGTAAACGAATCCCTACAAAACTTTTTATCTTCTTGCACTCTCGCACGGCTCTTTTATTGAAGTTGGCCCCCAATCGTGTTAAATAGAGTGATTCACTTCCATACCACTGAGTATATTTTATGGTTATGGAGGTAGGATCTCAATGCTTTAGATGCACTATACATAGAGGGTCTAATATATTATTATTTTACATTGGTGGATTCCTTCTTTTGCAATCTGGTTATATTTTATTGCTAGATACATAATCTTATTGAACATTAAATACAGTAATTTTCTTATTATAAATATGAAACAGTTTGATTGAAATTGGCTATTTTACCATCACTAGGCAATGAAAACATTTTTGCTTTGACTAACCAGCGACTGTATTCTGTTCGTTTTGACCTGAAAGATATGGCTGGGGAATCAAGATACGCACTTTATGACAGATTTTGGATAGACGATGAAGATCACTTTTACACGCTCCACATTGCGGAGTACAGTGGAAATGCAGGTGAAAAGATATATTTATTCAAGTCTTACAATACGAACTTACACTGGAAATTAAAATAAAAGAATTCAAGTAACTGTTTCAGTACCTAATTTAGATAGAGCACTAAATTAAAAAAAAATCTCTTTTATCGTCTTTTGAATAAAAATAAATTTTTTTTTGTCCATTTTCAGCAAAAATAATTTCTTAAAAATATTCCATTCGCGCAGTATTATAAATTTTTTATTTTATTTCTGCTCCCAAAATTGTCTATATTATTAAAGAGTAAATAAATTAGAATAATAACTTGACTGATAAGTTATGGTGAATATCGTGAGTTGAAAAAAATGTTGATACATCTACGCTGTCTGTAAAAATCGTGAGGAAAATATTCTAAGTCATAATTAAATTTTAAAATCTAATAAAACGCAAGAATATAAGACGAAATAAGTACTCATTAATCTCTCAATTTGCATCGCATGAACTATATACCATGATAAATAATCTCACTTAAGCAAAATCTCATAGGACAGAAAATCATTAAAACTTAGTATCAGAATTTCGTTTGGTCAGAATCTATGCTAAAAAAAATCACTTAAGACAGAATCATATAACAGAATATCGTGGTTCAGAATCACACGCAAACTATAGATAGTGGTAAATTATCTCATTTAGACAAAATATTATAAGACAGAAAAGCATAAAGACGAAATATTTTTTTGTCAGAATCTCGTTTGATCAAAATATCTCAAAGCACCTTTTGGAAAAAATATCTTCTGGGGAGGAATCCCGAGCTAGTAAAATTTCCACTGGACAAAGTACCGATCAATGCAATAATTAGTATCCTGACGTATTATCTTGTAACCAGAAAAAGAATGAAATGCAAAGAGGAGGACCCCACACAAACCTTATGGAAATTCATTCTTCGTCAAATTGGCAGAAAGTTTATTATGTAGTAGTTCAAAACATCTTGATCAAAAATCGTCATTTGACATGAAGTTCTAAAATGGATAATTTCCGTGATACGAAACCTCAAACAACAAATTTTATTTTATTTTATTACCGTTGTTGAAGACCCGACCCAATTTTGAGTCTACGACTACCGATGTTCAACTCTGTAACTTTGTAATTTTGAACTCTTCCCAGAAGACAAAGAAAATCCTGGATGAAGCATTGGAACAAACTAGCCATTGTGGAGAACTTTTTGATGGAACTAACCCGCATTTGCGTAACATAGAAAGGAAGGCCACGTATGGATTAGAGTCCCATTGCTGTCGAGTTAACCCGCGGTTAACTCGACTGCAAAGGGACTCTAACCCATGATCAGTCTACCACTAGGAATATTTTAAGTCAGCACTCGGGTTGTTGGTTGGTTGCACATTGGTACGAGCCGCGTGCAGAATTCATATCAACCAGCCATCGCTGAGATTCGAACCTGGGTCGCTTCATTCGGAGGCGAGAACTCTATTACCTGAGCCACCACCGCTTAACTACAACATATTAAATGTTCAGCTCATTTGGCAGAGAATTAATTTCCATAACATTTATGCGGGGTCTTTTTACGTCTTTCTTCATAGTACAGATAAGACGACAGGCATAACGACAATTATTTTTATTTAAAATGAGATCATTTTTATATTTCGTTTATTATCTTTAAAACTGCTTATAAGTCTTATTAGCAATAAAATTTTTGCCTTAAGTTTATGCCTTAATTTAAGTAAATGCCTTAAATTTCTACCCATTATGTATTGCAGGTGACTCTATGATAGAAGTTCACAACAATAAAAAGTTCTCCACAAGAGATAAGGACAATGACATTCATAAAGATAATTGTGCTCAAATGTTCAAAGGTGGATGGTGGTATGGTGGTTGCCACCATTCCAATCTAAATGGACTTAATTTACAAGGAAAACATGACAGCTATGCAGATGGTGTCAATTGGAAAAGCTTCAGAGGACACAACGAATCGTTAGAATTTACAGAGATTAAAATAAGACCGAAAAATTTCATAGGAAAGCCATCCCCAACAGAAGATTACGAAACACCTAAATAGCAAATCTGTCTAAAGAAATCTCAATGATGGGGCAATGCAGAAGCTTCAAATAGTTTCTTGTAAATTTTGTCCGATATCGCTTAAAACAGCTTTAATGATGAATACTTTGCGTACGAATAATTATGAGTAATCGATTACAAAATTTGTCCCATTTCGGTTGTTTCTTCCGAATCTATTGCCCCACATATTCAGAAACGACAACTCGCTAAATTTTCTAACACAATTCACAAACTGATTTTCTATTAAAAAGAAAAGAAATTTCAAGATAAGTTAATAAAATATCAAACATGACGTTGCACGATTTAAATTATTTAAGAATTTTACCTTACCTATATTATTCAGACGTTATTTTATAACACAATTTTTTATCACTGAGGAATTAATCATTAAATTTTGTTTTTAAAAAATTGTTACACCGTTCTGTTATGATTTTTAAGATTTAAAAATCGTTACTACTAATTTGTAAATGGAAGAACAACAAAAGACCTATAAGAGAAATTATTCCGAAAATAAGATTGATAATTCAATTTGTTGATATGTAGAACGTTGTCACTGGATGCTCAAAGCGTAATTTTTCATTTTAATCTATTGAAAATAGAAAACAAGGAATAAACAATATTTCGTTTAAGTAATTAAATAAACAAATAAGTAACAAATAATAAATAATAAAAAAAAAACTAATCTTATGAGAAAAAAAGCTTATAGCTCTTCTTAAGGTAACTACGACAAAATTGGATGAACTTGTCTGAATCAAAACAAATCAAGTTAATATGCAGATATCACGTCTAATGAAAGGCAAGTAATTAATTTCTTTAAACTTAATTTTATTTTTTTTAAAGTTAACTCATTAAATACTTTTAAATATTTTTTGAATGATCACAAGCTGAATTAATGAATATTATAAGTAAAATTTCAACTTTGAGTAAATTAGAAGCTTACACGTTGATTTATACAATATATTTGAAGCTTATACGCTTACAAAACGAAATAAACCTTTTGTCTTTCCTTTATTTCTAGTCTGAGAGCTTGCAATTGGTGAAATCTCAAAGATTCGCTTCATGGCATTCACACGCTTGGTGTTGCGGCCAAAAGAAAGGATATGTAAGATTACTATTGATTACTACATTTGATCTAAATTCTTCTACTACAATAGCATGTGAGAAAATAATTTCTTTTCGTGCAAGAAAAATGGCGCAAAAGGTGACTAACTAATAGTATGAAAAATATAAAGGGTACCTCTGCAACTTTTAAAAGCAATAAAATATTTTAATAAAGCATAAGTTATGAAATAATGATTTGCGCCTTTTTCATATTAAGCTGCTGACAAATGAATTTTCAATCTTTTATGTAATACTTAAAGTTTTTCTCTTCTTTCATAATTATATGTATTGTTTTATGTTTTAAAGTACTGTTGTATTATGTTACAAATAAAACAGAACTGAAATTTCCAACTAATTTCACTAAAAACAACATTCTGCGATTACTTTATTATGATTTACTATCTTAAAATTATATGAATAAAATTTTTATAATAATGGCATTTTAATTTATAAATTAAGTAGGAAGCTACTGCCTTCTGCTCTCTATGGCTCACCACTTCATAACAACTTTTGTAGTTCTATCCAGATTGATTATTTTTTCTTTGTATAAATAACTAACTGAATACTATTACGGGGTGAATAAAAAAAGAAAATAATCAACAAATCAGTACTGAACAACATTACGAAATCATACACAAAGCTGAAAGGCATTTAACGACATAGACATATAAGACATAGAACGAAGCTAAAATAATTTCGATTATTTATTTATTTATTTATTATTTTTGCTGCCGGTCCAGTTGGTTTTGCTTTATTAATTTTATTTTATAACCGTCGTTGAACAGTCGAGCCAATTTTTTGTGTTTACAACTACCAATGTAGCTTTGTACCAATGTACTCCGTAGCTTTGTAATTTTTCATTTTAATCTATTGAAAATAGAAAACAAGGAATAAACAATATTTCGTTTAAGTAATTAAATAAACAAATAAGTAACAAATAATAAATAATAAAAAAAAAACTAATCTTATGAGAAAAAAAGCTTATAGCTCTTCTTAAGGTAACTACGACAAAATTGGATGAACTTGTCTGAATCAAAACAAATCAAGTTAATATGCAGATATCACGTCTAATGAAAGGCAAGTAATTAATTTCTTTAAACTTAATTTTATTTTTTTTAAAGTTAACTCATTAAATACTTTTAAATATTTTTTGAATGATCACAAGCTGAATTAATGAATATTATAAGTAAAATTTCAACTTTGAGTAAATTAGAAGCTTACACGTTGATTTATACAATATATTTGAAGCTTATACGCTTACAAAACGAAATAAACCTTTTGTCTTTCCTTTATTTCTAGTCTGAGAGCTTGCAATTGGTGAAATCTCAAAGATTCGCTTCATGGCATTCACACGCTTGGTGTTGCGGCCAAAAGAAAGGATATGTAAGATTACTATTGATTACTACATTTGATCTAAATTCTTCTACTACAATAGCATGTGAGAAAATAATTTCTTTTCGTGCAAGAAAAATGGCGCAAAAGGTGACTAACTAATAGTATGAAAAATATAAAGGGTACCTCTGCAACTTTTAAAAGCAATAAAATATTTTAATAAAGCATAAGTTATGAAATAATGATTTGCGCCTTTTTCATATTAAGCTGCTGACAAATGAATTTTCAATCTTTTATGTAATACTTAAAGTTTTTCTCTTCTTTCATAATTATATGTATTGTTTTATGTTTTAAAGTACTGTTGTATTATGTTACAAATAAAACAGAACTGAAATTTCCAACTAATTTCACTAAAAACAACATTCTGCGATTACTTTATTATGATTTACTATCTTAAAATTATATGAATAAAATTTTTATAATAATGGCATTTTAATTTATAAATTAAGTAGGAAGCTACTGCCTTCTGCTCTCTATGGCTCACCACTTCATAACAACTTTTGTAGTTCTATCCAGATTGATTATTTTTTCTTTGTATAAATAACTAACTGAATACTATTACGGGGTGAATAAAAAAAGAAAATAATCAACAAATCAGTACTGAACAACATTACGAAATCATACACAAAGCTGAAAGGCATTTAACGACATAGACATATAAGACATAGAACGAAGCTAAAATAATTTCGATTATTTATTTATTTATTTATTATTTTTGCTGCCGGTCCAGTTGGTTTTGCTTTATTAATTTTATTTTATAACCGTCGTTGAACAGTCGAGCCAATTTTTTGTGTTTACAACTACCAATGTAGCTTTGTACCAATGTACTCCGTAGCTTTGTAATTTTTCATTTTAATCTATTGAAAATAGAAAACAAGGAATAAACAATATTTCGTTTAAGTAATTAAATAAACAAATAAGTAACAAATAATAAATAATAAAAAAAAAACTAATCTTATGAGAAAAAAAGCTTATAGCTCTTCTTAAGGTAACTACGACAAAATTGGATGAACTTGTCTGAATCAAAACAAATCAAGTTAATATGCAGATATCACGTCTAATGAAAGGCAAGTAATTAATTTCTTTAAACTTAATTTTATTTTTTTTAAAGTTAACTCATTAAATACTTTTAAATATTTTTTGAATGATCACAAGCTGAATTAATGAATATTATAAGTAAAATTTCAACTTTGAGTAAATTAGAAGCTTACACGTTGATTTATACAATATATTTGAAGCTTATACGCTTACAAAACGAAATAAACCTTTTGTCTTTCCTTTATTTCTAGTCTGAGAGCTTGCAATTGGTGAAATCTCAAAGATTCGCTTCATGGCATTCACACGCTTGGTGTTGCGGCCAAAAGAAAGGATATGTAAGATTACTATTGATTACTACATTTGATCTAAATTCTTCTACTACAATAGCATGTGAGAAAATAATTTCTTTTCGTGCAAGAAAAATGGCGCAAAAGGTGACTAACTAATAGTATGAAAAATATAAAGGGTACCTCTGCAACTTTGAAAAGCAATAAAATATTTTAATAAAGCATAAGTTATGAAATAATGATTTGCGCCTTTTTCATATTAAGCTGCTGACAAATGAATTTTCAATCTTTTATGTAATACTTAAAGTTTTTCTCTTCTTTCATAATTATATGTATTGTTTTATGTTTTAAAGTACTGTTGTATTATGTTACAAATAAAACAGAACTGAAATTTCCAACTAATTTCACTAAAAACAACATTCTGCGATTACTTTATTATGATTTACTATCTTAAAATTATATGAATAAAATTTTTATAATAATGGCATTTTAATTTAGAAATTAAGTAGGAAGCTACTGCCTTCTGCTCTCTATGGCTCACCACTTCATAACAACTTTTGTAGTTCTATCCAGATTGATTATTTTTTCTTTGTATAAATAACTAACTGAATACTATTACGGGGTGAATAAAAAAAGAAAATAATCAACAAATCAGTACTGAACAACATTACGAAATCATACACAAAGCTGAAAGGCATTTAACGACATAGACATATAAGACATAGAACGAAGCTAAAATAATTTCGATTATTTATTTATTTATTTATTATTTTTGCTGCCGGTCCAGTTGGTTTTGCTTTATTAATTTTATTTTATAACCGTCGTTGAACAGTCGAGCCAATTTTTTGTGTTTACAACTACCAATGTAGCTTTGTACCAATGTACTCCGTAGCTTTGTAATTTTTCATTTTAATCTATTGAAAATAGAAAACAAGGAATAAACAATATTTCGTTTAAGTAATTAAATAAACAAATAAGTAACAAATAATAAATAATAAAAAAAAAACTAATCTTATGAGAAAAAAAGCTTATAGCTCTTCTTAAGGTAACTACGACAAAATTGGATGAACTTGTCTGAATCAAAACAAATCAAGTTAATATGCAGATATCACGTCTAATGAAAGGCAAGTAATTAATTTCTTTAAACTTAATTTTATTTTTTTTAAAGTTAACTCATTAAATACTTTTAAATATTTTTTGAATGATCACAAGCTGAATTAATGAATATTATAAGTAAAATTTCAACTTTGAGTAAATTAGAAGCTTACACGTTGATTTATACAATATATTTGAAGCTTATACGCTTACAAAACGAAATAAACCTTTTGTCTTTCCTTTATTTCTAGTCTGAGAGCTTGCAATTGGTGAAATCTCAAAGATTCGCTTCATGGCATTCACACGCTTGGTGTTGCGGCCAAAAGAAAGGATATGTAAGATTACTATTGATTACTACATTTGATCTAAATTCTTCTACTACAATAGCATGTGAGAAAATAATTTCTTTTCGTGCAAGAAAAATGGCGCAAAAGGTGACTAACTAATAGTATGAAAAATATAAAGGGTACCTCTGCAACTTTTAAAAGCAATAAAATATTTTAATAAAGCATAAGTTATGAAATAATGATTTGCGCCTTTTTCATATTAAGCTGCTGACAAATGAATTTTCAATCTTTTATGTAATACTTAAAGTTTTTCTCTTCTTTCATAATTATATGTATTGTTTTATGTTTTAAAGTACTGTTGTATTATGTTACAAATAAAACAGAACTGAAATTTCCAACTAATTTCACTAAAAACAACATTCTGCGATTACTTTATTATGATTTACTATCTTAAAATTATATGAATAAAATTTTTATAATAATGGCATTTTAATTTATAAATTAAGTAGGAAGCTACTGCCTTCTGCTCTCTATGGCTCACCACTTCATAACAACTTTTGTAGTTCTATCCAGATTGATTATTTTTTCTTTGTATAAATAACTAACTGAATACTATTACGGGGTGAATAAAAAAAGAAAATAATCAACAAATCAGTACTGAACAACATTACGAAATCATACACAAAGCTGAAAGGCATTTAACGACATAGACATATAAGACATAGAACGAAGCTAAAATAATTTCGATTATTTATTTATTTATTTATTATTTTTGCTGCCGGTCCAGTTGGTTTTGCTTTATTAATTTTATTTTATAACCGTCGTTGAACAGTCGAGCCAATTTTTTGTGTTTACAACTACCAATGTAGCTTTGTACCAATGTACTCCGTAGCTTTGTAATTTTGAACCCAATCCAGAAAATAAGAGAACTCCTGGATCATGTATTAGGAGAAATTTGCCTTCGTTTAGGACTTATTGATTAAACTAACCCGCATTTGCGTTGCATGGATGGCCTTCCACGGTTAGCATGACGACAAGGGGACTCTAACCCATGATCCGTCTACCAATGAGTATATTTTACGTCAGTTTTACGTCAGCACTGTGGTCGGTGAGAGCCAGGTGCGAATTTCGTATCGACCAGCCATCTCTGGGACTCAAACCCGTTTCACCTTATTGGAAGACGAACGCTCTAATCCCTGAGCCACCGCGGCTCTACCTTATTAATTAAGTAAAACACGATTTTTGTATTTCATCCATCAGATTAGATTTCTTGTTCATGGTAACCCGTGCTGAGGCCTTCTCTTCTAGGAGGTGTTGTGTCTAAATTTACCACTATTAAGTAATCGTTTTTTTTTTCGGCATATATCCATTTCGAGGCTTCGAGAGGCTGTAAGACACTTATTTCCACAATATCTGTTGTTGATATGCAAATAAAATCCCATTTTTCTCCTCCCTCTCTGGTAAGTTACGCGAGTTGCGTAATTTGATGTGACGACTTCCCGATAGGGGAAATCGAAATATATTAATTGTAGAAGCTGACTTAGTTAGTTAGTTGGTTGATACAGTTGTATTCTTTTGCATAGCACTGTGTGTGCACGATATTATTTCCGCATTTATGTTTCAATAAACTCTTTATTTGCCGGCATTTGCTTCTGTGTTATTCGACATAACAACAATATCGATATTTAAACTGCAGTTTTCATGCCTTTTTAATCATTATCAATTACATCACAATAATTTTTGGAATTTATATCACTATATTTATATCACTATATATCACAATAAATTTTAGAATTTATATCACTATATTTGGTACTTTCTACATATCCTGCGATATTTGAGTACTGTGCGAAAGCAGTGGTAGCAAACGAAGCTGAAATTTTGGAATCAAACAAAATTCTTATGAGATCTTGACAAGGAATATAGAGCATGGCAATTTCTCTATCTGAATTTTAATATCCTGTTTAAAATATTTATAAGTAAAAAAGGTTCTTTTGATTCTAATTCATTAAAATATTCATATTCCAACTTTGCTACCACTGGAAATACGAGGGTTGCTATTTATATTTCTGACCTAATAATAAAAAAACAAATATGTAGGATCGAAATTGGTTTTATTGTTTTTCAAAATATTCTCTATGATGATCAATACACTTTTGCATGCGTTTGAACCAATTTTCAAAGCACTTTTTCCAGTCCGATTGAGGTAACTCCAAAACATGCGTTTTGAATGCATCAACCGCTTCTTCGGGGTTCGAAAATCGTTGTCCACGTAATTTATTTTTGATGTGTGGGACCACGACCACGATTAAATTCGTTATACCAATTTTTTACAGTGCTGTAGGATGGCGCTTTATCGCTGAATAAAGAATTAAGTTCATCGAAGCACTCTTGTCTTGACAATCCACGTCGAAAGTTATGCAAAATAATGGCATGAAAATGTTCACGATTCAATTCCATTTTTTGAAAGAGAAGAACTTTTCAATTTACTGTCAACAACACAAATGAAGCTATAATGGTAAATCGTCTGCTGAATTTATGTTTAAAAATATCAAACTTTCGATTAAAATCGTCTGCGGTCGCCTAGCAACACTTACTGTTGCCAAGGCCAGAAATATATATAGCAACCCTCGTCTCGTATATTGTCTGAAACTACGAAAATCCTTTTTTAGAATTGTTATCAAAACAGCACCAATTACCACGATACCGATAGTACGTATTAGCAAAATTAATTAAGATAGCGATTTTCTATAGTTCCTCTAAGTGAATAAGTATCTCTTCTCCATTAATTTTGTTTTATAATACATAGCTTATTTTTTTATTTAAAATAATGCATATTAACAATTTTAACTAAGTATAGGTATCAATAATAATGTAGAGATTTTTTGACGTCCCTCAAAATGAATAAATATCATTTCTACGTTAAGTTTGCCTTTTATAGTGCTTAGCTTTTTGATTTTATTATGCATATATATAAATTATTTCAGTTTAGTTGGAGTCATTTATAGTTTGGTGATTTTTTACGTTTCTCCGAAACGAATTAGTACCACTTTTTATTAATTACATCTTACAATACATAACTATTTTCTTTTTCATTGAAATTACCGTTGATTTTAAATTATTAACCTTTATAAAAACAGATTTTCCAATAATTAATATAAAAAAAAATTTTTTTTTAGTCATTGAAAATAAACTCATGGTTTCAGACTACTTTAGAAATATTAATTTGGTGAAGTAGTCCACAAATGCTACCACATTAACGCTATTCATTGAAATTATCTGATATAGCGAATAAAAAATTATTATATATTCAAGTACATACAATAAACTATAAGCTAGAAAATTGAACTTTAGGCTAGCAAATATCACTGTTGTTATCTTTCAAATATTTGAAAAATTGAATCATAGTCGAATTTAAGACAATGGCTAACACTTAACCTATCAGAAAATTCCTTTGCAGGAATTCAGAAAATTTTTTTGCTCATCCCGATTGGACTGTTCGTAATAGAATGTTTCTAATGTCAATTGTGTCCTTCCTCGTGTTTCGAACTATGCCAAATTTCTTAGCTTTCGATCGGATGGTTTAGGAGTCTATAAAGACAACATAGACTGACATTAATTTTTATGTATATATAGTTATATAGTTAGTAATAGTTTTTTCTATAGGTGCCCCTTTCTTATTTTGGGTGATTTTTATGTCCCCAAAAATGGGATCGTCTTGTATTTTACAAATCTTTTGAAAACATTTAAAACACGAAATTTAACATTTAATATTAATATATCAACAAGAAATATTAACATTAACTAAATACTTTAACGTGTAATATTGATGTTAATTTATCAACATTTAATTTAACATTAGTCAAAACCTTATTCTAAAAACCTTATCATTCAAAATATTATCATTTTGGTCTAATTAAAAAAAAAATGCATAATTATTTTTCCAGATGTTTTTCTAAAGGTAAATTGGTAAAATTCTAATGTTAATCGAAAATGGTAATGGAAAAGGGTGAAAGAATAATGGTTGTTAAAATTTTAAAATAAACCAATACATATGAATAAACCATGAACCAATCATATAAGGATTAAAAAAAATGTTGTGGTAATCCGAAAGTGAGGTCAATAAAAGCAAAGAATGTCATGGTAACCAGAAACAGAGTTTCACCAAAATTGAAAAATTTACTTACATTTCAAGAAGAAGATCACAGATACCCACACATGTGACCTATGACGTCAGCGCCAGCTGAACATTTATAAGCAAAATGACGTGTTAGAGCTAAGTTTCTCACATAAGCCAGAAGATTAGTAAACGTTAAAGTCAATTAAATACAGCATCGTATCACACATTCAATTGGTAGAAATACAATTCTTTCTCATTTACGTCTTTTTCTTAACTTAGATTAATTTTTTTATATATATATTTTATAGTAACCGTGATATATTTTTGTTTTTTGTATCTGGCAACTCGGTGCATAAATAGTTTATTTATGTTCTACATTGCTTCGTGTCTGTCTTTGTGTTAAGCAAGAAATATATAGTGAAAGAATTGAAATCTTCGAGAAAGAATATAGAATGTGTAACTTTAGAGAATTGATACTTGACAGCGAGCTTGGTTAATAGAATGAAAAGAACAGGTGCTAACATATAGAAATGCCACCTTTAAACAACAAATCCGGATCGATATACCCACACTACGTCACTTGCCCATTGAAATTTGTTGCCAAACCAAAGAGCTTCAGATTTTACTCTTATAAAGATTAAATTTAGATCCAGACAGCGTTTCTTAAATCTTAAATAAGAATTATATCATGCTGATGTTTACCACTTACAACTGATGTAATAATTATTTCACTATCGTTGATACCGGCAAAAAAAAGAAGGAAAGAAATTCAGTCCTTTTTCCGAGGTTAAATGAGGGATATATAGAATGGCGATACGGAACGTTGATTTAAAAATAGTACTATATCTAATAACTATCTATAATACTATATAAAATAACCATACATGATAACTATACATAATAAGTAAATATATTTGTGTTCTTTAGAAATGATTTTCGAATTTTTGATTAACTTATGGTTCAAAATTTTGTAAAATTTTCCAACCATTCATGTTTTGAGTTTCCTCTTGTTTGAAGATTTTTCTTTACGGCTGCCTCGCCGTAACTCTTATTTTTGAAATTGTATCTGTTTTCATGGGCTTTGGACAAATTCTGGTACTCCTCATCTTCAAAATATGTTTGTTACCTTTTTTTTAAATGGTTTTTTTTTTTTTTTCTTTTTTTTTTGATGCCTCGTCTATTATGTTTGAACACTCAAACTCCTATTTTCTGAGTAACTACTATTGTTAATTTTAAGATTTCACTAAATTCTTTGAGGCCTTCTGGTGTTGCCATGAATCGCCACCAAGCATACCTTTTTGAATTCTCTTTTTTACTGAGAGGTCACGTGCGTGCACTTAGAGTCTACAGTATTCTACGGATGCCCCTAACGGGGGCGGGACGGGGTTAAGCTTTGATAATAAGTAAATATAATAAATTATACTCATAAATGATAATAGTGTCTATACGAGGCACACATAAATATTATAAAGCTTGAAATGTTGAAATCTTGAAATTTTCCTATTAATAAATATGCATCCTAATAAATCTTATTAAAGGAGGTGTTTATTTTTTTATGATTGAAAATCAGGAAAAGAGAGAGGATTAAATGAAATAAAACTAATATTGACACTGGAATAATATTGAATAATATTGAAACGCCATTATTGATATTCGATTAGAGCTTTGTAATGAATATTTCCATTTTAGGGTATTATGACAACCTTATACGTAGCATTTATTTTAGCTCGGAGTTGCTCAGACATTTGTATACTTAGAGTTTTAAAGGTAAGTAGATTCTAGCCAGGTTGGAAAATTTTCACTCGCTAGTTCGCCATTGATGGTGACCGATTGTTTAGGGCTAGCGATAAATTTTGCCTGATAAAATCTTGTTTCCAATCAAATTGCCATCCATATTTTTCGCAGAGTTAGCGTTGGAAAATCCGGGGGGAATCCGAGGACGCAACTTCGGCAAAATTACGAAACTGCGGAACTCAAAACTCGCTAAATTAATTAACTCAGAATTTCCATAAACGGCCCCTCTAACCTATTCTGACCCTTTTTAGTGCCGAAAGGCAGCGATATACAAACACGAAGTGTTAAAATTATTGTAGATAATTAATGACTTTTAATGATACGTGGATAATGTTAAAATCATTGAAACTTTATGGCATCCTTATTTTAAATATTTTTTTTTTCATTATTTTTTTGCAGTAAATATATTTCATATTTTCTACAACCTTTTATGGTTTTTGTAACCAAAAAGTTCTTCAAACAAAATTTGTCAAAATTTTAAAAATTTCTTGTATTTTTCGGGAAAATATTAGACAGCAAAAACTTTAGTCTGGCTTGTACATTTAGAAATGAAATGCTCTGTGTTAGCTTCGAGATTACATCGAAATAATAACCAATCAAAATTAAACTTCTTAAGCGTTTACTAGAGGTTATCAAACTGCACGTTTTTGTATTATCTCAAATTATACTAGTGCTATTGAAAATTATAGACTCTTATCAAATTTGGTCCCGACCGGTACGATACTAAAACTGTATTTTATTTATAATTTTATCAATTGTCAATACCAAAGAGTTATCATAAAAATTACCTACTTTTTGGTGCTCTCACCTAGTTATAAAACACGTTAAATTTTACCGCATTCTTGTAGTTTTAATTTAACTTTTTTTTTCAGAGCGAGAAAATTAAAAAACCGTATTAAAGTATCTAAATGGATATTCAATAACTCAATTCTTTACCTTTCCAATCAAACCCAATGCAAATGGCAGGAATTTAATCATTATAAATTAAAAATTTAAAAATATAGCATTTATAATTGGCTGGTAATTTTTTCATATGGATTTCAAATGAAATATCAGAAGACTTTTTTTTATTTTCCAATTTATCAATACATGTATCTGTTAATTAAAATTTTATAAATTAAATGTAACAAGTAAGTAAACGAAAGGTTTTTTACAGTAAATGACGCGCCTTAAAAATTGCATTAGATGAGTAGTTCTTAGAAATTAACTTTGAATATTCAAAGTAAACAGATACAGTTTCTAAAAAAAAACTTATCTGATTTCTCTGTCTAGTTACGCTGGGTATTCCCTATTAGATGGTGGAAAAAGATTTCTTTATTTCTTTGAAAATCTTGTAATGACTTGAGCTTCGAAAACAAAGACTTCCCTGTATGATAACATGTTTTCTACGTATTGCGATTACTTCTCTCATTTTCAAAAAGGTAACTGAATTAGCGTTGAATTTAAGGAATTACGCCAAAATACAGAAAATAGAGTGTGAATTAAATCCATAAATGATGAAAATCAACATTATATATTGAAAGAAATAGTAGAAACTAAAGAAACTATTCTAATTATGTAAGTAATATTTTTATGCTCCTTTAATATATTTCTTTAAAAAAATATTTAGAAATAACATTTTAAATTGTTTTGTTAAAAATATATATAATTTGAAAAATTTTATAAAAACTCGTATTGCAACGTTATTTAAGGGTTGATAACTAAATTTACTCATTAGATGACTGACGCGCTGATTCCCGTGACAGGTACAAAAATAATTTGCGTTTATTTTCTACTGCAGAAAATGGGACTATTTTATTCCTATATCTATAAATGTTTGAATCCTTTCAAAATTTCTTTTTTTTTATATTCTAAAAATGTCAAAAGCGTCAAGTTGAGCATTGTTTTGTATTATTATTGATTTTTTCTTATGTAAATATTAAGAAATGAAAATAAAAACTCTTTATTTAATACGATTTTTTTTTTACATATAATAAATCAATTGTTTGAACAGAAGTTCGAATGGTATTAAAGGTTGAAAAAACTAAAATACATCTTTGCTTTTGAGATATAGAAATTTTTAACAAGGGAATTATACCGATTATTTTAATACATAGGCTAGGCAAATATGATTGATGCTACTGTTTAAATGAAGAATAAACTTATTAAACGCCTCGTTATAAATAGAGATACAACATTTAAAGAACTCAGCTTTACCTTTCCGCCGCTATTCTCTATCTTCCTTTTTACACCCGACCGTAACAAGTTTCCAAACCCAGATATTTCTATGTTTATTTACCATTTTCCTCTTCAAGCCGAAAATCCCATATCAAAACTCGAAAATATATTCCGAAAATCACCCATTGTTAAATAACAAAATAAAAAATATTATTTCTGTATTATTATTGAAAATATTATTATTCAAAACTTATATTTTAATTAATTATAATAAAACTTTTCATTCATTAAAACCAGTTAGTTAAAACAGTAAAAACTAATTTTAATTTTTTTTTTTAAATTTTTGATGCATAACATTGCTGTTTAAACTGTAGTAATGTTTCTGAAGGGATTAAAAACTTTTCGATCAGATATATGGCGGGAAATTAATTTTAAGTAATTACAATTTTAAAAGCAATTTTACCGCAAATTTTTCATATAGATTTTGAATGAAACGTCGGAAGAGTTTCAATTAATTAGTTCTCAAATAAAGAGTCAGTAAAAAGAACTGCTTAACATATATATATATATATATATATATATATATATATATATATATATTCGAACTTCTGTTCAAACAATTAATTTATTATATGTAAAAAAAAATCGTATTAAATTAAGAGTTTTTTTTTTTTTTTCATAGTCCGGATCAAAATAAATCAAATTAATATGCAGCAAGTGATTCATTTCTTCAAGCGGAAATTTATTTTAATTTTTAAATTTAACTCATTAAAATACTTTTAAATATTTTTTGAATGATCACAAACTGAATTAAGGAAGATTGTTAAGTAAAATTTCAACTTTGAGTAAATTAGAAGCGTACACGCTAATTTATACAATATATTTGAAGCTTATACGTTTACAAAGCGAAATAAACATTTTGCCTTTCCTTTATTTCCAGTCTGAGTATATATATATATATTTAGCAAATTTAGTTCATTTAGAGCCAAAAAGCCTGGTAGGAAATTCGAATGCAATTTTTTTATAATTTATTAAAGATATCAAAAAATATATATATTTCCTTTTTTAAAAAAAATTGCTATCTCTTTTTTATTGGCTTTTCAATGTAAATAATTTCATAAAGGCAACCAAAGTATTAAATACAAATGGTTTATTGATTAGATTTTTAAATTTAATTAAAAGTTCCAAAATCATTGCGGGTTAAAAAAAAAATCCTAACTCTTAGAATCCCTTTCCGCTGAACCCTAGGGTACCACGGAACACCATTAGACAGCTGTCTTAAATCATCCTTCTTGGCATTATGAAGCTCAAATGAATAAAAAAAGATTAAATTTCTATCTCAATTATTAAATATTATTAGTAATAGTATCAAATAGTAATAGTAATTAGGTAGATATAATAGTAATTAATGTAGATAAATATTGCATTTTTTTACTTTTTTATTTTTAGGAAATCCTTTCTAGTCATACTGTGCTTCATTTTATTCTTATCTAATTGTGATGGAAAGGAAAAGTCGTCCTCTGCATGTTCCAAGGAAGAAAAAACCATTTCTTACTTAGATATAGCAATGGAAATGATTGATAAAGCTAAAGAAAATTATATTTCAGGTAAGTATTCATGACGATACTTTACAAGGAAATGATACCACTGTAATATAGAGTTTTGATTATCACACAAAAACCGTCTGTAGATTTTGAAGCCTAAATTGTTGTATGTTATTCCCCTTGAGGAAATATTAATAGTTTCTAGATTATCTTCTCAAAATAATTTATTTGTATTTTGAAAGGAAATGAGATAATATTAAAATTTAAAGATTCAGTAATGCTGCGAAAAGGTGTGCACTTTTTACTGTCACCAACACCAGTTCAAAACTAAAACAGAAATTTTCTTGCATATTTTAATTAATTAATTAATTAATTAATTTTAATTAATTTTTAATTAAAATATGCTTAATTAATTTTTTTCACGTTTTGCGGATGAACTATGTGATTGATTTTAAGATTGTATTTTTTTAGATGCACCAAAATAAGCACATTTTTAATAACAATAATGGAATGATGAAATTTGAATATTTCAATTTTCAAAGTGCTTAAATTTGGCACACCATTTATAATAATTATCCTTTGAACTGAATCATTAAATTTGAAAAGAATTTCCAAACAAATTTAGATAATGACATTATTTTAAAATAGATAAGAATTAATGAAGTTCAGGTAAATATTGGGTTTTGAACTGATGCCATCTCTGAAAAAGTGAAGCACACCTTTCCTTCACGAAACTGGATCCTTGTTTCTACTATGTATTTCCCTTTCTTTTCATCGAAGTTAATTTTTTTATCGAAACAGCTTAGGAATCAATTTAGTAGTCTCAAAATAAATAATAGTCAATGCGTTAAGGCCTGTTTAGACGATCCAATTTCTTGGACAGAGATTGATTGATATTGATGGAAAATTGTTTTGCTTTGAGCTTGGATCGTGTAAACAATCATCCAAGTACTTGGTCTAACTTCTTGAACGATAGTAGAGCATGTTCTACTTTCCGTCCAAGTTTTTTCTCCTTTAACCAATCAGTGTCTTAGGTTTTGTGACGTCAACAAGCAGGCAGCAAATTATGTCATTTTGTTGTCTGTTTTCTTATATTTTAGTCCAAATAAATTGATTTGTTGCGGTTTAGTTGTGTTATAATGATTTTATTTGAATTTATCCCGTACTTTTAAACTTATATAAGTATTATTTTATAATGTTGAATATGAGCAAGTTTTTCTTTCGACGAATCAGTGACATGCAAGAACTTGGATAGTGTCGACGAATCATCCAATTTCTTGCACAGAGAAATCCCTCCAATTTCTCGGATTCAAGAACTTGGAACGTGTAAACAGGCCTTAAAATCACCTAGAGTCAAAGTTTTGTGTTACATATGGTGTCGTTTCTGCGCTCTGCAGCGAATCTTTCAAAGAGTGTAGGCAATACTTTATAGGTCAAAATTCCCAATTGCAAGCACTTACTACCAAGCCTCTAGATTGTGAAGAACTGCTAAAATCAGGAACTAATAAAAGTGGAGTCTACGTGATTTGGCCACAGAATCGAATAATGGATAGAAAGCCTCTTGATGTGTATTGTGACATGGAAACCGATGGCGGAGGATGGACAGTAAGTTTAAAAAGATATTTTATCGCATTACATTTAGTAAACTGAATTTCAAATTACGTTTCTTATACTTTGCCTTTATTACATCATTGCATAATTTGCATAATAAACACGAATTATCATGTTAATTTTATTTATATTTCAAGGTCATTCAGCGGCGGGGAAATTTCTCAATGCCAAAGGACTATTTTTTCAGAGAATGGTTAAGTTATAGAACTGGATTTGGCAACGTAGAAAAGGAATTTTGGTTAGGTGAGACGATTTCCAAATTATAATAATGCTAGACATCAAATTTAAATCAGATTTCATCAGAAAGCTGTGATTAACGTAACACGTGCTTGCTGAACCTGATTGGCTTTTGAATAGAAAAATGCCACGATTTACCTACGATGATGTTACTTGCAGGTATTCAATTTATGTTGATGTTATGAGAACCACCAGCTTCACTATTCTTTAAAAGAAATTTTATCAATGCATTAATTGACAAAGTTCTTTATCATAACAACTTTGAATCATGTGCAAAATATTATTTAGCGATCAATAATATAGAAGAAATGTGAATATTTTTAATCCATTGGGAAAATGGGTGTTGTTCTAGGTTTTTCATGCCCGCACACTTTTCGACTAGATCAACCTCATTGGCTATATAAACTTCAACACAGTAATTACTAATAAAGATATGTGAAAGTAATAAAACATTAGGCTATTTAAGCGTTAATAAAAGCGCAGCACAAGATCAAATAAAAAAAAAGCAGAAGATAAGCCTAATATTTATTTTTAAATTTTGGTTAGATTTGGTTATTAACTTCCCACAAAAGTTACAGACTCTTTCAGTAGTCTGCAAATTTGACCTATGATTCGAAGTCAATACTGAACCATGTGTGCTTTTCTATATAATTTAGATGGAAGGCACCCCACCTCTACACTACGCTCTTCGAGTATCTAACCGTTTTTTAACCCCCAAAACAATAAATTTGAAATATGGTATAAAAAAAAACTTAAATTCAATCTTTCCGTGGAACAAAATTGCATCCATTTATGTATGATAGTTATATCTAGGTGCTTATACAAAATCGCTAATGACCTAAAGCAATTTTCTCTTCTTCAAACTACATTGTTTTTTATTGCTAAATAAAATTTCTCTTTTGTCCAAGTCAATTATTACGCACATATGTTTTTAACATACAATTGCTCAATTAAACGTTTCAGCTTTGAAACTTGAGATACGTATCTTATAATTGTTATTTCCCTTTTCAAACGACATGTTTTTTGAAGTATTGTATTTTTTCCCCTAAATATTGAAACTGTTTGATTGGAACTAGTTATTTTACCATCACTAGGCAACGACAACATTTTCGCTTTGACTAACCAGCGATTGTATTCTATTCGCTTTGATCTGAAAGATATGGCTGGTGAATCAAGATATGCACTCTATGACAGATTTTGGATAGATGATGAAGATCACTTATACACGCTCCACATTTCAGAGTACAGTGGAAATGCAGGTAATATGTTAACTAAATTCAAATACAGTTAATAAAAAAATAATTAAGGAGCTTAGTTTTACGGTCAACCTTTCATCCCATCCCTCAAATCAAAAGACCTTTTTCCCGCTTGCAACTAAAAAATTTTAAAAATTGAAAAGAATAATCTCAAAGACCAACTTCGCCTCCTAAAAGCTATCGTTTTGACCGTAGTCACCTTCGAACATTCGAACTCAATCTTTAGCTTCGAACGTTATTAACTCAATCAAGCAATCCAATTAGTTCTTGAATTAGAACTTTAATAATTTTATTTCCTTTATCATATTATCCAAGAATCAGTCCTAAAATTGCGAAGACTTTCAG
Source organism: Parasteatoda lunata (assembly GCA_949128135.1). NCBI lineage: Eukaryota > Metazoa > Arthropoda > Arachnida > Araneae > Theridiidae > Parasteatoda > Parasteatoda lunata. Next base: position 62,695,593 of record OX421970.1, read on the forward strand.
AAGAGTAAAATTTATTTAAAAATCGTTTTCTAACCTATTAACAAACTAAATTCTACCGCAACCTTAAAATCAATATTGTTGACAATAACAGCAAGTGTAACCACCGAATAGCTTATCAATAAGATCTGAAGATAAAAACTGGCATAAACATAAACCCAATTTAGATAAATAAAAGTGACTGCTCAAATACACTAGAAACCCCAACCCTCAGTAGAAAAAAGTTCTATCGGTTGTACTATTATATTTCGGCCATGGGCAGTTATGCAATTCTAAACCATTTTAACTTGCCTTTCCTTTCCTCGGAATTTGTAATTGCGGTACTAAATCACCCTGCATGTCTGAAAGTTGAATTGTAGTTGAAATCGAATCTGTGTATTTATTTAAAAGATATTCATGAATCGCCAAAAAATTTCAAATACATGCGCATCGGGTTGATTGGTCCATGCATATGTTGAAAATTAAAATTTATTTTAATAATTAATGTTGCTTGTTTTTAATCAAATGTACACATGATATAAGTTAAAAATGTTGAAATATAATTGTAACCATTTTAAATCATGTTTACAAATTATGTTCTTTGTGTTATAGGTGATTCCATGGTAGATGCTCATAACAATAAGAAATTCTCAACCAAAGATAAGGATAATGATGCCCATAAGGATAATTGTGCACAAATGTTTAAAGGTGGATGGTGGTATGGCTCTTGCCACCATTCTAATCTGAATGGACTTAATTTGCTAGGAAAACACGACACCCATGCCGATGGTGTTAACTGGAAGAGCTTCAGGGGACACAACGAATCGTTACAAAATACGGAAATTAAAATAAGACCGAAAAATTTCAAGAATAATCCATCCTCAATTGAAGAGTACAAAACACCTAAATAGTCTATTTTTTTAAAAAAATTTTACGAAAGATGGCGCAATACAGATCTGATTTAGAAAAGTGTGTCATAAAATGACGTTTAGCGAGATTAAAAAGTATAAAACAGCCAAAGATTAGCGAGGCTTTGCAGTTCTACTTATTATCTACGTACGTAATTTTTTAAATAACTACGCATACTTATCAACTATAAGTATGTGTAGTTATTTCAAAAATTACATACTAGAGTGAGTAGGATGATAAGTAGAACTGCAAAGCCTCGCTAATTATTAAAAGTTGGTCATTACTCATTTATAAGATAGACGTCATTATATGACACACCATTTTAAAGCATATTATACTCTTCTTATATTATACGTTCGCATACTTATTAACTATTCTATGCCGGCCGGACTGCATAGGGATCAGGGAACTGGCCTTGCATCAGAAAGGTTCTGGGTTCGAATACCGGGCAAGGCATGGATGTTCTTTCATTCTCTCAGCTATCTGTCCTTACTATGGGAGCAACGTTGGCCCACCTAATATGGTGATAGTGAAAGAGTGGCCAACAAAATCTATCCTTCAGACCCTGTGTGACGAAATGTCATTCCCCAGGTGGGCATTGGAAAAAAATTTGTCTATTACTAAATCTATTCTATTACTTTTTTAAGGTTAGTGGTGGGCTTTTCGACACTAGTGCATGCGCTAGCGCATTTGTTTTAAAACTCAACGTACGGAAGCGTGCCGGATGACACGTAAAACTGTGAAATCTCTCAATTATAAAAAACCACTATTTAACAGGGTGCATGCCTAAGAAATAAGAACGTATCAAACTTTCCTTCAAAATTTACAAACTACATCTCCGATGAAATAATAAGGGATTTTAGAATGGATGCTACAAGAATGACGTCATACATAAAATGACGTCATACATAAAGAATTTTAGCTAAGTTACGTAATTCAGACTCTACTTAGCACAGATTTTTTTTATCGCTTGGGAAATTCACAAAAGGAGGTTTCCTTTAAAAACGTTTTATGGCGTTTCATTAGCATTCATAAGACTTAAAATAATTACAGCTAATTATAATGGCAGAGTAATCAAAGCCTTGACTTGTAATAAGACAATTTAAACTGGACTTAGAATGGACAATTTGAATTATCTCCATGTATAAAACTTAGTCACTGACTGTTTGTAGTATCATTTTCATCGAATCTTTGGAAAACATAAAGCCAAGAATCAATATTCTTAGTCTAAACTAAATTAAATAATGAAAGAAAACTAGTCGCATATATGACTGGAAATACAAAGCTTTCTTTTGCAATTTAACACATTCCAACTTTATGACGGAAAATTGATTGAACGGTAGAAATAATTTATAAACAAATTTTCGTTTTGGTAGAAAATTATTATTTTCGTTTAAACGCGATTTCAGTTTTTTTAATTTAACCACAAAAAAATACTTTTCGAAATGCGGTTGGGTTTTGACCAACTTTTCTCAAAGCCAATGGTTTAATATTTTTCATGTATTCCTTCCTGATTTTATGTTTTGTTTTCTGTCTTAATGTGTGATTGTTTCAATGTAGAAATAAAATTGGTATTAAATTACAGCTGAATTTTTTCTAAGAATACTTTGGAATTAATTATTTTTATTTATTTTTTATTCTAAAATTATGGGAATAAAATATTAATGCTAATAACCCTTCAAGTTCAAGACAAATAATGAGCCTTGATTTAAAAAAATATAGTAAATTGCACTGATAAATGTATATTACATGAAATAAACAGCATATTTCATTTTAATGCAATTCTTTGTAATCCATATTCTATGAAATTTTATTAGCTTTCGAATTTTATAAAACAAAAAGACGTTTAAAAACTATGATTATACATAAATGCTTTACTGTTACAAAAAATTAAAAAAAAAATTAAAATTTTTATTATTAAACTTTGTCTTGATGCATACTTTTTACATAATTTTCAGATATATTGCAACTAATTTTATTTCAAAATGCGCTTAAAAAATATAATTTTAACAACTAAAAACTCAGTGTTTAAAATTAATTTTGACTTAATGCGAAGCCAATGGGATAAATTCAGATATCTTAAGCTAATATATGTATTTTTTTATTTTTTTATTAGGGATAAAACACAAAAAAGTAATGTAGACTTTAATTTATTTGATACAATATGAATAACATAAAAGAAAAATCAATTTTTGTCATATCAAAGAAAAGAATTATGAAATAAATATTAAATATGAAGTTTGTAGTTTTTTTTATAAAATTGTATTATTTTAACAAGATATTATACATGCATAATAATACTTCAAATGAGTAATTTTTCTATTCAAAATGAGCTTTATATTTCCTTATCGGTGGTATTTTGTTACAGTAATATTGCACGCATTTGCTGTGAGTACATTCTGCGGTATTTTTATCCAATAATAATAAAATCCAACAGTACTAAATTTTTACACAATTTTCTTACTATTAGCTATCAGTTAAAGGCCTTAAAAATATTTAAAATTATGAATAATGTAAAAAAAAAACAGCAAACACTAATTATCGTCTAAAAGCTCCGGGACCTCTTGACTTAGGTGCATCGCGATAAAGAACTTCACTTATAATAAACAGCCTATTTTCTTTTGGAATGCTACCTAAATTACAAACAAAAGGCGAATTCTGCGGGATTGAGTTTTCTTCGTCAAATTGCATGAATTTGTAATCATGCACTTCATTTGCGATAACTCTTATATTGATTGTCTGACCCTTCCTAATCAAAAGACTTTTGGAGAAAGTAAATTCAACATGTTTAGATTGTTCAATTGTAAAGTGCTCCTTAAAATGATATTTAGACGGCTCAGCTTCAACATTGATAACCAAATCACCAATGAAGCTCGTTTCGAGTACCGGGTCACCAAAAGAGAACTTCAGACCTTCAATCTTGTGATTGCCTCGTAAGCATTTCAATTCCAAAACGCACACCAAATCTGACATAAGTACTTTTGATTTGTTTGGTTTCAGCTGAATGAATAACTTCTGGCAAACATTTAAATCTTTCCTCCCTGAAAAAAAAATTAGCATATTTAAACCGTCTGTTACATTTAAATGTATTAACTTTTTTTATCGTAAGTTATTTTCAATAATTATTCAAAATTCAATATATTTTTCGCAAAATAAAAAATCGAAATTTTTTAGAAATGATGTGCATTTGGATTTATTTAGTCACGGAATTGAAATTTACTTCTGTAAAAAGTATGCAACAAGTTTAATTTTTATCAGTACATAATTATAGATTAAAAATTCAATTTTGTACACCTAATTTTCTTTGGTACTTCAATGATTAAGTTAAAATATATTACCCTGGGAATTTTTTATTATATAATATCAAAGCTTAACCCCGTCCCGCCCCCGTCAGGGGGCATCCGGAGAATACTGTAGACTCTTAACAAAAGAAAAAGAGAATTCAAAAAGGTAGGCTTGGTGGCGATCCATGGCAACACGTTGGAAAAATGGGTAAGGGAGGCAGAAGCAACTCCAGGTATTTCATAAATAGCTTATTTATGAATAGACACATAGCTTATTTATTATGATAGACACTTTTTTAATGTTGAGTGTTCTACGCGACTGATAACTGCGATAGTAAAATAAAATAAGAATAAAATTAAGAAACGGAATGAATTACAAAAACTGCAACAATTGATGTTTGCCTCCTTGTCGTCCAATAAGCTGGATTAGTAAAAATTCCAAACACTATAAGATTCTTAAAACGACTCAAAATTCTTTAGAGGAAAAGAATTTTATTCATATTTATATTAAAATTATCTCTAAGACAGTAATTATAAATAATTTCGTCACAAAAAGAACATAAAAATGCTTCAAATTAATATTACGTAAAATATTATCGCCCTCTGCTCGCTGGCGCTCGCCAACCCCCGGAACTGCTTTTGCAGTTTATTTCGGATTGCTTCGCAATTCAATGCTCGCTTTGCTCTCTCATTGGATACGTTCTTAACGTCTAGCTTTTGTATACTTTTTTGAATACTGAAATTCCGAAAACTTTTCACTGTAGAAAATTCTAAACCTGTATATTTCAATATTAATTTCAAATTGCATTTGTTAATTTGGACATTTGGCGATACAGCACTTATAGAATTGAAGGATTTGTTACGTCAAGCGCTCAGGCATCTTAATTTTGATCTAGTTGCGCTTCTATGTCATTTTGATTTATGTTGCTAAGTTAACTTTCAAAAAATTCTATGGCTGGCAACAGCATTTTTATTTTTTAAGTTGTTTATTTTTATTTCTTTAAGAATTCTTTCTTTTTTTAGCGAAATGTTTTTTAACCTAACAGAATTCTTTGCCGACTGTTTTCTCTATAAATGAAGAAAATAAAATAAATATTTAAGAGTTGTGAAAAGAATCTTATTTAGTTGTACAAAGTACTTCAGCCAAAATTTGGGAACCACGTAAGAGAATTATATATATTAGATCAGAAACACATCATTAAAAGGCAGAATGCTTTGGTGTTTTCAAAACGTAAACAAAACAAAGCAAACGTTGCCACCGGCGGAAAAGAAATACAGCCAAAATTTGGGAGCCACGTAAGAGAATTATATATATTAGATGTTCGCTGGTGTAAATAAAAAAACTCAGTCTTGAAAACAATTAATCCAAGAAATTTCAAAATTATCTTCTACTTTTTTTATTTTATCTAGTGCTACTCTTTTATTGATGCTCATGTTAGCCTAATTTTTTATTACTCTTACAACTCTTAATTAGTCATTATGGTGTTGAAGTTTATCAAGCCAATGAGGTTGATCTAGTCGAAGAGTGTGCGGTCATGAAAAACTTAGAACAACAGCCATTTTCCCGATGGGAAAAAATATTCTTCCCATTTTACTAAATTATTGAGTAATATACAACATTATGATTAAATGCCGCTATTCTTAAATACCTTGTAAATTAATATATTGATATAATGTTTTTGATAAATAGAGAAGCTAGTAGTTCTCTGTATCAACCAACATAAATTACATTTGATTAAACTTAAAGAACTATTATTTTATTATTATTTATATCTTTAAGAAAGAATTTAATAGTCTCTATTTTATAAATGTCATATTTCACGTAATCTGAACAAGTAGATCTCACATCAGTCTTTCCAGTTTTTATAAATAAAAAACTTCTTTTACCTTCTTTTCCTTTTCCTTTTATAACACGAAGTTATTACTAAATTTCACGTAAGGGAGATAATAAGAGCTAGATGAAATTTATGCTCACCAAAAATTGTGTAACAAATAATGATTTTTTTAATATTTTTACTAGGCAATTCGTATACAAATGTTGTTTCACTAAGAAGTTCGAGGTGTTGAGAAAAAATACTTTTAGATGCATTGAGTTTTAATCAAAAGACGTAAAAACATTTTGCTCACTTTGTAAAAACTACATAATATAAAAAAATCATACTACACACATATCTTATTTTATCACTTTAAATAAGTAACCAGATAACTTTTAAAATTAGTTTATTAATATTTAATTGTTATTTATTAATAGTTATATTATTATCACTAGTTTGTGTTCTTTTCTTTCTAACAGCTTCAAAAACTATAGAATCGATGAGAAATTTAACAAAAAATACTAATTTTTTTCTACAAGTGTTCGAAATATCAGAAATAACGAATGCCTCTAAACTTATTTAAATTTGAATTTGGTCCATCATGTGCAACAAGGTGTAGCAGAAAAAAAAATACATCTGAAAATTTAGATTATTAAACACAGATAAGTACACAAAAGAGTAATGTATTATCATTGCTGAGATAAATATTTTGAGTAATGTTGTGTTAATCACGTAATTTCCTGTTTTGGTGACCATAATTAGTCCCTAAAATCATGAGATACAGTAGGATATTTTATTTCTTAATTTCTTAAGGTTTTTTTCTGTTCAACTTAACAAGCATGATGCTACTTATGTTTCAAAAGGAAAAAATTAGCTTTGTAGCAACGAAATTTCTATCACATTTGGACAATAGCTATCAGTTATTCGCTGGCAAGAGTGCTAATTAAAATAAGGAAGCCATTTATCCGATATACTTCCCTAAATGTAGCCCTTTATGAGCTTTATGAATTGTATACCATTAAAAACACGTGTTTTTTCTAAAAATTTTAGAATTTTGAAACAACCTTTACAAACCATATAAAATAAAATTTCAAATCTTCAAAAATGTAGAAAACCCCCAAATAAGCAATATTCATTTTCTAGAAGCTCTAGAACGATGACTAGGAGCACCTCTTGGAGCATCACGATAAAGAACTTCACTTATAATGAACAATCTGTTCTCTTTAGGAACGCTACCCAAACTGCAAGAAAACGGCGAATCCTTCGATATCGAGTAATTTTCGTCATATTGGAGGAACCGGTAATGATTCACTTCTTTGGCGACGGTTCTTATGTAGATTGTATCACCCTTTCTCGCCATGAGCCGCCTTGAGAATTTGAAATCGATCGTTTCAGATTGTTTGATTTGGATGTGTTCTTCAAAATGATATCTTGATGGCTGTACATCAACGCTGATGATAAGATGACCAATAATACTCCTTTCATGCACGGGTACATCAAAGGAGAGTTTCAATCCATCCAAATTATGTCTGCCATGTAGACATTTCATTTCCAAAATACATACTAAATCTGATATTAATGCTCTTGATTTGTTTGGCTTCAACTGAATCAGTAATTTTCGACAAACATTTAATTCTTGTATACCTGAAAAATAAATTAGCATATTTATTCCAATCATAGGTTCGCAACCTCATTTTCAGCTTTTTTTTTTCTTACTCTTTAGGGAAAGGGGTAAATTGTGTCAAAACTCGGTTGTCATAAAGCTCAGTTCTCTCCCAGACTAAGCCATGTTAGTTCATAAATTTTGCAGTACATACTAATAAGTAATTACTCACCTTAAATTAGTTTCAAATTCTTATATCAATTATATAATTTTTATTTCAAATTTTTCAATTTATATATATATATATATATATATATATATATATACAGGGTGTTTCTAAAAAGATGGGCAAAATAAAATTTTAGGAAGTGATAGTACACACCAAAGCAAACAATTTTTATCAAAGAATGCATGGTCGAAAACAAAACGCAAAGGTGCTGGCGCGTTTGGAAAGTTGTTTGATGCAAACGTCTTATGTGTGAGACTCCCATTGAATCTGCATGATAACTGGTTATGTAACTATAATTGAGAAGAAATTTCTTGGAAAATAAAAAACATATTTTATCTCAAAATACCTTAAAGAAATCTTTAAATTTTTTTACAATCATCAAAAACTTTGTATACTGAAAAAGAAATCATAATCAGGTATTAAATTCCGATACTTTATTTATTTATTAATATTAGTAAAAACACAAATAAATTATAAAAGATCATAAAAACTGAAATAGTTATCCGATAAATTTGAAAACTGTTCTAACATTTTTTTAATAAAATTGAAAATCAAGTTTTAAAAAAGTACTGATTTGTTTAAATGAGAACGAAATATATTCAAGTAGCAAGAACTTCACCACATTGATTATAAACTTATAAGTGATTGCGAACGATTTGTGTAGACAATTGATAATCAACATTAATAAACAAATATAATGTAGTTCTAAGTTCTTATAAAAACTGAATACAGACTAAAAATACTTTTTTCACATATTTATCAACCTGCAGCCTTTGAAAAAACACAATAAATAATGAGAAACGAATTTAAAACTTTTTAAACCTACAATTAGAATGAAATTTAGTGAAATCGGAAACATGTTGTCTATCAATCATAAGGAGCATAAAACTAACTTCTCCTTGCCAACATTTATATAGTTAACAAAGCTTTTCCAATCATCTCAATAAGTACAGTTCTTTATATAATATAATTGAAAGAATGAATCATTGTATGGATTCTACCTTTAATTTACCATTCAAATTGTAATTGTACATTCTCAACAAAAAAAAAATATTAAATCTTGATAATATTATTTACTTGATCCATAATAGTGTGTTAATATGGTGCAATCTTAATAAGATGCTAAAATGAATTTGTTTTCGATCAACTTAAAGCATGGTGTTGTACGAGAAGGATTAATTTGTTTTGTAATTCAACTTGATTGAAGCAAATCTTGGTGACATTATAGTTCAACAAGGTCAACTGAAACCATGGTATTACGCAAACAGATTCAAAAAGGATAATTTTGTTTCATAGTTCAACTTAGTTAAAGCAAACTTTGACGACATTATAATTCAACAAGGTCAACTAAAAACATGGTATTATGTAATTAAATTTAAGTAGGATTAGTTTGTTTTATAGTTCAACTTGTGTTGAAGCAATTTTTGGCAAAATTGTAGTTCAACAAAGTCATCTGATAGCATGGTATTGTGTTATCAGGTTTAAAAAAGGTTAATTTGCTTTGCAGTTCATCTTGGTTGAAGCATAATTCAACAAGTACCAAACTTTCTAAAAGGATATTGTTTCCTTGGTGGTGGACCATCACAATAGAGGACTTCTCTTATGATAAACATTTTATAATCATTTGGCACACTTCCCACAACACATGAGAAAGGTGAATCTTTTGAAAATGAATTTCTCTCGTCAAATTGCAGAAATCTGTAGTTTTTCACTCCCTTGGCACGAACTCTGATTACAATGCAATCACCCTTTTTCGTAAATAATCGTTGAGAAAATTTAACGATGGCATCTTTTGATTGTTCTATTTGGACGTATTCTTCAAATTTGAAATTTCCAGGTTGCTTCTCCACATTAATAATGCAATCATTGATGACACTGGTTTCATAAACGGGGTCGTCGAAGGATAACTTTAGACCCTGAAGCCTATGGTATCCTCTCGTGCATTTCATTTCCAATATGCAAATCAAATCGTGCAGGACAGGGGCGAACTTGATGGGAATCAATGCTATCACCAATTTTCGAGAAACATTTGAATATCCAACTCCTGTAATTCAAATGCAATCAATTAGCTCTGAGATCTAAATTCCCTGATCAAATATTTATACAACATCGAGCTTCTTAATTTGAACGACGTTTTATGCTTTTCTGGTTAAGAAATTTTCGAATTCCTGAAAAGTTCTATTATCAGAATGGAAGAATTTTCGTTAAATTATTTGATCATATAAGTGATCGCATGAGTAAAACGTCCTTCTTTTATAAACTAAAATTAAATCTTTGAAATATATTTTTTTAAGATTTCAGCGAAATAATGTGCCCTTTTTACCCTAAATTACCCAAAGCAAAGCTACTAATTCAAGAACAATATAAACTGACTTTATTTATTTATTTATTTATTTATTTACTTTTTTTTGAAAAATTTAAAGAAGAAAATTTACTAATCGTTAAAAGCTTGTGTTTCATTTTTATTACAGAAATTTCACTAATATTTTTTTAATTTTATTTCTCAAGTGTACAAACTATCTTAATTCTTTACAAAGTTTTGAATGTATATTTAAAAACTGAGTCTAGTCTCATCTATCTTATTCCAAGTGAGAAAGATAGCATTACCTACGTAAACATTTCTATTCTCCTTTCTCCGTAGAAATTCCTATTCTTATCGTTTCTTCATATCTTTATGAGAATGGATTTTCTTCATAGAAAATACAATTTTGGTGGTTATGATTAAATATGGTCCTTCATAATAGCACTAGTTGCTTTGTTTTTAATTATTAATACTATAAAAGATTAAAGACAATTAGGTACATGATGCCTTTTTCCATAATTCACAAAAACATATCATTGATATAAGTCTCATTAACAACAATGTGGACACGCGAATACCATTGTTTATAGCCTTCAAATAGTTTCGCTTTCTCAAATAGAAATGAATTTCTCATCTCCTAGAATCTTGTAATCTTTCATCCTTGTCATCTTTTCTCTTTTTACTTTGCTAGCTTGCTCGTCCTTTTTAGCTTCATTGTTGCTTAATAACAATGTTTGATTTTGTAAACTTAAATACAAAGTATAATTTGATTTTTCTTTTCACATCATAATGGCTTCCGGGTTTTTAGCCATTAAATTCATAATTCAAATCAAGCCACTTTCTTCTTCTGCTTCTTTTTCTTCTTATTATTACTACTATTCTTCCTTTTTTTCTCTTCTCTCTATTTTTTCCACTTCTACTTCCTCTCCTTCTCCTATTTCTCTCTCTTGTTTTTTTAACTCTTCCTCTTCACTTTCTACCTTTTCCTCTACCTCCTCTTCTTCTTTTTTTACCTATTCCTCTTATTTTTCAACTTTCTTCTCTACTTCTTTTTCTTCTTTTTACTCTTCTTTTTCTACCATTTCCTCTACTACTACTTCTTCCTCCGCCTCAGTTTTTTACTACTACTTCTTTCTCTCTCTTTCTTACTCTCTTAATCGCTCTTTTTTGTATTACGTGTCTATATTTTTCTATTATTAATTTCATTATTTAAAGTTCTTTCACGAATTTTTTAATAGAGGATATATTATTTATGTTCCTATTCATACCGCCATACCCCTGCAAATAAGAACTGTATTTATATAATATTTAATTCCAAATCATGAACAGACGTTCTATAATTATAGTACTGAAAACAATTCCAGTTGTCTTTGCCTAACTGAATAATAACTTTAAAACTGTAATAACCCCCGGTAATAAATATACAATGAAATGTAAGAAATATACACTTTATTGTATATAGATGCTAAGCAATGTCCCTAAAATAATAGACATATGTTTAATAGCTTACAAAAATATGTATTAGCAAACAGATGCTAATTTTTTTTCTATTTCTGGTGTTTTATTTTTATTTCATTCATTTCTGATAATTTGTTTTTCATTCCCCACAATGTGATTTTACAAAGTATGCTAACAGTTACACTTATTATAATGTTCGCATACAGAAGACAGTGAAGTTTATTTAATGCCTTATAGCAATATAATGAAACTTCAGTAGTTTATTGCATTTTTAAATAAAGATACACAATAATTAGATGATATAATTCCTCAAGTTTCTTTCAAAATTGTAACTAAATTTTAATTTTTTTCTGGAACCTTCGAGTTTCAAAGCGATAGGACCAATATTTATAGAGTTATACGAGTATCGTCTAGAATTATGTCATAAGTCCCGGAGTTAGTTCCGTCGACAAGTCTTGTTATCGTTTAATTGGCTCTTTTATTGGAACGCCTAAAATATTTCCTAAACATTAACAGCTAGCTATTGGCTGTTTTATACATTTTAAGAAGTTTGAAGATCACCATCTTGACCGTTAATTAATTCGCGTTCAAAGAAGGTGCAAATTATATATTTGTTCATCTAATTTCTTTATGTATTAATGTTAAATCATCATTATTTAGCCACATTAATAATGATTTATTACTTTATTGTAACCGAAATCACAGATGCTTTACATACTGGTTTCTAATTGCCACCAATGAGCCACACAGAGTATCCGCGAATGGGCTAATGAGCTAACCATGGAAACCATATTCAGGCTGAAAGTTTTCAAAAAAAAAGTTTTTAAAGTTTTTGAGCTGCAAAAAAAAAAATTCTATTGTATCTGATTCAGTAAAAATAGATCAGGTTTAATTAAACCTATAATTATATAACGATTTAACTTGTTTCTTACAGATCGATGTAAAATGTAGTACCCCACCAAAAATCTTGAATCATTAGAAATAAGTTAAGAAAAATTGGTGTAATTATGTCACCGGATCACACACTCTCAGAATAGTTCTACATATTTTGCTGTCTTCTCTAAAAGGTATATCGTTTCATTAAAGTAGATGCAGACTCGTTCACAGAAACTTACTGGCACTATGATGCTGGTCTCCTTCATTGCGCTGATGGCTCTTGTTTTTATTTGTCCAGTTTTTTGCCTAAAATTTCATAACTTTAACGTCTATGCCTAGATAGGCGTAGTTTAGAAAACAATTGCATCAACAATTACAAAAATATAAAATTTCCAAACTTGATAATTTTTAGAATTGGAATTAAGATTTGTTTAAGTGACCCATTGATGGTAACTCTCACATGACACATTATTTTGAAGGGGGGATTATGCTTCTTATGATTTATTTTGTAAATGAAACTTACTTTCTCCTCTTGGCCCATTGAAAAAATGAAACTTGCATCTGTTATTACCCCTTTTACACCAAGATGGCAAATTCGGTGCTGGATTGGCAGGATTAGCAATGGACATAAGTATATTTGCAGCTTCTGGAGCGCTGAAGATATTTGGCTTTCTTTGCACAAATTGATTAAATTCTTCACACGTTACATTCAGCAATCTGATGTGTCTCAGAAAAGTTTCGATTCCAGCTCTTCTATTCGTTTTATAATCAGGTCGATTCTCAACATAGTAGACAATACCATTGAGCAATTCAATTTCAGAACGCAAATTGAATTTTTCCAGCTTACAGATAGCTCTGACGATTGATGGATTTAATGTTAAAAAATCCTTAGACCTGCAAATGAAAATTCAACTCTTTAAACTTTAATACATAAATTGCTTTTAATCTCGTTGCTACAGATACTTTTGCTACTTATAGTTCTATTGCTGTTTAGTCTTATTACATTTGTCTAGTTACCTTTAGTATTTTATTCTTATTATTTTTAGTTTTGTTACTATTGACTTCTGTCCTGTGCAATAAATTGTTTTTTATTTGTCTGTTGGATAAGGATAGGGAGTTTATCTCAGATGTGCCTATTTATCTCTACTATTTTGAGTTTAGAATAATAACAATAAACATTTAAACAAATTTATGAGGTTTCAGTTAGAGATGGGTGCATCTGATCAATGCATCTGATACTTTGTACTTCACATTTCAAAGAACCTAGTACTTAAAATGAATGCAGCTTGAAATTGACGACTACATTTTGTACAATTCACTTCCTTGTAAAAAAATTAAAACCACTGAAACTAAGAAAAAATAACTTCATCATAAATTTTCATCATATCTAGACATATTATCTTCCCCCGCGCGTAGTGCTTGAAATGAATACATCTTGAAAATAACGAATACATTTTGAATTAATTCATTTTCTTGTTTAAAATGTCTAAAACTACCGAAACAAAAAAAAAAAATAGTTTATTAATTTTATATTTTATAAGTTATCTTCTTATAACTTATCATCCAATAACTTTCTATCATATCAATGGAGCACATCTCGAGCATTTAAAATTTTATATCTGTATGCGTACCCGTATTCATTTAAAGGAATCGAATATGGAATATAAACTTCATTAGCTGTTCCAGTGTGTCAGTTAAAAAATTACTAACTCACTGAGAAATAGATTACATCTTAGATATGGATTCATTTGCGGACTTGTATTAATTTGTATACTTCTGCGGACTCACGTCAATGTGCGGATTCATATTAAATTGAGGATTAGTTCCGAACTAGTAGTTATTATTATTATTATTTTTTTTTTTGAAATGATACAATGAAGTAGGAATTTGAAGAGTGGTGCAGATTCAATTTCGTTTCTTTTAGCAAATTATCCTAATTCATAATAATGATTTTCTTCATGATTACATTTTCATGTTAAGTATTATTTTTTTTACAAATACTTTTAACAAAACTAATTATATATATATTTTTTAAAAAAATCTTTCAGTATATGATTTTCACTTTAACTTTTTTCTAAATATTTCAGCATAAATTCTTTTTACTTAAAATTTTAAACTGCAAAGACATTCATTAAAATGATTTTTTTAAAAGCTATTTAGAGGAATAATTCATTTTAATTTGATTTCTAAAATATTTTCTCCTGAGCTGTCAGAAGTATTTAGATTCTTTTGAAATCTAATTAAATTATACAGATATAAATGAACAAAAAATGTTTTGTCACGCATTTCATTTAGTTTATTATTTAGTAATAAAAATATGGATTTGTGATTGTTATATAACCTATATAAATCTGTAAATACATTCTATTTTTATAACTCCATTGAAAGTAGCAATAATCGAAATGTGTTTTTTTAAGAAAATATTGTAGATTTTGTAGATTTAGCTGAACTATTGAAAATTATGATAAAAACAATGGAATTTTAACTTTATAATTTTTAATATCCTCTATAAATTAAGATTGAAGCACATCTGATACTAGAAGTGTCGGGATTTTATAACTGATACTGATACTCAGTTGTATCGGTATCAGTTTGTAACTGATACCAAAAACATTAGAAATTTCTCATCTTTACCCTCAATAATGCTTGAAATCACAACCTCTAAATACATTAAATAATAGGCAGTATGTATAAATTTGTTGTTAGAAATGCCACTTGCCAATACTAGAAAGCCTTGCTTTTGTAGAACAAGTGAATTTTAGGCAGAGGGGTGAGCTTCTAGTTTTTTAGTGGCGCCATCTATAGCCAAGAATACGACTTTGCCACACACATTCGTCACACATTTTTAATTTACATGTTTCGAAAAATAACGCAGTAGACACATTTTTTATGTCTTTAACAACGGAACGAAAGTTATGCTGTATTAGAGCCACATTTTCTTAACTATTTAAAACTAGTTTAAAAGCGTTCAAAATATAGAAGTTCTTCATATTCTCTCAAATAAAACATTTATAATTGAAAAATCAATTGAAGGGACAAAACGAATTCGCAAAGAATATGTATTTATGGTATTTACATAAAAAAAAAATCGGTCTAATTTTCGTATTGATATTTTTTTCTTGGCAAAACTTTTAAGTGATTTTCTTACCAAACCTGTTATTTAAGAGAATAGTACCTAGTACAAATCAGTTGGTTATACAGTAAACATCCTTTTAACTGGCTGGAATGGGACCGAGTGCAAATCGATTGAACGAAACTCCGTTAAAGGCAATGAATTTGTGATTGAGATGAATTAATTTGCATGATAATACAGTTCTAAAGGAAATCATATTTACTTGCAATAAATTTGAACTATTTTATAATTCTCAAGCACTCAAAATCTCAAATATCTCTACAAATTTCCATACCGAAAATAAAGGTGTTTACTCGCAAGCATTGGCCAGCAAATTTCAGCCAAAAGTGATGATTTACCTATTTTCTAGTAAAACTTCTCAAATGTGATGTTTATAAAACTCAGAGCTTAAAAGAAAAGTATTTTTGTAGCTGTTTTAAATCACTTTGAATACAAATTTCAAAAATTTGACGAAAAAATTTTTTTGTTGTCATGTGTGTCAAATAAAAAATCATTAATAAAAATTCCAAAGTAAGAACCTCGATTTTGTTAACTTGGATTTTTGATCTATTTTTAAGTTTTCCTGTATGTTGTCAACTCAACTTTATATTTTATTTTATAACCGGTGTTGAACAGCCGATTCTGAGTTTACAACTGTCAATGTTCATCTCTCTAGCCTCGTAATTTTGAACCCAACCCAGAAGACAAGGTAGCTTCTGAATCAAGCATTGGAAGAAACTAGCCTTCATGGAGGTCTTTTTGATGGAATCAACCAGCATTTGCGTTACATGGAGAGGAAAGTCACGAAAACCTCCCACGATTAGCCAGACAGCAAGGGGACTCTAACCCATGAACCGTCTAATACTATGGATATTTAAGTTAGTACAGTGTTAAGGGTCGGTGTGAACCGAGTGCAGAATTCATGTCGACCAGCCTTCGCTGGGATTCGAACCTAGGTCATCTCATTGGGATGTGAGAGCTCTATCCATTGAGCCCCAAAAAATTTGAATGTCCGTGAAGTAAATTGCTTTTAAGAAAAACTATAGTATAGTGAGCCTTAAGCGAACGGCTTATTTTTATCTTACTACCTTTAATGATTTTGTACTTTGTTTTTTTAGCTTACCGCAGAACAGCTCCTGTGTTTTCTTGAATAAATTCGGTGCATCTCATTTTCAAGGATGATAAACCTTTATTGATAGCCATTTGAAATTTGGTGCACACATTATCTTCAGTCAACTCAACCGACTCGATGTAAGATTCGCATTTGTCTACAAGCGGTTGCACTTGAAATATTGTCGCTGCTGACAAAGTGTCTATTACTATTTGGTCATTTTCGAAAATAACATCATCAGTGTAAAGATATCTAAAAGATAAAACAATTTTAAAGTTAGACAATTGGGTACCATGTTTAAATAGTTTAATTCAAACGGTAATTGTCAATAAGAATGAATCATAGAGAAATTAAAAAAAAAATAAGTTAATCCATCACGTTTTAATCTCGAAATACCACAATCAAATCGTCAGGCGGTTTTTTCGAAGGTTCTGTCATCAAATTAAATATTGCTTTTTTCGAATACTTATTTTTTATAACTGCTACATATATGTTTACAACATTCATTCGGGACTGTCATGTTCAGCATAGCTTTAGCCTGCGTCCTCCAAGATAATTCAGAAATGGCGCAAAACATCAACATGAAGAAAAGCCACACTTTCGTAAAAATGGCGTTTGTGATCAAATTTTTTTATATTTAAAAAACTACTCCTGGGCGACATCATCATATCTCGTAAAAGTTTTTGAAAAAAGTTTTAAGAATCATACACACATTTTGATAATTTTCATCTAGCTGGAAAAATCTCACCAAATTGGCAATTTTAAAATAAGTTTAATAACTTTTAAAGTATTTAAGTTATTTGTCTGTTTCAAGCCCAAATATTTCTTCACGACAAGATATCATATATAGTTTTAAATTATTGCTTTGCCTCAAGTGTAAAGCACTTTAACTGTGACTTTTTTATTTCATTTTTTCCTAAAGAGTTTTGAAAAAAAACTGTTCACGGAACGTGAAAAAACAAGTTATTTTCACGTTCCTTAGTACAGTTGATAAAAAGAATAAGCTTCTTAATCGCATAATCATTAGCAGTAATAATAATAACCTTACAAAAATTTAGCAAAACAGAATGAGTTCAGTAACTATAGAATCATTAAAAAATGATTTATTTATTTATTCATTAATTTATTTATTTAATTATCTATTTATTCTTGAGGTAAACTTAATCAAGAAAGGGTTTTTTCATACATTTGCCCATTTTTTAATAAATTTATGAAAATTAACCTATCCCTCTTTATTCGTATAAAAATATTTATTTAAGTACATCTTGCAAAATGAGGACAACATGGGCTACGCTTAGCTCATTTATTAAAATTTAAATTTTAGATAACATTACCCTCTGGGAAAAAAATCGGTTTTGAAACATGTCCTCGGTAACTTGAACCATAACTCGAGTCTCCTTTGAACAATACTAGGGACAGAATAATCTGTAGCCTTAATACCGTTGTAGCTTGAACAAATTTAAAAGATGAGCCGTAATAGTATCGAGTAATCATGTTTAGGATGTTTTAAGTTCCACGATATGATTCAAATTATCACTCTTAAGATTCGAGATATTATAGTTCCAAAAAAAGGTAAAAGTATGCACATTAAATACTATCTAATCTGTAGTGAAAGATTTTTAAAAAAATGTAGTTCAAAATAATCATTAATAACAGTCTTTTAGTACCTCTTACTGACATTACACCACCCTGAACCCAGGCCCCGTAGACTTGTGCTATAATCGAACCCTAATATTACGTACTATTTACTAAAACCTAGAGAACATTTGCATCAATATTATCCCATATTTCACTGATGTCCTCCTTCAACTTCACTTCAGACTGAAACTAGTCCTTTTTTGGTATGCACAACTTTATTGAGTATAAACTAAACTAAGCTGAGCGGCACGACAGCTCATAGAGGGCCCAGGCCTATTGTGCCCATTTCAGTTTTCTTGGCCTTGGGATATGGGGTGCAGGAGCAAATGTTCCGGTTAGTTGGTCAGCTGAACGCGAAACCCCCAGTGTTTAGTTCCCAAGCATGCTTGGTACTCATTTATCGTCCCACAGAAGGGATGAGAGGCTGATTATTGAAAATAGACCACACGTTTTATTGGTGACGGATATAGGGATAAACAACAACCCATTCATTTTCCAAAAACAACCATTGTGAAAATATTTTGCAGTAAAATAAAGCATTTTATTTTATTTTATAACCGCCGTTTAACAGCCAACCCAATTTTTGAGTTTACGACTACTAATTTTTAAAAACATAGCCTTGTAATTTTGTACCCAATCCAGAAGACAAGGGAACTCCTGGATCAAGTATTGAGATAAATTTGCCTACGTGGAGGAATTTTTGAGGGAACTAACTCGCATTTGTGTTACATGAAGAGGAGGACCACGAGAACCTCCCACGGATAGCCTGACGGCAAGGGGACCCATGATCAGTCTACCACTAAGGGTATTTCACGTCAGCACTGTGGTCGGTGCGAGCCTAATGTGGAATTCGAATCGACCAGCCATTCCTGGGATTCGAACCCGGTTCAACTCATTAGAAGGCGAACACTCTATCCCCTGAGCCATCGTGGCTAAAAGTGAAGCATTATCCTGCTGAAAAAGCCCACTTGAGGGACCAATTTTCTCTGAAAATAGCAATAAATGCATTTCTAATATTTTTTTATAATCTTTAGCCTCCGTGCTAGGCTAGGTAAAGTTTTACACCATGGATGAAGCCTTCCCATGCAATTAATGAGTCTCCACCTTACGGTATATCATTCTCGTTTCGCATGCCATTGAAATAGCCTACAAAATTGTCTGTGCCACCTTTTTTTTTGCTTGTGGATAGCTTTCATCATGGGCTATTGTCTGCAGATTTTATATCGCAAGTTGCTTGTGCGTTAAACACAACAAAACGGAACAATAGATGAAGAATAAAAGAGGAAATTTTCTCCAACGAACAGCAAAGAGTAGGCTCATTGATGATGGAAGGATTCAGGTGGAAAGGATTCGTCTGAGGTGGTAAATTTTCCGCCTCCCCCCAGCCACATGAAGTTATTCATTCACCAAAAAAATGCTAGAAACTAATTTTTTGCTATTTGTGGAGAGAATTAAGGGACAGGGTTGAATTTTACAGCAGGGCAACACCTCCATTCGCACTGCATAATCTTTACGATTATGATTTTTCAAAAATACGTTGCTCGTCATGGAATAACCGACTCTTTCTCATGAACTTCGTTCCTAAGAAAACGTTAAAGGGTATCTGACACTATATTAATTTTTCTGCCCTCCAAGAATTGGTAAATCATCTACAATATCCTTATTTCAAGCTATACATAAATATCTCGGAATATTTCATCTATAAACAGATACTGCTTTATTTCTGTGGAACACTTTTCCCTCCTTTTTTCTCTTATTCTATCTTTTCTGTCCATGCGGTGCAAGAAATAGATCACTCCTAGTAAATATGTATCTCTATGTAGACTTTCTAAATATACATGTTTCGTTCTCAATGATTTTGTTGTGTCAAGTTATGGCACAAAATTAAAAGGTCTTACACTGAAGAGCCAAAAGCACTGGTACAGGCATGAGTATGCAAATAAAGGGGTATGGAGCCAATCAAAGTACAGCGCTGTGATCGGCAACGTGTATATAAGACAACGAGTGTCTAGCACAGTTCTTAGATCGGTTACTGCTGCTACGATGCCAGGTTATACAGATTTAAGTGAGTTTGAACGTGGTGTTATAGTCAGCGCACGGGAGATGGGACATAGCATCTCCGAGATAGCAATGAAATTTGGATTTTCACGTACGACCATTTCACGAGTATACCGTGAGTATCGGAAATCCGGTAAAACATCAAATCTACGACATCGCTGCGACATTTGGGATGTCTCGCAATGTGATGTTCAGAAGATATCCCCAGCCCCTCTTACTCCCACTGGTTTATGAACAGCCCTGCAGGATTCATGGTGTCAATTATCTTCAGGACAACTTCACACATTGATCGAATCCATGCCACGTCGTGTCACGGCACTTCTGCGTGCTCGCGGGGGCCCTACACGATATTAGGCAGGTATACTAGTTTTTTTTTTGCTCTTCAGTGTAATATCAGCGGGATAAACTGTAGTATAGAATTCTCGTAAGTTTATCAAATTCTTACTACAGAATGCGTTTACAATAAGCAAAATATTAACCGTTTCATACTTTTCCCGTAGAATGACGAATTTCATACACTGATTGATAGCACATGCAATAGTTATAAAGTTATTAATTTTCGTTTGATATATTGTGAAAACTTACTCGATTACATTTCGGAAAGCCTCAAAAGTGACATTGTTAATTTGAATTTCACTGCTATCTGAAAGAGCGTTAGACATTTTGTCATAAAACATCTCTCTGAATTTGATACTTCCAATGGACAGGATAGCTCTGTGTGCCATCAATGTAGGCTTTGGCTTTACTCCATAACTTAAAACAAACTTGACATCAGTATAAAGCTGTTTCTCAAAGAGGGTGTGCAGCCGCTGACCTATGTCTGGATTCCGTATTCTTTCCTCAACTAAAAGTAAAACTTCATTTTAATACTGGAACAGAAAACAAGCATTAATTGTGCGTGTAATTTAGTAAAATTTTCGCTGCTTTTTTTTTTTTTTTTCGATGGAAGCAATTAAAAAGTTACAATTACAGTTATTTATTACGATCACAAAATTTCCTGATAGAAGAAGACTTTTTCAACAACAAAATTAATTTTCATTTTAAGCAACTATCGTAAACTAGAAAGAAAATTCTTTTTTAGAAGTGAAACTTACTCTAAAAATCCTGTATGTGAGATAATTGATATTTCAAGAGGCTGTTAACAACTTAGAAACTTACAATTTTAAGCAATTAATCTACTTGAAACTAACATCCCAATCAACTCTAACAAGAAAAGTTTGAGCATATTAACCCATTACTTGTGTTTTAGACGTATTATAATGCGATATGGTATTTTGTGTTCCCTGTTTTTGATGAAATATTACATTCCAGTTTTGTCCTTTCATTTGCTCTTATTTTTAAATCATCATTTCGTTCTTTATACCTTGCTGAGTGCCAAAAAATAGCAAAGCTTGTCTGCAGGATAGAAAAAAGGAACATAAAAGCAAATGGTAGTATTTGGAGTTTAAGGGAAATATGAATTTTTAATGTCTCGAAAATAAGTTAACCTTTAATATAGTGGACTTAGAACATGAGGCTCATAATATTGTAGCATTGTAACTGTCTTCGAATGAATACATGAAATAGGAAAAATATTTTAAGTAAATAAGATGAAATTATAGACTTACCAGAAATGTCTGAGAATGTCGCTGAGTAATGAGATGAAATATCATTTGCTGGTATTGAATTAGTACTCCAGCGAGGCACATTTCCTGCGTAAAATCAAGATATGATTTGTTAATTAAATAATGACCTCACCTTCATAGAAGTAATTATTCTCATATGGAAGACTTATTGCGTGTGATAAATAATGATTATATATAAGGAATATTTATTATGCATGATGAATATTTAGTAAATATGAAGGATTATATTGTGTTGAAGGTATATTTTCTAGATATGAGGAATGAATGATAACTACTCATGAATGATGAGTAAGTAGTACCTACTCACGAATGAATTTTACTTAAAGAAAGATGCTAAAGGTTTAAAGGTATATTTTCCAGATATGAGGAATGAATGATAACTACTCATGAATGATGAGTAAGTAGTACCTACTCACGAATGAATTTTACTTAAAGAAAGATGCTAAAGGTTTGAAGGTATATTTTCCAGATATGAGGAATGAATGATAACTACTCAAGAATAATTTTTACTGAAAGAAAGATGCTAAAGGTTTGAAGGTATGTTTTCTAGATATGAGGAATGAATGATAACTACTCATGAATGATGAGTAAGTAGTACCTACTCACGAATGAATTTTACTTAAAGAAAGATGCTAAAGGTTTGAAGGTATATTTTCCAGATATGAGGAATGAATGATAACTGCTCAAGAATGATTTTTACTTAAAGAAAGATGCTAAAGGTTTGAAGGTATGTTTTCGAAATATGAGGAATGAATGAAAACTACTCATGAATGATGAGTAAGTAGTAACTACTCACGAATGATTTTTACTTAAAGATGCTAAAAGTTAGAAGGTATATTTTCGAGATATGAGGAATGAATGATAACTACTCATGAATGATAACTATTTAAAGAAAGGTTGTTAAAAGTTTGAAAGTATATTTTCGAGATATGAGGAATGAATAACAACTACTCATGAATGATGAGTAAGTAGTACCTACTCAAGAATGATTTTTACTTAAAGAAAGGTTGTTAAAGGTTTGAAAGTATATTTTCGAGATATGAGGAATGAATAACAACTACTCATGAATGATGAGTAAGTAGTACCTACTCAAGAATGATTTTTACTTAAATAAAGGTTGTTAAAGGTTTGAAAGTATATTTTCGAGATATGAGGAATGAATAATAACTACACATGAATGATGAGTAAGTAGTACCTACTCAAGAATGATTTTTACTTAAAGAAAGGTTGTTAAAGGTTTGAAAGTATATTTTCGAGATATGAGGAATGAATAATAACTACTCATGAATGATGAGTAAGTAGTACCTACTCAAGAATGTTTTTTTCTTAAAGAAAGATGCTAAAGTTTTGAAGGTATATTTTCCAGATATGAGGAATGATTGATAACTTCTCAAGAATGATTTTTACTTAAAGAAAGATGCTAAAGGTTTGAAGGTATGTTTTCTAGATATGGGGAATGAATGATAACTACTTATGAATGATGAGTAAGTAGTACCTACTAACGAATGAATTTTACTTAAAGAAAGATGCTAAAGGTTTGAAGGTATATTTTCCAGATATGAGGAATGAATGATAACTACTCAAGAATGATTTTTACTTAAAGAAAGATGCTAAAGGTTTGAAGGTATGTTTTCGAAATATGAGGAATGAATGATAACTACTCATGAATGATGAGTAAGTAGTACCTACTCACGAATGATTTTTAATTAAAGATGCTAAAAGTTAGAAGGTATATTTTCGAGATATGAGGAATGAATGATAACTACTCATGAATGATAACTATTTAAAGAAAGTTGTTAAAAGTTTGAAAGTATATTTTCGAGATATGAGGAATGAATAATAACTACACATGAATGATGAGTAAGTAGTACCTACACAAGAATGACTTTTACTTAAAGAAAGGTTGTTAAAGGTTTAAAAGTATATTTTCGAGATATGAGGAATGAATAACTACTCATGAATGATGAGTAAGTAGTACCTTCTCAAGAAGGATTTTTACTTAAAGAAAAGTTGTTAAAGGTTTGAAAGTATATTTTCGAGATATGAGGAATGAATAACAACTACTCATGAATGATGAGTAAGTAGTACCTACTCAAGAATGATTTTTACTTAAAGAAAGGTTGTTAAAGGTTTGAAAGTATATTTTCGAGATATGAGGAATGAATAATAACTACACGTGAATGATGAGTAAGTAGTACCTACTCAAGAATGATTTTTACTTAAAGAAAGCTTGTTAAAGGTTTGAAAGTATATTTTCGAGATATGAGGAATGAATAACAACTACTCATGAATGATGAGTAAGTACTACCTACACAAGAATGACTTTTACTTAAAGAAAGGTTGTTAGGGGTTTAAAAGTATATTTTCGAGATATGAGGAATGAATAACAACTACTCATGAATGATGAGTAAGTAGTACCTACTCAAGAATGATTTTTACTTAAATAAAGGTTGTTAAAGGTTTGAAAGTATATTTTCGAGATATGAGGAATGAATAATAACTACACATGAATGATGAGTAAGTAGTACCTACTCAAGAATGATTTTTACTTAAAGAAAGGTTGTTAAAGGTTTGAAAGTATATTTTCGAGATATGAGGAATGAATAATAACTACTCATGAATGATGAGTAAGTAGTACCTACTCAAGAATGTTTTTTTCTTAAAGAAAGATGCTAAAGTTTTGAAGGTATATTTTCCAGATATGAGGAATGATTGATAACTTCTCAAGAATGATTTTTACTTAAAGAAAGATGCTAAAGGTTTGAAGGTATGTTTTCTAGATATGGGGAATGAATGATAACTACTTATGAATGATGAGTAAGTAGTACCTACTAACGAATGAATTTTACTTAAAGAAAGATGCTAAAGGTTTGAAGGTATATTTTCCAGATATGAGGAATGAATGATAACTACTCAAGAATGATTTTTACTTAAAGAAAGATGCTAAAGGTTTGAAGGTATGTTTTCGAAATATGAGGAATGAATGATAACTACTCATGAATGATGAGTAAGTAGTACCTACTCACGAATGATTTTTAATTAAAGATGCTAAAAGTTAGAAGGTATATTTTCGAGATATGAGGAATGAATGATAACTACTCATGAATGATAACTATTTAAAGAAAGTTGTTAAAAGTTTGAAAGTATATTTTCGAGATATGAGGAATGAATAATAACTACACATGAATGATGAGTAAGTAGTACCTACACAAGAATGACTTTTACTTAAAGAAAGGTTGTTAAAGGTTTAAAAGTATATTTTCGAGATATGAGGAATGAATAACTACTCATGAATGATGAGTAAGTAGTACCTTCTCAAGAAGGATTTTTACTTAAAGAAAAGTTGTTAAAGGTTTGAAAGTATATTTTCGAGATATGAGGAATGAATAACAACTACTCATGAATGATGAGTAAGTAGTACCTACTCAAGAATGATTTTTACTTAAAGAAAGGTTGTTAAAGGTTTGAAAGTATATTTTCGAGATATGAGGAATGAATAATAACTACACGTGAATGATGAGTAAGTAGTACCTACTCAAGAATGATTTTTACTTAAAGAAAGCTTGTTAAAGGTTTGAAAGTATATTTTCGAGATATGAGGAATGAATAACAACTACTCATGAATGATGAGTAAGTACTACCTACACAAGAATGACTTTTACTTAAAGAAAGGTTGTTAGGGGTTTAAAAGTATATTTTCGAGATATGAGGAATGAATAATAACTACTCATGAATGATGAGTAAGTAGTACCTACTCAAGAATGATTTTTACTTAAAGAAAGATTCTAAAGGTTTGAAGGTATGTTTTCCAGATATGAGGAATGAATGATAACTACTCATGAATGATAACTATTTAAAGAAAGGTTGCTTAAGTTTTGAAGGTATATTTTCGAGATATGAGGAATGAATGATAACTACTCATGAATGATAACAATTTAAAGAAAGGTTTGAAGGTATATTTTCGAAATATAAGGAATGAATGATTACTACTCATGAATGATGAGTGAGTAGTAACTACTTAGGAATGAAAACTACTTAAAGAAAGGTTGCTATCGATGGCCCGTTAAGAGATCCTTCCCCAGCCGACCAAATTCTTCTATCAAATGGGTGGAGATAGGGAGGGAAAATTTTAAGTATCCTTTAAAATCCTCTTTATTTAATTTTCACAAATAAACTAATGATGGATATTTTCTCTTTTCGGTAGCATCTTTCAATAGAAGTAAAATACACTGCCGCCAATCAATCACAATTGTAAATATAAAGCATGCGGTATTTTAGATTTTCTATTAAATGTTTTCTGGAGCCGTGTTGGCTCAGAGCTCTCACCTTCCAATGCGGTGAACCAAGTACGAATCCCAGCGATGGCTTGCTGAATTCCGCACCCGGCTCGCACCTACCACAGTGTTGTCGTAAAATATTCTAAGTGATAGATGGATCATGGCTTAGAGTCCCCTTGCCATCAAGCTAACCGTGGGAGGTTTTGTGGTTTTCCTGTTCATGTAACGGAAAATACGAGTTCGTTCTATCAAAAAGTTCTCCATGAAGGCAAACTTTTGCCAATACTTGATCCAGGAGTTACCTTGTCTTCAGGATTGGGTTCAAAATTACAAGACTACAGAGTTTAATTTTGGTTGTCGAAAATCCAAAATTCGGTAAAATAGAATAAAATATCATAATGAAAAGAATTTCAATAAAAAGGCGGAAAAAAAGATATAATCTCTTCATCAACTCACACGATTATATCTGATTAACTAAGTAATTTTTCGTTACATTTTATTTTCTTTTTTTTGCGTGATATTTATTAATTAATATGTTCTATTTTGCTTCAAAAAATTTTTGAGTGCTCCTCGCACTATTATATTAATACATTTAACTTTGGCTAGATTGGTGCAATATTAGAAAGCACTCCTTTTTGCGGATAAAATCGTGTGAGCAAATGAAGAGATTATGTCTTTTTTTCGATTTTTTATTGAAAATTTTTTATTTTTATGTTATTTAATTTTATTTTATTTAAAAAAAATTCTTCATTTCTTTTCATTATTGTTTAATTTTTTCCATGTTTTCGCTAGATTTTATATATATATATATATACATATATATATGGGTTATTCTCACGAAATATGACAGTTCGGACCGAAAAATTTCTTCAAATTTAAAGTCGTCAAAATAATCTAAAACTGTTTTTGCACACTTCTTTAGTTACACTTATTAATAACTTACAGACAGCAGTGTAGTTTATTGACATTTGCTCGGGGGAAAAAAATATATAAATTCTCCAAATCTTGAATGCCAGGAAAATGACATATTAGCTTAGAAGTTTAAAAAATATTCATTTTAAGTTAATAGTAAGTAACTTTACTTAAGCCTTTATGTTAGATGGACCATAAATTGCTTAAATTAATTCTTTTTATCCACTGCAGAAAGAATCAAAAAAATTTTTGTTGCTGATATGTACAGAATAAAATTGTGTATAATGATCAATCATTAAATAAATAAATAACTTTGATTACATCCAAGCATATTACAGTCATACATAAACTTGGTATTGGGTTAATATTTGCTTTCCGTCCTTACAGTTTTTGCAGTTAAAAAAAAATTCTGGTAACACTTCAATGTCCTGGCATTCATAAGCCAGGAAAATGACAGCCAGGATAATGACAAATTCGCCATTTTATAGCATATAACTTTATTTTAATTAAATATTTTGGCCTAAGACGTTTATATTCTGTGGAAAACAACAGGATTTATTAAAATAACTCAGATAAATCTATGTAGTTTATGTTATTAATGGTTTCAAGAAGTCAGGAAAATGACAACACAAAAACCTACTCACCTTGAAAAAAATTTTGAAATAGATTTTGAACCTGAAAATTGGTTCTTTATTCATGCAACAAGACAAGTTCATATAGGAGGGTATCTAATCAATCTATTAACATAAGATTTTGATTGCTGGCTCTTTCTATTTTGGTTATAAACCACTTAATAAAAAAAGCCAGGAAAATGACAGATTTTCTTGGGACAAACAAATTATTGACAGAAAAAATTTATTTAAACGAAATTTTTGTAAATAATACCTTCTGCGTATATTCTAGAAATGCTTACTCCGGTTGAGATAAAAAAAAATTAGATATTGAAAAATTTATAGGAAGTTTTGAAGTTAGTTGTTATTGGAAACATTGTTTGGGACATGCCAGGAAAATGACATTTTGAAGTTCAATTAAATTTTTTAACTATACAAAACAGTCAATGCTAGTGCAAAGTTATTTTAAAATGCTAACAGCAATGCTATTTATTAATTTTTTAAAAAAAAAGTTCTTTAAGTTTTATAGTATTAGATCTTGGAGCAAGGGGCAGTGAATTGTCATATTTCGTGAGAATCACACGCACACACACACACACTCATATACATATATATATATATATATATATATATATATATATATATATATATATATATATATATATATATATAAAATTTACTGTTCCGATACTTGAATTTAACAAGCGAATGAACAAAAGCAAGAATAGTGTATGAACTGTGGTGTTTGAATTGAATTGTTTTTATAATGGAGTTTGATTTAATAAAAACAATAAGGAGAACTACATTAAATAGTTCCTTTTTTCTGGTTCTTTATACACTATTTCGGTTTTATTAATAGAAATTAATCTAGCGTACTTATGTAGCATACTTATTACAAGTAAGAATCGAAACAAAAAAGTAAATGAGTACATAATAAATTAATATTAAGTATAATATTATTAGCAAAAAATATTAATTACTAATACGATATCAAATAACAATGTTCTTAGCGGCAGAGACTATAGTATAAGGAAGTTGTTAAATTGCGCTTGGACACATTTAAATACTTTTTCAACAACAGCAACGTATTTCAATAAAATTTCTCTTAATTAACTTATGGTTAATTGATTTCATTAATACGATAAATGAAATAGTAATTTAAAAAGCATATTTTGCCTACATCAAAATTAGTCTATAACTTTTATTTAATTTTTTAGATTAGTTTTGACTGTATAATATTTTATAAAGGGCATAAAAATAAAATTATTAAACTGCAACCTATTTGGTTATAAGCCTTGAGTGCCTTTAATCGGATTGCTTACAGTTTGTTTATTTAAAAAAAAAATTTTAAAAAAATAATAATAAAACATTTATACTTATAAAATTTGCATTTTCAAAAAATTCAATAACTCCAACATTTAAATAATTTTATGGGAACAATTTTGACTCAAAGATGAAATTTGTAATTTATTAATGCCTCTTTTTTCTGATAATGATTTTACAGTTATGACGAAATAGTTGTGAATGTTGCTTACCTGCCATTTTACCAAATGTGTTCAGTTTCGGTTTTGTTCTTAAATTATTTGTTTGGAACCATCAGTGTAGCAATACGTGAGTTGTAGCTAAAATAAAACATTCAAAAGAAATATTTTTTTCTCTCAATTTAATATATCAAATCGCAAAGCTAAACTGACTTACGCCATTTTCACAATCGTATTTTTTAGTCTACAAATAAAGAAACCCTGTTATCGATATCAGACGATACAGTTGTGTAAAAACTTGCTGATAAAGATATTATCAGACGTTCAGTTTATTATCAGAGTCACATTTCAGCTTTTGTAATAATGAAAGGGAATTTCCCGCTATTTTAATTTAATAATCAAATTAATTAAAACAAAGACCGAATGTGATCATCCATCTGCGACCTGTTAAGACTATAATTAAATCGTGATTTCATTCCTTATTTTTTTTAAATAAAATTATAAAATCGAATAAAAAAATAGATCTTGCAACATACATTTTAAATTAAAAAGTGAAATATAAATTTAGAAATTTTTATTAACTTCGTTCAAATCTAATATTTATTAATATGAAATTGTCCAAACCTATCGGTATCGTAAAATTGCATTAAATATTGATATCATTAGTATCGATAACAAATGGGAGAATTGTGGCTTTCTATAGCATATAAATTTGCATCTGTTGCCACATTTTCATTATTAAAAAATGCTTGTAACTATAATTCATAAATTTCTAATACTGCATAAGTGATTTAAAAAATTTAATACAGGGTATATAAATGCTAAAATAAACTTGAGTGTTATTTATCTTTAATAATAAACTGGTTATGTATTTTAATTTAAATGTATTTAAACAATAATATATATTGCTTTAAAGCAAAAAATAAATAAATAAAATAAATAAAAATATTGAAAGTGAAAAGAGTAAAGATTAGTTTATCGGTAATTGTTTGTTTGTTGGTAATATCCTCACTGGAAAAATAGAGGTTAGTTAATGTTGCTTAATATATAATATAGTAAAATGTAGTAAAATATAGTAAATATAGTACAAATAAATATGGTAAAAAAAAACTTCGTATGTGCTAGAAAAAAAAAGCGTTTCCTATTTTGAAAGTTAAATACTTACACAAAAAATCAAATAGTTTATAATTTGACTTAGCATGTAATGATATACAGGGTGTGTCTTAAAGACCTCATTTAATATGTATTTTAACACGTCTCATTGAAAATGGAAACAAAAACGTTGAATCATTGGGGGGTAGCAAATTAATATTTAATCCTGAAGAAGCAAAAACGCTATATGCATCAGACAAATCGCAGCACTGGAAGGAATTAAAAAAGAAAACAGATTCAAGGTCCCAGCCAATCGGTTTCTTTTTAAAAGTGATTTTCTGTATGCGAGTGCATAGTACACAGAGTAATACTATCGAAGGCAACAGTGTCACCTCATATTTGAAATATGCGCATTTTTTATAGTTCTTTACCTTATAGGACTGTTCATCGTCTAAAGATTGAAAGAACGGAGACAAGATAGTTATTGGATTTAAAAAAATAAAAAAAAAGTTATATTTGAGAAATATAAGAAGAAGGAGGAATATTTTCGAAAAATTTTGTTTGAAAATTATAATTTTCATACAATTTTACTTGTAGAAAAAAGTTATATTGCTCGTTTTCCGTGAATTATTGTTACCTACTATCTAAGAGAATTCTAATTTTAAAGCATCGCTGATTATTTTATGCTACTTGTAAATAACTTAATTTTTTTTAAATAAGTAATCCAAAGAATCTGAAATAAAAAATAACAGTCGACATGATTCAAGTGCTCCAAAAATAGGAGCCCATTTTTAAAACTTGCCAGACGAGAATGAGGAGAAACAAAAGTGATTTGAAATATAAAACGTTAAGTTGCTAACGAAAAAGAGTAAAGTAAAAGTAAAGACAAAATTAGAAAAACCACAGTAGCCGAGAGAAAAAAAAAGATGAAAAACAGATAAGGAAAAATCACAGTTGCAGAAAAGGGCAACTTAATTTATAAAATGCATTTCCACGAGCAAATGGTGAGGAATTAATGTCGTTAACAAGAGAATCAGCATTCATGTGAATAAAACAAGATTCCGGGGCATCAAGATGAGCTCATGTGACTGGGGGGAAATAATTTTGGCATTGTCAATATTTATTTTATGCCCTAGATTCAAACAATGTGCAGTAATTGATGATCTATCGTATTTTTATAACTGACATATCTATAGTTTGTCTAAAGTAAGAGCTCCCCTAGCCATTCGTCTGGATCCGTGACCGTGACTATGGTAACAAGGTATAACTATTTTTCTTCGGTCTATTGTGTGAGCCCTAGAATGAAGAAACACTATCTTCCCTGAAATGCGCTATTCTTGTTTCCATAGCAGCAGACAGCCGTAAACTTTGTGGCGAGAGGAGTTCTTACCACAGGCAAACTATATCGTGTTTCTTAAGTCTAAATTTTAAAGTATGTCTAGTTTGTCAGATGTAGCCTAAGTCGCACTGATTATAACACTGACTGACATTTTACCCTGTTTTTGCCTCTCTGTTTTGCCCCTGTTTTTGCCCCTGTGATTTTTCTTCTTGTTTTTCATTATTTCTTCTTTCAGCTACTGTGGTTTTTCTAGTTTTATTTCTCACTATTATTTTTCCCTTTTTTTGTTAGCAACTTTACGATTTATAATCCAAATCACTTTTGTTCCTTCTCATTCACGTCTGGCAAATCTTGAAAATGGGCGCCTATTTTTGGAGCTCTTGAAACATGTCGACTGTTATTTCCTATTTATATCTTTTTGAAGGGAATGAAGTTTTTAATCGGGTAATATCTTATTTGTTCATTGCTTCGAAGAGAATGAACAAAGTAATCAGATCGTAAAATTTTGAAACGTTACAAGCAGAACAACTTCCTCAAAAGTAATTTTTTAAATAGTTTTTAACATTTAAAAATATAATCCTTTAGAGTTCGTTTTCAAATTATTTTGGTGAAAATCGAAATCGTCTTTATCTAATTATTTATCTAAGATTTTGTCAATCTAATTTTTCTTTATCATTTAATTCCAGTGATAATTTGGTTCGATTTCTTTTGAATATTATTTTAACTTCAACAAATTATGATAATGATTTCGACTTTGAACTCTGAAATTGCTTCAACAAATATGGATACAGAGTCATAATAAAAAGATAGTCGGATGAAATTAAATATCTTTTTTAACTATTTAAAAAAAAATCAAAATAATATTTTTTGAACCATCTTTCTTTCTTCTGTCATACATTACAAAGTCATACATTCTTCATGACATGTCATACATTCTGTCACACATTACAATACATTGTCATACATACATTCCTTCAGAGAGAGAACAATTGTTATACACTTAGAACTAAAACTTTTAATTGATTATACAAAATTTATATTTAAAAAAAATCAAACGAAATAGATATTAAAGGTTATTTAAAATATTAATAGCACTCAAGTTTTATTATGAATTAATTTAAATCTTGTATTTTGATTTATTTTAAACAAAAAATTCTATTGTTAAAAAGCTTTTTTTCGTGTCAGAATTGTCACTTAACCAATTTTCAAAATATTCCTTTCAAATGAACGTAGAAACTTATTTAGTCAAATCGATTACCATTTATCGCAATCAATATTATCTTTCAATAATACCATCTCACACTCAAACTACTTTCACTTATGTTAAAAAAAAAAAGATTCATAGATAAAACTATGCAATGGTCAGTGATTTTTAAAATAAACACGTGTAAGTAAGTGTAAACCATTAGATGTAGTTACTTGATTCGATAAACTTCAGCTACTTGCCCGTTAGATACAATGGCAACTATTAACTCGATTCTATATGTCTTTCTTTATTTAGGTTTTCAAAATTCAATTATGAGAAATCCATCAGAAGTCCAGCAGAGCCCTTCAAAAAACGGTAAGGAGTTATATTGATTTTGGATAGGTTAAAAAAATATATGATTCGCTCAAAAAATATTTATCTTTGAATACAAAAACCTCCGAATAAAATATAGGTATGTTTAGAAATCAATTGCTTTCAATGTTGCAAATAAATTTGGTTCAATATTTTTGTAAATTTTCCGTAACGTTTCTGTAAGTTTTTGTTAAATTTTCAACATTTTCATGAAATAACATACAGTTTTTTTTTACACTTACTTTAAGAAACCTAATTTATTCAATTACACCTAATTATCTATTATTATCAACGGTAACTATAAAATTCCAATTACAGCATACTAAATTCTAAAATATTGTATTTATTTTTTTTATTTAAGTGAATGCTTTTAATGAAAAAAAAAATTTCCGAGTTTTAAATTAATGTAAGAATAATGTGCACTTTTATGGATCATGTAATAAATTAAAAAAACGTATAAACTTAATTTTGCTTAATTCAGCACACTGTGTTTAAAACAGTATTTAGTGTACCTTTCAGTGTTTCGTTTATCACTATTTTTCCCATAAATTGTCAATAATGATTTTGACATATTTTTTTCATTAAAATTTACCAAGCTTTGTACTAACTTGAAAATAATAACAAAAAATGTATCTCCTACTTACGTCACTAACTAATCTGTAAACCGCAAATTTATTTTTTCGCAAAAAAGAAATAGAATAAATAAAAGTTGTTAAAAGAAAAGCAGTGTTTCCATTTCATATAAAAATCAAAAATAAAATTCTGATCTCTCGAAGTGTTATTGCTTTGAAGCAACACTAAAACACCTACTAAACAAGATTTATTCTCCGTCTATGTCACTAACCAGCATCGAAATGACAGTTTTAAAAAAAAGCTTTATTAATTTGTGAATGGGAAATATAGATACGATGATTAAAAGTAGTTAATGAAAGGCAGTGGTGCCATTTCAATTAAAAATCAATAATTGAACTTAAAAATTGTGTTGCTTCGAAGCAATAAATGTGAAAATAACTTTTTCATGGTCATTTTATTCTTCACCAAAGTCAATGGCAAACGCTGAGCTTAATATATTTAATAAAGCTTTAAGTAAATTGGATAAAAATTAAAGAAGCCATGAAATTCCATGCTGTTTAGGAGAGCTCAAAATAATCATAAGTGCATCTATCGTCGCCATTTATGTAAATCGCAACTTATGCTATTGAAAAAATGTTCTCTAATATTCATGATGCAATATTACGGACAGTGTTAAAAATTTCTCAGAAAAAAAGTGAATAAATATTAATTTATTTAATTGTTATTTTATCAGATCTAAGCAAAAAGTCAAATAATCAAAAATAAGATGGTATTCAAATATTTAAGTGTGGGAAAAACCTTTCATTAACTGTTTTTATATACGGTTAAAAAACCAGAATTTCATCGCCCCAAATAGACCAACCTAACAAAGCCACTTAGTTCCTTACGGATAGGTACAGTGCGCAGACCAAAAAACAGACCAACCCCAATAACTTTTGAACTAATGATCGGATTTTTCGAGGGGGTGACCCCAACTCCGAATACGTCGAAAAAAAGGTATATTTATTCAGGGAAAGTACGTTTTTGTGTCTGATTTCGTAACTAAAGATATCGTTTGCATTAATTAACCTATTTGAGGTAGCCCCCTCGAACCATTAAGATCGAGTCCTAGAACGTGAAGATGAGATCATTAGATTAAAAGTTATTCAAAGTGGTCTTCTTTTTTTTTTTTGCGCATATAGAAGGAAAAGCTAATTTGTCAATTCCATGACCGTCTGAACGGGCGTTCAAGTCTCATCGTTGACACCACAATATTTCCTCCATGCCCTTCTGCACATGAAGAGTTACCAGTGTCCCGCACACCCAAATTTGAGACAATGGGCAATTTAGATCATGATACCCTCATTCGCACGTTGATCGCAGTGCCATAAAGCTGCTTAATTATCTTCAATATCCAGTTAAAAAAATTTTACTGTTTTAAAACCATGGTGATTGTAAATGCCGTATAGATTTGTATCCATGATTTTTTTTTTTAACCATGCTAGTTGTAAGCGGTTTGAAAACCGTAGAGATAAGAAATACTCTTTACCGTAAACTTTATGATCAATTGAATGGATATACTACTGTCGCTTATTTTAACATAATTTTAGAATGAAAATTCAAACAATGTAAAAGTAAAACGAAATTGAACATTTTTAAAAAAATTTCATACACTGTAAGAAATTTTGGTTGCGTGTTGAACCGCCACATCGTGCAATTTTCATACGGTGTCGAGTTGCACCAGATTAACATGCAAATTTAACCATTTTTAGCTTGGTTGCACTTTTCTATGGTTCAATTTGAACGAAAACATGGTTGAAACTAAGACGTAGTGGAGATTACTGCAAATGTGCTCAACATTATGGTTCAGTAAATTTATATTAGAGTTCAAAGTTGAACAGAGTTCAGAGTTTTCTGAGAGTGCACTGTAAAAAAAATTCCGGTTCAAATTATGATAAAAAGTACCGACACTCAGGGTGCCAGTACATTTGACGTAAAATCCATTTTTACCGAAACATGCTACAGAGCAAAAAATGTGATACACCATAATTTTTACAGTAATAATTACTTGTAAAATCACAGAATTACTCTAATTAAATAAATATTACAGTATAATATTTTACGATACAATGGGTTTTACAAATGATGCACCCAAAGTGCCGATACCTTATACCGTAATTTGACTAAATTTTTCTCTTTATAAATACTCGTGTTAAGCGATAATACATTAATTGAATTGTTTGAGAAAAAAATACTTCATTTGTTCTAAGATTAATTAAACAACACTTATTTCTATAAAAATAAATAAATTTACACAGTGGTGTTGTAAGTGCATTGTAAAAAAATTACTGATCAAATAACGGTAAAAGTATCGTCACCTTTGGTACATCTTCCGTAAAAGTATTTTTACCGTAAAATCTATTTTTACCGTAAAATTTCACACCATACATTTCCCAGCAATAATTATTTAACTTCAATGTGTTACAATAAATATTACTGCAAAAATTAATTTTTACAGTATTGCAATTATTTTCATAGTTACAGTTACTCTTAACAGTACACATTAAAAATTAATATTTTTTCAGATTTTTGTTCCTTAAAATTTTACAATAAAAATAAGTTTTACGGTAAAAAGTATCAACACTCCGGATGCCGTTACATTCCACCGTAATTTTTTACAGTGCGCAGAATTTTTTCCCACCTATTTCTGTTTTCTAATTTCAGAAATCTTTCATCATGACATCGATATGAACCACCATTGTCCTCCAAATGAAATATTATCGGAATGCATAAATCCTTGCAATAACTGCGACCAACATGGTATCTGTTTGGATTATGTCTATTCCTGTATTCAAGGCTGCGATTGCATGAATAGTTATTTCAGAGATCACACTGGAGCATGTATTGCAGAAGAATATTGCAACGGTAAATGATATTTTAATAAATTAGATAACTAAAGCATAAAAACAGCGCGAATAAAACACAAACGAAAGTACATAAAATACTTTTATGCTTTATTCGCGTAATTTTTTACTTTAGTCTACACAGACACAAATTCCTTTGTTAGATAAATAGATTAATTTTATTTGTATCACATTGAGCACTAAACTAAGTTTCAATTCTTGCTCTAAGTTTCAATTCTTGCTTTAATTTCAATTCTTGCTCTTAATTGTTTAAGATATTTGGGTTTACCCATGCTTTAATAGTGAAGAGTTCATAAAAATAAACAATACTTAAAATAATTAATAATTCCGAAAAGGATTTACACATGCTTTAATAGTGAAGAGTTTAGCATAAAAATATACAATACTTAAAATAAACAATAATTCCGAAAAGGATTTACACATGCTTTAGTAGTGAAGAGTTGAGCATAAAAATATACAATACTTAAACTAAACAATAATTCCGAAAAGGATTTACACATGCTTTAATAGTGAAGAGTTTAGCATAAAAATATACAATACTTAAAATAAACAATAATTCCGAAAAGGTGCTTTAGTAGTGAAGAGTTTAGCATAAAAATATACTATACTTAAAATAAACAATAATTCCGAAAAGGATTTACACATGCTTTAATAGTGAAGAGTTTAGCATAAAAATATTCAATACTTAAAATAAACAATAATTCCGAAAAGGATTTACACATGCTTTAATAGTGAAGAGTTTAGCATAAAAATATACAATACTTAAAATAAACAATAATTCCGAAAAGAATTTACACATGCTTTAGTAGTGAAGAGTTGAGCATAAAAATATACAATACTTAAAATAAACAATAATTCCTGAAAATAAGGATATTTTAAGTGGTATAAATTACATCATATATCCATCATAAGAAAAGATCCAAAACATTATAAATATACATTTGTGAATTCTGAACGGATATGATATAATAAACAGAAGATCAAAATATTGTTT
The DNA here is from genome assembly GCA_949128135.1 of Parasteatoda lunata. Classification (NCBI taxonomy): domain Eukaryota; kingdom Metazoa; phylum Arthropoda; class Arachnida; order Araneae; family Theridiidae; genus Parasteatoda; species Parasteatoda lunata. The sequence continues at coordinate 62,733,328 of OX421970.1, forward strand.
CATTTTTTTCCTTCATTGTATCAGTATTCCGAAAAAGTTTTATATGTTAGAAAAAAAGCAATTCAAAAATTTTTGAAATCATATATATATATATATATAAATATATTCTCAAATTAAATAAAACTTTAAAATTGTTAAAAATTTTAAATATTAACAACTAAACTTTTGAAAGTAGCTTTTATTTCAACTTAGATTGTCTAGTAGAAGCTAAAAAATCGGAAAAAAGGTAAACTGACCCGAAAAATAAAAATATAAATTGTAACAATCAAAAATTTAAAATTTTGTAATTTTTACTTTTATTTAAAGACTTAGGTTCCCGAAAATATTTTCAACGAACCGGCAACAGGGGTGTGTGTATATGCTTCCTAACATATATATATATATATATATATATATATATATATATATATATATATATGTATATATATATATATATATATATATATATATATATATATATATATATATATATATATATATATATATATATATATATATATATATATATATATATATATATATATATATATATATATATATATATATATATATATATATATATATATATATATATATATATATATATATATATATTATATATATATAATATATATATATTATATATATATTTCCTTCCTCCCGTTCAGTCCTAGAAATTATTTTAGGTTTTAAGATTCCGTGCAGATGATAACAAAGGGTCATTCCACAATCTGATAGCCTTAATATATATACCGAAAGTTAAGCCCCCTCAATATTTTTATAAGTTTGATCAGATGTTTATAAAAAGTCATTAATATCGTATAATTTTTAATATTACAACAGAACTATTAGTATATAAATTAAGCACTAGAGAATTTTTTCTGAGTTTTCTGATGTTTTGTTTCTAGGTGACAAAAAGTATTCTACCAATAGAAAGCCTTCTGAAAAATTAATGGCGTTGCCTTTGGACAAAAAAGGTATAAGCATTGATAAAGAATCCTACTAAGAGAACTTTTTACTATCAATTGTCCCTCCACTGCAAGAAAACGATAGAAAATCAAATCATCAGCTGAAGCAGGAGCTACGTAGGAAGATCAAGGGAGGATAAATAGAAACTATGGTTGTCAGAGGTAAAACTTTGAGCCATTGACACCATCTCCGAGTCGAACTATACTCTGTGACTGCCAATCGTTTTCTTACGGTGGATGAACAATATTTTAATTTAGTCTAAGTCTTTTGTTGCCACTGTCTTTCCTTTTTAATAGTTCTTTAAAAATGTATTTTCTGCGATATTAACTATTTTTACAATGCATAAATCAATTTTGTTTAATTTAATCAGAAAAAGAATGCATTTAATTATATTAATTTTAAAACATAGTAGTTTTTTATATCACCAAAGCACCTCTTCTATTTATTTTATCAATAACATGCAGAATAAAAATTTAGAAAATAAAAATTCCATTTACAATGTGCTCTGTAAAGATCAACCCTAACATATATTTTTCGAATCCTTGTTACAAACGAAGTAAAAAAAAAAGTATGCACAATAGGAGTTTCAAATGATATTTAAGCAAAGGAAAAACAAAATCGCAATTAAAATCCAAGAATCTACTACTAAGGAAGGAGGGACAAAAAACATCAAACAGATTAAATTATCGGAGGAATGGTTTTCAGGAACAACCTGTCAAACAAACTTTTCTACTCATTAAATTAAAAATATAAGAAATAAGCATAACTTTTAAAATTATTTTACTATTTTTTGAACACAAACCAAAGTATTAAGTTCATATAAAATTATTCCATCTCTTTGCAAAGTGATTTTATTCCTGACTGTTAATTCTTCCTTCACATATGAATTGTTATAGATAATGCACATGAAATGTGTGGCAAAATAATATTTTTGAAAATTTAATTGGTTTAAAAAAATAAGTAATGTGCCAAAAATAGAAAATAATTTTCCTGTAACTAACTTTGAATTATAACTGTTCGAGCTTTAATTTAAGGCTAATAACTCATATTACTTATTGAAATCATAAACTGGCATTTCTCTAATAAATCAAAGAAAGTTATTCTTGGTGAGTAAAAAAATACATATACGTTTAATATTATTGCTAAAAACTCTTCATTTTAGAGTCGTTTTTCTTAATATCTAATTATAAGAATAAAGTTCGATTTATAATACTAGAACTCATTGTACTAGAATTTTTACATTTAAGGTTACATTGTACATTTACATTGTTTACAAGGTAAGGTTACATTATTTACATTACATTAAGGTTTACATTGTACATTTAAGGTTAGATTATTATTTAAAATTGAATGAGCAAATGATAACTAGAACCAAAACAAAATTAAGGAACACTTTATTTATACTTCGAACTCTGTATTTTAATTAATTTTGTGGCATAAATTTATTTTAAAACAATAAATGAAGATTTTATGAGAAAATTATTTTAAGCGACATGCTGAAAACACACACATTTTCAAGCATGAGAACACGCTATGTTTAGCTGAAAACTGTAATGAATCACTTTTAATGTATATTTTTATAAAATTCTTGTTACAAATGTATGGCCAAAAAAATTAGCACATTAGCACTCGCAAAATAATATTTAAGCTAGGTAAAAAAACAAAGGCGCTATCAAACCCTAACGTATGATGTACTTATTGTCGCAGAAAACTGAAAAAAGTAAAGAAATCATATCGTTAATAAACATTTCCAAGTTTAATTAAGCAATCAAACTGGTTTTGATAATTTTCTTTCCGCTTACTTCCCCAGTGATTTGTCAAATTTCGATCGAGTTTGTATTTATTTCTCGCTTAAATATTAATTTGCGATCCGTAATGTGCATATTTTATTTAATTTTATTTCTAAAAAATATATATTAAGGACGGCAATTACCTAACATCCTACATAGAATATTTAGTTAGTGAGCGAAGTTTTTTTTTTTTTTAAAACAATTTCTAGTAGAAATTTTGCTTGCAGGCAGCCAACAAAAGGCTTTTATAAATTCTACAGTTGACCCACCACCCAAAAAAAATAAATAAATAAATGAATAAAATATTGTATCAAAAAATAATTCAAAACGTTTTACTATTCAATGAAAAATACACTTTAGAGGAATAAAAAAATTTAGACCTAAAACCCTCAACCGCAGCTTAAATGACATCCCTATGACATTGTAATATCATCCTAAATTAATTTTAATACAATCATGTTCATTTTTTATACTTTTATCAATTGAATAAAAAAAGGCTATTATTATTTAATATTTTATAATTTTAGTAGCAGTAACATTAAAGAACTAATACCTGTAGTACATACTCGTTTCAAACTCATAAAAATTTAGATTACAGTCTCTGGCCATATTATTAGACGCACTATAAGATTCTACGTAAAATTATAATTAACAAGTGATACTATACAGCTCAATTGTTTTTACTCGGATGAAACCGGTTTGCATTTGTTTACGTTTCTGTATCAATTGGTTAACATTGCAATGCAATACGTTAAAAATAAATACAAATAGGAAGAATATAAGTATATAAAAAATCTTCTAAATAAAAACCCATTGCATGTATGTTTAAATATAAAAGTATTGCATATAAACTCGTGCAAATCATGTAATTATTAAAAAAACTACAGTGCGTCTAATAACTTGATCTAATTATTATAATATACTAATATACTGCTTGATATAATAAATATTCTATATTTGCATAATATATCGTCTAATTTATCCTATTGTCAAATTTATATTATATATCGTCTAATTTAACCAATTCCTACACTGACGTAAACAAGTGCAAACAAGTGCAAAAACGGTTTCAATCACATAAAAACAATAAAGCTGTAGAGTATCACCTAATAATTAAGATTTTACTTAAAATCTTATAGTGCGTCTAATAATTTGGTCAGGGACTGTACTTTTTAAACTAATAAATTCACAGTACATATTTTATTTATTATTCTAATATAATTTTATTGCAGATCAGGGAAGTATGCCGAAAATTAACCTCGAGTCTCACGGATGTCCATCAAAAGGAACAATTTGTGCAATGTTTTGTCAAACAATGTATACTAAAAATGGACACTGCATCGGATCTGACAAGAAAGAATGCCAATGTTACTGACAAGCACGCAATCAGACAAGTGCGCAATTGAAATATTCAAAGTTGTCTCGTTGATTTTGTCTTTATCATTAAAGTCGAACCAAAATTTATTGTTACAAAATTATAATAAACTCATTTGAAATTGCAAATTTTAATTTTTTTATTGTATTGTTAAGATTGAATAAGATTTATTCCAAAGTTTACTTCGGCTAGTCAAAGCACTTAAGACGGATAAGCATAACTAAATTTCCTTTATTCATTTGATATTTTTTTAACATGACCATTATTTAAAATTTATTTACTTTTTGTTTATTTTTTTTTATTTATAAGAGAAAAAAATTCAAATTTTCCCACATTCAAAGATAGGATACATAGGATATACATTGGCTCTTTATATTTAAGAATTTTAACCCGCGATTTAAGTTCCAGTCCCGCGGTTATTACTGGTTGGTTTGTAGATTGTTTACAAGAATACTGTAGTGTAAACAACAATGTTACAATTCTGACATAAAATATCATCTATTGTAAATGGAACACGGAACATTTCTTTCACCATCAAGCTCCGTAGGAGGTTTTGTGGTTTTCTTATCCATTTACCCTATACCAGGGTTTTTCACTCAAAAAAAGTGTACTTCTAAGGTGAGTTTTCACTGAAATTGTATTCAGGAGCTCCCTCGTCTGAACTGAAACTGAGATTAAAATAAGAATTTTGAAGTTAACATGATTGGAGAAATTTTACATTCCTCTCTTTTAAATCTGGTTTTGTCTTAAATCGACCAACACTGCCCTAACTCTGTGTGGGAAGTTATGACTTAACACGTTCTAGATTTATTTAACAAGTGGCCTTGAAAAATATGAAATGTGATTTAAAGTAGATAGAATATAAATTTTAATTGAGGTCAATATTTATAACGATTACATTAAAGAAAACTGAAATACGTATAATGAAAAAAATCATTTAAATAAGAAGGCAACACAACATAAAAGCTACTAAATGAACTATTATATGCGATTGATTCAAAAAAGAATACCGTGTTATGTAATTTAACGGGAATAATTAACTCAACAATGTAAACTAATATTCTAACTCAGATAACACTTTGTAAAAAAAAAAAAAAAACGATTATTCGCTTAATCGTATTCGAAGTAATGCTTCCGTAATGAAATTAGATTAAACTAAAATGATCTAGTTAATCACTAACTTTGTATTCTTTCAAACAATAGAATATTTGGAAATAATGGTTATTGTCAGTCAATGATGTTATTTGGCGAAAGTGTTTGGCGTTTCTGGCGCTGAAGTAATGCTTCCGAAAATATTAATAATCGTCTGCTTAACATTAGGTAAGTTTTTCTATTTGATAATTATTGGTGCATTAAATAGCTTTATTACGCAAATAAAATTTTTATCGAAATATTTACTGTAATATAATTTACATAATCATCCAAGTACCTTGACACTGTTAGACATTTTGAATGGTGTTGAACAGTATATTATCATCGTTCAAATCTCTTTAGCCTTAATGTTTTGCCAAGCTGAACCGTATAGTATTTCTTTAAACTGATTGCACGACAATGGTGAACCAACTTGGCCGAAACACGGTCAGATTTAACACCAGGTTGCTGCTAATTTGCACTGTATTATGGTTCAAAGCATCGACATTGTAATTCAAAGTTAAACCAAGTTTTCAGAAAATGAGAGAAGAATATTCAACTGAAAATGTCGAGTATTAACTGGTATGCAATCAAGGTGGCTCTTTAAAATTTAAGGCGACTAAGTTGAAATTGACGAACTGGTACACTTTACCAGCATTTGTTTTGAACACTCTACTTTCACTTTTGAAGTGAGGCTGTTTATTAAAGTTTCAGTTTTTATTAACTATAAGTTTGTTAAAGTTTCCGTTTTTATTAACTATAAGTTTATGATTTTTTCACATTAAATGAACAATTCTGACATTAATCATCCTCCCCCAATATTTTGGTTCTTTTATACAATTCTTGTTTGAGAAAGAAAATAATAAGTGTGCGCTTTCTTAGACATTTTTATTACTCGTGATTGTGATAAATTTTTCAGCACTAAGCGGCATCATTTTGGAACAATCTTGTTTTCGTTTGGAATCGTATTCATTTTGGTTTAAGATCAATACAGTGAAAACTCCAGGAAAGACCATCTCTGTGTAGCGACCTCCTCTATTTACGACCACTTTTGGGAGGCACGGAATTATTTTCTTAGATTTTGTGTTGAAGAAAACCTTTACGAGAGACCATCAAATCTTCGTACCAAGTGCGGAAAATGTCAAGTTAGGAGACACGAAAAAACAAAACATTTGAACTAAACAAATAAGTAGTTTCAAATGTGTTCAAAAAATTTGTGAGTAGCTCTTATTTAAAGAGCTCTTTTTGACGTTCTCCAAAAGAGATCAAAAATCTCAAGTAGCATTCAGAGTACACTAAAGACAATGCTATCAAATGTTTATTTTCAGAGTTGAAAGTTAAATTATATTTTTAAAAAAAATTATTTTAGAAAAACTGAGAATCTCTCTCAAACAAATAAACCTCTTCTCATTTTTTAAAACAAACTAATTTGTATGATATAAAAAAATGCAAACTTAAACAAAAACATAATTGCTTATTTATTTCAAATAGTTCTATCATTCATTGAAAGTTAACAATTGTAAGCACTTGTTAAATAATTTTTTTAACAAAATATTTATAATTTTGAATTAGATTTAAATCAATTTTTTATTATTTTACAACTAAAAGTATTTCTAAGTCTGCAATTGAAACTCACGATGAGCATATAAATCCATTCAATATAAACTTTTAACTGTAATTAGCATTAGAAATTTGGCGGCGTAATTTTTCAGCACCACTTTTATTCCATATGTACTAAAGGTATCAGGTTTTTGTAACTGATACTTAGTTATATCAGTATCGATTTATAGCTGATACCAAAAAAATAATACTTACCCATCTTTATTGTATATTGGAAATCAAACAAACCCTTAAATTTTGACTTAAGAGTACATTCGATCTTTCATTGTCCTACAGAATTGGAATAATAATCATAGGTTTGAGTTTTCTTTTGCTAATTTATTAAACACTGCTTTCCCTATTCCTGACTTTCATCTTTAATTTAAATATTTTGTTCCTCTTATCCCATTGGTTGAAACAGTTTTTCCTAGTTGCAAAGCGTTTTCTGTCATTCTGTGTTTTGACACAGAGGAAGGTTCTTGTTTATACAGCTGAAACTCAAGCACGTAGGGATAACTTTTCCATGGGGGGGGGGGATGTTCAGAAATTCAAAATTAACAAATTGAAGTGAGGTTAAATTTAAAACTGGTGTCCTAACTTGTGCTTTATAGATTTTTAAATGGATTAAATATTTAAAACTGATAGATTTAATTGGTAACGTTTGGATTAAAATAAATTGGTTTGGATTGGATTAAATTGGTAACGTTTAAAGGTTCAAAACTGAGTAATGTATTATTTAATTTGGAACTAAATTTTATTTTCAATCTGTATTAGAAAATCAATTAAGTTAAGAACAAGAAACTAAGAATACGATTTTCTTATTCCATATCTCTTTATATTCCAGTAAAATTAGACTTTTTCTACCAAAAATCAATGCCCAAGATTTTTTTTTCTTCATAAAAAGCTTTGTTTTGTTATTATAAATAATACCTGAAAACTCTCATCTGTACACTTTTCCGCTTTTGGGAGGAAATGGGATGATTTGAAGGGAAGAAGGGAGCATATTTTCCGTGAAAAATATATTTCGTTATACATCAATGGGAGGCACTGAATTTAATGAGACCAATTCCTTGACAATCAGTCTAATAGTTTAGAAGTTATAGAAATTTTATGTATAAAGAGTACAAATTTGTACTAAGGCCTATTTAAGCTTCTGATATTACAATCTAGAACAGTGACATTGTTTTCTTTGCATATATATATATATATATATATATATATATATATATATATGTTACGGCCAAAGTCCGAAGTCTTCGCGATCAATTGGCCAAGAACGCTGTAAATTAGCTGGCCAATGTCCAAAATTTTTCTTGATTTCGGGAATTGGCCGAGGATGGCTGGCCAAAGTCCGAAATTGTTCTTGATTTCGGGAACTGGCCGCCCAAATCGCGAGTTGGCATGGGAAGATCAGCCATAGTTGGAAAAAAAAATCACTATACCGGGCAAATGTATACCGGGAAGGGGCACTTGACCTTAAAAAAACATCAGTGTAGGATATACCATGAAAATGTATACCGGGCAGTGACACTTGACCTTAAAAAAACATCAGTGTTGGATATACCGGGCAAATGTATACCGGGCAGTGGCACTTAACTAGACCTAGTATGACTAGACCTTTGGTGTATGTATGACTAGACAATTAAATAGACAATTTAATAATGATTATTAAATTAATGATTATTAAATTAATGATTTTATAATAGACAATTTAAAAAATTCTGTTTTTTATATTTTTAAATTAGAAGATTTATAAGAATTATTTGTATAATTATAGAAGGCCACCAAAGTAAAATATTCACTGATCGTTTCAATTATTTCGGACTTTGGCCGTAACATATATATCATATATACACATGACATATATACATATATAATAACATATATACACATATATATCGGTGTTTTCGAGAAGAACAATATCTGTTTAAAAATAACCCAAAAAAGTATGTAATATGGAAAAGAGACTATTAAACTTTTTTTTTTTATAACAGTTTGTTAAATTTGCAATACTTTGTTAGAAATTAATTCACTGAACAATAGCTTTAACACATTAGCTTTCAAACTCAAGATTTAAAAAATTTTTAGTAGATATTGCGACAACTATTTTAATGTCACACATGTTACCCTGCTCTAAAATCTTAATGGAAAAATTATGATAAATCTATATTTTACATATAAAGGTAAATAAAGTATGGTATGTTGTTTCTTCTTTCCAATGAAATTTGTAGATATAAAAGTCATCGGTCTTTCCCCCTTTGTTATTATTATTTTTTATAATCTTTTTGTGCTTTGTTTAAAAAAGTATATTAATTTTTAAAAATTTTTATTTGCAAAATCTTTTTGTTCTTCAAAAATATGCGTGTAGCCACAGAGTTAAAACTTAGGTCAAGTTCTTTTTTCTTTCTTATTTTTTTCTTTTTTGTATGACAAACATTCTTAAAAGAACACGCTGATTTAACAAATAAAACACTGTTTGAAGCTTGAACATTATTATTGCTGGCATAATCAAGAGTTTTTTTATATATATTTGAAATAATTCTTGCGCTCATGTTACATTTTTTAATTTATTTTGCCTACTTTTAGAAAAGGGAAAAATTAACGAAATGGATTTTAAAAATACTCAAAAACGATAATGAAAAAAAAAAAAATATTTTTAATAAATCTAATATAAATTATCTAAATTTAAAAAAATTAACCTATTCGTAACGTGGATTTAAAAAGGAAAGCAAATCTGTCAATGACATAACAAAGGGAAGATTTTTTTAAAAAAATTTATTCGGAGAGTTGTATATATGACTAATTGTATGACAGACAAACTTTTTTTATTTACAGTTTTAAGTTGAAATGTATAAATAAAAAATGGGGTTATTTAACTTAGGAAAATCATCATGGACGAATGTCCCTTGCAACAGAAGGGCAAGGTACCATTCAGAGGAATGAACGTTGGTGTCGATTCAATGCAATAACAAAAAAATCGCATTCGTAACTTTGGCATTTGTTACATCGCCAATGTAACTTTAGTTTTCAATATGATTTTTATTAAAGTAATGAGACTTTGTTTTAAAATGAACTGAAAATGGAAATTCTAATCATCCCTCAATAGCCTCGCTGAAAAATTTCACTGCCAAAACTTCTATTGTAAATCTTTTGACACGGAATATGTATGTACCATTCCTCTCCTTAAAAACCTAATTTAAGCTTATTAGTGCTAATTCAACAATTTCTTTTTAACGAGAAATTCGCCCCCTAGCCTCGGATATTATTGGAATCAATCCATTTCTAACAATATTAAATTCACTAAATATTTTCTTTTAAATCCTGGAAGAGTTTAGGTTTGAATGCCTGAGTAACTTACAATTTCTTTTATTGTAATAAATATTTTAAAATTAAATAAAATGTTCTAACAAAATTCTAGGCACAATGACACGTGAAATTTTTTTAAGAGAAAGTAAAATATGATTGATATTCCTATTTATATGAAGAAAAAAAAAACTAAAGAAAAATTAGAATTTTTAGTAAAACAATTGTTATATTAATCTCTCATCACCCTAACTCGTGCTTTACAATAAGGGAAGACACATTGATTTTAAAAATACTTGACTAATCGTGAATGAGTAACTTTTAAAATAGGTGGGAAAATCTTGTCTAATAGCCTTATAACAGTTTTAATGAAAATTTGTATGAAACAAAAATAATTTTTTTAATTTCGTTATTTGTCTTGTTTTTATTTTGTTGCGTAATTTTAATTGTGTGCTGTGAAAAAAGAAATATCGAGAACAAAATTATTGTAAAGGATAAACGTTAAATGTAAAATATTATAATAAGAACATTTTTATGATGTTATTTTTAATTTGTATTTTCTTTGTTAAAATATTTTTTATCTATTAAAATATTTTCTTAGCTCTTTCAAATAGATACGTGTTTCCTATAAGTATGTAACATTAGCTATTTTTTCCTTTTGTTTTTTTTTGCTTTCTCTTCTCTTTTTTTACACCTGATTTTGATTTGAACTCCATTTGATTGCTTTACATTGTGTACGTAATATTATTTGCGCTTAGAGCAGTATAGCCACTTTCAACTCTTGTAATAATTTGTACTTTTAGCCAAATCATGATTTTTGAAATCTAGATACAGGGGAATGAAAGTTTTATAAGAATTTTAAAGAGGTTGAATATAATATATTGTGAGTCCCAGATTAATACGAGACTCTTTTTTTTTTTTTTTTTTTTTTAAATTAAGTATTTAATTTATCCCAAATACATAATTTTCTGAAAAGATAATATTGATGAATTATTGCTTCGAAATTTGAAATATTGGATTTTGCAAAAAATAACTTTTTAATTTCTCTTTAAGTGATTACCTTTTTAGAAATAAAAAAAAACTAATAATTAGTGACTAATTAAATTTTTTCTTACAATCATTACATATGTTTCTTCAAATCAAAACTTTTAGGCAATTGCCGTTGTTTAAGCTCAAATTTAAAAGCTTAAATGTAGGGTTACATCTAAATTACTAAAAACTTCTTTCTTTTAAACTTTATATTTGAAGTAAAATTTCGCTGCAACCCAATATCAATGAAAATAATACTGACCTTAAAATAACTTATTTCATTTTATGTATTTAATTACTTCATTTTTAATTTTTTAAATGACTCAAATATTTTAATTTTATATTATGTACTAGCCGCTTAAGGCGGCCAGCTGTCCGCCACGCTAAAGGTTTTCACAAATAAAGTTTTTTAAAACATAGCAGGAAATCTGAAAATTAGTGGACAATTCTTCTTTCGCGTTCTTCAGATGTTTCTTGGGCCCTAGCACTGCTAGTAGGGACACGATCCTCTTCCAATCTTCTTTGACGTTTCTCAGGTGTTTCTCGGACCCTAGCGTTGCTAATTGAGACACGAACCTCTTCTAATCTTCTTTGACGTTCCTCAGGTATTTCTCGGGCCATAGCACTGCTAGTTGAGACACGATCCTCTTCTAATCTTCTTTGACGTTTCTCTGATACTTCTTGGGCTCTAGAATTGCTTGTCGAAATTCGGTCATGTTCCATCCTTCTTTGGCGTTCCACAGACGTTTCTTGGGCCCTTCTTCTTCTTTGAGAATCTCTTAATATCTTTTTCTTTGACAAAATACAAAGTTTTTTGGAAGGCGGTTCTGCCATGTTAGTAATCGGGTTTTTAAGAAGTCAACGAATACTTTAGAACAACAATTACTATGAAAGCAAATCATGAAACTTCAATATTAAAATCTAAGTGCTTACCTGCAAACTGAAACTTTCTGAAAATAACTATTTACCTTTAATAAAAACTTAAAATAAAGAATAGAAAAACCAAAGAAATCCAAGGTAAATGTGATCGTTCCTTCAAAAACAATTAAATTCCCATTTTATATATTATATAGCTACAACGCTTAAGAAAAAAAAAACTAAAATGCTAAATACATGAAAAGAACACGAAAACGAATTAATTTTTTATGGTATCAAGTTCTATTTCTATATAATTTTTTATGGTATCTATTTCTATATCGCTACAAAAATTATCGTCTTCGCCTAAGAAAAAAAAAATAGAGCGTGGAAAGAAGAAAAACTTATTATAACAATTATGAACAGCGACAAATATATCAAAGCGAAGCGTTCTATTTACGTATCGAATATGTTGCCACATTTTTAATACAAAAGTTAAACTTTTCTCCACTTTGATAAATGTAAACTAATGCGAGCCTTACAATTAAATTATTAATTCCTTCGTATATTATTGGTTTAAGTTGTCGAAAATTAATATTTCAATTGTAAGGTTCGCATTAGCATACATTTATAGAGTGGAGAAAAGTATATGCATTTTTTAATAGTTTTTTGAATATGGCTCTTTGAAGACGAAAAAGCATAGATTTTCTTACAAAATGACTGATAACTAAAAAACTAATCCAATTTTTTTAAAAAGAAAAAAAATACTTCTTCATTATGTCAAAACAAAATTATGTGCCGCGCTTCGTGCCTGGGCGAGGCTTCTGGGGCAATATATTGTGATTACAGACACACACAATGATTATTATTATGTATAGATAACGTTAAAGTATTTAAATTAAAGCTGATTTTCAGATGTCAACCTGCAACTTTATATAATTATTATATATTTATTACTTTGTTGGTAGATGGAAAATAGCTTTTTAATATTCTTTAACGGTTATGCGTTTAAAGTTACTACTTTTGTAAAATTTAAGATCATTTTATTTTTTATAATAGTTATTTTATGATAAATATTGCAATGTGATGATTACAAAAACCATAGAGAGAACTAGTTTATGAAATATATTGCAACTTCAAATCTAATCTAGGTTTAGCCTTTGCATACCTTTACACATACCTATTACGTCACCTACTTAGCCTTTGCATATAATTGAATTAAATATAAGCTTACTTCCAAATGAATATAACTCTTTGAATGTGTTTTTTGAACTGATTAAAAAACTCTATTTAAAAATGATTAAAAAAAAGTTTAGGATTCAAATGTAGGAAAAAGTTATTAATGAAAATTAAATAAAAGAAAAATACAATACCACACGTAAAGAAATGGTCTGCAAAATTAAAATAAAACAGTACTTAAAAATATATACTTAAGGCTCTAAAGACAACCAGAAAATTCGCTCAAAATTCGAGCTCATCATAGTAAGTTTCCTGACAGAATGCGGAGAAAGGTTTGATTTGAGAGTTAGCCTTTAAGTTAAGAAAACTCGGAGCACCCTCCATCCACTGGTTCCATCTTGAAAAGGCTCCCCAAAAATTCTAGGAAAACTTCCATGTGAGGCATTTATAACCAGATTCCAACAAGTTATCTTCTCTTACACCCTATAGATATGCCACACTGTCCCTTAAAAATGATAACCCATCCCAAAGCTATCAAGATAAATATAGATAAAGCAGCTGTGAACATTTTCCCATAGCAAAAAGGAATTGGCTAACTTTGTAGTAGGGATGCTTGAGTATCGTCCAGAGTATTGCTTCTTCCAGAGGGAAGAACAAATATTTTATACTTTTGAACAAGGAAGAGGTTCATATTGATGTCATTAAAATGATTTTTTTAAGTGTTGTTTTTCTCCAAATAAAAGAAGTAAAAAAAATAAAAAATTCACTATTTTTTTTTTAATGAGCAATTTGAAAAAATACTAAAAATTGCCATTTACAATGTGGGGTGTTTGAACTTCTTAACCCCCTCCTTTAACTACGTCCCTGCTGAAACTATAGCATGTTCATTTTTGTTGTCATTATTCACAAGTTAAATGATTTTTTTCATTTTTTAGCATTGACAGCAACGAAAGCAGCAAGAAGGAATTTGTGCCCAACAAACTGGAATGAATGCAATGAACTTTGTAGAAAACAAGGTCGACGTGGTGGATATTGTGCAGGAGCATGGTCAGAGAGGTGCTTATGCACAATGCGCTCCAACACTGAAACTTCCAACATCAGTTCTAACCTAGCATATTCAGCCTGGATGAGAATGATGAATAACCGAGGAAGTGGAAAATAACAACAACAAAAATTCTGCAGCAAAACAGACAAAAATAACGAAATTGGGGAAACAATTTCGAAACATTAGATAAAACAGTGACTAGTAATTAGCTAAAACTAAAACAATTACCAGATAAATATTATTTTATTAGTTCCACTTTTCTAAAAATGACATTTGTCACAGTTTATGAAGAAAAAAACAGGGTTGTTAAATAAAAATACATTTTTAAATGAAATGGAAATTTTTTTTTGTCCAAGGTTGTCTTGAATACAATTTAAATAAAGACACTTTTTGGGCATACTGTAAGAACGTGTCAAAACGTCATATGTCAAAAACTGTGTATAAGTTCCTGGATTAACTTTAATTGCAATCATTTTTTTTTTTTTTTTTTTTCAAGTAAAGCAGGCAAATGGGGAGAAAAGTCAAAATGAGAAAGAAAGGTATGATACAGACTAAACAAGTTTCTCAAAAAACTCTCAGTAAAAATGTTTATGCACGATAGAAATACTTTTAATCTTTCAGATATCAGTGTTTATCATTTCAAAATGTTCTGTAAATATACAAGAATTTTATTTAAAACACAGTTATTGTGACGTGGCTGCTTTCTGCTGCTACTTATTATGAACCTAGATACGTTGGTCAGGATTCCATATGCTCCACCTATTAGGGAATTCAAAAAAAAAAAAAAAAAGCAAAACATATTCTAGATCTATTTTTATTTCAATATTTCTTCATATCACCCGTACTTATAAAGATGAACTGGAACTGTTAAATCAAAATAAACATCATCTTGAATTTCTCCGTACGCTCTGTTGTTATCTCAAAATTGATATGTAAATTATCAGTATATTCACATTTTTAAAACTGTATAAATGTAAGATTTAGTAACACATAAATAATTAAAATATTAGAGAAAACCTTTATTTCTTGAGTATGAGGAGAAGGAAATCAGATCTTAAGAAATGTTCACGTTGTGCCAGCAGAATCAGAGATCAAATGTGAGTGTTTATCCAGGCAACTGACTTAGAAAGGCTCATGTTAAATGAGTTAAGTGCAAGGCACAGTCATAAAAGTAATATTAGAAATTTAGGCGAAGGCCAAAAAGTTGAAAACTGAGGGTATTGCGATAGCATCATCACAGTTATTTTTTTAATTTAATGCAAATAAATTTAATCAATTTTTTTTAAATGTTGACTGGTAAACAAGAATGTCAGTTTTTTAAAGTATATATATATATATATATATATATATATATATATATATATATATATATATATATATATATATATATATATATATATATATATGGGTGATTCTCACGAAATATGACTATTCGGACCAAAAAATTTCTTCAAATTTAAAGTCGTCAAAATAATCTAAAAATTTTTTTTAACACTTCTTTAGTTACACTTATTAATATCTTACAGACAGCAGTGTAGTTTATTGACATTTGCTCGGGAAAAAAAAAAAAATAGAAATTCACCAAATCTTTAATGCCAGGAAAATGACATATTAGTTTAGAAGTTTAAAAAAGAGTCATTTTAAGTTAATAGTAAGTAACTCAACTTAAGCCTTTATGTTAGATGGACCATAAATTGCTTAAATTAATTCTTTTTATTCACTGTAGATAGAATCAAAAAAAATTTTGTTGCTGATGTGTACAGAATAAAACTGTGGATAATAATCAATCATTAAATAAATAAATAACTTTGATTACATCCAAGCATATTACAATCATTCATAAACTTGGTATTGGGTTAATATTTACTTTCCCTCCTTACAGTATTAGCAGTTAAAAAAATTTCTGTTAACACTCTAATGTCCTGGCATTCATAAGCCAGGAAAATGACAGCCAGGATAATGACAAATTTGCCATTTTATAGCATATAACTTTACTTTAATTAAATATTTTGACCTAAGACGTTTATATTCTGTAGAAAACAACAGGGTTTCTTAAAATAACTCAGATAAATCTGTGTAGTTTATGTTATTAATGGTTTCAAGAAGCCAGGAAAATGACAACACAAAAACCTACTCACCTTGAAAAAATTTTTGAAATAGATTTTGAACCAGAAAATTGGTTCTTTATTCATGCAACAAGACATGTTCATATAGGAGGGTATCTAATCAATCTATTAACATAAGATATTGATTGCTGGCTCTATCTATTTTGGTTATAAACCACTAAATTAAAGTAGCCAGGAAAATGACAGATTTTCTTGGGACAAACAAATTATGGACAGAAAAAATTAATTTAAACAAAGTTTTTGTAAATAATACCCTCTGTGTATATTCTAGAAATGCTTTCACCAGTTGAGATAAAAAAAATTTAGATATTGAAAACTTTATAGGAAGTTTTAAAGCTAGTTATTATTGGAAACATTGTTTGGGACATGCCAAGAAAATGACATTTTGAAGTTCAATTAAATTTTGTAACTATACAAAACAGTCAATGCTAGTGCAAAGTCATTTTAAAATGCTAACAGCAATGCTATTTATTAATTTTTTTTAAAAAAAGTTCTTTTAGTATTAGATCTTGGAGCAAGGGACAGTGAATTGTAATATTTCGTGAGAATCACCCATATATATATATATACAGAATCCACTATTAATCTCTTAATATGTGTTTTTAGAATTAGAATTCTGATCAAAAATTTTAAATAAAGGGAACATTGGGAGTTACAAATCAACTAAGCAAAGAAAAAAACAATATTGAAATCTGACAAATTACAGTAGAGGAAAGTAAATGAAATAACATCAAAACAGGTTTAATTAGAATTATATAAATTTGGAGATGTTTCTAACAATCTTCTTTCAACTCCTCTCGATTTCTTCCTGCAATCAAACTGGCTTGTTGTTTATTATATATCTACCCTCCTGTATTGTGAAATTTTGAAAGCGTTTTTGATTCTTCCTTGCTTATATATTTATTTGCAACCCTCAAAGTTTAAAATTTTTAATGATTCTAAAAATGTATATTAAAGTGGTCTCTACAAAACACCATGTATACACACATAGATAAACAAATCCCAGGCACTTTATTTTCCGAAACATAAGCAGATTTTTAGATTTAAAGAGACAAGCTAAATTTTGCTACAATATATGCACCATCTACAATATCTCAAACACCTCAGCAATTACATACCTTCCCTCCAACATTTCAGATAATTGTTAAATAAGTTTTCAAGCTGTTATGTCCTAAGACAGGAATTTTAAAAACAAATAGAATTTCTATCAGAACTTAAGAACATAACCATTCATCCATCAGATCTCTTGTACAACTGTTAATACCATTCAGTATATGCAGTGGCGGGCAAAGTTTTTGATTTATTAAAATAATTATACATATTACCTTTACTACTTCTAAAAATATTTTCTGAAACTATCTATATTTTGTAGAAGGACAATCGAACACCCGGGATTTGTGGTCCCCTGTATTATACACTTCAAAAATGCATACATATGCACACATTTATAAAAGTATATTTTTACTAACATCTCTTAGAACCAAGTATTTGATGTCAAAATCAACATATACAATACAATTACAATTAAAAATTAAATTAACATATTCTCTTTAAAAACAACTAAAATGTTTCAACTTAAATTTTCTTATAACTATTAAAATAATGAAACAGAAAAGAGCAAACATAATGCATTTAATAATCAATACAAAGATATTTCGTACTATTTTACATCTCAATTTTCACTCTCAGTAAATTTTAATTACATACAGTCAAACTCGATTACAATAAGAATGTAGGGCATTTGATCCTTAAACGTGAATTGGCTATTACACTGATTGGAATAATGTTTGATTTTCATTTATTGATTTTTTTTACTAAACCTCAGTGTTTCATCTACAATATACATGGCACAAAACACTTTATCACTCATAACTATTAATTTGAAGCATATGCAATTTCTCAGCTAACGTTATGTCTTCAAAATGAATGGTCGTGGTTTCATTCTCATCCATATTAAACTTAACATCAAAAACATTCTTACACATACATGAGCATTAGTAGGCATAAAATAAATTCAATGATTTGCATAAATAAAATATTTTGCTAATTGTTGCATTTATATGATTAATGGAATTCTATAAGAAATACCTTTTCTTATTTTATTATTATTATTTTGGTTTATTTACATATTCAGGAGGAAATCCAAGCAGAAATTAAAGTCATTTTAATACATTTTTAAAAAAATTGAATTTGTAAAAAGGGCCTTTTTTTACAAGAATCAAATTTCTAAAAAGGATTCCTACACAAAAATAAAATTTATTAAAACTGCCTTCTTACAAAGTTTCCTTAATACAATTTAAGTAGTAGCTGCACATACTTGCTATTTTACTAAATTAATTATGTTAGCAAATTATTGCACACACTTATTTATAAAAACTTTGATATTATTAAACATAAAATAAAATGATGGCTAAAATTGAAAGTTTTATATAATAGAGACATTTTCACAAAAATATTTTCTTTCCCGAAAAAAGGGCAACAAAAAGTAAAAAATGGATCAAGCCATTTTATCAAAAAGGGTGTAACTATACCTAAAGGAAAGTAAGTTTTCTTAAAAAAGAAGTTAAATATTTTCTTTTTCACAACTTCAATAAAATAATTTCAAGAAATTTAGAAAAAATTCCTTGTTAAATATAAGTAAATATATTAATTGCTAATACGAACTGATAATTTGTTATAACTTTGTAATAACAAGGGTTTTATAAAAACTTTCTATTAAACCAACTATATTTATTGAAAATTTTCCTTATTGCCCAAGGTTGAGTGCATAACATTTTTTTACAAGTTAATATAGCAATATATTAACCATATATATACAACCATATTAAAATTAAGTACAATAATATGATATTAACTACAAAAACTAATTAATAACCATATTTGGCATTTAAATGAGTCATGCCATCTCCTGATTGATTATCTGGTGGCATCCACGTGCAATATTCATTAGAGTCAGTTTTATAAACATCCACTTTTGTCTTAGATAAAACGTCTCTCCTTTTAGATTTATTTTGAATTTTGTCTTTGTTTCCTTCAACTTGTGATTTTGAATCTTCTTTCAGTAAATCTAAAGTTTTGTCAACATTAGAAATACTTTCAACAGAGTCAGTAATACCTTTCTTGTTTTTCTTCTCCTCACTAATATCAGCTCTACTTTTAAAACTATCGATTTCCACAACATCCATTGAAGAATCTATAGATGAAGTATGTTCATCGCTAAGATTATTTGTTGCAGATTTATTTAATATTAGTCCATATTTCGCAGGTTCCCCAGTATCATCATTTTTTGAACAAATTTCTTTATTAATATCTGGAGTGGAATCCTCTTTATTTATCTGTTCTTGTTTGACATTTGCTGATGCTTCTTCATCGGAATCATTTTCTTCAATTTGCTCATCATCATTTTTAGGTTTGGTATCTTCTCTTTTTGTTGTTGATGGAAGCTTCAATTTCGATTGGGGCCTTTTTCCGATAAATCCCAGATTCTTTTTTAAAGCCGGCATATTGACTGGCTTTGCAATGTTTGCAAGTTTTTCTAAATGTTCCTTTTCTTTTTCCAATTCAATTAATCTTAATTTTAACTTTCTTCTTTCAAATTTATCACTCAAAGAAGAACCGGATTCAGACAAGTTAGACATATACATGTCTAAAGTATCAATCTCTTTGGATGTCGAATCATTTGAGTCCTTAGACTCACCAACAGAAATTTTATTTTTTATATCTTCCATTTCAATCTGAATAGCAGTAAGTTTTGCTGATATGGTTTCAAAGTTATTAACCTCAACTTTTTTAGCTAATCGCTTTCTCATTTCTCTGCGTTTTTCAATCTCACCAGTTCTATCATAAAAAGTATCTTCATCACTATCATAATAATCATTTTCTTCCCACTTCTTACGTTTCTTTTGACGACTTTCATGATGCGATTGTCGCAGCAGTCCCAGTCGATCTAATGTCCGACAAGCTTCTAAAGCACAAGCAATAACAGCTTCTTTCTTTTTACCACTAACAGAAGCTTCTACGGGTAGATAATCACCAGTTGGATTATCAATGGGAAGGCGAATAGTACAGCAAAAAGTTCTAAATCCTTTCTCTTCTACTTTATACTCAAGTTCGTAACCCTCCCTTTCAAACCAACCACGCAAGGTTTTCTTAGGATCTTCAATATACAAATCCTCATTTGTGGCTGAAATAGCGAAAGGATTTTCAGTCATATCCTCTTCCTCTACAGCTTCTTCACCCATTCCCCAATTACAGATCTCTTCTGCAGCTTCATTTACTATCTCTTTTGGTTTAGCAACTTCCTCTTCTTCTTCTTCTGGCCCTTGAAATATATGTAATCTTGAGCTACCCCCAAATTTCAGAATATATCCTACCTTTAATTTATAATATATTTTCGGTGAGACTTTTGACTTATTCAAAAACGTGCCGTGTGTGCTTCCTAAATCATATAAATAAAATCCTTTTGGATGTGTATCATCTCCCTTGCAATACTGAATAACAGCATGGTATCTCGAAACTGATGGATGCTCAAATACAACATCACAAACATCTAAGCGCCCAAAAACAACAAGAGATGCTTTGATGGACAACGTTGAAATAAACGTGCCATTTTTTATTATTTCTAAGCTGTAGTTAGGAGGAGGGTGTCCATGCCACTCAGGTTCTTCATATGGTAATGGAACATTTGATTGAGATTTTTCCCTTTTTTTGTCAGCAACTTTTGGACTATCACTGACTTCAGATGAATCTATCAGACTTGCCGCCGCGGTATTTTGTGATGAGTCTTTAGAGGATGCTTCAGAAATAGGAATTGCAGGTTTCTTAAAAGAATCGAGTGCAGGATCTTTTGAAGGTAAAATAGGCTTTTTAAACGAATCTGCTGATTGAGAATTTTCTTCCATGGTGTAAACTAAATTTTTAATAACAGAAAACTCAAACACTATTTAATTTGTTTACATTCGTTTTGTTTAAAAGAGCGTTTGCCTACTTATTTCTGTCACTTTTATGACCCATGAAAACACAAGAAGATTAAATTGTATCTTGATTCTAACTTTAACCATCAGCAAATGTTAAATTATGAACATTAAAAACTGTGATAAAATTAAACCTAAACAGTTGAAACAATTTTCATTCGTAAATTCTTGAACGATTTGGAATATTGAGAATATAAATTCAACTCGATGAAACTCAAAAGTTGAAAAGATACAGCGCGAAACTATGTCACTATAATTATGAAAACACCCATTTTTATTTATCTCTTGCAGTTCATTTTAAGACAGATAAGTTTTACTGACATAAGTTTCACCAATTTTTATAGGGGGGATTATTCTAAATCTGAAATTTTTTATCCCATTAACTTCTACACGCTGAATTTGTAATTTTTTAAAGTAACTATTTGTATTCAGGATGGTGAAGAGAATCAAAGTGGAAGGGTATGAAGCAGTTAAAAAAGCAATTAATGAAAATTCTAACTCCAATGCATTATTTGTTCTATTTAGTGGATCTAAAGATGCTAATGGTCAGAGTTGGTGTCCAGATTGCGTTACGGGTATCTTACATATGTTAATATATTATAAACAGACCTGACTCTATTATATCTATGCGTAATCTGTTTTAGAGTAAAATATATAATATCATGTATTTTGTTTACAGCTGATCCAATTATAGAAGAAGGTTTGCAAAGTGCACCTGAAGATAGCGTGTTTATTTATTGTGGTGTAGGAAGCAGAGATTTGTAAGTGTCTATATAAAATGAATATTATCATTATGTAATCTATTTGATATAAAGTGGAGATGATTTCCATATCCTGTGCTAGACTTGTTGCCAAGTTTTGGCTCCCAAATTATTTTTGTTTTAACCAGTAGTTCACGTGAAACTAAAATGAACATCACAGAATCAAACAAACTCACAGAAACCTCTGTGCAAGCCCGTATATGTATTTTTCTTATTTATTCCAAGTACAAGAACCATCAATTTCAAGTGATGTGTACAGATACGGATCTAAATTTGAGTCAAGGTGTAGAATGGGGGGGGGCTTGGTTTGTTTTGTTTAACTTACACTCTGTTTCTAGCAATAATATTCTATACTTTCGGGTTATTGCAACTTCTGTTTGTCCTATATGTAATTGGTTTTTGTTTTATTTTCATATATATTGGTTTATTTTCTGTTTGCCAAATATTAGAGGAGTTCCTGATTATTGGGGATTAATGAGAAAAATCATTGCAAATCTATCACGCTAAATAGTTACTACTCAAATGCACAAGTTGCAATATTATTGTTTCTATAAAAACAATCATTAAGAAAATATGAATTTACTATAAAATTTTAATATGTTAAAAAGTAATTTCTTGCTTAGATATAGGGTTCACACTAGTAATGAAAATTTAGTGGTCCAACAGAACCATCAAGATATTCATTTAGTAGTCCAAAAATTTACTATGGTCAAGCGTTTGCATAATTCGAATTGTACGCATCAGAAAATATTAATTGTTATCTATATAACTAATTAGGTTACTTACCCCAATGATTGAATATTAGTATTTATTAAAATTTAGTCAAATAAGCGAGTGAATAATCATATTAATAAATAGATTCAACCCTGAGACTTAAATAAATTAATGAATGTGACAAACAGAGATACTAAGAACCATCAAAATATTATATTAAAAATTATAAAAGTCAATTCTGAAAGAGCGAAACATACTATTTTATTGATAAACAAATATATTGTCAGTACATGAAGGCAAAGCATAGCACATTATGCAAATTTCAACATTTAATTTTAAAAAATATTTACCAGATACTTTCAGTTACTCCATTTGAATTCCATGCATTTGAGTTCTGTACCATATATATAGATGATTCAAAAGTCAAACATCATATAATGATATAGTAAAAATATCAGGATTTTAAAATCTCAAGAAAATCCATACAAGAACATATGATGAAATCAAGCATGTTAAAAAATTATTGTTTAAATTTGTACTGCAAAATTTGAGTGTTGTAATTATTTTCTACTAAAAAAATTCATATTTTTAAAAACCACAAAGAACTGTGTTGTGAGTAATTGTCAAAAAAGCAGGATGACGAAACTACCTGAATTTGCTATTAAATCATCATGAATCAGCGATGTTTGAATTCGGGAAGAATCAAAATTTCATGCAATAAAAACAATATTAGAATTATTTTGTGACCTAAATAAAATAGTTCTTCTAATCTAAATAAAAAATTTGTTGTATTAAATTATCTTTTTTTTTTACAGCTGGAAAAATCCTAACAATGATTTTAGGAAAGATGAAAAATTTAAGCTGACAAGCGTCCCTACTCTAATGAAGTGGAATACTGTGAGTATTGACTATTCGTGGTTCCTAAACTTTTGTCGTTATGATATTTTATTTATCGAATTCTATTTTAACTATATTTTTCTAAACTAACAGTCATCTTTTTTTAAATTTTTTTTTTAATTATCTGATTACTATCTAATATTTGAAGCTAGTATTTAGTTTTGTCATGTTACTGTCAACTTTGAAAACTACAGTTTTGTAGTATATCTGTGTAAGGTTACAAAGTTATGTATTTGAGAAACAAATTGAATTAGTTGATGAAGGTAGTTTTATATGTTACATTTACTGAAAATTATATCTTTGTATGTTTTTACTTTCAAGTCTTCTCTGTGTTTATCCTAAAATAACATGTTTTATCTTATCTAAAACTTGCCATTGAAAATTATTACTAAGCTTTGCTTTTCAGTAAATTTCTTTTGAGAGCCATGATTCTTGGTAAAGTGTAGTGTTGTTGCCAATTAGGTATAATAAAAATTTTAAAAAATTAAAAAATACACAATTTCAACTAAAGAGCTAATTCTATTTAAAAAAAAAAAAAAAAAAAAAAAAAACTTGTTACTACCCTCGAAATGGGTTTTTACTTTAAATAACACTCTGAAAAACAGAGATGGTGTGGCATAGGTTTTCAAATACACTATTGCTTTTTTTTTTTCCTATTGCTTATCATGTGAATGAATTTATTTTAATGTGTATATAATTACAAAATGCTCTGTAACAATTAAAATGTTATTTTAGTTAATTCTGCATCCTTTATCGCTGTAACTTTTTCCCAAAGCTGCATTTATGCGTTAAAGCTAGGCGAATTATTGTTGATTACAGTAATCAATTACTCTATAATCATGACTTATTATTTATGTGTAATCAATCCAATTTCATCCAGCACTATTGTGAGAGATCATTAGGTCTTTTCTGTGGAGGGATGCTACTCCAAATCATTTAAACCAAATAAACTTGTCCATTTTTTTTTTTTTTTTTTAAATTGACTGGGAACTCTGTATAAAAATAGTCTGACTCACATATCTTGTTTCTGACCTATCACAATAAACTTTGTATCAGAACGCCAATACACTAATAAAATTATTAAAAGTTTTTAAGTGTCAGCCTGCAGTCTTATTGTTGAGTTCTAATCTGATATTGCATTTTTTTCTAAGTCTTATCGATTTTTCTTTTTTCCAAAATTAATAACATTAATCTCCTTTTATTGTGTTGTTTCTGCATTTGTGCTTTCAGAAGCACATGCAAAGTCTTAAAATATGATTTTTAAATATTGTGTGTCAATAATTTTATGTGGGAGTTAAAAAGTATTGCTGAATAATCTGAAGATTAATAGCAATGTGTAAGAACATTTCCAATCAATACAGTCATTCAAGAGTTATTAAACATTTAGATTCATTGTTTAAATTTAAACAATAGGTTTCTGTTTCTGCAATTTGGTTCTCTAACTTTCCAATGTTAGTTGGTAAGGACATTTATGTCTGCCTGACTCTGACACTTGTCTTTTAAACTCAAAATATTTTTCACCTGCAGGAGGGGGAAGTGATGTCTATAATGTGTCTGCCATTTTGATTTTCTCACCTGGTAGGAGAATTTACAGAGTCAGTCTGCAACACATATATCTCCATAAACTGAAAATTTATGCATGAACTCAATCTTTTTTTATCATATATGTAGCAAAATTTAGCAAATATTGGGAGTTTAAAATCATACAATGGTGCTTAAGCTTTGCGTGAGATAAAAAAAAAAAAATGATGTTTGCACTATGCTATTCTATATATGCGTTATTGTAAGCACAGTGTAGGAATAAAAAGAATAGGCTATGAAAATGATGTGCAGATGAAACTTAGATTATTTAAAATTTTTCTTCTTATAAAATCTATACCTGCAATATCCGAGATACTTTGCAGACAGATAAAGCAATAACCAAAATGATGTACATTAAGGGAAGTAAATCTGGGTTTGCTGTTATAGGGCTATATTTGAATTAATAATTAAAGACATATTTACAACTAAAACATACTCTAGTACAAATGATATTAAACAAGAAAAAAGATGAGCATAACTGTGAGATGAAGATGTTTATGTCTATATATATATATATATATATATATATATATATATATATATATATATATATATATATATATATATATATATATATATATATATATATATATATATATGCTTTGAAAAGGATGTAATTATTCTTTATTTTTCATAAATGAGGATTAATTTTAGTTAATCTTATCTTTTTCCTTACTTTTTCAGAAATTTTTTTCCTACCCTTTTTTCTAATTTTATTTCAAGATTAAAAATAATCTGCAAATGCTATGATAATTTGCAGTGAGTAACTCCTTACTAGAAAGTTTTTGCTACCAGGATTAAGGGAAAATATTGTTGAGAGTTCTTGAAACATTATAAAAGTTACAATTTTGTCTACGTGGTTGAATGAGCTGATTGAAATTCTAGTTATGTTATGCAGAAAATAATATTCTGTATTTCAATTATTTCAGGCAAGAAGATTAGATGATGATCAATGTAAAAGTGCTGCTCTTGTTACTATGTTATTTGAAGATTGATTATTAAAAAGTGCATTTATAGTCATCTATTGCCTGTCTTCCTCTCTGTATATAAACCATTAATTATTTTTATTATGTTATATTAAGAAATGGTGGCCATACTTTGGTTAAATCAAAATATAATTATAAATAAATGTTTTAAAATACTGAAGTCAAAAATACTATTTATCAAAAATAGCTGAGGAGCGGAATTAAATATTCTATGTTATGCAGCAATACTTCTGATAATTATTAATGCCTTGCAGGTATTGCCAAAAATTAACTCTCACCAATCAAATTATGAATCTTTTTAAAACCACAAATTTTATTTAGAAAACAAAAATTGAAAAAAAAATTTATAATTATCTAAATAAACAGCATCAGGAGGTCAAACAAAGATTTTTTTTTTTTAGACCCATTTTTGTGAAAAATTTAAATATTTTTAGGAAATGTTCTTAATCAAATAAAATGTTTTAAAAAATGAGCTGTCTATATATTTTTTGTTTATTATGAAAGATTTAAAGTATGTGTCACAATTTGATAAAATGCCAAAAATACTAATAACTTTTAATAAATTAAATGCAGTGAAAGAGTTGTTTTTATGAATTTAAAGAAGTCATCTTTATAGATTTTAATTTTGAAAAGGGATCTTTTCATTAAATTCTTTCTTTTTTGGCCTAGATCACCCCTGAGCATATAAAATTTTCATTGCGAATTGCACAATAATTGTTCTGTAGAGACGTGTACGCAAATACTTCTGAGACTTATATTATTCTGCTATGTACTTCTTAGTTTTAAGCATTTTCTACTTTAGTTTCTATTTAACAGCTAATTATTATTATATAAGAAAATATATAATTCAGTACCCTTTGAGCATGTCACACTTACAAATAACAATAAGAAATTCAATGTAATGAAAGTCATTGTAAAAGCAATGTAAACAATAATGTACAAGTAAAACTAGTTATGTATATGTCATTTAACTGCTATATTTAAGGCCTGTTTAGACGATCCAATTTCTTGGACAGAGATTGATTGATATTGATGAAAACTTGTTTTGCTTTGAGCTTGGATCATGTAAACAATCGTCCAAGTACTTGGTCCAACTTCTTGGACGATAGTAGAACATGTTCTACTTTCCATCCAAGTTTTTTCTCCCTTAACCAATCAGTGTCTTAGCTTTTGTGACGTCAACAAGCAGGCGTCTATGTCATTTTGTTGTCTGTTTTAATACATTTTAGTCCACATAAATTGATCTGTTGCGCTTTAAAGTTGAATACGAACAATGCGCAAGTTTTTCTTTCGACAAATCAGTGACATTCAAGAACTTGGGTAGTGTTGGCGAATCATCCATTTCTTGGACAGAAAAATCCCTCCAATTTCTCGGATTCAAGAACTTGGGCCGTGTAAACAGGCCTTTGCTGTTTCTTCATATTTATTTATAAAAATATCAAATTTTTTTAACTAAAATTGTTTTTAATTTATATAACTGTCCCTAAGAAGCAATTCAGATGTTATGGTGTAAAATACTTAGACTACTTAACAATACTAATTAAAAACTTCTTTCTAATTTTCATAATTTTAGATTTATTTATATGTTGACATACATCATTAATAATTCTTTTAAACTGATAGAAAAAAAAATACAAATATGTGTTATTGCTTATAGTTACTGAATGTTATTAATAATTTAGATATAAATGTTCTAAAGTCTTATAATTTAGAGTTGCCAAGGAATAGAATAAAGGAAATTAATTGGAAATAAACCCAACTCCATAGCATCAACTAAATGTTTCCTTTTAACATTAATAGATGGCTCCACCCTACCTAGAGTGAACTAGAAACTTTGAGAGAGAGATTGCTGTGACATTATAGGGGAGTGTCCTTATAGTATTATTTGTCTAAATAGTATTTGGTTTATATTGGACAAAAAAATGATGCTTGGTATATCTGGATTGTCTTTTTTTTTTTTTTTTTTTTTTTAAGTAATAATAGTATTTAAAAAAAAAAAAAAAAAAAAAAAACATTTTTTTAGTATAATAAATATGTTGTTAATGTATATAGATGTGTTTAAATCATGTGTTGTTCATTTCCATGCACTGTAATATTAAAATGTTTGGAAATGGATAGGTTTGATTCCTGGTGCTTCATCATATAATTCTGGCAGTAGTTATTAAGATGCCATTTATTTTTTAAAATCTGTTCACGGTAAAATAAGATTGCTCTTGTTGCAGACCAATTTGTTACCATGTCTTTGAATTTCTTTGTGGTAATTTTTTTGTAAAAAAAAAAACTATTGTCTTTGGAAATACTTCATTCCTTGAAACTGTGCTTTCAAACAATCATTGCCTTAATAGTGAACTTTTTTATTTATTTCATTATAAATATCTTTATGTATATTTTGTCTTACTTCTATTTATAAAATTTACCATCTTAGTTGTTCAAGTTATTTTAAAGAAATTAATAAACATTAATTGAATGAAAAATATAATTTCAATTATTTGGGTAAATTATAGAGAGAGTTATTAGGTACCTATACAACCAAATTTTTACTTAATCATTGTACTCAATATTTCTTACAATATGTTCACTGAACTAGAAATAAAACTTATTGAATGTAGGTGATTACAGTATGAAAATATTTTATATTAAATTGTTTCATCTACTAAGTGGCAACAATCAATTTAAGACAAAACATGTATCTTTTTCTCGACCCCCTGGATATGAATTGCCGATTTTGTCTTGCTCTGGGATAATGTGTCTTGCTTGTAGAATGCAATTTAACAATATATTGTTGCAATGGAAGCTTAGTATCGATTCTAAAATACATATTATGCAAATAAAAAGATACTTCAAAAAACTCGAAGTAGAATAATAGTCTGGACCATAAATCTATCTCATCAACAAAATTTGAAATTTCGATATTTTTTTAAAGTTTAAATTGTATAATTCTTATTTATAGGGAGTAGCTAAGTTAAAAATGGGTATATGTACAATATTAAAGGATAACTGAAAAATTGATCTATACTATTAGATGCCATGTAGTACCTAATTTGACATGATTTATTGACTCCTGGAACTTAGACGTTTTGTTGTTGTCATGTTTGGGAATAAGTGTTTTTATTAGAACAAGCAAGAATTGTGCCTATTGCTTCTACCTGAACATGATAAAATTTACGATACTCTGACAAATAATTTTTAAAAAAAGCAGTCAGAATTTAAAATAGCTCCAAAAAAACAATTACTAATAAAACGTTGATATTAAAAACAAATTTCCATAATTAATTTTTTTATTGTGCTAAGGATTTTAAGTTTTAACTAAACGCTACTGCTCATAGGAGATTTCTATATTTAATCAGGTTTTGAATCTAATTTGAAACCATAAATAAACTGAATAACGTGCTATCTTTAGTATGTTATTGGCTGTTTCGTCTGCTTATTTGCTTAAAGATTAAATTATTTTTTATGAAATTGCTTTCTTTCAAATACTACGAAAACAATTGCCTATAATTGAAAAATTTTCCAAAAAATAAACAGTGAAGTAAATTCTAGTAGGGCTGTAGTTGCTCGTTATCTGACACCTGTTTGTAAAAATTTAAATCCTGTGTGTTAGATGAAACGTAGCAAACTTATGAAAATAATTTTAGCAAATATTTAAAATTTGGATATGAGCAAAAATATTATTTAAGTGAATTTCGTGATAAGTATTTCGTTAACACAAATTTGAACTTTTTTGAGCCTATTTTTAATTCAACTATTAAAAAAGTACATAAATCCCAGAACCAAATTCATATATGCCATTTAAAAGTTTTGCAAAAATTTCTTAGTTACAGACAATTCCATAAAATATTGCAATAAATAGTTTATAAATTTGCGAGTGTGAGTTATTGATGATGAATACAAGGGATGAGAATATAAGGGTAGAAAGATCAATCACTCGGCCAAAAGGGCGTCACGGTGAACTTTGACATCACTGATCTAGTAACTAGTTTCTACTATATATCCACGCCCTCTATTGAGCTGTTTGTCTAAACAAAACTTCATTGAAGGTTAATGTTTCTTAGTAGCTGTATATAATTTGCTCTTTATTATAAGAATTTTTTTGATTAAAACAAATTAATAGCATTCCATTTTGTCTATCCCCTATTCTGGATCTCTACACTCGAATACGCCAGCTAGGGAGAAAACCGGTTCCCTCTCTCTTCAGTTGTATAGAAATTTACTACGATGTACGAGGAACTATATGGAACTAAAAACTACATTGAACAAAGTTAATATTAAGAAAGGGAATTTCTTAATATTAACTTTGTTCAATGTAGTTTTTAGTTCCATATAGTTTCCTAACTTAAAAGTTTTTAATCTATTTGAAAATCAACACAGAAGCTAACGAACTTCCTTCTCCTAAAACTCTCCGCCCACTAATATTACCATAGTTAGAAAATTCGACAGCCAATATTTGTCCCTGATGCTGACTAATGGGAATTTTCTTAGCTCTTTCCTATTTTTACCACGTTTATATTAACTTGCCTTTGTGTATGTCTGTCCGGGTGGAATTTTGTAATCGATTTTAAACTAACTTCCCGATTGGCTTATTGCAAATAACCCACTCTATAAAGATGTAATAGTAAATAGATTTGCTCGATTAATTACACAAGATGTTATTCCGGCTCTGTCAAAAGGACCAACCGAACCTGATGACCAAAATGATGATTCTCCAGCTCGTAGTGCTTTCCAACGAATAACCGACCTAACACTCTGAAGCTGTTTAGAAAATATTCAGACAGGACAGAATGGTGCAGATGATATAAATAGGATTGTAATTTTTTTTTCAGGCAAAACAAAATAACGGTTACACCTATTTTAAAAGCACTTTCAGTTTCCCGAAATTTTATATCAAGCACTCTTCTTTTGCGAACAGGCTTAGAAATATTTTGATTTTTTTTTTTTTTTTTTTCACTCTTATGTTTGAATTTTATGAAACACAAGAAGGATCCATAGTTTGACAACCAATCAAACAAACTTCAAAAATCAATACACCATTTTTCTAAATAAAAAAATATATTTTTAAAAACCACGTTTTTGTAGTGAAGAATAATAATTGAAAAATAAAAATTTAAAAATTATAATTTAAAAAAAACTAATTTAAACACGAAACTAAAAAGCAGAAAATAAATAATCTAAATAAAAATATATATTTTTAAAAACCACGTTTTTTGTAGTGAAGAATAATAATTTTAAAAAATGAAAATTTTTAATTTGAAATAAAAAAATTCAAAATAAAAAATTATATTTTTAAAAACTACATTTTTGTAGTGGAGAATAATAATTAAAAAAAAAATTGAAAAACGTGGGGCGCATGAAATACATAACAGTAATGTTATATTAGTGTGTGTATGTGTGCTCTTGAGAATATGTGTATGTATATCTGTAATTGTATCTGAATGTGTATGTGGAATATGTTTGTGTATGTGGATGTATATGTTGCTGTGCATGTGTATGAGTAAGAAAATGTGTATATGTACTGTTATGTATTTCATAAATGTTATGAAATACATAACAGTAATGTTATATTAGTGTGTGTATGTGTGCTCTTGAGAATATGTGTATGTATATCTGTAATTGTTTGTATCTGAATGTGTATGTGGAATATGTTTGTGTATATGTATGTGGATGTATATGTTGCTGTGCATGTGTATGAGTAAGAAAATGTGTATATATGTACTGTTATGTATTTCATGCGCTCCTCGTTTTTCAAAAAAAAATTTTAATTATTACTCTCCACTACAAAAAACGTGGTTTTTAAAAATATATATTTTTATTTAGATTTTTGCTTATCAATTAATTATGTGGAATAAGTGATTGGAAGAAGTTTAATAGCCTTTAGGAATTGAATAAAAGGGTTGAAATTCGTGACCATCTTAAGTGTCCATGATACGTCAAGATGGTAGAGCCCCAAAACCAAGTTGTGTTCGAAATATGGTATGCTGTTGTTCCAGAAGTGTTCACACGAGGATGATATGGTCAATATCGGCAGGAGCACTGCATTTGTCATATAATACAAGACAGAGTCTAGATAACTAAGCTTTTGTTGGATATGTTCAAGGTACGAATTCTGGAAATTATGATGTCTGCAAAAGAGAGATATTCGAAATTTTTCATATATGTATATATAACAAATGTTGCTTAGTATTTGCTGCTCTCAAATATAAATTGTCCGGGTTGTTTGGTCACACGGTAGGAGTCAGCTAGAGTAAATTTATTATAAATTCTTGGTTTGACAAGCGCCACTTTATCTCCCTCGTCTGCGATTTCATAACCGAGAATCCCGGAGTAGCCAGAAACTCGTACTTGATCTGCTGATTGGGAGATGTTGGGAGTGCTTTTCAAAAGAAGATATAAAGTGATGAATGATTCTTTATGAGGAAGGAGTGGCAGATCCGACTGTCTGTCAAGACTGAGAATGAGTCAGATAAAATAACATGTTGGCTGGATGTAAGATCGTATTGTGGCGTAACTACCACTATAAATATTAAATACCAATTCCCTTGTATAAGACATGTTAACTTGATTCTATCTTGAGGTACCTTTTGATGGATGAAAGTTGACATAGCCGATAAGTAAAATCCCCACATTGGTGACCTTCGGACGTGATATGAACACGTCAACATTGATGGATGGTCCACATTAAATAGTTGATTTGCTTAAATAAAAAATATACTGCTCAAAGAAAACAACAACAAAAAAACCGGTGAGGTAAATAAAGTCTCCCGGTTAATAAACAATATTGAGAGAGAGAAAAAATGAGCAAAATGCTCTTCTAAACAACGAAAAAAAAAATGAGCGAAATGCTATAAAAAAACAAAAAAATTAAGAAAATTATAATGAGCAAAAATCATAAAAATATAAAAAAAATAGTATGAATCAACTAGTAGTATTCATTCATCGAATTCTGTCACAGATAAAATTCTGGAAGGGGAGTAATGTGGCGTAACTACCACTATAAATATTAAATACCAATTCACTAGTATATAAGACATGTTAACTTGATTATATCTTGAGGTACCTTTTGATAGATGAAGGTTGACATAGTCGTTAATTAAATCCCCTCAGGATCAAGAGTATATTATGGCTTTCTAGGCTCAGACAGCCCGCCACTTAGAAGTGATAATGGAGTCTATTTTAGGAGGCCAGTAGCAATGCGTAGTGCTGAGTGGTACAGAGTATCTAAAACCTTCTGCTCGCTGTTACTAGCAAGAGGGAATGAAGGTGGCAACCAAAGTCGAGAGTAGGCATTATATAGGACTGAACTACATGAAATAAGTGATTGGAGAATGAGAACAGGAATTTCTTGCAATACATTTGAGAATTGTTAGCCACTTTTTCAGTGAAGATGCTCGTTTTTTTAAAAAACCTGAGTTGAGATTAGATGAAAAATTAAAACTACCTAGAATACGGATATGGAATGCCCATGTCCTTGTTTCTACTTGAAATAGAAGGGCTGGAATAGGTTCGCTCAGGTGATGAAAGAAGTCTATTGCTCGACGTTTGCCTATGTCACTGGAGAAACGTCATTCCGCTCCGCTATAGCCACTGCTGGAAATTCAGTAGAGTTAATTGTAATTTCGGAACTAGAGACTAGGAACGAAGAGTATATACGAATAAAAATAACATCTACGTATACAAAACAGATGGCACAGCTAGTCTAGAAGAATACTGCAAATTTCAATGTTGTGTTGTAGAAGTTAGTAAGCTGATCCATCTGTCCAGACGTGGGCATAGGCTTGAACGATATCCATGGAAACAAAAAGCGATCTATAAAAAGGCGATTCCTTTTGGAAAATCGAATGTGGTGATCTAGCTTTTAGAGAGGAGGTTGTCACATCCGCTTCGAAGAAGAAATCCATGAAGATATGGGTAAAGAGGCTTTTGAAGTTCAAATTGATGTGTTCCATTGTTTTTCATAGAACGCTTGTGAGAGATATGGGGTGGTAAAAAGTAGTCAGAAGGCGTGATAACCCGGGACAAGTAAATAGGAGCCCCGGAGGATTTCCACACCACAGGAAGAGTTCCTGATGCCCAAGAGTTATTCATTGAGGAATTCAGAGTATTCCAGGTCTGTTCATTGAGTCTGGATGGATAATGGCTGTTGATAGCAGTGATGAATCCACCACTCCGTCGTTCATCATGATCTTGGCGATAAATAGAAAATTGTCGAAGGTTAAATACAACCCTATGGTTGAGGAAAGTCTCTTACATACATAAATATTCCACATGAATTAAATCGAACGTCCGCAACCATTGTCGTTAATTCAACAGGCTCCTACAGTTCCAATAAACTATCCTGGAACATGTAAATAAAGAAAAGGTGTACAAAGAGGAGAAAATTATTAGAAACCTGTTCCTGAGCATGATGCTTGTCAAGCTTAACAGTGTAATGATTTTGTATGCAATTTCAAATTTTAATATTTTATATAAATATTATTCTTCCGATACAAATTCCTCTTATACAAATATTATATATACAAATATTCTTCTTATACAAATATCATATTTCCTCAAAAATTATAACATAAAATGTTTTTTTTTTCTTCCAATGTCCACCTGGAGAATGATCTAAGTCATACAGGCATTTGATGGACAGAATTGTTAGCCACTCTTTCTGTTGCACCATATTAGCTGGGCCAATGTTGCTCCCCATAGTAAGGACAGATGGTACAGAGATTGAAAGAACATTCATATCTTGCCCGGGATTTGAACCCAGAACCCTTCTGATGCATGGCCAATTCCCTGACTTCCACACAGGCAGATCGGCATATTATGAAATGTAATTCTAAACAAAATACCTTTAACTCTAATCGTGCGTACATTAACTGAAATAAATACTTAATATTTTTGGAATTTAACTACCGATTCCACTACTTCCAATTCTAGGCTTTGTCGTGAAAATCAGGAATCAATGGAAATAGAAAGAGCATTTCTCGCTGAATGCGATTCAAGCACTTCTGATGCCTGCAAAGAAAAATGGAGAACCTGGTTGTATTTTTGGAATATTTTTTTGTTTTTTTTTTGAACCTGGAAAATATTTTTTGCTAATTAGATCCTCCTTCAACGGAATCGGTAGTTAAATTCCAACGGATATCGAAAGTGCGTTAGCCATTTTTAGTGAGAAATGGCCTAAGCCAGGATCCGGAATTTTTTGTACTACTATTGCCACCTGTTCAAAATTTTAAATAAAGTCAATATAAAAGCTCAAAGCGTAATCTTCATAGATTTTTTTGCTGCATTGACGAAGTGAAGGGAAGTAATCCCGCTTACCAAATAATTTGTTGACGATACGAGTTACTTAACAATGCCGTCAGCGATGGAGTAAGTATTAAAATTTTTGGCTTTTATAGAGAATAATATAATCCATTAAGTTAAGTTTCAAAAAACTATTCGATCTGCTTCTGTTAATGGAAAAAATTTTTATCACTGTATTGCTCTGTTATAAAACTCCTATGCATGTTTTAAAACTTCAACAAGTGTTTTTTTTTTTTAAAATTATATTTGGTGTTTTTAAACACAAAAATTAAAATCTCAGGATAAGGGCTTGTCCCTATTTTTATATTTAATAAATTGGATTGAGTTGATATTAAAACTTCACACCTTTTTACACAGTTGAATGAACGTGATTTTCAGGGTAACATATGAGGATCAAAATAAATTATATGATCCAATTAATTTTTGTTTCTTATTAAAATACTTTTATTGAAATTTAAGAGTCATAATCTTTCTCTTTGACCTTTTTTCGTTTGATTTAACAAGTTACCCTTTTGTAATCTTACATATATGTAACCTTAACAATAATTATAGCTGTTACAAGTGACCTACAAAAATATAGGAAACTTTAACTAGTGATCTTAGTTTCATTTGTTAAAAAAAAGGAACTTCTTTTCTAGCAGCATATGTAAATAAAGTTAAGTAGTTGTACAGATATGAATTAGAAATCAGGTTTTCTGCAGTGCTTACAATAGTAGGCAGCTATCTTATTTTACTTGGCATGTGTTACAATTGTTAGCTTTAATGTGTAAGTAGTTTGGTACAGTTTATCGAAAATATTGTATTCAGATTATAATGATTAGATATTTATCAAAACTCTTATTAGTTTAAAAGTGACTAAGGCTGAAAGTTCTCTAGAATAGATTATATTTTTCTATTAATATTATGTCATATGTTATAAATATAGTAATATTAAGAGCTATCACAGGTTTTCTAATTAATGCTCATTGTTTATTTTGTATCAAGCCCATACTTCGAATAAAACGAAGGTTATTCTCTGAAAATTAGAAATAATTTAAGTATGATTTAAATTTTCCAAAATTTAAAAAATAATAAGTTTAAAGTGAATACCTTGAAGTAACATTCAGAGATATGTACACATTGTATCTCATTGAGATACAATTTACACGGTATAAGTGAAGTAGATAAGTTATTGAACTTAGTTAATTCATAGCAATATACTAATTATTAATTGCATTTGAGAAAATTCCTTGCAAATGTATTTTCTTGGGGAATTTTTTTCTTACTTCAAAATATACTTATTCAATTTTGAAAATAGGATTCTGAAACTGTTAAACCAAGAAGTCAAGCTCTTCTTAATTAATTCTTTATTACTTTTTGTATTCTTGACCTCATTTTCCACTTGTTCATGCCAAAATATTTCCCCCCCCCCCTTAGTTTTTAATATGCAATTAAAATGTCTGTTTTCTTTTTGTGTTTTTGCATTTTTTTAAACTCCTACTCTTAATTTCAAAATTAGAAATTAAACAATTTAATAATTAGAAGCTGTAACTTTTACATTATGTAAATATTTTTTCTGAGGATATTAAATTAAAAGTGTATGGTGTTTCAATACAACATTGATTTATTTTCATTTATTTATTTATTTATTATTCATTTCATATTTTCATTCATATTTATATTTCATTTATTATTTATTTATTTATTTATTTATTATTAATTTTTATGTTTCTATATGTACCGAGTAGTGAAAGGGTACAGCGTATTATTATGGTTACATTTATGAATATAGTATTTTTAGAACAACATTTTTTAAATCAAATTTAGCTATTACATTGATTATAATTTTTTTCCTACTTTTTTTAGTTCCAAGCCAATCAGTTGGGCTGATCAAGTTGAACAAGGAGAAGGTAATAGGATAAATTTAATATTTACTACTTTATGTTTTTCGTTGAATTGAAATATTAGTTATATATATTTGTGTGATTGATTTTACATTGCATTTTATATAGTCTTAAAAGTCTAACATTCCATCACCTCTACTTACGGAGTTTTTGCATATTTGCTTAATGAATAATTATTTTAACACTCATTCAGACAAAATTTTCTAAAGTTTTGCTTAAACCTTTCTTTTGGAGTTTCAAAGTGATAGTCTTGCATGTAATTTTGTATTGTAACTGCTAATTTGATTGTCTTCCTCTGCCATCCATTACAGTCCAAATGATTTTTGTTCTAATGTATCTTAAATAACTAAATACTTATTTATAAGTGTATAAGCTTGTTGTTACTACTCTAATGTAATATGGAAACTTGCATTGCTTTGTTAAAATAAAAAACATGTTATTCTTTTTAACTTTTTATTTTGGTATTCATTTGTTATAGGGAGGCATCAAAACTCAAAATTGAAAGATTATTAGATTTAAATTAACCCAAAACATCTAAAACTATAGATTTAATTTAAATGTATTTTCCCTTTTCTTTCTAGGAAAATAAATATTTTCTTATGTGTTTTTTTATTAGAATTTAAAATCTCATTAATAGTTTTTAATTATATTTTAATTTTAGCTGATTTACAACCTGCTGGAGAAGTTATTTCAGGTGATAAGAAGATAGTTACTGAATATAAGCATAATGATGAAGGGAAAAAAGTTAAAGTAAGTAATAAGCCTAAAAGTTAAAATTATATAGTCTTTTTTCTCTTTTTTTCAGTTGTAATGTTTTCTGAATTACTTTGTTAATTCTCTTCTTCTGCTTTTTCCCCCCCATCCCTATTCTTTTAAAAGCTCACTTTTGTAACAACAAGTTTGACAACCTTAATATATTCAAAATTTCCTTTTTATTGCTCCAAACAAAATAATTTAAATAAAAAATTCTCAACACATATCAGATCTTTGCATCAAAACACTAGTTTTGAGAATAGTAGACCAATATTTAGTTAGAAACATACTTATTAATAATGGAAAGTATACATTAAAATAATATTGTCAATCCATATCAAATCTTTGCCCAGATTCAATAGTGCTCAACAACAATGAAATCAGATTCGAGAAATATAAGCTAATATTAAGGGTTAAATTAGCCCATAAATATTAACAAACACATAAAGTATAAGTGTCTAAAGCTTATTTAGAAATTTTTTTTTCTTCTTTCAGAATAGCTTCTAGGTCTTTCTCAAATTCTTCAAGCTTTTAATAAATCTATGAGTTCCACTCAACTATTAGTAGAAAATTACACTTTTTTTTAAATTTTTTTTTTTTTAAAGTTCAATGTTATCTGTACCAACTTTGTTTAAAAAAATTCTTTATAGTCAACATGTGTTTTAGAACATTTTTTTCCCCTTCCTTTTCTATAGATGGATGTGGAAGTTACTTTGCACAATAACCATATATATTGAAGAGTTGTGATTCCATGAAATTTAAAAAGTGTTGATTTTTGCTAGACATACAACCACAGTTTTTATGAATACCAAAACAAAAAAAGATAATGTTTAGTTTTAGTGTTAATATCTTCTAAGTTAATTTAAAAATAGAAGATTGATTCAACAAATGTATTGATTCATTGTCTTAATTTCTATCTTTCTAAGCATTTTAACAGGGTTCCTACTGGTCAGGGAGAGCAGGGAAAACCTGGAATTGTCAGGGAATTTTATTTCAACTCCAAAAATCAGAGAATAGTCAGGGAAAGTTGCAATTTTTTTACAAAAACCTTGAAAATTTCTTAATTATACCTGGGAAAAAAAAAATCAGTCTTAAAATTGTCAGTAACAGTACTAAGTTGTTGAGATTCGAGTTAAATAATTCTAACATATATTACAATTATTTATTGTAAAAATTTCACATTTTAGACAAACTGAAATGCTTCCTTACTCATATAATATTTGTTTTACATAGAAAATCTCATACTTGTCATTACAAATAAAAGAATAAAAATTTTCTGTTGAAAAATTTTGTAGCATAGATAAAATATGGTATTGATTTTCATTGACATTTACCTGATATACCTGGAAAAGTCAGGGAATTTTTTTTTTTTTTTTCTGCAATTTAGTGGAAACCCTGTTTTAATCTTGTTTATTTCAAGTTCCTTACTAGTTTTTATTTATTTAGTCAATAATTGAACAATATATAGTTCAAGGCTCGAAATTGAAATATGTAGTTCAAGGAAATACATACTTTATTTTTCTATATGTTTTACTTCAGTAATTTCTGAAATATTTTCCTCAGTATTATTCAGCTTTTGTGTCCACTGTAATTATATTTTACTAGTGCAGTTTTATATTTTTATGTTACAGTTGCGTTTATGAACCTTAAGAGGCTATTTGTTCATCTATATAATTTCTGTATTAAATTAAAATTATTTATTTTTTTTAGATTGTGAGGTACTATAAGATTGAAAGAAAAATGGTTTCTAAGTCTATTGCTGTCCGTAAGGTAATGAAGTTATTTTTTTCTTGTCTAGAAAAAACAATTATGTTCGATATCAGATTTCATCTTTAAAATAAATTATATATTTATATATTTTTTTTCTCTTTAAGGCTTGGAAAAAGTTTGGAGCAGCATCAAATGATCCTCCTGGTCCAAATCCCTCAAATACTATTGTATGTGAAGAAATCTTCATGCAATTTTTATCAAATAAAGAGGTTTGTATATTTTTAATTGATATATTTTCATTTTGTGCCATGTTTATGTCACTTCATAGTGTACAACAGATTACTTATTATTATTTAGAGGCATAAAAGCTACTTTTCGACAAATAGCAATTGAAAAAATTTAACAGGAAAAAAAAATTATAATTAAAGAGTACTATAGACCAGGGTGCATATCACTTAAAGAAGGTGTATTTTAAATTTATGTTTTTTAAAAAGCCTTAAAAGTGCTTTATTCATTGTGGGATTGTAAAAAGTGCTTGTTGTCTCTTTTTTAAAATGATATTTTCTCTTGGCCGTGTCAATTGTCTTAAATTGCAAACAAAGCATGATTTGCTAAATTTTTCTTTCAAAATTCAACAGAAAGTAGTTGTTTATGTGAAGTTATTGAAAATGTTTCTGCATTTTGTTGATTTTATGTATATGAAGAACTTTTAACAATAGAAAGAAAAAATTTTTATTACAGAGTAAAACCTAATCAGTTTTTTTTTTTTTTTTTTTCCCAAAAAAAGAAGAAACATTTTTTAAGAACTTGAAAAGTACTTAAAAGCATTATTATTTATTCATTATTATCTCTTCGTTTAATATTCTAATACTAGTGTGTTTAATTAAGTTTTAAAAATATATTAAAAGTAGTATTTTAGGCAGCATTCAATAATGCTTTTACTCCTTTTAAGTAAAGTAGGAATTTAAGTTTTTGATTAAAAAAATCTTTTCCTACATGGAAAAATAAAATTATATGAGATTAGGTGCCGCAGTTAAATAAAATGATACTGATTATATCTGTAAAAGTAAAGAAGATAAGAACTAAAAAATGAAATTCATAATTTTATCATTAAAGAAATGAAGTAGGAACAACTTTTGCAAATTTAATTAACATGTTAATTACCATCCAAGTGCAGGTGTTTATAATATATGTATTGTTGAAGATAAGTAATCTATAAAGTTAAAATCAAAGTTAAATTTTCTTTATTACTTTTGTTGCAGGAAGAGAAAGGACAAGAGGAAGATCCATTAGCTAAATTGAAAGGTCAAAAAATGGTGAAATGCCGTATTTGCAAAGATGATCACTGGACAACTCAATGTCCCTACAAGGATAAGCTTGGTACTTTACCAGATTTGTTGAAGGAAGAACCTAAACCTGGTATGTGTCAAATTTTGAAGAATTTACGTATTTTACTCTACACTTGTGATAGCTTATTATTAAGCATTTTGAGACAAGTCAGACCTTTTGATTGCAACTGATTGACAGCTACAAAAACTTGAAATGTCTCCCTATAAAATGGCTTGGTTAAAATTTAAACAATGAGCTTGACAAAAATTTAAAGTATTTGTCTTCAAAATTAAAAAATAAGTGTGTCAATTTAAACATGTATGTTAACTTATTACATATTCTTACAACTGTGACCTGTTATTGTTTTGTTATGAATCACAGAAGTAAGAGGAGTCAGAAGAAATTGTGTGCATGAAATCATATCTCTTTTTCTTGCTATCTACCTGAATCTTTTCATGTAACATGTTTGCTTTTTATTTTTCTAAAACAATGTTTTAAAATATATTATTTCTTATGCAAAAGTAAACAAAATTAAGAGAACTTTAAAATCGATAAAATTTATGCCATCTGTTTCAAAATAAGGAAAGTTTGATAAAATCAGTTTATAAAAAGATCATTTGTCTAATTATCATTGACTCTAAAAATACTTTGCTAGAAAGCAAAGAAGATATTTTTTACATATTTAGAGAAAAATGAACAAATTAATTTTTTCTTAAGGAAGGTTTATGAAAGACTAAGGTAAATAAAAAGCAAGTAACTCCTTACACAAGTTTTACTCTTTAGTTTCAGTTCTATGAATTCCCTCTTTGTTAAGATCGAATTTTCCTGTATGTCAAAATAGATTCATTGTCTTTTTTTTTATTCCCTTCTTTATTCATTTTGTTGAGCTTTCTTCAAGTTTAACTCGAAGATACTGTTTATGACGATTTAAGAGTGGACTGTAAATTTAACGATTATTTTAATACAGGACGTTCATTATAGAGTGTCCTTAACAAAGAACAATATATTTTAAGTTGATATTCATATTTTTTATTATAGGACGCTCATCAAAGAGCATCCTCATCAAAGAATGAACTAAGTAATTATTAAGGCCCGGATTTTGATGACATTTGCATTTTTGGACATTTTTTTTCCTTTAGAGCATTTTCTTAGATTTATAGGGCATTTTACTTTAAATTTTGGGGCATATTTTGCATTTTAAAGCATTTTTTAAATTTTTTGTTAATTTTTTCCAATTTTTATTATTTTTTATCATTTTTCATTATTACACTGGCTTCCAAACAATGAAGAAAATCTCTAGGATATTAACAGGTGAAGCAACATCTTTTCAAATTGAAGAAGAATTGTCAGTAAGTGAGACCGTCTTTTTCAAGTACGCACCAATAAAATCAGTAGGCGTTGAAAGAAGCTTCTTCAGGTATAAAAATTAACTTTCAGACAAGAAACGCTCGTTTACATTTCAAAATATTAAAAGAAAAATTTATAATCCAATGTAATTCTGATATTTAGTAATATTATGAGATGGAAGTTGTTATATTCATTAAAGTTTCTATACAAAAGGAAAATGTTTTGGAGTCAATATATTTTCCTTTTTTTTTGTTGTTATTTTAGGATATAAAACATATTTTTCAAACTTTAATGAACGTAGAACAAGTATTGTATTTCTTTATATTTTTTGAAATGACTCATAATAATTTTAAAGAGTAAAAAATTGTTTTAGTTCAATATTTTTACTTTATTTAAGTCATGTCATAAAGCGTTTTTAGCGCAATTTTCGCATTTTTTAAGGGCATTTTTTGCACTTTTAAAGGGCACTTTTTGCACTTTTTAAAGG
Source organism: Parasteatoda lunata (assembly GCA_949128135.1). Taxonomy (NCBI): domain Eukaryota; kingdom Metazoa; phylum Arthropoda; class Arachnida; order Araneae; family Theridiidae; genus Parasteatoda; species Parasteatoda lunata. Next base: position 62,776,417 of record OX421970.1, read on the forward strand.
CATTAATTAAGATTTTTTAGGTCATCAAAATCCGAGCTCTAGTAATTATAAAGCAAAACATTAAGAAACACTCGCCAAGTTAGCCAACTATATTTACGTGGAGACAGAACCTTAGAATAAATATGTTAAGAATTATTTTACAGCAATCTTTCAAGATATTTAGAGTTTGAAAAAACAACTACAATATTATTTGTATTTTCTCTATATTAGAAGAATAATAAACTTAACGAACTGACCATTTAAATAAATTACTTTTGTCATCTGTGTAGTTTATGTACTGTAGGAAAAAGATGCACCTTATGATTACTTAAGTATTTTTCTTTAAAAAATTAAAGGTACACTAATTAATATATATTTGGTGAGATAAAAAATAACATTGATGAAAATAAAATTGCATTTGATGAAATTGCTCTACATTACATACATATTTATTGTTTGTGTCTAATAAGGAATTTTCACATTGTTCTAGCTGCACCACCGAATCCTCAAGCTGAAGAGAAAGTAAAAGCAGGAAAATATGTTCCTCCAAGTATGAGGGAAGGAGCAAATAGAAGAGGAGAATCTATGACACCCTCTAGAAGAGGTATTTTATTTCATTTTCAATTTCTGATTAGTTAAACTATTGTTAAATTCAAAGTCAATGTATTTTTATTATTTAAAGATCACAAACAAATTCAACATTAGTAAAATGTTAAGTTAAAATCATTAATATCTATAAATTAAATAATTTCAATTATTATGTAGTTTAAATACATTAATTATAAATTAAATAAATTCATGTATTATATAGTTTTGTCATGTTTAAAACAATCAAGTTCCATATATTTTTTCAAATTGTAAGTGAGGGTAATTTTTAAAAGAAATTATTTCTTAAGTAAAATAAAAATTCAATGAAATGCTTTCTAAAGTAATTTACAAGTATGCGTGTATAGATGTAAAGGTATAGTAAGAATTATTTGACTTACATACAATAACTTCTAGAAGAAATTTTACAGTAAGTATATATATGTATATATATAAAAAATATTTCTCAAACATAAAACAGTTTTTTATTTTAACACAAAAAATATTAAGACAACTGTAGAAATATTGAAAAATATCATTGAAAATATTATGCAATGCATGAAAATAAATAGTATATGAAAAAATGAAAACAACAAATGAAATGACATGAAAACAAATAAAGCAATAGATTGAAAAAACAAAATACAGTCACACACTTAATTATTTATTTATTTTTTAGTTTAGTGAGTTTTCATTACTTTTATCTAATAAATTATTTTGTATTTATAGTTTAAATAAAATCAAATTTTTATAACAATTATATTTACTTAGTCTTTAGGGATAGCTAAAAGCTTTCATTGTTTATTTTAAATTATTTTTATATTGCATTATATTTTATACTTACTAACATAATTCATATTTATTTAGATGAAACGCCTACAATTCGAGTAACCAATCTTTCAGAAGATGTGAGAGATTCAGATCTACAGGAACTTTTTAGACCCTTTGGAACTATTGCAAGAATATACTTAGCTAAAGATAAATCTACTGGGCAATCAAAGGTAATTTGTTTTTAGCTTTATTATTGTTAAAAAAAGACTCTTAATTAATATTTTTACTTCTTGATATAAATATTTCAGAAGTGATATAAATTCTTTTGTTTTTTTATAATAATGTTTCAGTTATGCCTCTCATATTATCGAGTAAAAAGTTATATAATCTACTGTTTTCATTTTAACTTGAATAATGTGCTCTCTATCTCTTCTGAATTTTTCTGATGTTCTCAGTAGAGATTATTTTTAAAGCTGGGGTTAGTTTACTGTTAAGTAAAATTTCCCTGACTGATTGCATATTTACTCAGTATTGTTGCACGAAGGAGTCAATATGGCAAATGCTTAACTGTGGAAATCTCTTAATTCTATTGTAATACCTTCTTCTAATTTAACTTAATTTTTGCGAAATTAACAGATGATATACAATATATCCCAGTGTATAAGTTGACCCCTATTTTTATTATGTGATGACAAATTTCTGGTATCTCAACTGCAGTAAAACTGTTGTTGTTACTTATATCCAAAGGTCTGACGGTGTCAAACCAGATCCATAAATACATTGACAAGTAAAAAGACGGAAACAAGGTGATGAGAAGTGTAAATTTCTTCCCGAAGAAGTCCCAAGCAGCTTAAAATATGTTCAGCTGAAGCCTGATGTTGGTGGCATTTTGGGCAAAGAGGGTAGGATTTTATAACCTGAGAAAAAGTGAGACATTTTAGATGTCCACTGGCAAGGCGTGAAAGCAAGTATTGGTTTTTCTGTCGCATGGAAGAATCAACGCCTGTCCCAGCTTACTAGCCCTATACCAATCATGAATGGGAGGCAAAGGTCAAATCCTCCTATTTAAGTTTTTTATCTGAGAAAAAAATTCCGGGTGCAGTAGAACTAATAATGAAAAGTGCTATTTTATTGTAAAGTCTTAATAAATGTGGAATTTCGAATTCTTTTGATGGGTTGAAAACTATTTATTGTTGGATTTATCAGATGAGTTGATTGCATTACTAAGTAGAATCCATATGGAGGCAGAAGTTTTCATTATTTTATAATTTTTGAAGTACATAATATTCCTATTAACTCCGAATTGGAGCATGGAGCGTTAAAATCATAGCTTTTCATTTCACTCTTATTTGTTACCAGATATTATCCCCCTCTCCATGTTTTTGATATTGTTTTCAATTTGCATACAATCGTCCTGTGCCAAGTACTTTAAGGTCTTCCTGCTTTTCTATTGCTCTGAGGGTTCCAATCAAAAAAACTTATTTTACTTTTAATTTTTCAAGTTTATGTAGAACATGAGCAATCCATTTGCGTTTTTTATTTTCCAGTTCAATCGGTTTCTGTTTTACTTTTCTATGGATTTCTTCATTACAAATTTTATGAAACCACTTGATATGTAAGATTCTACTGAAACTGTTGTTAGTAAATACTTTTAAAAAAAATTCATGTTCCTTTTTTTTTTCTTCAGTGCAAAACATTAGTATTGAAAATTCTAATTTTTAATGACTTTGTTATGTTTTTGTTTTTCCAGAAATTATTGAGACTAGCATAACTGTTTCAAGCTTTGTTTCATCTATTTAGTATATCTTCATCAGTTTCTCATTTGTTTATTATTCTTCCAGAATACGTAAAACTGTTTACCTCTTCTAATTTGTTATTTTCTATATGTTTAGAATTCACTTTCAAAGTTTCAGTTTTATTTTGGTTGATAAAAAGCCTTCTTTTCTTTTCTTCTACGTTTAAAATATTTGTGTTTGCATGTCCTGAAAGGTGTTGGTCAGTAAACATAAGTCATCTGCAAAATCAAGGTCAGAAAGATACTGCAAGGTTACATCTTATACCCCTTTTATTCTTCTCTGGTACTCTCTTCATAATCGAATTAATAGCGATTAAAAAGATTGTTGGAGAAAGTATACAACCCTCTCTAACATCCAAATCAACCTTATTAATATGTGTATTTACTGATGCTTGTATTGCTGATATGTGTATTTACTGTTGTTTTTCTGGTTTGAAAATTGATTTACACTATTTTGTAGGGATTTGCATTCATCAGTTACCATCGACGAGAAGATGCCGCTAGAGCAATTCAAAGTGTTGATGGCTTTGGTTATGATAATCTTATTCTAAGTGTTGAGTGGGCCAAGTATGTCATTTATTTATACATTAAATTTTTTTTCTTCTTTTTGTATCTATTAGGAATTTTAAAAAAGTAATATAAAGGCCACTAAACCATGATAAAACATTCTATAATGCAATTCCATTGTAACACACGTACAATTATAGATGAATAATGACAGTACTTGTTAAAAAATATATTTAAAAAAAATTATTTTAAGCATGCCTACATTTAGTATGTTACCTTATTAAATAATAATGATTAAACGATGGTAAACAAACAAAACAGAAATTACCTCGTGTTTAGATATTACTCATTAAAAAAAAGCATATTTATTTTTAAATAATGCACATTTTATTGTGAGTATAATTTGCTTCATTTAATGGGATTACTTTCATAAAATTTAACTGCTACCACAATTTAAAGAAAATGCCAAACATAAATAATTTTCAAAAATAAATACATTTTTACTATGATTTTTAGTTAACAGAATGATCAATGTTTTATTTATCATATTGGTTCAATGCCCAATAAAATCATTTAATGTAGCTTATCTATAGTCTGGGAGAAGTCTAGTGTAGTATTTTTTTTTCTTAAAAAATTCTGTCCTGTGATATCTTTTGTTCACTAGCTTTTGATCTTATATTTCATTGGTCTTTGATTATACCATTTCACATTCATAGTGTAGGACAATTTAATTGTTAAATTAAGAAAATTCATTTTGATTGTCATTTAATTTTTGTTAATAATTTTAAAAGCTTTTTACTGTAATGTTTGAAATGTTTTTTAAGATGCAATTATTATTTTATAGAGAAATATGACTTTTTTTAAAAAAAAATAAAGACAACTTGAGACATTGATTTCTAGGTGTATTAATAGGACATAGTATCATAATATTGTATAATGCAGCTAAATAGTATGCAAGAATAATAAGGATTTTGAATTATTCTTGTTTAAAAGTCATATGCTAATTGAGTAATAATGGAAAATCCCATCTGTTTTTGATTTATTTTGAACAACTTTATGTTTATTTTTTTTAATTGTTTTTTCGAAGAAAAAAAAAAGATAACCTAATCTTTTGCAGCTCCCATCAAAAATTTTCCTATAGTTGAAGGAGTGGAAATTTTATGAAATTTTTTATCATTTTTTAAAAAAAAGGAAGTATTCATAAAAATTTAAATTAAGCGTTGTTTCTATAATGTTAATTTTTTGTAATATTCTTATTAAAAGATCACACTCAGTATTCAGCTTCTTAAAATCTTTGTAACTTGTTAAGGAAATGCATTTGAAACATTTTGTAATAAAATAATTTTTTTTTTTCAGGCCTTCTGGAACAAATTAAAAATAGCTGTTCATTTACAAAATGACTTTTGGATTTATACTATGAAATATCTGTATAACTGGACTTATATAATAGAATACAATTGTATTTGTCTGTTAAACTTTTGAACATACACATTTTAATATTTTTAGGTTTATTATGTAATAAAATTCAATAGAACTTACACAAAAAATCCTATTAGATTTTTATTATGAAATGTTCTACAAATAGACTCATGAAATAAAATTTAAATTTCTATTATCAGAGAATTTCTTTATGTATTTTGTCACATTTATTATGTTTGTTAATTTTATGTACATTTCATTTTAAAGCTACAGTACTATTTGTAAAAAAAAAAAGTATACTAAGGTACTGTAGCGTAACTACCACTACGAAAATTAAACATCGATTCACTGGTATATAAGCCATGCTAACTTAAATCAATCCTGAGGTACCTTTTGATAGATGACGGTTGGCATGGTCGATAACTCCGTCCCCCACGTTGGTGACCTCCGGACGTGATTTGATCACGCAGTAACGCCCACTTCGATCTGGTAACGCCTACTTCGATGGATAGTCCACATTGAAAGTTGACTTGCTCTTTGTGACTGCATCACCCTCCTGCGCTGTTGCTACTCAGTCTTGTCTCGAACATACAACGTCATACACTCTCAACGCCTGCATACACTCAACTGCTAATGGCAACACAGGAGCGACTACTACTGTGAAGTTAATACACCTCTCACATTCAGCACTCAAAAATCCGGTGACCGCTTTCCCGGTCTGTCACAAAGTACAGCAACTAGTGGTATCTGTACATCGAATTCTATCCCTGATAAAATTCTGGTGGGGGAGTATTGTAGCGTAACTACCACTACGAAAATTAAACATCTATTCACTGGTATATAAGCCATGCTAACTTGAATCAATCCAGAGGTACCTTTTGATAGATGACGGTTGGCATGGTCGATAACTCCGCCCCCACAGTACTATTTGTAAGTTGTAACAAAAAGGTTTACCTTCTTTAAAAGAAAAAATAAAAACTTGATACTACCCATGTATAAGGGTGATAAAGGATTTATAAAACATGATCAAACTCAATTCTTCGTATCCTTATGAACTAGTCTTACTTATACCTTTAATATTAGTTACTTAAAAACAACTCCCTAATTTTCGAATTGATAATATTTTACTTGGCTCAGATTGTATGCTTCCTATTTAAAAGCAACTAGAAAATGTAGCGTCGAATAACTAGAAAAATGTTGCAAACTGTATTTTAAGTTATATAGTGCTATATAAGTTATATAGTTATTTGTTTTCATAGCTTTTTAAAGCTGTTATTATTTGCACTCAGCTTTTTCATAGCTGAGAGCAAATGATTAATTTAATATTGGAATTTTTTTGTACTATTATTAATTTATTTATAGCATTTAATACTTTTAATATTTTTTTTCAAAAAATACATACTTTTTCACGTATTGCCTGTGTATTTTGTCTTATTTTCTTAATGATTCTCGCAATAAATCATTGCAAAGATATGCTTTTTGGCTTTATGATTTTTTTTAAATTTCTTTTTTCCAAATTCAACCCATGTCTAGATACTTAAAAGCTCATTTAATGCATATATTTTCATAAAAAATTGACTAGTGATTTTCCTTCTTACAGTTGAAAATTTTCTACTGGTATTCATTTTTTTTTAGTATTTTTTTTTTCTTTATCATTTTTTAAAGGTATATCAGAGAAACATCAGTGTCTTTCAGTATTTAAGGGTATATATATATCCTTAAAGTTTTTTTCATGTGATACTGCCCAATTTTTGAAAACATTACGTTGCGCTGGTTGGAACTCTGCCTGCGAGTTTTAATCTTCCAGTTTGTCATCCTTTTTTAGGTATTATGCTTCTAAAGCAATAATTATGTTCATTTATCTACTTATTAAGATCATCCATTCCTTCTATGCTAAACAGTTGACCTTTTCCTCTGTGTTGATGTCTTTTCTTATTAGCTTAAGAATGCAAACGTTAAACTTTTCACATTTTACATTGCAATATTGCTTTTGCGAAAGAAGGGCTCAAAAATCTGCTCTTGCGGTTTGAAGACGATTGAAAATTCTGTAATGAAGTCCAATTAAATTAAATTCGCTGCATTTCAGCTAGTTAGAAAGGGATCAAAATTTTGATTGATGAGAAATTCTTGATTGCGATTATGATAAAATCTGCTTGTGTTTGTCAGGAAAGGATTGAAACATGTATTGGTAAGTCAAACGTGGAGAAGCAGTTACAATATCAGCTTTTTATATGGTCAGGCTTATGATTGATTGATAATGAATTCTGGCGATAAATATGTTTCTTGTTGTCAGAAAACAATGGTGTGTAAAGGTGTGTGGATGCTCTACATAACTCAATTTTGAAAATAGAATAATAATAATGTAATTAGAGGAAAGGGCAAAAAAAAGTCAATTGGGTATTTACACTTCAAGAAGAAGAAGATCACGTATGAGTTCACACTTGTGATCAATAACATCAGCGCCAGCTGATCGTCTATAAGCAAAATGGAGTGTTAAAGTTTCTCCACATAAGTTAGAATGTTAATTAACGTAAAGTTATTTAAATACAGCACCTTATTGCACATCGAATTTGTTGAAATAAAACTCTTTCGTGTCTACGTCTTTTACTTAACTAAGATTTAATATTTGTTTATGTATTTTATTCTGACCGTGATATATTATTGTTTTGTGTTCCTAGCAATACATAATTAGTTTATAATCTACATGGCTTTGTGTTAAGTATGAAATATATAGTGAAAGAATAGAAATCTTTGAGAAAGAATGTAGAACCTGTCACTTAAGAGAATTGATGCATGTCGAGCTTGACTTACTCAAAATAGAACGGAAAGAACTGTTGCTAACGTAAACAAATTCTACATTTCAACAACCAATCAGGATCGAGATACCCACACTACGTCACTTGCGGGCATCCTGTTTAATTTTTTTTAAAAAATAAACGGTATTCATATATTCATTTTTAAATCATTATTTTCTCAATACTTTTTTTTACGTAAATGTGGAAATTATTCTATGGTAAAAAACTTATTATTTCCAACAAAATATTTTGAAATTGTCGAAAGTAAAAATATTTAAATTTTAATGACATATAGCTTCTTTAAAATTCAAAATAGATAGTAAATTTATTTAAAATCATATTTTTTCCTTCATAAAAGTTAAAATGTTGAATTTCATTTAAAAAATAATACTAATGGACTGAAGTTTTAGTGTCGTTAGTAGTCAACTGGATGCCCCCTTTTTCTGTATGCCGGGGACTTTTGCCCCTTCCGCTACTTTCTGTGCACACCACTCAGGTAACCATTGAAACTAATTAACAGATGTAGAAAAGTGTCACTTGTCGAAAAGTGTTTTAAATTTATATTAATAAAAATTTCTGTTTGGCGATAATATGACAATGAAATCTTACTCTAGCAGTCAGAAAATGATAGAAACTTGTATTTCCAATAACACAGAGATGTACTTATAATCTGTGCCTTTTTAACTAATCAGACAATGGTCGAAAATTTAAATTATAATTAATATAACAATTACTTCTATTTTTAGCAGTCGAGAAGCATTTGAAACTTATACTGGAATCAGACAAAGAACTCCAGTTGAAATTTGATCAATCTGGCTTGTTTAGAGCAAAAGTCAAAAAATTGTAAATTGATAAATTTTCCTTGTCGATAATAAGATGCAGCGATCTGACTTTTGATGTCATCTAGCACAGAGCTTAAGATAAAATTTAAGTGCTCTACGCTGGTCTTAAAGTTTGCGGAAATTTTGTTGACAATAAATATCTTTTAACTATAATATCAGAATAAATTCTTCTTGTAATGATCTGAATATAATTCAGGCTTGTATTGTCGCCCAGTACAGAACTTTAGTTCAAATTTTGAGTGTTCTAGTAAATCTTAAAATAATTGAATTTTTATTGACGGTAAATCCACTTTTTCGATCATATCGCAATAAATTCTGCTCGTAGTGGTCAGTAATGATCAATTGTCACAGAACACATAAACTGTCGATTTTCTGCATAAAATCCCGAGATTGACCGGTATATCACTGAAAATAAACAGGAGGAAGGATCATACCCATATTTTCCCCCATGTATTGTCCAAATGCACATATATGTTCTGTTTTTACTTTCCAATGAGTCGGTTCCAATTTCCTGTTCCGTTGAGTGCTACACCCGGCTATATATATGCTAAATTTTATGTTTATTGATCCTGTCGCTCATCATGTATAATACACGAAGTCGAAAAATTCTCCACAATTGTCTATGTGCAGTAAATCTGTATAAATTAAACTTCGGGTAAACTGATTCAAATAAAAAGGTCAGATTAGTTTTCACTTGAAAGAAAAATTTACGTTTTAAAATTTTTCGATCTGAATTTTCATTTAAACTTTTATTTGTTTTGAATTTACGTTAATTTTTTATATTATTTTGTTTCAGGTCGACGCCAGGAGGCTCCGTCTTCTGTTCGCTATCACCAGTCATCCTCCAAACATGTTTCGTTCCCTTCTCTAATTCTTTACTCCTAAGCCTCGTTTAATATTCTATAGTTTTTATAACTTAATGTCTTTCATAGTTTAATTATATTAAACCTATGCCTTCGGCTTATTACCGTTCACCAATCCTTGGAGCTGCTTGTTCGGTACTTACAGATCGCTTCGCTTGCTTTTTTCATCTGACATAGCTGTCCAGCCCATCCATCTGTGAGTGAAATTACCCATCGGGTGGCAAACAAATCAGATTTGTTCTTTGGAAAACGCCCACTTTGATCAGTCTGCGTAGGGACCAAGGGTGTGCGGTATTGTTCCTCGTTAAACTGTTCTACCGTTAAGTGCTCGACTTACCGTAAGTGCGTGCAGGTCGTCGGGTTACCAAAGCAGGGGAGCCATCCCCTCTGCAGAGGATCAATGTTGTGATGGCATGTCTTCGGATCATCCTCAGGGATGTTTCCCAGACCGTCGCCAATAGCCCATTGTGCAGCTCTAGTGCGACGTAAATGAAATACAACAACAACAACATCTTTGGAAAACGTAATTTTGTAATTAAATTACTCTAAATAAATTAGTAAGACGCTTTGTCCATCCTGAGACGTTGTAACTACAGGGAAAAAAAATCTTAATTCTGCTAATAGTTTTTTCTACACTCAATTCAGGGTAATAAGAATAAGGAATCATCAAGTTTGACTTAAAATAACTCAAAAAATAATATTAATTTATTTAAACTTTATTAAAGATTATACCTCCTGCCCCTTGCTTGCCAACCCTCGGAATGGAAATTCAGATCGAAAAATTCCTTAAAGCTAAATTTATTCTTTTAATTTTTGTCCGTTGGCAAATATTTTTAATTCATCGAATTCAATCGAAAAGAAGTTAAAATTTTAAATAAAAAATGTCTTAAAGTTTGAATTGTGAAGATTTAAATGGAAAAATAACTAAAACATGATTAAAAACAGCGGAGGTAGAGAAATTGATTGTTTGACGTCACCGGAAAGGGAAAAGAAAGCGCGGTAGGGCATGGAAAAAAGAGACCTCTCTATATTCATTCATGTAAATATTAATAACAAGCCCATTTAATTAAAATTATCCTTTAAAAAAATAAAGGAGAATATTTGGCTATGGTTCAACCCGGATGATGTTGAAAAATGAAAATTTTTCGTTGTTCTTTCATTTTTTAATTACCAAACAAATTCGAAATTTTATCATACGTTAGTAGAGTACGTTACTTCAAAAAAAAAAAAAAAAAAATAATAAAAAAAACTATACCTTTACTGTGATTAATTTTCTTTTACATCGAATAACAGATAGTATAAACTATATTTAATTACTCCAAATCGAAATTGAAACAATCTGAGACGAGTTACCCATTTACAGACATCAAAGTACATACAGCCTCTAATATCATTATTCTCTTGCCAGTGGTTTTTGTTAAACTAAATTGAACGGAGCAAAAAAAAAAAAAAAAATATCAAATTTGATGTAAAATAACACCAAAAATTATAACTGCATCCATAACATTTTGATATCTGAATGTTCCTAAAACATTTCTTTAGTGAACGTGAAATATGCAAAATTTCACATTGTCTAATCTCCAATTTTAGAGTTATGTCAGCGAAAAGGTATTTTGGTGAAATTTCTCTGAAACAATGGTGACTGCGACAGGAAATGTTTCTTTAATATCGAGAAGCATAATGAAAAAAAAAAAAAATCTCAATTTTATCGTTTTGATTTATATTAATAATATTCACGCAAATAATTATTTGAAGAAATTAAAATATCGCTTTATTTTATTTATTTATTTTAATTTAATTAATTTATTTATTTCTCTTTTAGGAGAAATATAACTTTGTTTCATCTTCTACAGAACGTCGGTCAAATACTTTTCCGGGAAGGAAAAAACAACTTATGTAAAAAAAAAAGAAAACAAAAGGGAATGAACAACATTACAGTGAATACCAATTCTTACCCCAGAGAATGTTTTTAAGAGAAAATAAAATCCTAAATTTCCATAAATGAAAGGAAAAGGTACTTACGTATTAACGCAACCAGGCCAAAATTCGCATAAATCGCCAAATTTGGCGACCCTACTTACGGAAACCCTAAGTGATTTATATTATTTTTCTTCACACATCTTGAATAAATCTACACCGGGCAGTGGCACTTGACCTTAAAAAAACATCAGTGTAGGGTATACCGGGTAGTGGCACTTGAACTTAAAAAAACATCAGTGTAGGATATACCGGGCAAATGTATACCGGGCAGTGGCACTTGACCTTAAAAAACATCAGTGTAGGATAAATCGGGCAAATGTATACCGGGCAGTGGCACTTGAACTTAAAAAAACATCAGTGCAAATCGCATACATACAAAAAAAATAACATACAAATCGCACCAACCTGGTTGCGATAATACGTAAGAACCAAGGAAAATATCAAGTTATGGAGTGAAAGGCGAATTTCATTGGAATCAGAAATTTTATTATGCATTAGTAATGTTTAAATCGTGAATCTTATTTGTTGTTCCAAACCTCGTTTTTGGCTTACGATTGAGTTTGATGAAATGATTGAAAAATAATATATATATATATATATATATATATATATATATATATATTTTTTTTTTTAAATTAATTTAATTCGCTTTTCAGAGAATGACATTTTTTTAAAGCCCTCTATGCTAATTCAAAATATTCTATTTTGTATTATTTTTACTACTGCATTTTTTTTTTCTTTCAGTAACAATTAAATTCTTCAAAACTCAACAGTTTTTTTTTTCTTTTTGCACTTATTTTTAAGTATATATATTTAATTTTCTACTATTATAATTATTAAAGCTTCGAATTCTAAGGACAACAGAAAGTATATTTTAAAGTCACTAGATGGCGATAAAATCGTTATTTAAATTTGGATCAATTTTCTTGGCTCGCTCAGGAAGAGGCGATGACGCAAAACTGTTTCATTGCATCTCGCATGGTTTCACTGTTCCACCTCGCGCAGGATAAGGTCACCCTTTTGTCGATGACCTAATTTCTAACCAGCTGAGAAAGTCATGGCGGTAAGTTAGAATTTCTAAACGTTTCTCACTTTGATTTTTTGACAGATTTTGATGTGTTTTCCCGCAAATTTGTTTTTCTTTACGTTTCGCTCTTCAACGATGTTTTTACTATGATTTCTTTGCCGTTATATTTTGGCCCAATATTAGAAATAATATTGTTTACGGTTTCTATGTGTCATTTTAAATCTTTTAATTAATTAAAATTTAGTGCTAATTATTTATGCCTAATATTTTAAAATTTTTATTCACCTGACCGTCAAATTTAGTTTCATCTCATAGTTTTTTGATGATTATTAATATTATTATTTACATGTTATTCCGTCATAAAATAGTTTGGTTACTGTTATTCATTCATTTATTTATTTTTATTTATCGTTTGCAAAAACTTAAAGTTTTAATACTTAATGTTTTAATAATTTTGTTCATTCGAACTTAAGATGTAACTATATTTTATATTTACTTCTTTGAATATTATTTAAATTTTAATTTACTAAGTTTCTGAACGCAGTAATTAAAATAGTTTGATAACTGTTTTTTTTACTATTTTCTATCTATGTTCATTATATCTCTCTTTATTTTTTGCTTTTAGGAAATTAATGTGCCGGTAATATTTGTGATTGGTAAGATTACATGTTTGAAAATAATTTTTGCTTCATGCATGGAAATTGTTTCTATGATTTGTCAGTTATATTATTAACTAAATTTATTTATTAACTTACTGTTATTAAAAAATAGTTAAAAGTATATATTCCCTTAATAAGTTTTAAATTTTATTGTAAGAAAATTCAATTTTTTAAAATGTAAATTATTTTAACTTTTTTCTTCCTTTACTGAGCTTTACGGAGAAAAATAATATTTGCGAACACTCAGTGAAAAAAAAGAGCATCCGTTATAAAACAGCTTTTCTTTCAAATAAATGTAGCACTTAAATAATTTTAAATGTAATAAAAGTATTTAAGGCAGTACAGGGTTAACACCTTACCAATATATATTATCAATAACAGAATTACTAGTAATTATAATTAATGACTATTTCAATAATATAAGGTATTAATAAACTGTTAATACGCGGCGCGGGTTTTTGGTGTAATTTTAAAAATTGTCGCCTATTCCAAAATGACGCGTTATTAAAGTAACGCCTAAAATGAAAAAAAGTTTCTATTTATTTACTTTATAAAGAAAAGGTGATTCAAATAAGAAATTAAGATGTAAATAAAGTTAATATTTATACTAGAATTAATATATTTATTTATTCTAATATTTAATAAAAAAAAAACAAATCTAGATTAATAAATTATCAATTAAAAATAAAAAATTTAACCACACAAACCCATTCATGGTGAGATGCCTCTCACCTGCAAAGACAGGGTAGCTTATCTGAATAGAAATTCTAACTACGGGGCTGAACAAAATTCTTATGTCGAGAAAATGTCTGATTACAGAATAAAAATGTACACTGGTCAGCGGTTTCCATTCGAACTATGATTATTAGGCGAAATTCTTTTATTGTTTGAGATTAAGTTATATCTTTGATCTTTGAGGTTATAGTACGATGCATGTATGGAGATTTATATTACAGGTAGAGATATAATGAATTTCCACATTTGGTATCGAATTAAAATTTCCCACATTTGATTTTCCATCGAAATTTTCCGCACTTGACTCTCCTTAAAAATTTACATTTTATTGTCTATCAAAATATTTTGATTAAAAATTACATCGTTGCTAAAGATTTTAAATAAAAAAAGGGGGAACATGAGTTTATTGAAAATAACTAGATAACTAGAACCTATTATTTATGAACTGCTAAGTAAAGCTAAAATAGATTGTCGCTATCTTTTATCGAGAATGTATAGTAATAGAATAAATATTTCAGATTCGACTAAAAAAAATTTTTTTTTTTTTTTTTTTTTTTTTTTTTTTTTTTTTTTTTTAAGTGTTTAGTTTAGTTTATAAACAACAACGCTGATTTTTATTGCCATCATTTTCTTTCTTTTTTTAAAAATCTATTTTCATTAGTTAACAAATTACCGGAAATGTTTTATTTGATAGAAGTGGGAGACAAATTGTAATAATAGACTTTTCAAGCAGTGTGGGCAAATTTCCAACATTCTTTCGTTGGATGAGCTTGTTACTTTTAAATTGGAACCTAATTTTATTTATTTTACTAAATGGTTAAAACTAGCTTCTCAAATTGACTCAACTTACTAAATACAAATGCAAAATAATTTTTTAATCTGTTAATATTTTACTCGTGTTGATAATGATAAATAAAACCTACTTTTAACATTGGTTTTAATAATCCAATAGAAAAGTATTTGATTTTAATATGGAAATTATTGTTGTTTCCGTAGATCAGTGTTTCCCAAAGTGTGGTACGCGTACCCACAGGGGAACGGGAACAGCTTAGCGGGGGTACGCGTTCTTTTGCGAAATATCTTGCACCAAACGAAAATTTCAAAATTTTTTATTTAAAAACAAAGCTAGAGTAGTAAGGGCCGCGATATAGGGGACGGAAGTGACGTCATAGTCAACCGGAGCTTATTTCTGCCTCAACCGGAAGTTGCTTATTTCTGTACACCTACAAACCGGAAGTTGCTTATTTCTGCCCACATACAAACCGGAAGTTGCTTATTTCTGCCCGCTTGCTTATTTCTGCCCGCCTGAAAATCGAAACTTCGTCTGCAGCGTCATGGGGAGCTTATTTCTTTTTTTTCTTAAGCCTAATATATTTTTAGTTTCGGTTTCTGTTTTTAATTTAGTTTCGTTTTTTTAAAATATTATTTAATTTATTAGTTTTTTTGAGGGTGGCTACACTTATTATTTTAATATTAGTTTTTAAGGATGGCAACACTTGTAAACTTTGTTATTTGGGGGAGAAATTGTGTATTATGAAGTTATGACGTCATCTTTTATTACATAACACATAAATGATATCATGCTTTTGATCTAGTGGCGCCATCTATGTAGGAATAAAATGACTTTAAATCTATTTTAATATTTAAAACGGAAGTGACGTCATAGTCAACCGGAGCTTATTTCTGCCTCAACCGGAAGTTGCTTATTTCTACCCGCCTGAAATCGAAACTTCGTCTGCAACGTCATGGGGAGCTTATTTCTTTTTTTTCTTAAGCCTAATATATTTTTAGTTTCGGTTTCTGTTTTTAATTTAGTTTCGTTTTTTAAATATTATTTAATTTATTAGTTTTTTTGAGGGTGGCAACACTTATTATTTTTAATATTAGATTTTAAGGATGGCAATACTTATAAACTTTGTTATTTGGGGTAGAAATTGTATATTATGAAGTAATGACGTCATCTTTTATTACATAACACGTAAATGATATCATGCTTTTACTCTAGTGGCGCCATCTATGTGGAAATAAAATAACTTTAAATCTATTTTGATATTTAAATCTGTTTTATTATTATTTATTAAATATAATTAAGGCTGAGGATCGAACTCACGCCAACAAAAAGCCTTCGCGGGTCAGTAGTTGGATATCATAACCACTGACCCACGAATGCTTGGTTAGATATGTGTTAATAAGTTTTACTTTTGTATTCTGAACACGTGTATAAATAAAAACTGTTTGATATCGATATCTTAATACAGTTTAATCGATATAGTTTCACTTAACCTTTGATAGTTATTAAATAATTATTTCTGCCCCTCTTAATGTTATTATAACTTTCTCTGGATGGCAACGGTACTGAACATACACGTGTTTTGTGTGACGCGTTTTTGGAGAAATCGTATATTATGAAGTAATGACGTCATCTTTTTTATTACATAATAAATGAACGATATCACGCATATGCTTTTACTCTAATGGCTCTATCTCTACTTAAAAAAGAATATATTAATAACTCTTCATTTTACTTATTTTTTAACATAAATATAGCTGATATAAATGACTGTAATTATTATTATCCTAATCAAAATTAATGAATACATTTTAAAATAAAATTGATTTAATATTAAAATAAAATTTTATTTATTACGTACTGAGAACATTAAAAGTATTAGAATTAAAGCCATAATAATTTTAAATCAATGAATGTTGTTTTATAAGATTAGATATTTATCACCGTCGTTCGGAATTACGGCTATCTGTGTAGTCTTGTCATTTTTGAACCCAGAAGACAAGGGAACTCCTAGATCTTCAGGTAATACGTGTCTTTGAAGAGGATTTTGTGAGTACCCATGTTGTATGAAGAGGAAAACCACGAAAACCTCCTACGGTTAGTCCGACGACAAATAATGGACTTGGTTTCGTTAGCCAGTTCCTGTGAATGTACAGAGATCAGAGGAAAACTTAAGGTTAAATAAAATAAATGTTATCATTTTATATATATATTCTAATGATGTCATCTATACTTAAAATGCTAGAAGGAGAATATATTAATAATTCTTCATTTTAGTTATTTTTTGATATATGTATAGTTGATTTAAATGACTGTAATTATTATTAACCTATTCAATGAAAAATACACCCTTTAATAATTAATACAAAAAAAAGTTTCAGAAAATATATAGAATTTTCAGAAAAACTAGAAAATTATTACAAAAATATTAGATTTTTTTTTTTTTTTTTTGAAAAACTAGAAAATTTTTGCAGAAGCAAAAAAAATATTTTACTGAAAGATAGAAAAATTTTATAAAAAAATTATTTTCTGAAAATGTTAGAAATTTTTTATAAAAATATTTTCTGAAACATTAGAAAGTTTCCCTCAATAATAAAAATATTTTTTGAAAACTGGAAAATGTTGTTAAAAAGTTTGAAATATTTTTACAAAATTAGAATATTTTTTACAAAATGCAAAAATATTTTACTAAAAGATGGAAAATTTTAATAAAAATAAAAAATATTTGGAAAATGTTGTTAGAAAGTTTGAAATATTTTTACAAAACTAGAATATTTTCATAAAAAATAAAAAATATTTTCTTAAAAGAGAAATTTTGTTACAAAAATCTGGATAGTTACTGGATTTCGAATGAATTATTTTAAATCTAAGAAACATATAATGGGGGTTTTTTACCGCTTTATATTCAAAACATATTCATTTTTTTATTTAATATTATAATAATGCAAATAACTTACTTGATGTTTTAGGCTCGAGTGGGGATCGAACCTACGCGAATTAAAATTATCCATGAGCAGTTGTTGGTAATCTAATCTAAACCATATGTTAGGGGATGTACCGTATCTGTCATGACGTCAAAGCGGATACTACAAGACCAAGGTGGACAAGATTAAACAAGGGAAGAATCGATCTCTGACGCATGCGAATTGAATTAAACTATCTTCACTCAAGTGATAGTACTTCACTTGCTCGCATGCATTTCGGTGAATGGCGTGTCTTCTAAATCTTTTAAGTTTTAAAAATTATTAAGTTACTGGAAATTAATGGACTATTCTTAATTAAATTATTAAGTTACTGGAAGTTAAATTTTTTTACTTCGCAGTTTTCTATTTTTACTAAATCGTTAGTTTCTTTTGATTCTTCTCTTCGTTATGGATGGAAACGCAATACTAAAGCGAAAGCATGATGATATTCAAGTAAGTACTAATTTTTTATTAAAATTTTATAACTATGTTATTTTATTATATAGATGATAAATAGTATATTGAAAATGTTAAATAGTATTATTTATAAAGCTGCTGAGCTGTGTTAATCTTTAATTAACCAAGAGAAAGTAAATTGTTTTGTTCATTTTAATTTTTTATTTTTATTTTGTTAATAATAATAAAAATTACCCATCTTCTTAGTTACAAATTAGGAATAGTTATTTGTTTTTTCATTACGAAATCTAAATAAAGCTAATATTTGTTAAATTAACTTTCTATTTGTTAAAGGAACGTTTCATATTTGCTTTTGTAAAAAAGTTTATTTTAGACAGAACTCAGGGGGGTAAAGTCTTTTACTTTGCAAATAAATTCTTAATCGTAGTAATCGAATGGAGTTATGAACATTATCATAAACATTTTAACTGTGTGTTGTTAATTATTTTTTCTTGGTGACTCAAAAAATTCTTTTTTTTTTTTTTTATTGTAGGAAGGAAACCGAAAAGGATTGTCAGTTGTAGTCATTGATTTTGAAGGTTTCCAACTTTCATCAGGGTGCTACATTGTCAAAGAACTTGCTTTTCATGCCGTGAAAGGTAATCCCATTACCGGAGTGCGTACATTCCAACCACCCTTCCCGTTCGAAGAACTTCCAACACAGCAGAAAATGCAATATTCTTGGATAAAAAGAAATATTCATCGAATAGATTGGAACCAAGGAGAATTACCCTACAGTAAATTTCATGAAATGTTGTCTTTTTTGTGTGATATGTATTCACATATCTATGTGAAAGGACTCGAGAAACGGAAATTTTTAGAAATTCTAACCGGCAGAGTGTGTTACAGTTTAGAAGATTTTGGCTGTCCTAAAGTAGATGAACTGTTACCAACTTTTTCTTTGTGCACTGTACATCCACCAGATTTTAAACATTGTGCTCTCGTTAAGGCGAAAGCATTTGGACGATTTCTACAAGACCTATAAATAGGATAAGCACTCGGAATTCAAGATAAAACTGTTCCTGGAAGTAATATAGTAGATCTTATAAATGACTTTTTGCGAATAGAAAATCAGCTCCAGTGGGGGAGAAATGTATTTTTAAAACATTTACCAGCACATTTAGATGTAAATAAAAAAAAATTATAATTAAAAATAAAATTCTAAAGAAACCTGTGATGTATGCTTGCAGAAGTGTTTGGGTGAAACTTTGAAAAATTATTACAAAATAAAAATATCTTCAGAAAAAACTAGAAAATTTTGTTAAAAATATAAATATTTTTACAAAACTAGCAAATTTTTAACAAAAAGTTCAAATATTTTTTAAAAAAGGAAAATTTTTTTAAAAACATAAATATTTTATTGAAAGATAGAAAATTTTGTTAAAAAGTTTGAAATATTTTCTTAAAAGAGAAAATTTTTTGTAAAAACATAAATATTTTTTTAAAAGATAGAAAATTTTGTTAAAAAGTTTGAAATATTTTTATAAAACTGGCAAATTTTTTAACAAAAAGTTAAAATATTTTCTTAAAAGTGATTTTTTTTTTTATAAATAACATAAATATTTTCTGAAAAAATAGAAAATTTTGTTAAAAAGTTTGAAACACTTTTTCATTGTGAATACTTAATACTGCTTTTATGGTTGCTATTTTGTTTGGAAGAGGTAGGTAACTGATTGTTCTCAAAGGATTATATGTTGCAGTAAACATCTCCACATGTTACTGTAAACAAGTTAATATCGATTTTATCCTTTGTTCTCCATTATTACTTACAACAAAAATAAATAAATATATGATCTTTCTTTCAAAAATCGATTTTATATCACAAACAGTAACAATTTTATCTATATACGCATATTGAAATCCTCATAAGTTTTACAAAATCCTCAAATCGTAAATATTCAACAAGTAATTTAAAGTTATGCAAAAATTAACTAGTCAAATTTCAAAAATAAAATTTGCTATTTTTGTAAAAAACATAAATATTTTCTTAAAAGATCTTTTTTAAAAATAAAATGAATACATCTTAAATATTACATCTTACATTTACAAATAACACTCGCCAATGAGTCCCAGGATGTAATGGAAGCCTCCCAGATTTCCCAGATTTTCAAAAAATTTTCTCTTTTAAGAAAATATTTTTACCTTTTTAACAAAATTTTCTATCTTTTAAATGTGGAAGCCAGATTTTACAACTCGCGTAGGTTCAATCCCCACTCGAGCCTAAAATATCAATTCATTCTTATTATTCTATAATTCAATTAAGAATTATTTGCTAATGTAATTCCATATATGAAGCAAATCTAATAATAATATAAGAATAATAGCTTAATATTTAAGATGTATTCATTTTATTTTTAAAAAAGATCTTTTAAGAAAATATTTATGTTTTTTACAAAAATAGCAAATTTTATTTTTGAAATTTGACTAGTTAATTTTTGCATAACTTTAAATTACTTGTTGAATATTTACGATTTGAGGATTTTGTAAAACTTATGAGGATTTCAATATGCGTATATAGATAAAATTGTTACTGTTTGTGATATAAAATCGATTTTTGAAAGAAAGATCATATATTTATTTATTTTTGTTGTAAGTAATAATGGAGAACAAAGGATAAAATCGATATTAACTTGTTTACAGTAACATGTGGAGATGTTTACTGCAACATATAATCCTTTGAGAACAATCAGTTACCTACCTCTTCCAAACAAAATAGCAACCATAAAAGCAGTATTAAGTATTCACAATGAAAAAGTGTTTCAAACTTTTTAACAAAATTTTCTATTTTTTCAGAAAATATTTATGTTATTTATAAAAAAAAAAATCACTTTTAAGAAAATATTTTAACTTTTTGTTAAAAAATTTGCCAGTTTTATAAAAATATTTCAAACTTTTTAACAAAATTTTCTATCTTTTAAAAAAATATTTATGTTTTTACAAAAAATTTTCTCTTTTAAGAAAATATTTCAAACTTTTTAACAAAATTTTCTATCTTTCAATAAAATATTTATGTTTTTAAAAAAATTTTCCTTTTTTAAAAAATATTTGAACTTTTTGTTAAAAATTTGCTAGTTTTGTAAAAATATTTATATTTTTAACAAAATTTTCTAGTTTTTTCTGAAGATATTTTTATTTTGTAATAATTTTTCAAAGTTTCACCCAAACACTTCTGCAAGCATACATCACAGGTTTCTTTAGAATTTTATTTTTAATTATAATTTTTTTTTATTTACATCTAAATGTGCTGGTAAATGTTTTAAAAATACATTTCTCCCCCACTGGAGCTGATTTTCTATTCGCAAAAAGTCATTTATAAGATCTACTATATTACTTCCAGGAACAGTTTTATCTTGAATTCCGAGTGCTTATCCTATTTATAGGTCTTGTAGAAATCGTCCAAATGCTTTCGCCTTAACGAGAGCACAATGTTTAAAATCTGGTGGATGTACAGTGCACAAAGAAAAAGTTGGTAACAGTTCATCTACTTTAGGACAGCCAAAATCTTCTAAACTGTAACACACTC
Source organism: Parasteatoda lunata (assembly GCA_949128135.1). Classification (NCBI taxonomy): domain Eukaryota; kingdom Metazoa; phylum Arthropoda; class Arachnida; order Araneae; family Theridiidae; genus Parasteatoda; species Parasteatoda lunata. Next base: position 62,798,106 of record OX421970.1, read on the forward strand.
TGCCGGTTAGAATTTCTAAAAATTTCCGTTTCTCGAGTCCTTTCACATAGATATGTGAATACATATCACACAAAAAAGACAACATTTCATGAAATTTACTGTAGGGTAATTCTCCTTGGTTCCAATCTATTCGATGAATATTTCTTTTTATCCAAGAATATTGCATTTTCTGCTGTGTTGGAAGTTCTTCGAACGGGAAGGGTGGTTGGAATGTACGCACTCCGGTAATGGGATTACCTTTCACGGCATGAAAAGCAAGTTCTTTGACAATGTAGCACCCTGATGAAAGTTGGAAACCTTCAAAATCAATGACTACAACTGACAATCCTTTTCGGTTTCCTTCCTACAATAAAAAAAAAAAAAAAGAATTTTTTGAGTCACCAAGAAAAAATAATTAACAACACACAGTTAAAATGTTTATGATAATGTTCATAACTCCATTCGATTACTACGATTAAGAATTTATTTGCAAAGTAAAAGACTTTACCCCCCTGAGTTCTGTCTAAAATAAACTTTTTTACAAAAGCAAATATGAAACGTTCCTTTAACAAATAGAAAGTTAATTTAACAAATATTAGCTTTATTTAGATTTCGTAATGAAAAAACAAATAACTATTCCTAATTTGTAACTAAGAAGATGGGTAATTTTTATTATTATTAACAAAATAAAAATAAAAAATTAAAATGAACAAAACAATTTACTTTCTCTTGGTTAATTAAAGATTAACACAGCTCAGCAGCTTTATAAATAATACTATTTAACATTTTCAATATACTATTTATCATCTATATAATAAAATAACATAGTTATAAAATTTTAATAAAAAATTAGTACTTACTTGAATATCATCATGCTTTCGCTTTAGTATTGCGTTTCCATCCATAACGAAGAGAAGAATCAAAAGAAACTAACGATTTAGTAAAAATAGAAAACTGCGAAGTAAAAAAATTTAACTTCCAGTAACTTAATAATTTAATTAAGAATAGTCCATTAATTTCCAGTAACTTAATAATTTTTAAAACTTTAGAAGACACGCCATTCACCGAAATGCATGCGAGCAAGTGAAGTACTATCACTTGAGTGAAGATAGTTTAATTCAATTCGCATGCGTCAGAGATCGATTCTTCCCTTGTTTAATCTTGTCCACCTTGGTCTTGTAGTATCCGCTTTGACGTCATGACAGATACGGTACATCCCCTAACATATGGTTTAGATTAGATTACCAACAACTGCTCATGGATAATTTTAATTCGCGTAGGTTCGATCCCCACTCGAGCCTAAAACATCAAGTAAGTTATTTGCATTATTATAATATTAAATAAAAAAATGAATATGTTTTGAATATAAAGCGGTAAAAAACCCCCATTATATGTTTCTTAGATTTAAAATAATTCATTCGAAATCCAGTAACTATCCAGATTTTTGTAACAAAATTTCTCTTTTAAGAAAATATTTTTTATTTTTTATGAAAATATTCTAGTTTTGTAAAAATATTTCAAACTTTCTAACAACATTTTCCAAATATTTTTTATTTTTATTAAAATTTTCCATCTTTTAGTAAAATATTTTTGCATTTTGTAAAAAATATTCTAATTTTGTAAAAATATTTCAAACTTTTTAACAACATTTTCCAGTTTTCAAAAAATATTTTTATTATTGAGGGAAACTTTCTAATGTTTCAGAAAATATTTTTATAAAAAATTTCTAACATTTTCAGAAAATAATTTTTTTATAAAATTTTTCTATCTTTCAGTAAAATATTTTTTTTGCTTCTGCAAAAATTTTCTAGTTTTTCAAAAAAAAAAAAAAAAAATCTAATATTTTTGTAATAATTTTCTAGTTTTTCTGAAAATTCTATATATTTTCTGAAACTTTTTTTTGTATTAATTATTAAAGGGTGTATTTTTCATTGAATAGGTTAATAATAATTACAGTCATTTAAATCAACTATACATATATCAAAAAATAACTAAAATGAAGAATTATTAATATATTCTCCTTCTAGCATTTTAAGTATAGATGACATCATTAGAATATATATATAAAATGATAACATTTATTTTATTTAACCTTAAGTTTTCCTCTGATCTCTGTACATTCACAGGAACTGGCTAACGAAACCAAGTCCATTATTTGTCGTCGGACTAACCGTAGGAGGTTTTCGTGGTTTTCCTCTTCATACAACATGGGTACTCACAAAATCCTCTTCAAAGACACGTATTACCTGAAGATCTAGGAGTTCCCTTGTCTTCTGGGTTCAAAAATGACAAGACTACACAGATAGCCGTAATTCCGAACGACGGTGATAAATATCTAATCTTATAAAACAACATTCATTGATTTAAAATTATTATGGCTTTAATTCTAATACTTTTAATGTTCTCAGTACGTAATAAATAAAATTTTATTTTAATATTAAATCAATTTTATTTTAAAATGTATTCATTAATTTTGATTAGGATAATAATAATTACAGTCATTTATATCAGCTATATTTATGTTAAAAAATAAGTAAAATGAAGAGTTATTAATATATTCTTTTTTAAGTAGAGATAGAGCCATTAGAGTAAAAGCATATGCGTGATATCGTTCATTTATTATGTAATAAAAAAGATGACGTCATTACTTCATAATATACGATTTCTCCAAAAACGCGTCACACAAAACACGTGTATGTTCAGTACCGTTGCCATCCAGAGAAAGTTATAATAACATTAAGAGGGGCAGAAATAATTATTTAATAACTATCAAAGGTTAAGTGAAACTATATCGATTAAACTGTATTAAGATATCGATATCAAACAGTTTTTATTTATACACGTGTTCAGAATACAAAAGTAAAACTTATTAACACATATCTAACCAAGCATTCGTGGGTCAGTGGTTATGATATCCAACTACTGACCCGCGAAGGCTTTTTGTTGGCGTGAGTTCGATCCTCAGCCTTAATTATATTTAATAAATAATAATAAAACAGATTTAAATATCAAAATAGATTTAAAGTTATTTTATTTCCACATAGATGGCGCCACTAGAGTAAAAGCATGATATCATTTACGTGTTATGTAATAAAAGATGACGTCATTACTTCATAATATACAATTTCTACCCCAAATAACAAAGTTTATAAGTATTGCCATCCTTAAAATCTAATATTAAAAATAATAAGTGTTGCCACCCTCAAAAAAACTAATAAATTAAATAATATTTAAAAAACGAAACTAAATTAAAAACAGAAACCGAAACTAAAAATATATTAGGCTTAAGAAAAAAAAGAAATAAGCTCCCCATGACGTTGCAGACGAAGTTTCGATTTCAGGCGGGTAGAAATAAGCAACTTCCGGTTGAGGCAGAAATAAGCTCCGGTTGACTATGACGTCACTTCCGTTTTAAATATTAAAATAGATTTAAAGTCATTTTATTCCTACATAGATGGCGCCACTAGATCAAAAGCATGATATCATTTATGTGTTATGTAATAAAAGATGACGTCATAACTTCATAATACACAATTTCTCCCCCAAATAACAAAGTTTACAAGTGTTGCCATCCTTAAAAACTAATATTAAAATAATAAGTGTAGCCACCCTCAAAAAAACTAATAAATTAAATAATATTTTAAAAAAACGAAACTAAATTAAAAACAGAAACCGAAACTAAAAATATATTAGGCTTAAGAAAAAAAAGAAATAAGCTCCCCATGACGCTGCAGACGAAGTTTCGATTTTCAGGCGGGCAGAAATAAGCAAGCGGGCAGAAATAAGCAACTTCCGGTTTGTAGGTGTACAGAAATAAGCAACTTCCGGTTGAGGCAGAAATAAGCTCCGGTTGACTATGACGTCACTTCCGTCCCCTATATCGCGGCCCTTACTACTAGCTAGACATGAAAATTTATGATTATGTATTTTTCTATTGGCTATTTTTTGCAGAGTTAAGTTAATAATTAGTGGTGTCAACAGCCAGTTGTGATTTTTAACTTTTCTGCAATTTTTTTATCACAGCAAAAACAATATCATCCTTCTCACTGATGCAATTAAACTTATTAACAAAACTTAATACAAAAAAAAAGAAAAGTAAACATATTTTTAAAAAAATACATTAATTTTTTTATATTAGTGGTTACACAGCGTTACGAAAAATTTAGAAAGCGTACACAAAAGTCATAAGTTTAGGAAACACTGCCGTAGATAATGAAAAAGATAGTAGTACATAATGAATACAGTGGTGGCTTGAAGCCTACCCAGCTGCAGATTTAAGAGTACCTAAATGACTGGGAAGTAAAGGCAGTCGATGCGCAATGCTATTAACAGGCCGAGGGCTATGACTTGTGAGGTTTTGATCTCCAGGCTCCCTAGTCCACATGACTGTTCCAGGAAGAAAAAAAAAATTTTCACAATGGATGATACCAGAGCCATAGTGACTCTAGAAGTGAAGGGCTATCTCTCAATGAAGTGACCCAGGTTCGAAATCCAGCAATGGCTGGTGGATACAAAATGCTGGATTACGCTAAACATTCAAGTTTTTTTAATATTGTTTTCATAATTTATTTTTCTGCAAGATATTTGTTAGAATTTATATCTGTCAAGATAAAATATGACCGGAACTAAAATGCAAATAAAAACCTCCCTTTTAAAATTCTGATATAGTTGAGAAAATAATGAAAGAAAACTAAAATTTTTTTAAATAAACAATGATTTATATATTTGAGACAACACAAAACAGTATCCATAAATAATAGGGTTTTCTTGTTTCGTAACCATAGTAACGCGAGTTCAGTATTCGAAGTAGTATTTGCATAGAGTTGTTTTTTTTTTTTTTCTAAATCTTTGTCTCTATCGATCTTACCTAACATAATATCACTAGAAATATATAATTAAATTGAAGGCTAGCTTAAATTTTTTCGAAGATTACAATCAATATCACAGTGTCTTCCTTTTCTTTTCTAACTAATGCTCCAAGCACTTTTAATGTTTTGTTTAAAGTAAAATGCGCATATCTTTCATTTATTTTACTGCACGAAAGTCTGCTGTAAATAAAAAACAAATAATTTTAAGTTATTTGAAATTTTTTAATTTTATAGAACTAATGTTTTGATTTCTCTTGTGCTTATTTTTATTATTTACGCAATATTTCATTGATTTCCAAATCTGTAACAACAAAACATATCTTATGATCAAGATATAATGAATGTAAAAAAGCATGATTTATGTTATTAAAATAAAATATTCTATCAAAAATTATGTCAAAAAAAGTTAATTTAAATATGTGTAAAAAATTATATCTTTCTCTCTAAATGGTTGGTTAGTATGCAAAGTGGTTTATATGCGATAATAGCAGCTAATTAAAAAAAAAATACAAAATTATTGTTCCGAATTCATAAAATTACTAATGTTGTTGAAATTATTAAAATTTTATTTCTTTTAATCTTTAGTGTTTGCTGATAAGTGAGGACTAACTTTACAGTAGAAAAAATATTAATGCGAAATTAATAAATATGTTAAAATAATTGATTACAATAACTTTGTTTTGAAATTAATTGATTAAAATAACCTTGTTTGTTTGAAGTAAAAAGCCTCGTAGAAAATATATCTATAAATCTGCAAGTGCAAGAATTTTAAATAAAAATTATTAATTAGTGATTTGATATTCTAAGTCTTACAACCGAATTTAATTTGAGTTGCTGGCGAAAATTGAAATGTAAAATTTTTGCAATATTCTATTTATTTTTTACGATTTCTTGACTTTGTAGCAAAACATTTTCGGAGCTATGTTTCCATCTTTGTTGCCTTGATATTTTCTCGTAGCTTTGAAAATCGTGAACTATAAAAATACTTCTATTTCTAAATGTAAGATCCATTGTTTTTGTTCATAGCAAGCCTTTTAATTTATGCTCGTGTTTTTTGGAACCGTGCGAGACTAGACTTAAGGTTACGTCAGGAACATTTTCTAAATTGATTTTACACAACTTAAAGATGCACAATTTTTTATTTCCTAAACAGAAAATAGCTCTAGTCAAATTTTTAAGGATTTTTTAAATTATATCTAGAGAATCATAAATAAGCATAAACTGGGTTAAAAAAACACTTTCTACTCATGAAACCTTGTTTTGATTGTTTAATCAATGTTTTAATTATGAAATAGTTTTAAGTATATTTTTTGATTTTTTTTATTATAAATAGTTCTGGAAGTCTTAGTCATTTAAAATCTTTGAATTTTAGCTTGTCGTTATTAAATAACAAACTTAACTCAATTAAAATAATAGGATCTAATAATAAACAAAACAAAAAAACATTTACGACCAGTATTAACATATGTGTTGGGCTCTCACTAAATCAGAAGAGAGCAAATTGATGGTGTTTGAAAGGAAAAAGATTAGAATAATTTTTGTGCTGTCAACGAAAAGAACAGGTGGCGTATCGTTTACAATTTCGAGATTTACAAGAAATTCTTTAAGCAACCAAATATCGTCTATGTCATTAAATCTAATCGCATTAGAGGGTTGGGAAGGACACGTCTACAGATTGGATCACAACGAATCAAAAGAAAGTTACATTTTCGAAACAAGATGGAACAGCCCTTAGCTGGCAAGACTGCCTGAAAAAGATCTCCAAGTAATCGGTTCTGGAAGATGGTGGACAATGGTGACTAGCAGGACGAGATGGCAAAAACTTATTGAGACTGACTTGGCTTATCTGTAGGACTGAAAAAGAAGAGAAAAACTCATGATTACAAATGTAATGAAAGATGTACAGTCTGATTACTCTCAATCAAGCTGTAACATTTATTGACATTAAAATGCTGTATAGAAAATCATGTGAACGAGACCGTTTACAGATCTATGTAGTGTCTAAATTAGATGTCAGAGTTTCTTTTTCATAAATTGTACGAGTAATTGAAAAAAGTTTAATTACCTCATGGTAAAATATTCTTAATTTTGTACAGAAAGATAGCGTATTAAAGGTAGATAAAAGATTTCATCATATAGGTGCTTCTGTTCTAGTGATCTGTCTACCTTTTCCATTTTGTTTTTGCGTCAGACATAATTTATAATATAATTTGGTTTTTAATAGAGATGAGACAGGTATATGAACCCGAACCACTTTGCTGCTTATTTTGATACCTTTGTTTTATAGTTTTTCTCGACACCGCTTTCTGTTAACATATTTAGTAGACCTAAAAAAAACTGCTAGCCATTCGAAAATGAAATAAACAACCGGTCACTTTCCCAATCGTTTTTTTTTTTATATTTATTGTTTAATGATAAAAAAACTTCAATGCAGAAACACTCTTGAAAACAGAATTCTCATTAAAATGCCCAATGTCTCCCTTCAAGATTTTGATCTTTCAGAATCCAATCAATTCATATGGAATTAACACATTTCAAAGTTGTAATGTATACATTGACTTATGTTGTCTTCGTAAATATTTTTAAATAGAGTTCTTTAAAGTCAGTATCGTTCAACTAAATTTTGTCATGTATTTATATTATTTGTATTGTTGAATTAATTTTTTAAAGCTGTAGATTTTTTCTGATATGATTTTTTTTTTTAAACATAATTTAATCCAAGCTAAAAAATGGTTTGCAAAAAGTAGCTATTAACTATGAAAAGGACCTATCAATATCGGTCACCAACTCATTAGGTTTTGGGAAATCTAATTAAAAAGTGGCTACTAAGTTATAAGAGTCTAACCGGCCATAGGCTACTAACTGAAAATTCAAATTTTCAGGTCTAAGATTTAGTAACTGATTTAGAGAAAAAGCATTAAACCGTATATTTCTATCCCTTTTTATTTATTTTTTAAACATTATTCACATCGTCAACGACTTCTAGGATACCCTGTACCCAACAATAAATTATGAAAGTTGCAAACCATGAACTTTAATAGCTATTAGTGATTTATCCTATTGCGTATTATTCAGTCGAAATTCAATTGTGTTTTTTTATTATCAATGGGAAATTCTTTTTTTAGGTGGTCCGGGATCTGGTAAAGGAACACAGTGTGAAAAAATAGTCGAGAAATATGGTTTTACTCACCTTTCGACGGGAGATTTGCTTCGCGCAGAATGTGCTTCTGGATCAGAACGTGGAACCAAATTAGCGGATACCATGAAAAAAGGACAACTGGTCTCAAATGTAAAAATCTAATTATTTTATATTAATAATTATTAATTATTTTATATGAGTAGAGGTGAGACGGACTTGGGTTCGTTTACTGAAAAAATGTTTCGGTCTCGAACTCTGTATAAAATTTTCATGAACTTTTATAAAACTACAGCGATCTGCTACTTCTGTTCGGGGCTAAAACTATTTGTTGAATAACTTTTATTTAGCTTTTGATTTTCCTTTTTAGTTTTTGTTTTAGTCATCTTGTAGTTTCTGTTAAAAAACTAATGGAAAAAAAAAACTGACGAAAGTAGAAATGTACCGTTTACCGCATGCTGCCTTGGAAACTAGGTTTTTTTCCTTTCCACCAAGTTACCAATTTAATTACAAGTTTCAGCAACAGACTGCGCGGCTAACAAATGAAAACTGTAGAACATTATTTTCAAAATAACTACGTGGTGAAGTCTGAGGTAATTAATTGGTATCTGGTACAAATATTTCAATTGATTTCCTGTCACCAGGCCATCTTCTGACAAATTTTGTGACTAATTAAAATTTTTGTTTAAAAAATCTGGTTTCCTCGGTGATACAGCTTACTGAAAATTTAAATCTCATTTTATCTTTCTTTAATTAATTTTTTTCAAATTCTCGATTATTTTTGGGACACCCATTCAAAACAACTTTTTCTAACTTGTGATAAAATTTCTTTATAGTGATTTAGCTAGAATAACTTTTATTGGATTCGAAACTATTTTTAATCGTTAATGTTTCTGGCTTCAATGAAATTACTGAGAGGAGAAAGCAGCATTTTTTCCTCAAATAGCAATTTTCTATAAATTTATTTATTCAAAACTTTCAGGTTAATAAAATACATTCAGGATCCAATGAATGAAATACTTAATATATGTTTTATTTTTCGATGCATCGAAAATGAAAGAAGTTATCGGCTATCACTTTCAATCAGTAGTTTATAGGTTAAATTATTATTTTTTTTTTGGCAATTTGTATAGTTAAAAGATATATTTTGTTTATGTACAAGACTTTTAAAAAAAGAAAAAGAAAAAAAAACTAGCAAAGAGTTTTTTACTATCTTAAAATTTTAAGTAATAGATGTCCATCACGCCGATAAACAATGAATTTCTCCGATGTCAACAAATTTAAGAAATTATAAATCTGCAACATAAAAGATTTAAATTATCATTCATAAATAGATGTTTGTATATTTTATATTAATATATGCTATAATATTTCTTCAACTGTTCTATGCTTTTAAATAGAAAAAATTAAAAAAAAAAGATTACAATGAATTTACTATGCTATAAACGTTTTTCCTAAATTAATATATATCCTTAAAAAGTCTTTTATTTAATACATATTACATAACTATTACATTGCTTTCATTTAATAACATTGGTTATTTTAAAAATTAAATTATTACTTCATGGAAAAAAATATTTTTCATGAAATGTAAACATATACTTTTCCGATGTATGACATTTTAAAATGAGCATATGGCAATGTTTTTTTAATAGTGCATTTCTTATTATTTAATCTACATTATACTTTTTTTAAAAAAATCTTAATTATACTACAATTGTGTTCAATTTGAGAATAGCTATCTGCCCTCAATAAACTTTGACGCAGAATTTTTATTAAACATATTTTTCATACTCTTCATTTTTTTTTCTATTAATTTTGATCAAAATAAGTGATTAAAATATTATCAAATATTATAGTTTGATCAAAATATTATAGTTAACACTTTAATATATTATGGTTAAGATGAAATACAGCGGTGCCTTTTTCTGCGTTAAAGGCAAAATCTTCCAAACACAGTTCACTTCCAAACAATAATATTCAAAGTTGCATTTATTTGGGGATATTCAGATCTAAGAGAAACAATTATCCATCATTGAAATTTTTTTAATTTCCAAAAGCAATTACTGATAAATTTGTGAAGATGAATGGAAAAAAATTAAAACTACTTTTTTTTTGATTTTATATTTTATAGTACAAGTATAATCTAACTGATTTTTTTTAGTAAGTACTAGACTGTTTTTTTATATCAAAATATATGACGCTCTAATAACAAGCGAAAATACTAAAATATATTTTTGCTTATAATTAGAGAGTCGGAAAAAAATTTATAAAAAAGAAACAACAGAGTTCCATCTGCGTCAAAGAAATAAACAATATAATTTAACTGTAATTGTTGTTATTTAAAAAATGCAGCTTTTTTTTTTTACCAGACCCAATTGAAGGCGTCGAATATAAAAATGTTTATCACATTCCAAATGTCCCGTCGAGTTTGCTAGAAAATAATTTTTAACCAGCGGTAGAAATTACCATATTCATCGTGATGCAGTTTCTGTAAAATTCGTGTATCAACCATTACTTAACAAAGAATTTAATTGACTCGAATAAATTGTTCTCCTCATGTTATTCTACGCTTCTTTTCTATTCAGAAGATAAGAAGTATTTTCTATTTTTAAATTAAGTTATGAAAAATGAACTACAGGCACGCCAATTTCAATGATTGCAACTTCTCTTCATTGTAGATAAAGTAATTTATTCTTGTAAGTCGTGTCTTACAACTTTTAGTTATCAAATTGCTGGGGAAAAATACACTAACTAAATAATAAAATAGAATGAATTGTGCAATTACATTAACGTTCATTAAATAGTATTTTATTTTGAGTGATGGTTGAGAAATTTAATGGTGAATCGATGTTATTGATAACTACATTGTAGCATTTTTATAGGTTTTGTGCCTAAAATATTATCCTTTCATTTTAATGAAGTGAAACTTTGTATCACTTTATTTTAAAGGATAAATAACGCAAACTTTAACTGATCGGACAAGAATGGAAAAAGGCTTATTGTTTAATCTTTTTTCAAAAAATTATGAACTTTGACGTTTTGTAGTTGACTTTAAGCTAGCGTGCAAAATTCACCTTAGTGTCACCTGACCGTTAATATTTCAGTTTAATTCAGACAGAAGAGATCTCACTCCTGGCACAGACTTCTCCAAAAAAAATATTGTTATTCAATTTTTTTTTTAAAGGAAACTAAAATTAATCTTGTAATGCATGGTCTGTTTATTTTAACAGCATTTTTTAAACGGTGTATTACTTAATAGTTGAAACGTTGAATTACTTTTTGAAATAACTTGATTGAAAAAGAAAATGAATATATACAGTACTGGTTAAAAGTTTAGACATTTTTGAATCTTTAAAAATGAATAAATAACAAGATTTTGAAGTTAAAAATCACACCATTATTTTATATCATGTTTCTGGTGTAATCTTTCACGCTGAATTGAATGAAACCAATTCCGAGACTTGGTTTCATTTCAGTCTAATAGTTCAGAAGTTATAAGCATTTTATGTACAAGAAGTACAATTTTGTTTTTGCACTTATTTATACCTCTTACATTGCTACATAGACAAGTAAGCAATTGTTTCTTTTGTATTTTTTATCGTTTAATACGAATCAAAAAGTTAAAATTCAAAAGATGAAATAATTTTTTTTCTTTATATAAAATTTAATATTTTTGAATTGCGTTCCTCACAAAAGAAAAAAAAAAGCCCTTTTGACTTTAAAACTATTTACCATTTTAAATCAAATTTTACATAATTCAATTCAGTATTAAGAATTTAATTGGAAAATGTATCTCACATGTTCAGATAGCCCCTAAACTCACTGGAGCGACAGCCCATAAAGGGGCAAGGCCTACTGTGCCCATCTCAGTTTTCTTGACCTTGGGTCCTGTGGCGCAGGAGCAGAGGATCCGGTTAGGTGGTCTGCTAAACGTGAATCCCTCAGTGTTTTGTTTCCAAGCATGCTTGAAACTGCGTCAAACTTGCCCGGCCCTAGGATCGGCCCTAGGCACGAGAGTTCGTAGCGCTATCATTCAGCCACCAGGCGTCTCTAGCCCCTAGATAGCAAAATTAAAAGTGTACGTAGTCATGTCAAAAATAGTTCTTTATATACATGAAAACCTTTGCAATTTCTGAACTGTTTGTTCGATTGACTCTCGTATACTCTCATTAGATTCATCGTAAAAAAGTACTTCGAAAACAATGCCTCATTTCTTAATTTTCACCCATCAAATCCCCCCCCCCATTTCCAAAAAAGGGGGGAATAAAACCTACAGAGGAGAGTGGGAAATTTGCAAGCATTGTTTAACCTTTTGTTAACAAATATCTCAGGAATTTTTCAAAGAAATATCTTTTTTCTTTGCTATAAATACTGGACTAATTCATACTCATTTTCTAAAAGAAATTACGTTTAAATTAAAATTCATACAACTTGCAAAGTTATATAAAAAAAAAACTTTTATCCGAAAAAAAACGTATTGATACATACATACTCATACTTTTTATACAAAAGCATACGTCGAGAAAATCATGATAAAATAAAAACTACATTTTAAAAAATACGTTTTTGAAGGGATTAAAAAAACAGTAAATAATTATATTTTTGTTACACCTAAAATTACAAGCTTAGTGTGCATCGTTTACAAAAAAACATACGGGAGATTTTTAGACAGTGATCGAAGTTGATTTCATAACTGTAGTAAGTTTCTCATGTCTGGTTTCGACAAAAATAAAATAATTTCCTTCGTATTAGCTCTGTTGAAAAATGTGATTTTTAAAAAACTTTTCTTTTAGTTTTGAAAATTTAATTTTTGTAATTTAATTTTTGAAAATTTAATTTTTGTAATTTAATTTTTGAAAATTTAATTTTTGTGAGGGCAAGATTTGCCCTCACAAAACAGACTGGCTAAAAAGCAAGTAACAAAGTTGCGTAGCATAATAGTTTAATAAATATCATAATTGTATTGTTTGTTTTAAAAATTTAGTAACTTCTAATGAAAACATATATTGTATATTGGGAATCTAATTAAGGAATATAAATTTACAAAACATTTTAGGATCAAGTGCTGACTTTACTAAAGGAAGCTATACAGAAAAATCTTGCGAATTCTCATGGTTTTCTCATCGATGGTTATCCAAGAGAAGCTGGCCAAGCTGTGGAATTTGAAAACCAGGTGAGCATTTCTAAAATTGAAATACTACACATTGAACTGAAATGTTGTACGTATGTGTTCTGTGAGGAAATTTAGTTACTTCTCCCTTTGGCTGGCGCCAGTGATAAGTCGCAAATGCAAATCACCAGACGCAAAAAATTAAACTGTTTTTCCACTAAAAGGTGTATAATGTTTTTTTTTTTTTTTTTTTTTTTTTAATTAAATAAATAAAACAGCTGAATTTAATTGCGCCGGCAAATTGGAAAAGTACCGACAAGTATTTTAGGTTATAAATGTATAGGTTTTCCTTAGAAAATTCCCGAATTTTTTCTACATTCTTTCAAAATATATAACCGAAAAAGAGAAGATTAAAGATTTATTATTATTGTAGATTAAAACAATTATAATTACATTACGATATATGCTATCTTTATTCAGTTGTTACTAAAACAACTCAAGGTTATAAGTTTTCTTACGGAGGAAGAACAGTATACACTATCCACCAATAAATATTTTGGACACGTGTGATTGAAAAGAAAAACAAACTTTATTCATAATCAATAGTTGGTAGAGCCTCCACGAGAAGCAATTACAGCGTGAACCCTGCGGGCATACTTTCCACAAGTCCTTGTGTGACGGCTAGTGGGATTTTCTTCCACTCTGCTTGGAGAAGACGTGTAAGTTCAAGTCACCGATTTTGGACGGGTAGTACACCCCATAATTCGGCGATCCAACTCGTCCCAGAGGTTCTCTATAGGGTTCAGGTCTCGACTTTGGGCAGGCCAGTCCATTCGATTAACCCCATTGGCACCATACCAAGTCTTGGTGACCCTCGCAACATGACAGCTGGCATTGTCATCCTGGAAGTAACAGGGGTCCACCCCGTAAAACTGCTACAGCGTAAGAAGCACATTGTCATTCAAAATAGTGCAGTAGGCATCAGCGTTGAGCTTTGGGGACCAAGGGCCTCAATCCATACCAGGAGAAACACCCCCAGGCCATAATTCCACCTCCGCCGACATATAGTCATTTGCATAGGTGTCCAAATACTTATTGGTAGATAGTGTACATGTTTATCGCATTTTACGTACCAGGGCTCATTTTGAATGGTTCAAGGACCTTATTTTGAATATGTTAATCAGTTAGTGTAGACAATTTTAGGCAATGAAATCAAACGCAAAAATACATTTTATCTGAATAAACATACCTATTTATCGACAGATTCGGGTTCTTGTTCTTTAAAATATGTGAGGCAGCCGCAATCTAAAAAATGTCCCAATTGTTGAGACATGTGAGCGGTCGAAAGTTTCTATTCTTTGATGTTAAATTTACTATTTGTGCATTTCGCCATATTTCGAGAACTTTTAAAGCAAATCGAAATATTTTTGCGCACAAGTCCAAAGATAATTTTTACACGCTGTAAATAATTTGGAAAGATTATTATTTAAAAAAAATAGTCGAAACATTTTGAATTGTAAGGTATAAAAATTTTATATCAGTTTAAAAAAATATACTTTTAAAGGTCAAAAAACAAAATTGGAAAGAAATAGGTCGAATAGTTTCTGAGTTATTTTTGTGTAAAAAAAAAAAAAAAAAAAAAAAAAAAAAAGTCGCATAGTTAGAATTTTATTTCTCGAGAGCTAATTGACCGATTTTATTCAAATTTTGTATTTTGCTATTTAAAATTACATAAAATCACTAAGGATAATTAAAGAAATGTTTTGCAAAAGTTGGAATGTCTTTATGATGGATGGTTTTTTGCTGTTAAAAATTTCAATAATGAACTTGGCCAAATAAAATGGATTTAATTTGAAACTTAATTCTTTAGATATTAGAGGATATTAAACCTCGAAACCGTTATATCTTGCATAATAATGTAATCTTTTTATACCCTCCACAGATATGCAAATGTTCCTTCTTGCTGTATTTTGATGTTCCGGACGATGTTATGATAGAGAGGTTACTAAACAGAGGTAAAACAAGTGGAAGAGCTGACGATAACGCAGAAACAATAGCTAAAAGGTTGGAGACTTTTCACAAATTCACTCAGCCTATTCTAGACTACTATGGAGACAAAGTTAAGAAAGTTAGTTTTCTTTTTACATATTTTTGGTTACATTAAGATTTTAGTTGTATCTTACTACTCTGAGCAGCCACTTTATAAAGACCTTAAATTAGTATCTAGTTTTATCCACCTTTCATGCAGTCTTGCTTTTTTTTTTCGGCATGGCTTCTACTAGGTCCACATGCTTAAGGAATATGTTGTTATGAATGGTTAAATCTTTTAACTTCATCTGACAATTGCTCTATAAGGGAACGGTGGCTCAAGAGATAGAGCACTCGAATCCTAATGAGGTGAGCCGAATTCGAAACACAGCAACGGCTTATCGATATGAATTCTGCACCTGGCTCAAACCGATCACACTGCTGATGTAAAATATTCTCAGAGGTAGACGGATCATGGAACAGAGTCCCCTGGCTGTCGGGCTAACAGGGGGAAGTTTTCACGGTTTCCCTCTCCATGTAACTCAAATGCGATTTCATCAAAAAGTCCTCGACGAAGGCAAATTTCTCCCAATACTTGATCCAGGAGTTCCCGTCTCTTCTGAATTGGATTCAAAATTGCAAGGCGCATTGGTAGTCGTAAACTCAAATATATATATATATATATATATATATATATATATATATATATATATATATATATATATATATATATATATATATATATATATATATATATATATATATATATATATATATATATATATATATATATATTATTTTTTTTTTTTTTTTTTTTTGTTAGTTAAATTTATAATTATTATAATTTTATGTAAGAACATATTGTTAATAAGTAAATCATAACGAAATGAGCCGATTTGCGTGGAATAGAAAACTAATTAACTGTACTGGGAAAAAAAATTTAGGAATACAGAACGTGGTACACAATACGAAGAAGTAAATTCAAATTATTCAATTAATTAAAAAAATCAAATAACAAACTGTTTTTATCTTTTTGGAATTAAGTCTTTTATTTTTAAAAATTTCAATATAAATAAGATTTATGGTCTGATAACATCTAATATCTCTCTTTCTCTCTCTGTTACTTTTGATATCTATAAGTGTGAGTTTACAAGAAGATCTCGAGAGACATGCAACAATGGATTTCTACAACAATGATGTGATGCCCATTGCATTACAAATTTCCTAGTTTTTAAAGTTTCTGTAATGACATAATTTATTTTTTTAATCTTAATCCAATTTTAAATAAACTGAACCAATTATTTAATTTTTATTACATTTTTATAAATAAAAAATATAAATAGTTTATTCTCTTCTTAGCAATCGATAACGACTAACTTTTTATTTCAATACAAATGTATAAACTCATTAATTCACTGGCGGGACTAAATCGAACCCTCAAAATCTATTTTTAACTCTATTACTTTGGCTGCTTTATTTCTATAATCACAAATATGTTTCAGTTACAGGATTATATTAATGTTTCATATAGTCTTTTTTATGATTGGTTGGTTGAATTGACCTTTCTTTTAGCAGTGTCTTTTCTTCGATAATGCGCCTATAATGGATCTCTCTTGTGCTACAAAGCGTAGATTAAATGCTATTTTTTAATATGGCTTTTGATTAGACAGGTCACGGGGGATTTATCTCCCATGACCTGTACTTATTGATATTATAAAGCAAAATTTATTATTTCACTTAGAATGTCATTTGGATAAAATATTTCATCATCATCTTCAATTAATCATCAACACCTCCAACCACACCTTATTTCCAATATAAATGGATAAATAATCATTGATTAAGCAAAAAGTGAGAAGAAAAAAAAACTCGCGAACTTTTAACTGCAATAACTTCCAAACAAATTAGAATTCTGGTTTTAAAAAAAAGTGGTACGTTTATTAAAAAACAAATGGTTCTTTCAACACGTTGAATTTTCACTTTCTGCAGTTAGCATGCTTAGTATTTTACCCCGGCAGGTTTAAAAGTCAATCATACTCGACACGTTCATTATTTAAAGTTTCTAAGTTTTATAGCCCTTTCGCAGCGATACAAAATGTAACGTTAAGTTGAACCCAAATCAGAGGTGTCGTTCACATTTTTTTCATATCGAAAAATATTGTTTCTAGCGTCAATACTGATTTAGAAGCTCTTTTTCATAAAATTGTCAAGGGTATTTAAGTTTAGTATTAAAACTGTTTCGATGTTTAAATAGTAAACACACTAAGTTTTCATTAAAGGTCTCTTGTTTCTTAAACATCTTTCATCAGTTTCTAAATTATTTTTCTGCATCTTTTATCCTAAGAGAGAGAAAATAAAGTTGGTAGTTATCTGATATTAGGGGTCATAAAAAATTTGCCGAAAAATTACTCGTGGCAGTAGTACTTAATTAATTGTGGTAATATGTACTGAGAGCAGTGGTAACAGTAATAGTACTTAATATACTATGGTAAGAGGCTTTTTAAAGCCCCCTTAAGCAGATAAGTACCGAAAAATCTTTTCATTTTCAAAAAAAAAAATTTTTTTTTTGTATAATTAATAGGACATTGGATTTAATTCTTTGATTCAGAAATCCTCTAGACATTGAGGAAGTTGAAAATTTAATTTTTTTAAAAAAGTTTATTGGGGATTATTTTTCACATCAAGTAGGACAACAATTTACTTATTTGGAAAATAGCCAAATCCTTGCGGGTGAAATGTAAACTGAAAATAATGCAGTGATTTTATGGAATTTCAGTGTCCGTTAATTGTTTATTATGTTTTCAGATACTCGCTACTGGAACAGTGGATGAGATTTTTGCTCAAGTCACTAAAGTGGTCGACACCTGCAAATGCTGAAATGTGATTTCTTCGATTCATTCCATTTTCCCACTGAAAACTTTTTAACATCACCCACCATGATTTTCCATCACTCATTCATTATCCTAACATGGATTCCTCTTCTACCTCTTTTGAAAACAAATTAATTAAAAGAAAAGGCAAAAAATAAATATGTGTTCGGAATTCCGTGCTATGAAGAATTTTAGACCAGCAGTTGTTCAAGAAAAAATTTTTGTGTTTAAAATGTGTGAAAACTGCAAAGCAATAAATATAGCTTTAGTGGATCAAAATTTTATGCAAGAAATTAGTGCAGGGTAAGGATAAAAAAATTCACTAAGCTTATAAATGTGCTTATGGTGCTGAATTTATAATATTTTCAAATGCTATTTTTACAATCTGTTTGTGATTGTGAATTGTTTGTCATTATTTTTTCAAACTTTGAACGAAGTATTGACATTCTAGTTTGCTTTTAGTTTAAATTAAAAGTATTTGTATTGTTGAATTTGATATTTGTTTTTCAATACTTACCAAAGTTTTATAATTTTTTTTTTTTTTTAAAGTTTTGTTTTAAATTTAAAGTAAATCTAAGTAAAGACATAAAGAGTTTTTTTCAAGAACAGGGATATCACAACATCAACACATATAAAAAAAAAAGTGATATTTGACATTATCATCTGCAAGATTTTCAAAACCAAACAGAGAAACATGCTAGATATCTATAGTAATGAAGAAAGTTTATTAATGTAACTATCCAGCGAAGAAAAATAACTGTTCTCTATTAGGTTTTACACTTTGTGCTTAAATAATTGTAAGAGGCTTTTTTGTCTGTGCCTGTGCCTGTTTTGAGGTCTGTGCCATTTTTCAAATAAATATGTAATGTAATCGATAAATTTTATGATAATTAATAATATTTCATAAGTCAGGTTTCATAACTTCATTATATTTATAAAGATCATGAGCTTGTGCTTATTAATAAAGTTCAGTTACTTTTTTTTCCCTATATTATAATACATCTTAGAGAACTTATACATTTCCACAGTTAGCAAAGCAATTAATATGCACAGCTAGTTTAACAATTTTAATTAAGAAAATTATAATAATTATTTGCAGACAAAAAGTTTAAAACACTGATGAAAATTACTTTATTGATGTTTATGTATAAAACATATTGAGGAACTAATAGGGTCTGTAAAGACATCTAAATTGGTTAAAAAATTTTAAATCAATAATTTTCATAAATTAATTTTAAATTAATAATATACAGTTTTGATTGCACATTCAATATTTTCTGGTCTTTTATTAGTACTTCAATCTAACAATCGATATATATATGAGTAAATTTAACCTTTATTATACTTATATATAACTCTACATTACTTAATTTCATTACAGTTTCATAAATTTATCATTTCATTAACTAATTATATAAAAACAATTAATTTTTTATTAAATAAATTCAAGTTAATTTATTAATAATAACTTTTTATTTTTTATTAATAATGCCTAGTTTTGATTAATAATATAATTCAATATCTTCTGGTCTTTTAAACACTATTTAAATCTAACAATTGACATATAAGAGTCAATTTAACCTTTATTTTATAATTTTTTCTCATAGATTCAAAAACTATGCTTAACTATTTCATTAATCAAATTTAGCTAATATAAATTATCCAATATTTTATTAGTCCACTTAAATAGATTAGTAAAATATATTTATGTACTGTCACATTAAAGATCAAATTAAAATATTAAAACTCTTGACAGGCTAATTTTAAATGCCATGCAACAAATAGATAATCCAAATTAAGTTTGTAATTTCTAATAATGTTTTATTTGAAGTATTCTAATTTTGATCGAAACCGAAAAAAAATCTTATTTTGCCACACTTTCAAAATTTTATATAAAATTTATATTAGGGCTTGAATCAAAACAATAAGTAAATTAATTCAGGCTTCTAAAAACAATGATAAGGCACAATTTAATATAAAAATGTCACCTTAGGGGAAAATGTGGTGTTTCACTGAAATGCCAAAAGCAGTTCAATTCATATATAATAAGTATCTTTAAATCAAACATAATTTTAAAAATAACTTTTGACAAAATGTATTGATCATAATTATCCTTGAAGATAACTAATTTCTAAACTTCTTAAATTATTTTAATAAAATAATTACTAAATAAAACTATTTTTTTTTTCTTTAAAAATTGAGCTTAAAATTTACTGCCACTAAATCATCCATTTAATTGTTTTAAACTTTGTGATAAAAAGTGTCAAATTTACTCTGAAGTATATTATATGAAAAAGGGTTGAGAGTACCATGATTTTTTTTTTAAAATTGAACATTGCAAATATTCAAAAGTTAGAAATCAGAATTAAAATTACTTTTAGATTAAATTTCAATTAATATAAAAACACCTCAATGCAAAATTAATAAAAATAGATTTAAAAATTTTGCTCAGTTAAAAATTGATCGATTTACTTGATCTAAAATTAAGAATATTTTAATAGTTATCTCTTCCTTAACTTTGAACTGATTTGATTTACTAACATTATTCAGATGATTAATTGTACTCAATAATTAGGAATTTCATAACTAATTTATATAAAAAGTATATTATATTTATATTAAATATTTATATTAAATATAAAAGTATTATATTTATATTAAATATTTATATAAACTAATTCATTTAAAAATGTTTTTAATATAATTTAAAGATGTTTTCACTAAATTAACATTTGACTGATCTTGAAAGTTTTTTTTTAATGCATTAATTGAATCATACCTAATTCATAAAATGTAAATTTTTGTTAACAAACTAAACAAAAGTGTGCTAATTATCAAGTTTCAAATAAATTAAAAATATTTCAAACACTTTATAAATCTACAAACAAGCAAAAGTCATTTTAAAAATAAAATATGAATTAAAAAATAGCATAATAGAAAAATTTTAAATAAAAAAACTACATTATGAGTGAAATATGTTTATTAAAAAAAACTTACTTTTACACATACATCCAGACGCATACAAAAAAAAGTGATTTTTATCAAAACCAAATGAAAATAAGCTCACTACACATGGATACAAATAAAAAGAATATGAAAATGTCCTTCAATAGTTCATTAAGCTTTGGTCGGGGATTCTGAATTTTCTACAGCTTTGTCATCACTCATCTTTACCACTGGTACAGTTCTTTCATTTCGAGAATCTTGGATAGCCTTCATGGGAGCTTCCACCGTAAGCTGACCAGAAGCATCTAATCGGGATGTTATGGTATCAGGATCCACACCATCTGGTAAAGAAAAGCATCGGTACATCTCGTGAAATTCATAACAATCATCATTTTTGCTTTCATGTTTGGCAGAAATGGCCAGTTGATCTTTGACGACTTTCACAGTTATTTCCTCAGGCTGATAGTGCGATGTATCAAGAGCAATTTGGAATTTATCATCTTTTTGGAGCAGTTTTACTTTAGATTTAGGCTCATAGCTTGTAAGGGAATCGTCAGCTTTTCGTTTTTTGGATGATGATGATTGCTCACGTTTGTCGAACTCCTTCATCAGAATTTGCAAAGCGTCAGGCAAACGGCGATATATATATCCAACTTTTTGATCCATATCGTCCTCCATAAAATCAAGGAATCGGCGCATGATTGGTGTAACATTTCTTTTTCGTGGATTTCCATTACTTACAACTCGCAATGGAAAATCATCGAACAAGTTAAAAAGTGACAGCTCCATATTTCGCTTACTTTACTGAAAATTTAACACTGGAAAGTAGCAGTAATTTAGCAGCAACAGCTCAGTTCACAGAGAAAAAGTTCTCTAACTCAATAAAATTTGAAACACTCAATAGCAACAAACAGATATCATCAGTCAATGAAGATAACACAATGGAGAGATGTCTCCTTATTTATAGTTTTGTGGAAAATTTCTAGAAATATCTAGTTTGCACCAGAGATTTCTAGTAGATGGCAGCACATTCGGCGTTATGCTAGAACTTTCTAGTTGTTTTCCGCGTCTTGCAAATTCAACAACAGATGGCGACACTACTACTTACTAAATAAAAAATAGTATTTACATTTAATAAAAAATTTAGCAATTCATATACACGATTTTAATTTTCTTTTTTAGCCTGTTGGATTTAATTAAATGCCAATAACTCTTTATTAAATTAAATAAAAATAGCCTATGGTTTGTTTTTAAATGTTTTCTGTCGAAAAGTTTTATCTGATATCGTAGTTTAATTAAAAATTTTATTCTAATTCTTGCGTGTATTATTATATTAATTTCAATATCATATATAATTCTAAAGTTAATATTAATGGAAAATCCGTTGTTTCGGTTAACGACAATCTTAATTGCATGGGCCACAAGTGCAGGAATCGCAGCAATAATAGAATAATTAATTTTACCAATTTTTCATATACAATAAAATAAATAATCCGAACAACCAAATATAAAATGAATATCAATATTAAATTTGAAGCATGAAAAATAAAAATTAATCTCGCGTTACAGGACCGCTTATTACTAAATTATCGTTAAGCCTAATAATTGATTGTGAAAAATTCTAAATTCCAATTCTAAACAAATATATCCTTAGCGAAGTATTTTTTTTATTTTAAAATGTAAGTATTAATATTGCAGTAAAAAAATAATAATTTTAACTATTGATGTTAAATAGCAAAATTGAACAAATTAAAAACTGTTCAAAGAATAATTTCATACCTTTTTGTAGGCAAATTTTTTAATAAATTTTTTAATTCGTGCAATACTGTGTTAACTATAAATTTAATCCCATATCTTAAACACACAGAGGACAAAAAAAAAAAAAAAAAAAAAAAAAAAACTGGCATTAATTACACGAATAAGAATTTCTTAAACAAGGTTAACTTATTCTTTTCTGTTCCTTTGTTTTTCTCCTTTTTTTAATTATTATTAAAAAAAAGGCTTCAAACGCTGTATAAACTTTTATCTATCAGCATTAACATTGCTTGTTTTATACGTAATTAAGCAGGCTAATTAAAGAGCTCGCACTAGCCAATAATACTAAATATTTCAGATAACACTTTTGTCAATAATAATGTTCTGCATGTACTCCATCAATACTTATTCGTGCAATACAACCAACTATAAATGTAAAACAGCTCCATCAATGCTTATTCGGTTTTAATACTTCTTAATGATATCTAAGACAGACTTCTTTAATAATACTAAACACTTCTGATATATAATTAAAATAAAAGGTCTCAATGTTGATAGAATGTTATAATCGCTACATTTGTATATTTTCATTCGAAAAAGATATTTGGGTATGCAAAAGTTTTATCTGGGAATGCACTTTGTAGGCTAGCGTACACGGCAACGTATATAAAAAGTTTAGAGATTTTTCAAATTCTGGTTTTCAGAGAAACTATTAGTTCTATCTCCAAATAATGTCATTATTATTTTATTTATTTTTTGGTCATTTAGTAACAGTGCACATGTTTACAAGCTTTTTTTTAAGTTTTAATTAAGTTTGTATTTGATTTTTATTATTTTGATTGTTATTGATTTTTTATTTTATTTTTACATTCAAAACTAATTTCTTTGTCTGTTTTTTATTTTTTAACTTTACATGTGTAAGTCAAATGTTCTAAATTGTAATACTAACCCTAAAGTAAGATAGAAGAGTTAAATATTGAAAAAAAAAAATATTTATTCAGTATTTCTAAAAAAAAAAGACATCCTGTTTTAACAGGATAAGAATATACGTCTCAGCTTAAATTTTTGCAATATCAGATGAATGACTTCTATATTACACAATGCAGAATGTACTATTATATACTTCATTTATTTTTATTCAAAACATTACGAAGGTCAGAGCATATATCTAGCAAGAAAAAGTAAATTTAAGTAATTGAATATAATTTACACTTTTTCATGTTGTTGAATTTCTATTGTTAAAGAAATGCTGTTACTATAGAATTTTTTTTATTCATAAAGAATTGGACTTTCCGTTACTTTACTCCATTTCTGGTTCCATTATCTAGTTTCATTTTTTCCATTGTTTATGGAAGCACTCGGACAAAGAATATTCTAGGAAGTAGATCAAAAACAAAAATACGATAGAATTTGCTATTGTTCTTGGTGCGCCATTTTCATTTACCGATGTCATAACTGAGTGGTTCCATAGAATGGATTTGGGAGGGGAAAAAATCAAGACAAATATACAGATATTGAAAATGTCTTTAACGTTTCCTTCAAAAATATTTCGATATTGTCACTCAAAACTCTCATTTTTACTATTGTTAGTTTTAATTAGCTCCTTGTCTATTATCTGTGGGGACAAATTTTAGACTTGATGGACTATTATTATGAGAAACTACTATTAAAATTGAAAATCCTATCCCATGAAATTGAAAATATCTGCATGGGCCATTTAAATATTACGTAAGCACTTAAGGGAAAAGAATTTTCAATTTGCTTATTTTCGAAAATGAAAAATATGCGTATGGGATCGTTTAAATATTACGTAAGCTTTTCAGGAAGAGTTTTCAATTTGCTTATTTTTGCTGACATGCGGAATGCGAGCTTCCTTGTGTCAGCAAAAATAAGAAAATTCCTCTACGCTTATATTCAATACTAAAGTCTCTTTTTGTCAGAAAATCACCTATAAACAACAGGGGAAAAAAATTAAATAAAAAAAACAAAAAAAAAAAACATTAGAAACAAATTGAATATGAGAAAAAAATTCATTAAAAGTACTATGTCGAGGATTTTATTTTTATAACCGTCATTGAACAGTCGACCCAATTTTTAGGTTTACGACTACTGATGTTCAACTCCGTAGCCTTGTAATTTTGAACCCAATCTAGAAGACAAGGGAACTCCTGGATAAAGTATTGGGAGAAATTTGCCTTCGTGGAGGACTTTTTTGATGGAGCTAACCCGTATTTGCGTTATATGGAGAGGAAGACCACGAGAACCTCCCACGGTTAACCTGACGACAAGGTGACTAACCCATGATTTGTCTACCCGGTTCACCTCATTGATAGGCGTACGCTCTATTATGTCAAGGATTATAATGTTTTAATAACATAATGATATTTCAATTCTTTTTTTTTTAATTTGGAAAATTTTGACTTTCAAAATTGGAGCCATTTCAATTAACTTTAAAAGTATATTAATAAAATAAAAAGTAAAACTTACACCAGAGCAAAACAAAAAATATTTTTAAAAACCAATAGTTTATCTTCAAGAAAACGTACACCAAAGTTGATCATATTCTTTAATAGTTAATCACACCCATAAAACATTTGACTATCCTAAAATGGATTACGATTTACTATACTAACTTAGCCAATTATATTTCCACGAATTGACAAACCTAATAATTCTTAAGTATTTTTAATAGTTCACGACTACTTTTAAATCCTCCATAAATATTGTAATTTTAAAAAAAATTATGAAAATTACAAATTAGAATTGATCTTTTGAAAAAAGGCGTTCCATTATAAAGTTTTTTTCACGCATTAAGGCTCCTTTTGTCAAAATAATGCAATTAATTTTGTCAAATTAATTCAAATAACTAGATCCATTTCAATTAGCTCTAAAAGTATTAAAAAAAGTATTTAAATTAAAAAAGAAACTGTTTTTAAAAATCAATTGAGTATTTTCGAAAAAACGCCACCAAAGTTGATCAGGTTCTTTGACAGTTAATCAAACCCATAAAACATTTGACTCTCTTAAAATGGATTACAATTTACAATTTACTAACTTAACCAATTAAATTTTCACAAACCAACAAACCTAATAATTCTTGAGTTTTTGAATAGTTTATGGTTATTTTTGTAATTTCTCCATAAAATGATGTCATTAAAAAAATATTGAAATTACAAATTAGATTTGACTTTTCATTTTTTCCACTTCAATAAATGCGTTCACTTTTTTCACGTATAAAAGTTCCTTTTGTCAAAATAATCCAAGTTCATGAACTCTTAACTATAATAAATTTTGCCTGTTTCGACATGCGTTTTATTTCAAACAAAGTGAGAGGTGGGTTTTTATCTTTTGTTAGAATATGTGGGCATTAGAATCTGGCAAAGGTCACCCACTGCTCAATGAAATCTAAATAAAAAGCAAAATTGTTTTCATTTTTAAATAATAAAAAAAAAAGGCTGGTTTGCGATAAAAGATAGATAAAGAAAAAAGAAGATGAATTAGCATTCCTGATCAGAACAGGAAAATATTTAATTCAAAGGGTTGACTAAGATAAGTTTTCAGAGTCATGAAGAAAAAATGATAGAAAGGTACACCTGCTGAGATTAAGATTCTTGACCTTTTTTTCTGATTGTTTTGACTTATTCTCATTTTCTTATACATTTTTCCTAGCTTTTAAATTCTTTATTTCATAAATTTAGCCATTCCTAATCGTTTTTTAAATAAATAAATCAGTTGATTAATTTTAATTCAATTTTATAAAGAGCAATTGCAAATATTTCTATCCTCCAGTAACCGTAACGACTAATTTATTTCAATCCAAGTGTATAATTAATTATTGTTTCGTGTCATAGCAACTGAGCATTAAAATCTATTTTTGACCTTAATTACTTCAACATTATAAAATATTATCATAAACGTTATAAAGGTTTGTTTTAATTTCCAATGATTTTTCATTGGTCTTAAATCTTCAGCCAAATTATTAGGCTGTTTTTCGAAGGTTCCGTCGTAATACGAAATTATTCTTTTTTGCGAATAATATGATAGTTTTTATAACTGCTGTGAGTTTGCAACTGTTACTCATGACTATAAGGTCAAGTTTAGCCTATCTAAAGCCCTCGTGCCCCTTAGAATTCGAACGAGCTTATAAGGTATTTCGTTAAAACGAATACTCCTGGTGGAACAAAGGCCAAGAGTCTATTCCCCACGTCGAATTCCTAAAAGGTCTACCAATTAACATCTAAATAGCAAATTTTGACCTGCTCTGCACCTCTTCGCGGTACGAGGGAGTAACACCAACTGGTGGCTAACGCAGACAGAGGGGGCGGTAGACCGAAGTCGCTCTTCGATCTTCGAGCATTGTTTTGATTTGATCATTGGAGAAGGGTCGTCTCCAAAATTTTTTTTTTTTTTCTCATTTGAGCTCGTATACAGTGCTCCATAACAATGTCCCAAACATCGAGTGATTCTGGAGACGAAGATCCTCCTGAGTCTTTCAACGATTCATTCGAGGAGTCACTTAAAGAGTGGGCCGCAGACGGAATCTACCTACGAGAGAAACTTTTAAATACCATAAATAAGAGCTATGGCAAAACCATAGACCACAATCTTTTACAAAGAATAGTCATGATTGCCTTCGAGTTTAACGATATTGTTACTAAGCAAAATGAAACTCTTGCTTACACTAAAGGTCTCCAGCATGAAGCTGAACGTGCACTGAATGAAGCAATTAATAGTAAAAAGACTAAGTCTAAGCAGCTAAGTAAATCATATGCAGACACGCTAAAGAGAAATGCTGGAACACGCAAACCAATCATTGAACATTGTATTACTATAAAACCCATGTGCGATAATACCAACACTGACATAGAACAGGTGGTGAAACAGAAGATAAACCCAACTGAGCTAAAGTTAGGGGTCAAAAAGATCCAGAAAATTAAAGACGGAGGTGTATTACTCAAAGTGGAAAAAAAGAGCGATATTAAAAAATTGTGGGACGAGCTAGAAGAAAAAGGGATCACAGATGAATACAAGTGCGAAGACGTTAAAAAGAAAAATCCTCGAGTAATACTCTATAACGTAAATGAAGCTCATACAAAAGAAGGCCTAGAAAAGATGATTAAAGAGTCTAATAAAGAGTTCGAAGAATCGACACCAAAGGTGCTTTTTAAAATACAAAGTCAGTCAAAAACGCACTGGGTAATCGAAGTAAAACCGAAGGCGTTTAGGAAAATTATGGCACGTGGCAGACTGAGCCTAGACTGGACATCTGTCAATGTTAAGGAGTACATACGACCCCTACGTTGCTATAAATGCAATAGGTTCGGCCATGTTGCCAAATCATGCGAACACCCTGAGTCTTGCGTCAACTGCGGTGAACACGGACACAGGAAAGACGCATGCAGCAACAATAGTTGCTGCATAAATTGCAAAGAAGCCAACCAGAAATTTGACATCAAATTGCGCATCAACCATAGCGCATGGAACCAACTGTGTCCTTCATTGCAGTGGGCGAGAGATAGAATTCAGAGATCCACCAAATACTAATTTAGGAGGTTCCGGTTTTGTGAGCCCTCTGGGGCACTGACGGTGATTTGTAATACCATCAGCTCATCCATTTTTATCATTTACCTGTAAATTTTGTTTGCAATTAATCCAATTGCTATTGTATTTTTGATTGTTTTCATTAAAGTGTTGGTTTGTGCCTTCTGGTCATTGGACGGCTTGATGGACCGCGGTGTGGCGGACGCCCACTGCTGTCGGCCCTGCCCGTCAGCGTTGGTTGACGCCGTCACTCTGTGGGTTCGGACCCTCGATCAATTGTCCTCCTTTGTCTTCCCGACTGCGTTTTGTGGTGCTTTAGTCTTGCGTGACTCGGGGCACTTGTGCCAATTGAGTCCCTCTTACCGCACTCTTTGTTGGGCATGGCACCTGTCCTTCGGCGGGGCATCAAACTTTCGCGTATGGGCCTATTGGCCTGGGTCGCTTGATTGTTCCTTAGCCTATCTAAAGCCAACGCTGATTGCGCTTATTTTTTAAATGACGCAAAACGTCAATATGGAGAAAAGTCACAGTTTTGAGAAAATGAAAAGCGTTTGTGGTCTAATTTTTTAATATTTAAAACTTAATTCAATGCTACATTACTTGGACAATGAGTTTAATTTAAAATTTAGATAATTACATTCACCTCAAAGCTCACGTTTTTTTTTTAAATTTTGAATTTGTTCAAAATTAAATTATTTAAAAAAAAAAATCTAATATTTTAAAATGCTCTTTCATCCTTTTTTGACCCCGGTTTTTAGTCTGCTGAATTAAAAAACTGAAACTGAAAATTACCTGCACAATGATTAAATTTAGGCAAAAAAAAATTTATATCAACATTGTCATTTTAACATAGTTATGAAAGATTAAAAAATATATGTTAATGTATTAAATCGTAATCGAGGTCAGTTAATTGCCAATGTTTAATATCAAATAAATAATAGTCAATTAATTAAAAATGTGTCAATTTTCTTAGTGCTCGTTGTATGTTTGATGTAACTTTCATTTTAGGTTATAAAAAAATTTTATAACTTAAAAAGCAACTGCACTACCATATTTTGAGAAGGGGAAATTGTCCATTTCCCTCTTTTTATCAATAATCATCATTAAATTTTATTCGTTGAATTACAATTCGAATTTCTAAAATGGAGTGAAGGATTTTATAGAATAGTTTGAGATACAGAATCTGGACCATTTAGACAAGTCTAGACATGTTTTTTCTGCCCTCCTCATGAGGGGAGGGGGTTAACCAAAAAATTTCTCTTTGCCTATTTTCGCTTTTGTTGTTGGGATTTGGAATGCTCTGTTTCGCACGGATGCCCATCATGACTTTTTTTTTTTTTCTATCAGAGAGGACACGGGATTTGAAGGTTAAAACTGACATGAGATCATATCAAGGAATGACTTTTTACCTTGCTGAAATCTTTTTTAGATTACTTCTTGTTGGTCTCTAGGACTGTTGTTTTTTCGCATCTTCTATTTTTTTAAAATTTTTGTCAACATTTTAAAAGTACATTCTAAGATTTACTTTAAAATTTAAAAAAAAACAAACATTTGAATTCTTAAAATGAATTTAAAAAAATCCCAAAAAATGAATTTAAAAAAATGAATTTTAAGAAAATCAAAAATTGCATTTTGTAATTAGGTTAGAAAATTCAGCATCCCATTTTGATCTCTAAATTAATGAAAAACGTCAAGGTTGAAAAAAATCAGATCGTTTTAGCATTTTCACTCTTAGATTTTAAAATTAAGCTAATTAATTTCTAAAACTGAATACAATTTTTAAAAAATAGATGTTGTAATCATTAAAAAGTTTAAAAATCCAGTTTTCTAAAACTGTTTTGAAAATGATGAAAAACGTCCACGCTGAAAGCAACAAATAGTGCACGTGCTTATTTGAAAGTTCAAAATTACATGTATTGGTTTGTTCAAATGTCATTTCATGAAAATTTGATATTCTTCATCGTTAAAAGTTTTTCTGTTTAAAACATTGTAACTCAAACATGTGAGGATGATTGATGCAAACACTTACATTCACTAAATTGTGAAAAAATTGCACAATGAAATATCAGAAAAATACATTAGTAAATCAACGTTAAATCATAATATTGAACCATGCTATCGGACAAATTAATTGTGAACTTGTTAAAGTGTTAAAATAAATCACGTTTCTCTTAAGTTGAACCACATTAAAGTACAATAAATGTCAAAAAGTATTAATTTGCACGATAACATGATTCAATTTTAACCGTATTGTGGTTGCAACATATTTACACGATATTCTGGTTTCACACAACTACAATTTCCAAAAGTTTAAATTCTTTAAAAAATTATTAAGTAAACCAGTATACTCCTAAAAATTAAAATTACTTACTTAGAAATTCAGTAATCTTTCTTCTTTTCTTTCTGATGCATTGTTAAAAATTTCGGATGTTATGTTAATATCATTTAAGTGCTTTGCATTGGAAGTTAAGCAGTTCTTAATTTCAGAGAATAATGGTTCTACTTGAATGGAATTATCATTTATTTTAACACTTTATTAACGTCGCACTTGAATGTGCAACTTTAATGAGGTGCGAAGTTAGAAATTAAGTATTCCTTAAACTTATTACAGAATATTATGGTTCAATTCGAATGAAAAATATTGTTCATTTTAACACTTTATAAGTGTTGTATTTTGAAGAGCAACTTTAACAAGGGGCGAATTTGGAAATTAAGAATTCCTTAACTTCATTACAGAGCATTATGGTTCAACTTAAATGTATGATCACCGTTCATTTTAACACTAATCTTGAAGCGAATTTGAACTGTGTTAAAGAAAAAGAGATTGAAATTAAGGTTCAACTTTGAACCCGATTGAACTGATTTTTCTTAGACTGAAATATTAGAAATAGGTTATTGAAAAGCTTTCTCAAAGCCTTAAAAACAAATATCTTCAGTCGGTCCTAAAAGACGATAAAAAAGTATAAAGAAAAAAGGTTTAACATGATTTTCAGATTAACTGTATCTTATTGCCATTTTGTTCTTTATTTTGTGACTCTCTTTTTAGAAATCAGGGCATGTGAATACGTAACAATGGCGGTTTCGTGTGAATGATTAGCAGACGATTTTTATAATCTTTTCTTATGTCCAGCTTAACACAATGCCCAAAAATAGATGATGCCAGTTTCGTCTTTTGTTTTACTCAAAGAACCGTTATTCTTTTTCTAGAATTATGTCTGCGTTCTTTTGGCGATTGATTAATGGTGTGACCTTAACGCATAAAAGATCGTGACTTTTTTGTTTTGGAGTTTTTCACACTTCATTGTTGTTGTAATCTTGAGTGACAGATCTCGTAAATCCTAAATATAAGATTTAGGTCTTGTAAGTAATTCAAAAGAATTGTAATTGTTTATTTTTCTGATACTTGAATTGTCGTCGATTTATAATTTTTAAGGTCAAGTTTTATGGATTGGGAACACATAAATCTTAACTTTATATTTCAGTTTTCTTATGAGATTTTTTAAATTACACTTTTTTCAAATATGTTTCATGAATCTTTGGACTTATGTGAGAAAAGTAACCCTTCTTAACCGCGAAGTGAAACTTTTTTTCTTTTTTTCTTTATTTTTTTTTTTTTTTTTTAAACGAAAAATAAGCTGTAGACCAAAATGAAGTTCATAAATACGTTCTTCGAAATAATTCTAAATTGCTATGGCAAAAATTTATAGAATTTGTATTTTGTATATTTTGTATATTTGAATTACGGGTTGTACAATATCAATTTTCTGTTAAGGAAAAGAAGTAATTAAGCGTTAGTTTTTGCAGCAGAACGGGAATTAAACAGTTTAAGAAATTGGCATTTTCGCCTGCAGCTTCGTGATTATTGCATTAAAACAAACAAGTTATCTTGTTTGCAGTGAAAATTGGTCTTTCTCACTGTGAGCTGATTTAGAATTAAAGATTCCTTGAGATGGGGAGCCATTATCAGACTCTGAGCTGTCTAGTCTCAAGCGGAGGTGGCTTGATAGTAAGTAACAAGTGGAATTTAGAATTAAAGATTCCTTGAGATGGGCAGCCATTATCAGACTCTGGGCTGTCTAGTCTCAAGCGGAGGTGGCTTGATGGTTACAAGTGGAATTTAGAATTAAAGATTACTTGAGATGTAGAGCCATTATCAGACTCTGAGCTATCTAGTCTCAAGCGGAAGTGGCTTGATGGTTACAAGTGGAATTTAGAATTGAAGATTCCTTGAGATGTAGAGCCATTATCAGACTCTGAGCTGTCTAGTCTCAAGCGGAAGTGGCTTGATGGTTACAAGTGGAATTTAGAATTAGAGATTCCTTGAGATGTAGAGCCATTATCAGACTCTGAGCTATCTAGTCTTAAGCAGAAGTGGCTTGATGTTTACAAGTGGGATTTAGAATTAAAGATTCCTTGAGATGGGGAGCCATTATCAGACTCTGAGCTATCTAGTCTCAAGCGGTGAGTGGCTTGATGGTTACAAGTGGAATTTAGAATTAAAGATTCCTTGAGATGTAGAGCCATTATCAGACTCTGAGCTATCTAGTCTCAAGCGGAAGTGGCTTGATGTTTACAAGTGGAATTTAGAATTAAAGATTCCTTGAGATGTAGAACCATTATCAGACTCTGAGCTGTCTAGTCTCATGCGGAAGTGGCTTGATGGTTACAAGTGGAATTTAGAATTAAAGATTCCTTGAGAGGTAGAGCCATTATCAGACTCTGAACTGTCCAGTCTCAAGCGGAGGGGGCTTGATGGTTACAAGGGACACCAGAAGTGGTATTTAGATTGTGGAATCGATTCCAAACAAGTGGTACTAACACCAGGAAATGATACTGTCGCTACAGCAATTACACTTGGAACATTATCGGTTCATGGCACTAAGTGCACAGTTAACAACAGCTCCCAATGTTTATTTATTTAACCAAGTAACTGTGTATAAGAAAGAGAAATTACCGTACATTCAATAATATTTAAAATGCAGAATTAATTATTTAATTTACTTAATGTACTCGCAAAATTAAAAACAAAACGTAATAAATGATTTATGTAATTTTATTTGCAATTAAATGATTTTTATAAAAAAAATACCCATTTAAAGACAACCACGTACTTATACTAATCATGAACCTGATAGCAGAATTTATAGAGTGATTTTGAAGCTCTATTATCATACCTCCAAATTTATTTGCAAAAAACAATAAAAAATTAGACAGAGATTACTATTGTAAAAATTCAGCTTAATCTAATACATATGCAGAAAAATTTGCATAAAATGAAAAATTCATTAAATGTTTTACAATAATTTAATACAAAATTTGCAGTTGCTTAAAAATTATTTAAAAATTATGCATAAAAAATTTCTGTTGTTAATTTGAAATTTACGTAGCTATATAAGCAAATGATAGGAATAAACTGCTATAGCAATAAAAGCTATACTAATTAATATAGCTTATTTAAGCAGCGGAAAAAAACAAACTAAATTTAAATTTATTCGGAAATTTACCAACTTTACACGGCAATAAATTTAACCACGGAATAACCCGTTTTAAACGGGCTTTTGGGCATATGTTAGTAGCATCCTCGTCTTCATCTAAGGAAATATAAATAAAATCACTCTCCTTATAGACAAATAATTATCATAATTGCATGCTCGATTTCTAAACTAATTTGTCTACAGGTGATACATTTTCTGCTCCATTTCTCGAAGCTAAATCATTTGATATAGAAAAAAAAAATTATTTCTTTTCTATTTTGAACTTAACGGTTGATCGAGCTTGTATCTTAGCATAAAATCGTTTGCAATAAATCTTTAGTCATGTGATAATTTTGAAAAGGATGCACGGTTATAAAGAGACGAGAATTGCGTAAAGTTATAAATTCAGATGGCAATAAAGTTTAATTTGTTTGGGAAATTGTTTTTTTTT
Source organism: Parasteatoda lunata (assembly GCA_949128135.1). Lineage (NCBI taxonomy): Eukaryota > Metazoa > Arthropoda > Arachnida > Araneae > Theridiidae > Parasteatoda > Parasteatoda lunata. The sequence continues at coordinate 62,832,267 of OX421970.1, forward strand.
TTTTTTTTTTTTTTTTTTTTTTTTTTTTTTTACAATGAGAATTTGTCATGAATTACTTTTGAATGTAGTTAAAAATTATTTAAAGATTCATGTTATTGTAAAAGCTTAAAAAAATATGTGTCATGATTATTATATGTATTAATCATAATTATAATAGCAGTAATAATTATTTATTAAAATTAATCTGTGACACAGTTCAAAGATCATAAAAATCCATTAATTTATGGTAAATGTCTACATCAAAGTAATTCAGATTTAGTTTTGCTTGGATTTAGTGATCTTTATCGAAAAGACATATATTGCATTTTCAAACTTTTTGTTCTGAAACATGTTGAAACTTTAAAAAAAGCAAATGATACAAAAATTAAAATTGCAAATGAGTAAAATTGCATAACATTATAATCAGATAAAAATTATAAAAAAGGTAAATATTTGCAATTTGGCTTCATTTTAAAAATCAATCAGCTTAAATCAAATCTAGATTGAAACTGCGACTTTTGGCGGTTCTAAATGTAATTGCCTGAGTAAATGCACTGTTCAGCCTCGCCTCTGCCGCAGCACCCCCTATTTGCAAATATACGCACTCTTTTACTTCAATATTTGCATTTTTAAAGCCACGAGAAAAAAAAAACAAAAAGACATTGGAATTTTAAATGAAATTACTACTAATGATAATTTGCTTACATTTTAAATGTCATATAAAAATAAAATAAAAACTGTTTATATTTTATTCATAAAAATAACAAAAGAGTTATTTAATTATTAAATGTCATATAAAAATAACCCGAAATCGCTTATATTTCAAATGTCATATAAGACTAACAAAAATTGCTTTTGCATATAAAAATAATTTGTGATATGCAACAGTTTTTTTGAAAAATTAAGTTTCTTGTCTTAAACGAAAGAGTTACTTTTTAAATATAGGGTGCTTCTTTACCACCGTCCTTAAAGTATGATTTTAGAATCCTTATTAAAAAGCAATTCTAATGAAATGTGCACATTAAAAGTCACAAATTGATATTTAAGCTAAGAAAAACTGAAAATGGTATCAAAATATAATGAATCACTATTGAGGAAGACGGAACGTAAAGCATCAACACATGTTTAAGGCGCAAAGAAACAAGACAGGCGTTAAGGGATTACATTACTTATATAGGAACTGTTCCATCGACAATCGAACAGGTTTTGATGATTTTTTCCCCTAAAAAGTGATTAGAAGATTCCTTTTTTAATATGATTTTCCTTGTTTAAATACTAATTTGCGAACCTTTATATGCACACTTTCTTGACAACATTTTTAGCAAAATTTCTAAAACCACACTTTCATGGCTGTGATAATGAGTCAACTTCGTAAGTGTAGATAAATTTGATTTTGAATGAAAGAACGAGGAATTTTTTTTTCTTACCCAAATCAGTTTTATTTTTAATTGCTTTCAAGACCTGATTTTAAAATTAAAAAAAGTTATTTAAAATAATATATATATAATTTCAGTGAAAACATTCCTGTAAATCGACAAAAAATTTAGTCAATTTTTCTCTAAAAAGTGTTGATTAATCTCTATTTTTATTTGAAAAAGAAATTGTAAAAGGTTATCAAACACTTCATATAAATGGGTTTTTCCCATTAAGGCAATACCCAACCTGGATAATGCTGAAACATTTCAACCGTATATTTTATGTAACACTTAAATATTTACGAAAATATTAAAAAAGTTAATGGCCATAAGTTTGAGTAGTTTATCAAATTTATGAGATTTATCTTTTATAAATAGAAACAAGGCCTTGCTTTAAAAATATTTTAGACATAAATAAATTTCGAAGAAAATGTCATTCAAATATAATTTTAGAGAAACGGTAGCTAAGCTTTGTTTGGGATGTCATTTTACATCATTTTTCGATGACATATTATTCATAAAGAAAATAAATTATAAATTTTGACACGCATGCATGTAACGCACATATATAATGTGCGTTATATTCTAATATACATGTGTGCATATTTATTCGAGATTTTTTAATAGTTCTTTTTAAGTAATATGTAAAAAAAGAGTTTAATATATACTATTACTAAATAAGATCAAACAATTTTAGCTGATGTTATATGCAATGAACAGTAAATTTATTGCAGATTCATATATGTGTGTAATTTTCTCTATTTTGAATATTTTTCTTTTTTTCATTTTTATGACTAAGACTCTAAAAATTGTATACTCTATCATTTTTCAAAATAAAAACAATATTTCTTAAAAAAAATATTTTTAAGATTTATACAAAACAAATTTGAGTCGGATAACAGAAAATTTTCTTGGTTGTTATTTCTCTGAAATAAATAGTTAAAATATTTATTGCTTCTCTAAAATAAATAGTAAGTCGGAAAAAAATTGCTCTTAATTTAAAAAAATTCTTTCAATAAATAATACCGCACAAATTAGAGGGTGTTAAAATGAAAGAAAAGATACTTAGCTATTCTCTGTTGCAAGTTAAAAAAAAAAAAAAAAAACATTTATACCTATGGAGAAAGCCTGTTTGCATCGAAATATTCTAAATGGATGCTAAGCTCCCAGCGCGAACGAATAACAACGTCGTCAACTCTTGATACGACGTCGCACAGCTTTCTTTTTGCTTGCCATCTTAAATCGGGTGAAATGCGTTAAATCCGTTAAATTAGCAAGTAAATTAATAAAAATACTATAGCAGGTTAATAAAAATTATATCTAAAAATCGTAACAAATGTATGCTTTTTCTCTTCGCATTTTACGAAACTCATGGAAGAATAACAAATATTGGTTCTTGCAGACGATTTTCTTCTTCATCGAAACAAAATTAAAAATTCTTTATCTTGCATTTGATTTATTTAGGACAAGTCAGTATAAGACGCGCCATTTTTCGTGGTCCAATGAAATCCAATGCTTTTGAAACGTCATATAGTTATTTCTTTTTCAAGAACAAATGTTCTCCTTATTTATCAATATATGTCGCCAAATCTAGGATTCTATTACGATTATGAAACTATAACCCTTTCTTAATAATTCTATGATATATATAGCAAAAGATAGCACGAATTAAATTTCTATCCGACGAGTTTAAGTATTAATTTTTTTTATATAGTTTTGAAAGCATAATTATATAATTTGATAGCTAAAAAGAAAACGGAACTATATGCAGTCATGGCTGATTACTTAAGTCCAATACCGGATTGGCCTTTTTTTTTTTAAACTTGCAACGAAGTATAAATGTTATTTATTTTATTATTAGGCGCGACAATACAATATATATATTATGTTGTTACTGTTTTACACTTACTTATTTCTTTTATAATTTCGTGATGTTTCATTATCGTTTGCTTATATGTCCAATATATTCTTATTAATGAAACTCTCAATATATATATATAATAATAATTATAATAAAAATAATGTTGTTGATAATACTAAAATATTAAATGTTAAAATTAAATTACATAACAGGAAAACTTTTTTACTTTAAAGTGAACTCTACACCTGCAGTAAAGCAGTACAGTTATAGAAATGCAAATTAGATGTAAATATTTGGACTAATATCTTTTTCAGAAATGTGCACAATATAAGATATTTTCTAGAGCAAATATTTTTACCAATCTAAAACCTAAGATGTAAAAATGTAAAAGAATGTTGCTATCTCCACATAGTAGCAATCACTACATTATTTGGAATAACGTAGTAAAATACTTAAATATAAAACTGAGTCAATAAATCTCTAGCATCCGAAAAGAACTGTGGTCAGTACGGATTAGTATTTACAATCTATTCCGGAAATTCTTTTCCCCGTCTTATCTGTCTTCACAATATGGGTTATAACAATAATTTGAACTTACTTACCTTTAATATCCACTCATTTAATGACTTCAGAAAATTATAACTCTCTTTAACTTCTTTAAATGAGCCATCAAGAATTTTATGGTTCAATAACCCGAAGAAGAAAACTTTACATAATCATTAAGTAAATGCTTTTTACTGAATTAAGGCTTTTTCTTTCGTTTATCGAGATAATTGTATTGATCTAGGGTACTAGGGTAGGGGCTAGGCATGGTTGTATGGTGTGTGATCTTGCCAACAATTCGTACTTATTTTTGTTATAAAATGAATCATTAAAGAAAGATTAATTTGAACGACGTTCACATTTCCAAAAAAGAAAATTAGAATATGTTTACAAAAAATTAAACCTTTTTATATATTAAAAGAATATATAAGGTATTTTGTAACGAACACACTTTTCTATATTTTTAAATTACCAAAATTGAAAAGAAAAAAAAACAGTCATTAGGAGTCGAAAATTAATGAGTTAGGATTTAAAGAATCACTATTAAGACGGATGGAATTAAAAACATCCAAAGGAGGAAACGGAGATCAGTTGAAAATTGCTAATTAGTTTCACCAGTCAATCAAACTGGTTTCATTGTTCTTCATCCTTACCTCATGCGTAATTCTGCTTCAATAAAGGGTGGGGATTATGGAACATTCAGTATGTTTTATATAACTATAGAAAGTTTGTATATATATTTAAAGAATTTAACTCAACTAAATACATAAATTATAAATCGTTAGTTAAATTTCTTATGTATAAAGTACTTAATTCGCTTTATATTTATTTTTATACTAGAAATAATGCATAATTTGCATACATTTATATCTATTTGTGTGTAAGACATTAAATTATTGAAAATGCAAGTATTTTGCATGCAAAATTTATATAGTACTAGCTGTACTCTGCGTGCGTTGCAACGGTTTCAGTTTGAATTTTAATTTTGTATTTAAGTCTGTAAATGAGATTTGCGATTATGATTTGAAATGAGAATTTTATTTAATGCTGAAAAAAACAGTGATAGTCTCAACAGTTAATTCTCTATGATATCGTTAGTGCATTTTCAAACAGGCATGTGTGGTGATGCACACCGACCATGAAACATATTTTGGATGATGATCTGAAAAAAATCTGGATCAATGGCGACATAAATATTCTGCTGATGTGAGCTGACCAATTTGTCATGGTGTGATTTTTTCAATAAGCCAAATCATGTGGCAATTCTCTTTCTTTCTTTTTTTTTTTTTTGCCATTACATAAAATACATCAAACACCGTGTCTCTCCAAAAACATGACGCTTTGCAATAAAACCAAGTATAGAGCTTAATACTTGTTTTAACTCACGTGCGGTAATGCATCATGAAGATCTGATGATGTTTGCCTAGTATACAAAAGATCTTTAATTTCAGCTCAAGCAGGATTGCATGTGAATGTAATAAATAACTCTGGCTGCCCATATGCGCACCGATACTTGTAGCACCGAATGAAGTCATTTGGAAACACGAATGTACCGAAATTTTTTCGCCAAGAAAAGTTTCTATTATCTTGCTTGACCAACACCTCCTAGAAAGAGTAGGCCTCAGCACGGGTTACCAAAAATATCCTTTAGTAGTCCAAACGTAATGACATATTTCTTATTTTTCAACAACTGCGCAGTTAACTTCGTCATATCGGACTACTAAATTTATCCGTGCTGAGGCCTTCCTTCTTCTAGGAGGTGTTGGCTTGACCCGATAACAACGCTGATAATAGCTCGGCGGGCGACGTTAAATCGGGTAGCTTCACTTTGCCTCCAGAAGAGCAAATTCCAGCTGTTTCATTCTTAAATTTTAGAGCACTACAAAGCATACATAATTGATCCATTTTTCCGATGATGACGCTTAGGTGAAGACTATAGTTGGTTGTCGGTTCATAGTGAAATGTACTGAGATTCAAATCAGAGTATTGGCAGCGAAGTGCGTTCTTGATTGATTTTCCTTCCTGCATCCCGTTGCTCTGATGTTTCCGACGAACGGGCTTGAGTAGTGCGTTCTCGATCGGATTTCATTCTTGCTTCCCGTTGCTCTGATGTTTCCGACGAACGGGCTTGGGTAGTGCGTAGTTGATTTGTTAACAGTCTTCTTTCCCGTTGTTCTGATGTTTCCGACGAACGGGCTTGAGTAGCGCATAGTTGATTCGTTAACAGTCTTCTTTCCCGTTGCTCTGATGTTTCCAACGAACGGGCTTGAGTAGTGCGCAATTGATTTGTTAACAGTTTTCTTTCCTGTTGCTCAGACGTTTTTAAGGAACGGGCTAAAGCATTGTGTTCTCGATTAGTTTCAAGTCTTTTTTCCCGTTGCTCCAATGTTTCTGAAACACGGGTAGTTCTCTTTTTGCTTGCTTGAGATGTTGATTGACTAAGAGCGATTCGTTTAGGCGGCATATTTTTGCAAATATTCTCTCTCAAACAAAAAGAAATGTAAAAGTTGACAGTGGCCGCAAATTTGCTAAATCTAAAATTCACATATTTATTTTAAGTAATAAAAAAAGCAATAAAAATGAAATAATTTAAATAAAAAATATAATAATGATAAAATTTAAAACAAAAATCTATTTTTTAAATGAAAGAAATAAAATGATTGGGAATTCGAAAACTTTGTAATAATAAACATTCTAATAGTTTTCAAATGACAACTGTCAGCAATGAAACCTTCAAAAACTATATTTAATTGTGCTAACCTAAAATTGCATAATAGATATAAATAATTATTGAAAACGTGCAATTTGAATGAAATTTGCTTTTGCTTTTATTTTTATTAAACAGTTTTCAAAATACTAAATCCGTGGTACGACTAATAATTACGAAATCAATTCTCGTTGATTTACGTGCTTGTGCTCACGTGACATAAAGTAACTTGCGCGAGTTATAATTAAATATTAAAGTATATGTAATTTACTCTTCTAAGTGAATAGAGCTATAAGATAGAAAGTATCACTGTTGTTATCTTCAAGATATTTGAAAACTGAATCGTTTATAGCAAAATTTAAAACAATGGCTAACTTTTAACCAATCATAAAATTCCATTTCGATTTTCGCTGATACCGCTGGAACGGTTTGTCGCAGAATGTTCTAATGTCGACAGAAACCTTCCTCGTGCTTTGAACTATCTGTAAGCTAAGTTTCACAGCTTTCTGTCGGATGGTTTAGGAGTCTATAGGTGACAGACAGACAGACAGACACACATTCACTTTTATATATAGAGATTTCCTGATAACACTTTACTTTGAAGAGCGTAATTAAATTCAGATGCTCACAATTCATTTAAAACAAAAGCTGGTATAGAGGTTATATATATATATATATATATATATATATATATATATAATTTTAATTATATTTGAAAAAAAAACTATAGATTAATGAAAAAAATATATATTTATATTTTCTTCAATACATGATCATTAACTTTATTTGAAAAATAAGCCTTAAAATACATATGTGCTCTTACTTAAATGATGTTTCACTCTAAATTTCTTATTTAAATGGCTTTTAGTTTGATTACTTAACCCAGAATTACATCCCGTTGCTAAATTCATTATTTTAAATAGTTTTTCCTTTCTTATAAGCTCTCTCTTTCTCTTTCGCTTGCCCTTGTTAACTCTCCTTTTTGTTTATTCTTATATTATTTAACATAAAAATTTTTTAATGAAAGGGCAACAGTTTTTTTTTCCGCATACAAGCTTTTACTTGATGCTTTGATTAAATAAATCTTATATTTTCATTAAATTAATAATAAACATTGTGCCTTTTTCTTTTTTTTTTTTTTCAAATTTTTTTTATATTTTTGTATTAGCATCATTTAATTTGCACAAAAACTGTTTTCAATGAAACCTGAACAGTTTTCCTGGTATGTAAGTCTTTATTTAATGCTCTAACAAAATATTTGAAATTAAAACTACGAATGCTCTAGTGAAATAAATAATTGAATATTTTGCCATTTTATTTTATTCTAACATCTTTTATTTTGCATAAAAATTAATTTCAATTTAACATTAACAGCTCTTTTGACATGAAACCTTTATTTAATTTTCAACTGAATTATGCCAATGCTCCAATTAAAATACTTTATTAGTTTACACTAATTCTCAAATTAAAAATATTCTAATGCTACATAATACTCTAATGCTTTAATTATTAGAATAATTAATATTGTACCAATTTTTTTATTATTTCTTACTGGTATTTCGTGCTATGTTCAAAAGTTGCTATCAATATACACTGTAAAAATTCCCTCATTAAATTACGGTAAAAACTACCAGCACTCTGGGCGCCCGAACCTTTTACCATATAATTCATGATTAATAGAACATGTTAAGGAACAAAAAGTCTGATGTACTATAATTTTTATAGTAATAGTTATTGCAAAATCACTGAATCAAATAAATATTACTGCTAATTAAATAAATATTTCTGTAAAAATTACGGTATAAAAGGTTACGGTGAAAATGGATTTTGCATATGATGCACTTAATGTGTCGGTACTTTATACGGTAATTTGATCCAGAAATTTTAATCGTGTACCAGTAAAATTTTTTTTCGGTACTTGCGTATTATCAGTCTACCATTTTTGCCAACATAGAGCCAAAATCATTTTGGTGTCTTTCAAACTCATTTTAATAAAATAGTTAATTGATAATGAAATTGTCAAAACGCGAGTATAACTTATCCAGTTCAAAGAATGAGAAAATATTTAAATATGAACCATTTTCAAATTTATTTTCAGATTTAACGAAAATGGTCGATGGCGGCATAATAAGTAAGTTTTCTACATACAAGACTTTATTGAATGCTCTAATTAAATGACTTTACAAAAATGTTTGTCGTGCTCGTGTCAGATTTGAGCAAAGTAGAATGGTAATTGTTAGAATGAGCTGGGAAATTATAAATAAGTTAATAAAGGGTTATAAAAAGACAGAAAACTATTCATCTTCTTCTGTTGTATTCCTCTGCTTTGAATAGAATCGCTTTTGCTAACTTCCGGAGCTAGCCAACCGTGTCGTCACGTCTCTATGAAAGCGTCACGAGCGCCACTAGTGTGAGATCTTGGAACCCGGAAGGAATGTTGGCGTCGTTGTCCTTTTTTTGATATTCTTCAGAATATCTTATTTGATGGTAAAACTAAAATAAATCAGTGTAACATTGATTGTCCGATTCCCGATCATACGAATGTACTCGGTTATCCGATACTCTGCTGAATTTTTCTTGCATCCTATCCCACGGAGGGTCATGCAGCGGTAACCAATATTTTTTAGCAATGGAACCTTAATTAAATAATCTTCTTTCGGTGGAACACCAACTTCATTGATAAAGTAAATGAAGACAATGCGAAAGTATTTACAAACAAAAGACTTTGCATTAAAAACGGTTAAGAAGAAAAAAATTTTTTCATCATTTTATCGTTAATAATCTTAAACCAGTTGCTATGTATGACAATTGAATTCGAAGTCACGTGGCTGTATCTTGTCTAGTGATAAATTTGTTTCGAGTATAATGTATGCATGTAGCTGAAAATAAATAAAATAAACAGAAATATGGTTTTCTTTGAAATAAAAATTAAATCGAACTGCTGTTAACGTTGAGGATCGTTATTAAGGAAACATATTTCTTTATTAACAAATTTTGTAATTTCATTTTCATTCAAAAAGCGAGATCGGGAAATAACAATGAAAGTTTTATAAATGCATGATCTTTTCCTAATTTATACAATATAGTGTTATTAGAAAAATTATATTTGTTAAAACATAATTCCATTTTTTTTTCAATGGCATTTTACTTTAAATAATTTCATAATGACAACCGAAATATGAAATAAAAAAACGGATTAACGAAAGGATCTAATGATAATTAAAGGTTTCAATGGTTACTAGTTAAAATAAATGAAATACCCATTTAACCCTTCCACGGAATACCCACTTAACTCTTCCCTAGGGTTCCACAGAACACCATTAGGGGACTATTGAGGTACAGTATGCTCTGTAATGTATAATGCAACCTAACACATCAGATGAGTTCTTTTTAAACTTCATTATGATTCTCTATAACATATCTTTAAACTGATTGTATGTAATTTATAAATACAATTTACGAGCTGTGTATGGCAAGAATATAAATCATGTTATGGGAGACGAGAATCACGTATTGTGGCGATTCTTGAAATCGCGTGAATACGAATTTGAATTGGAACGTATGATTCGTAAACTGTGACATGTGATTTGATAATCCGTGAATAATGACAGTGATATAGCGTCCATCATATAATGTTTACATAATAATATTATGAATTTATTTTTTTTATTTTAGTTTAATTCATTGTTTGATACTTGTACACTTAAAAAGGTTGCACAACTTAATCTTAATTATCTCATGATTTTGATTTTTTGTCACACACCTGCAACGAATAGGAGTGCGATTTTAATGATCTTATAGCCTTATTTTTAGCCTTATTACCTATTTAATAGTCTTATTATCGTGATTCTTAATATCGTCTTTTTATACTGTGTACTGTTAAAAAGAAATAATAGCTTTTAAAGTAATAGTTGGTATAAGGAAAAAATTCACTGAGAAAAAAAAGTATTGTCATAACTACCAGAATATGGCAAAATTAACCGTGTTTCTGGAACTATGGGAACACCAAAAAGCTCGGTAGTTTATACCGAAGTGCTTTGGTAATGAATTTAGTAAAGTTAACATGAAAAAATATGGCTTTATTATATTTAATAAAATTAGGTAAATGTGGTAAATTTTGGTAATTTTTCATGATACCTTACAACATGGCATAAAAACCATTTATTCGTTTAAGTTTACTTTTCAGTTTTGTATTTTTTTCTAAATGTGTGGAAATAAAAATCGTAATTTTGAAAACCAGAATTTTCGGTATACCGTTACCATATCGATAGAGAAATTAAAAAATGAATCCTTTTTAAACAAGGTGTATTTTGGTTTTTACACCAGAATTATTTATTTATTTGTTTGTTTGTTTATTTACATTTTTAAACACAAAATGTTTTTACCTTACAGTACGATCATTTTACGAGAAATTTTTTTTCCGTATGAAGTTAATGTATCAAATATTTGTAACGAATATTTGTACGATAATAGTAATTTCAAACTAAATAAAGTTAGATAGTTATTTCGTTTTATAGTAATATTAATTTACATAAGTTCAAAATTTAATTCTTCTGTATATTTCCCTCATATACTGGTCCCGATTATGTTGAACTTGGACCCAGTGCCATAACTTCGGTTTTGTGCCTACTTTAGAAATGCGCCTTTTTTAATTTTTAAAGTCAAATAGTCTTGATTAAAAAAGTCACACTTTTTCAACAAAATTTCCAAAATGTTGGCAAACCCTGCATAAATTTTTAAAATATTACGACTTTCTGAACTAAAGAAATTATAAATTATGAATCTTGTATAAAATATCAATAATATTTTTTGAAAATAGGTAAGAACAACGAGTTCTGGTTATATCCTTCTTATAAATATGAAATAAACCTGGAAATTGAAATATTTTTGTTCATTAAAGCAATTAATGATAAATCAAATTAATAATAAATCAAATTAACAATAAATAAAATTTATAATATATCAAATTAAAGAAGACAAGAGAAAGTACAAAAAGTAGAGAAAGTATAAAAAAAATTATGTTAAAAAAACATGCTAATAGTAGATGTTTATTGCCTTTTCAGACCCTGAGTTTAGGATCCAGGCCCTGTATAATAATAAGAGCCTGTTAATTGTATACAAATAATTCGAATCCCAGCGGTGGCTGGTTGATTTGAATTCTACTATCGGCTCTCCCCGACCACAGTGCTGACGCAAAATACTCTCTGTGGTGGACGGACATGAGTTACAATCCCCTTGCCATAGGGCTAACTATGAGTGGTTTTCGTGGTTTTCCTCTTCATGTAAAGCAAATGCGGATTAATTCAATCAGAAGCAAATGCGGATTAATTGAAAAGTCCTCCACGATGGCTAGTTTATCTCAATGCTTGATTCAGGAGAATCCTTGTCTTCTGGGTTGGGTTCAAAACTACAGAGCTACGGAGTTGAACATTGGTAGTAGTAAACTCAGACTTGCGTCGGCTGTTCGACTTCGGTTACAATAAAATCATAAACTTAGTAATAGTAATTTAACTGTGCAGTTGTGTTATTCTATTTTTATAATTGTTTTATTCTATTTAGCAATTTCTTGTATTTCTATTTACCGATGAAAAATGTGGTTTAAATTACTCTCATTGCCTTCAGAGCGGGGCAAGGTGAGCCTGAGAAATTAAATCAAGTTAACGATGTTGAAAAACAATAAAATTATTCGATAACACAAAAAAATATAAATTAATAGCTTTCTTGAATTCGTAATTAAAAATAATAAATTAAATCAAAACGATTAATGAATTATATTAATAAAAAAATTCACTGAGAAAATAAGTATGATAAAAACCACTAAAATATGGTAAAATGTAACGCGTTTCTGCCCTATAGGGAATACCAAAATGCTCAGTTATTTTTCCGAACTGCTTTGGTAATGATTTGAGTAAAAATATCAATAAAATATTGTTAATTAATGCATGATAAATTTTGGTAAATGTGGTAAAATTTGGTAATTTCAACATGATATCTTAAAGCATGACATAAAAACCAATTATTCGGCTAATTTAACTTTTTGGTTTTGTATTTTCTACTAAATGTGTGGTAATGAAATTTATTTAATATTATTATTAAACAAAATAACTACCTACTTTTATTTTGAAAACTAAAATATCTTTTACACCGTCGCCATATGAACGGAAAAATTACAAAATGAATGTTTAAAATACCTTATATTCTGGATTTTTAAAAGCTAGAATTGCGGGTTTTTTTTAACCAGAAATATTATTACCATGCAGTAAGGTAATTTTATCAGAATTTTTTTCTCCGTATTCACAAATAAATAAAAAAATGCAAAAAAAAAAAATTGTTTTTATTTTACATGATTAAAATTCAACAATGCTGTTTCATTCATAGCTGTAAACTTATAAAAAAAATATTTTCTATTAAAATTCAAGCCTAGTTCGACATCATTTTCTACACCACCAATTTAGGTTTTAAATGGGCATATTCAATCCTGTTTTGTTTCTCTCTTTCTTTTTATTATTTTTGCTAGCAATAAATATTCCATGCAAGTTGTTGAATTTCATAATACTATCATTCCATTGTTGTCTCAATAACCCTTTAATTAGATGTTCCACAACGGGTTTTTATTTTTAAAATTTAACCAGTCTTCTGGTTTATGAAATATTTGTTGAAAGCAAATCACGTTCATTCACGTGAGCTCAAAACTGAATGTTCAACTTATTTTGTCACGATATCGAATCTATCTCTCATGGAAAGCTGCATGATTATGATACTAATCATGATATGATTACTAGGTTAATGGTTTGTTAGATTTGTACTTTAGGTGCAGATTGGTTGGGAATTATTTTATAAGAATTATATTTAAGTTCAATATGGGTAACTGTGTAAATGCATATTAGGTATTTGACTGAAAATATCAATTATTACGAAATAGAAAAAGCTACGAAAAATTTAAATTGGTGTTATGACATTCTGCATATTTCGAGTAGTATACATTAAAGAGAAAATTGCCTACCTTCTGCATTTAAATTTTAATCAGTCGCAAATCACTGGAAATTGCAATTAGAAATATTTTAATAATAATAAAATAGAGCTCTTAAGTTACTTATAATATTTTTTTGACAATTATATATTTGCAGTAAGTACTGATAATTAATTGTCTTCGCAAAGTCTGCAAGTGGTGCCATTTAGGATATTGTACCATCAGCTGCTTAAATTGTAGCAACCTTCATAAATATTGAGTATTTATAATTAAGTGAATAAGTAGACTAAGTATAGTTTAAAACAATTGTGCAATAGTAAACTGTAAAAAATTCCTTATCAAATTATGGTATAAGGTACCGGTATTTTGGGTGCATCAACCGTAAAATTCATTTTTACGTTAAAATATTATAATGTAATTTTTACTGTAGTATATTTTTAATTAGAGTGATTCAATGATTTTACGGGAATTATTGCTGTTAAAAACTGTATATATCAAATTTTTGTTCCATAAAATGTTTTGGCTACAAAAATCAGGCATGACTTTTATAAGTGTTGCTTGTTACGACAACATCTTTTTTGGGATCCATAACCAACTTTTTTCCGTAACCATCCACAACCAACTTTCAACAACGGCAGTATAATTCTACCGCAAAAATATCCATTTTCATAATTCTACCGCATTATAAGCGTTCACAATTCTTCATAACTCTAATTTACCCATTTTCATAATTCTACCGCATAATAAGCATTCACAATTCTTCATAACTCTAATTTACCCATTTTCATAATTGTATCGCAAAAATAAGCATTCACAATTCTTCATAACTCTAATTTACCCCTTTTCATAATTCTACCGCATAATAAGTGTTCACAATTCTTCATAACTCTAATTTACCCATTTTCATAATTCTACCGCATAATAAGTGTTCACAATTCTTCATAACTCTAATTTACCCATTTTCATAATTCTACCGCATAATAAATGTTCACAATTCTTCATAACTCCAATTTACCCATTTTCATAATTGTATCGCAAAAATAAGCATTCACAATTCTTCATAACTCTAATTTACCCCTTTTCATAATTGTATCGCAAAAATTAGCATTCTTCAAATCATACTAAAGTTTATGAAAGTGTCAAGGGGGAAATGAAATTTTCATCTCAATTAAACAATCTATTTTTTTTGCGTTAATACACAATATTTACCAAAGATGTGTATTTAATCTTTATAGCGCCCCAGAGACGTGAACTTACTGCATTAAGGAATCTGACAACATTGTTCACAATTGTTTACTTCATTTGAATTGTTGCGAATCATTATGAACTTGAAAATTTCATATATAAAAATTAACTAAAGTGTAATCGATTTATTTACTTGTTTACTCAACAATAAAAATCCTTCAATGATAACTAGGATTTATGTTTCTATTTTTATTTTTCGCATGAACATTCTTTTTGTTAACAACTGTACAATTTGTTTATCAAATAATGCAAGATTTTTTTTCTTTCTTTTTTTTCTGTCATATTTTAAGAGTAAAAAGTAGAGAAAAAAATTGCTCAAATATTTGCGTGTGGTAAAAAAAAGAAATCCTTACTTAAAACATTGATGATTTTTGTTCTGGTCAATCAGATCTGCTGCAGTTAGAAACTTCTGCTGCTGGGCATATTTTATCTTAAAAACAATTTACAGTTATTATTTCTTTTTTGCTCTGTTGAAGAGGTGCATAATGCCAAAATCGAAGGCCATTGAAAATTTTTGGAAACTCTTTTACATAAAAAAATTCAAACTGTAAAAAGTGCTCGTCGTAGATTTGTATACAAGATTCTAAAGTTAAAACTTTATAAAACAAATTTTTTTTAAAATGACAGATGAAATGGTAAACTCTGATTTTTTTTAGAAAGCAGTATATGATAATGATGGTCAATATGATTTTCCATCTAGTTATTTACCAAAAATAGAGATTGATTTCCCAATGAAGAAAATGAGAAAATCGAAAAATTTTGATGTTTCGGAAAATGACACTTAACTGAATAGCTCTGAAAAGTTTTGGGTGAGAATGGCTTAAAAATTGTTAATAAGAACGCTTGAATAATGACTCTGAATGGATATAAAAATTCCTTCATATTTCTGAAACAAAATTTCATATCGATTAATTGAATACCTTTAGAATTACAGTTCTCCTTGTTTTAAAAACGTGGTTTTTTGAAAACTCCGTTTAAAGTTTCGCTCAAGACATCTATTGACTATGATATATGCTACTCAATAATATACAGGAAATATTTTCCCAGTTAAAAAGTCATCCATCTACTTCTTTCTTTAGGTCTGACTAAAAAGAATGGAAATAAAAAAATAAAGTTTAAACAAACAAAAACAAAACGAGGCCAGGTTTGAATCTCTTATAGAAAGTTCAAATGAAAATCGACTGTGCCATTCATCTACTATGACATTTCTGTAATCCAGACATCATTAAATGACAAATTAAAATTATTCAATCAATCTCACTTATTTTGATAAGTCTACGTATTTATTTTTTAATCTGAACTAAATTTATGGAATGATAAATAACGTTATTAATCTATCATAATTTTGGAGTGAATATAAAAAATGTAATAAAAACTCAATCTAACTAATTCGACGTATGAGAAAAATGTTCAATTATTGCGATTCAACATAAAAACATAAGAGGAAAAACGCATTCAATAAAGTTTTCTTTTCTTTTTAATATCCTCCATAAAATTATAGATAATAAGAGGAAAACATGTGACAAATTCTGATTTCGAAATATTTATTTTACGATTTGTGTACTCGAACAGTTTTTATATTCACGACGTTTTTTGCAGAAGAATAACTTTGCTTAGTTTGGGAATAACGTTTTTTATTCATCACTGATATTATTGTTTCATTTTAGCATTTGGCTCATATTACTACCATAAAAAAACTTTTTTTTGTTTAATAATATTGTTGAATTATATTTTTTTCATTAAATATTTAGCTCGTACCGGTAATATTTAATTATATAGTGACGATTTTTCTTCATCAATGAGATTTCTAAATTATTATTGTTTCTCTTCAATGCTGGGCTCATAGCATTATAAAAAGTGTGTGTGACTCATACCGTAAACGTTTTACGATGTTTTTCTGAAAGAAGACACAGGTATGCATATTTCCTTTACTTTAAACGATAAAAAGTGAAATTATTTCAAATGGTATGCAATAAAATGTTTTGAGTATAATTGGTACAATTATTTTTGTAAGTTGACTTCTTACTAATTATTATACCCAATAATTCTTAAACTGTAAGGAAATCAAGTTAAAGATCTATAAAGCAGTTATATCAGACCTGCAGTTACGTATGGTAGTGTATTCACTGAACCCAAACAAAGACGAATCTCACCTACTAATCTTCGAAAGGAAAATTTTGAGAATTTTCGAATCGATTAAAGTAAATAACACACAGAGGATAATAGAAAACAATAGTGAACTTGACCATTTAATTAGATGAAAAAACATAATTCGATTTATTAAATCCAGACGTTTGGCATGGTTAGAGCAAACTGAAAGATTAAATGAGTAATGAAATGTAGGAAAACTTCGTAAAGCGAAACTTTTAAACTCAAGACCAAGAGGAAGAGTGAAAAAGAGATGTTTGGATGATACCACCAAAGATCTAATCAAGTTGAAGGTGAAAAACTAGACGTTAAAAGCCAAAAATAGGAAGGTTTAGAATGATATTGTTCAGCAGGTCAAGGCTCACAACGGGCTGTTGTGCTTTATAAGTGAATAAGTTTTGAACTGCACTAAGTTATCATTGTTAAGAACTGGGAATCGAGTCCCAAATGCGGATTGAACCCCACCCCTCTTCAGATCGATGAGTACCAGCTTGTCGTGGAAGTAAAAGTAGTCTGTGAGCAATGTTGATAACATTGTCACCATCATGCCTATGATCACGAAATTGTGGTACTTAACCTTGATCAGCCTTTCGGCCCACAACGAGCTGCTGATGCTTTAATCAGAATTCTTAAATTATTGCGTCGTCTTATGCTTTTAATCTTACTTTATTATGTTAACATGTAACTTCCTAGTAAATCTGACTCCTCTGTAAGTGAATTTCTAAATTTGACAAAATCATTTTCTCTTTCGCAGGATGCTTTTTGACTTATTTTCGAAAAGCATTAATTTTCCAACAGTTTGCGAATTGTGATAAAATTAAACAATGCTCTCGTATGATGACATGGTATAACATTAAATTTTTAGAACTCCGAAATATAATCCCCGTAATATATTTGCGAGGGTTCTAATGAAATTATACATTGTCACCAAAGTTTTCTAAACTTCACACACACATAAGAAAAGTAATTTTTTAAATGTACTAAATACAAGCAAAAAGATTAATCATGTTGATCTTTTTCTTGTTTTTAACTTTGAGGAATTTAAATCTACAATAATTTTCTTTATTCGTCTGAAATATTGAGAGGAGCTTACAGAGATTTCTAATTATCGAGGAAAACATGTACCACCCATGAATTATATAGTAGACAAATAGTATTTCTTTTCAATGATTGTAGTCATGGGTTTCATGAAAAGAGTTAAAAGTGCCGCCGTGTACCTGTACACAGAAAAAATATCGCTTCTTTTAGATAAGAGCAAACCATTTCATTTACTTTTCTGACATAAGTTTCCGATGTCAAAGCCCCTTTCAATGAACATTTGATGTCAATTTCCGTGTTTACTCAAAAACATCTGCACGGTCTACTCACTTCAAAGAATTCCATGCCATCATTGGATGGAAGGCAGCAATGACAAATCGTTCAACCTCACACTGAATATGCGCCATTATGAAAATAATCGGATTAAAAAGAGAGTGATTTTTTTCCACTTTCTAATTCCGAAAGTAATTTAGACTTAATTCTACCATTTTTCATTACCGGATTTTGAAGTGTCATCTTTTTTTTTTGAACTGAATGGTAATAGTTAAGATTGCTTCATTGAATTCGTTTTTTGTTTTAATCATATGCGTAAAATTGTAAAGTTCAATGAACAAATGATTAGATTTCAGGAGAGAATAAAATTAAATGAATCATCATGCGTCTGCTGGGAAAGATTTTTCTAAATAGAATCATTAGGGATGGGTTGAATAAAAAAAGCCGGAATCGGCTTTACTGCGCCAAACGTATAAGACATTACGCACTCTATATTTCGCGTCAACATGAAAAGTATCCCAAAAATGATCAACAGTTTGAAAGATCAATTAAAAAAAAGCGAAAGTGAAAAAAAATATTGTTTGTTGCTTTTTGCTTCGGAAACTAAAGTTTGTTTTCACTACATTTCAGGTGCTTCTGACTGAAAAAATTTTCTGTTGCATACCAGATCATTTAAATTGAAGTATTAGCTTTAAATTTTTATTTTGAATTTTCATTTTTTAATTTTGTCCTAAGACAACGCCACTTTGTTTCTCAAATGGTGGTTATCTTGAAAACGTTGTTTTAAAGTTTTCAGTTTACAGTGCCATCTTGTGAAAAACTAAAATAAATTTCTGGCTTTCTAAGCAATACATAGCAAATCGTACTTTATTATACTTTTTTTTAAATAATTTTTCATGCAAGTTATTTTTGGAACACAAGTAAAATGGCAGTATTACAAGAAGTTAAAATATTCAACATGATGCCACGGAACTTTCGTTCTATAAGGTTACAAATCAGAAAAACTTAAGATAAAATTTAAAAATCGCACACTTTTAAAGAAGCATCATAGAGAGCTATTTAAAGCAAATTTTCATCAATATTAGATTTAATTTAAAATACTGTGCTATATTTATCAAGTCGTGTGATAAATTTCAAAAGCTGTGTTATTCGTAGCGATCCTAAAAATAAATCCCGAAAGAAAATAATAAAATAAATATACGTTTTAGAATGCAACGCTTCGGTAATGAAAATTTCAAGACATAAAAAAGATAAACGTTTTCTTTTTCTTTTTTTTTAAAAACAAAATAGTTTCGCAATATAAAATTATATTTTGAAGGAAAATTTTGTATAACTACTTAGAAAATAGACTAATTTCTGCTATGAATGAAGAAATCTTTTCTCTTGAATTTTAACCAAAATGTGAAGTAATTCTAAATAAAATGATTGCTAAATTACAATTTTAAGAAATACTAAGTATAGGTAAGGTAATCAGATAGTGTTATAAACTAAGTTTGACCTTAAAAAAAATAATAAATTGGAGCTATTTTTATCCCGCGAAGATAAAAAGTGTTTACCTTTCACTTTTAATTCTAATGAACATGGCTCTGAATGGAATTAAATGTTTCTTTTTTGAAAAATGTTTGTCTCATAAAAATATGAAGAAGAAAAAAATGCTATTAAATAATTGCAATATTTACAAATTAATCGTAAAAATTAATCTTTAAAAATTTTAAGACACTTCCTTTTTAGATTAAATACTTTCCCACGATATAGAAAGAATTCAGTGGTTTTTCATCTTTTTCACTTTGTGATGTTTATTTAGTTCTTTCATTCGAATCCTTCACACTGAGTTCATAAAAAGTTTCATGCTTAACGCAGTACTGCTGCAATCGGATACAAATTATACCTTTCACAACGTTATTATTATTATTATTATTTTTTTTTTTTTGTCGTCGATACTTTTGCTAATCCTTCTTAATTTAAAATCAAAATATTTTAATAACTCCTCGCCGTGGTAAATAATAAACAAACGCAGTAAAATACATTTACGTTAATTATGCTGTGCTTATCTACTAATGTTCAGTTTACGTATGGGCGAATTTGGGCAAATTTTATTTGAGTTTTTTATTTTTAACTATTTAAAAATTATATTAAAAATTTTAAGTTTTAAGAGAAATAGAACCATTATTTTAAGTTAAAGGAAACTAAAGTTTAATTTAATACTCACATGAGATATTATAAAGCTTTACATTTATATCCGATACTTTGCTCGATTAGTTGAGTGTATCGGACCTTACATATCTATACTGAAAATTTCCATCTGAGACTATGTATGCTGAAATTTTTTATTTATATTATCTATGCTATAAATTTCCATCTATGGTTTTGTAGGCAATACATATTTTGGGAATGCGCATTTACTGATAGTTTTATCGATGAGGTATTTATTTTTTTAAATACCTTCAGAGAATAATCTTAAACCATATTAGTTCAATGCTCATGAGAGATATTATGAATTTATTTATTTAAATTAAGTATTTGGTCCGATTAGTTAAGTGACTGTATTGAACCGTTTCTATCCATGCTGGAAATTTTTATTTATGTCCATCTAAGCTGGAAATTTCTAATCATATACAAGACATATTCTGAAAATCCTAATTTTAATAAAAAAAACGATAGTTTTTGTAAACAACCTCGGAAATAATCTTAAACCAATTTATTTTAATACTCATATGAGATATTATAAATCGATTTAAAAAAAATATAAAAAAAATTAGTTGAATGATTGTGACGAACCTATGCTGAAAAGTTCTGTCTAGAACTGTCTATGCTGGAAATTTTTATTTATTGCTATCTAAACTGGAAATTATTTAATAGAAATGCTAATTTTCTGATTCATTTATTTATTCATTTTTTTGATGAAAGACACATTAAAAAAAAATTCTTCGGAGAATAATCTTAAACCATTAAAGTAATTATCACTAGCGATGCGAAGCAAACGATAAAAGAAGGCAAATGTTCTTAATGCTTAGTGACATTGAAATTTGTCTATTGTCATTTTCTTTTCAACATCAACAAGCTGTAGTGAAAGAACAAGTTAGTTGCGCAATCAAGACCACTTAACGAGCAACTATTTTTACTCAAACAATTGGAATAAAACATCTTCCACAAGTCAAGGTGATCGACACCTAAAGAATGTAATCGAAAAATTTACGCGATTCCGCACGTTTTCCTTGAAACTGTTCAACAAGTTCGAAAACGTAATTTATACAGATGTCAGTTAAGTATAAAACTAGTTCAGGATAAATGGATTATTACATTTGCACTTTTTGTATTTTATTAACAGGTCAATTTTGTTTTTCCGCATAGTTTTTTTTTTGTTTTGTTGTTTGTTTCAATTGAAATAAAACAATTTTCACCTCCTGCAATTTATACCTTATTCGATTTAAATTGTTTTTTAAAAGCTAATGGACCAGTCAGTGTGAAGAATAAGTTCACAGACTGTTTTTGTAAATTTCTTTTTAAAGTCATCATTTGCAATGTACCTTTATTTAAAAACATCTATTATGAATTACAATCCGTTTCATTGATATATCTGCTTCCCGTATTTCTTTTGTAGAATAAATGGTTATTTAATGACGCTTTTTGTTATGACCGGTTACTTGCTTTGTGCAATTTAGACACACAAAAAAAGAAGAAAGAATGAGATATGCGCGACATACAAGCTGGAACACAATTACGGTTAAGGATATGTGACAATTAGTTTTTTTTTTTTTTTTTTTTCTTAAAAAAAATGATTTTATTAACCTTTTTCGGAATTATGTCAAATCGGAGATTGAATTAGAGCCATCAAAAAGTCTTATTTTTGTTTCTCTTTATGGAGCGACTATGACATAATTAGGTAATATATCATAATTAGCATAATTAACATAATTAGCATAAACATGATTAGTATAATTAATTTGATAAATATAATTAGACATAAGAATCTTGCAACATCTTCCCTTAATAGTCCCTACTATATAAATCGAATTACTTAAGATTTCATAACCGTCGTTTAACAGCCCCAATTTTTGGGTTTACGACTACCAATTTCAATTCTGTAGCCTTTTTGCTTTGAATCCTATCCAGAGGACAAAGGATGTCCTGGTTCAAATATTGGACGAAACTGCCTACATGGTGGACTTTTTGACGGAACTAATTCGCATTTGCGTTACATGGAGAGGAAAACCATAAAAACCACCCACGGGTTGCCTGACGGCAAGGGGTCCCCTACCCATGAGCCGTCTACCACTGGGATATTTTTACGTCAGCACTGCGGTTGGCGCGAGCCGGGTGCGAAATTCGAATCAACCAGTTATCGCTGGTATTCGAACCCGGTTCACCTCATTGGGAGACGAACGCTCTATCCACTGAGCCACAACGTCTCCACTTAAGATTTTGTGCAGATTTCCCGGATTTCTCTGCCTTCTCTCAATATCGAAACAACCGAATTAAGTATGTGTTGATAAGCTCTGATTGGGAAGAATGCCTATTCGTTCATATATATATACACAGAATATTTCACAATTACGACGTTTAATGTACATTTTGTACTATCATCAAAATTGAAGTAAAAAGGTAGACAAATTATTTAAGATTAGGATATTAAGATCGAGATTATTTAAGAAAGGTAGATTATTATTTAACCATGGGGATAAAACTCTATAGAATTAGTTGAGTTTTTTGTGAAGAAAGTAAAAGGAATAATTTTAGCCGTATAATTTTGATTAACGGATGAATGCCTCCGTTGTTTGAAATTTCTAACAACAATAAAAAACTACAAAAAAGGCAAAAAAAATTGATTCTATCTTTTGGACATACGCCTTAGAAATTTAAATTAAAACCAGAACTAATTTTTAAATGTCTATGGGAGAAGACCATTATATGTTCGGCCATCTGTCGATAACTTCATAAAAAAAAAAGAAGAAGGGTTTAATTTAAATAAATGCGTCTAACAGTAATGGTTACCGTGGAGTCAAGAAGAGAGGTCAATACTAGTGCGCAATGTGTTTGTCCATTTGATCATTTCCATTATCTAGTTTATTTATAGTTATAAACACATTTAAAAAAATTTCTATTTTTAAGCACAGTAGTTCAAGTTTACGATAAATTTTTTACAATTTCATAAACAGAATTTCCTTTTATAAAACAAACTCAATCGCAAAAATATTTTAACTTAACATTACTTGAAAAAAAAATGGCTCTATAAAGGGATAAGTAACTTTTTGATCTGGGATAAATAAATATTTTATAATTTGAATGTAATGGATTTCGTTTCATGACAAAAATGTAAAAAAATACACCATGAAAGTATTTTACAAAACGTAAAAAAAAAAAAAAAAAACTAAACATTAAAATTAATAAAATTTAAAATAATAATTTAGTTTAATTAATTGAAATTTAAAAAAATTATTTTATCTTTATAAGTTTACTTTCTTCTTAACAACATACGAGTGGTTTTAAGTAAGTATCACAGTTTCTGACATTATTTAAAGCTCGGTTTTAGTAGAATAGGTCTGTTTCTCGAATTCTATGACGTCACAAAAAATGATTGCATTTTTTATATGAATAATACGCTATTTTCATAATTTTGCAGTAGATTTTTATGACAATCAGGTCAAGTTTGGTTTATCTTAAATTAGCATTCTTCCTTCTGTAAATGGCGCAAAACGTCACTACGAAGAAGAAAATCTCAGTTTTGTGAAAATGAAAAGCGTTTGTGACCTAATTTTTTAAGATTTAAAATAGTTACTCTAATGCTGTATTATGTGGACTCATTAAAATTTTTCCAAAAATGGAGAATTACAATAGGGGAACAAATTTTTTGTTGCATTCATACAAATACTTGATCTTGCCTAATTCAGGTGTGTTGATTTCAAATCTAAAATTAGTTTTTTTAATGAAACTAAAAATTTTTTTCAATGACATTTTTAGTCTTTTTTTTTTTTTTTTTTTTTTTTTTTTTTTGTTGAAACGTACAAGTTTAAAAACGTTTTGTATAACATTGGATCGCATAAATGTTTCAACAAACTTCTATGGGAGTTAAGTTTACATCAGGAGACCCAATTACAGAAATTGCATAGAAAAATTTGCATAGAAACTCATTCACAGAAGCTAACTCACAATAGAGCGGCGTTCAACCACTCGCTTTTTTTTAAATTTTCCTTTTGCCTCTAGTTGATCTCTACTATAATGCAAGCTTTTATTTCTTTTAAAATTTTTCACCTGAGGGCCGGGATAGTCTGGTTGGTGGGGCGCTGTTCTCATGTCCAAGAGTTAGTGGGTTCGATCCCCGCCGGCCGAGTGTAGTAAATGGGGACTGATGCACGTTAAATTTGTCGAGTCGCAAAGTCCTCCATGTTCCCGTAACAAATCAATATCTCTGAGGGTACTGATCCAGGAGTTTCCTTGTCTTCTGGATTGGTTCAAAATTACAAGGATAGATTTGCCGAATAGGAGAGCGGATCATTTAAGGCCACTGAATAGGTAATCGCAACCTGAAAAGGTCATTGTTACGCGGCTAGGGACGCTTCCCTATCTTCACTGTTCAGAAGCACATGAAGAAACATTTCATAATAGAGAAGTGCTCCTAGCGGCGCATGATATCATTTCCGGGCAGTGTATAAGCAGATCCTATATTGGACAAGACTCAGTTGGCCAAAATTGCAATTGGCGTTGGAATAGCGCTTTCGACAATCGCCAAACAGCTGTACGTTGCTAACAGCTTCTTTTGTTTTCGGTATAAGTATCATTCACCAAGTTTAATATGGATTTGACACTTCATAATTTCAAAGAAGCGATCTTTCTAAAAATTTCACGAATGTCATTACTAAAAACGATGGAAAAATAATGGAAATTCCCTCTTCAATTAGTTCATACAATGACATCCAAGGTAGGATCGACACATTTAGCATGAATACCTACACATTTCTCGTAAATCTCGTCCAAATGAGACCAGAAAACTTCTTTGAAATGTCTTTGCCAATGACAGTATCAATCCAAAATATCGAACTTTTAGACATGGACATTGGCATTGAACTGTTAGACAATCGCTCTTTAGCTCTTCTCTGGTTCCTACGGCAATTGGTCAATTGGGTTTTTAATTTCCTCTCTCTCAATAGTAATTCGCCAGATCTCACTATTGAGGTATCACTAGTATTTTTGTTTTTTCTAATTTAAATATGTATCCAAAAAGCTTAAAACTTTTTATTTATTTATTTGCTTTCATAAGGAATCTATAAACGTGTTTATTTGTTTTCAAAAAGGAATCTATAAGGAATTCATATTACGTGTAATCGTTACGGAACATTCTGTATGCAATATGCGTAAATAAAAAATCTTTTTAAAATGGTGCAGTATCTATTTACTGTACTGCATTATTATACTATTAATAGAATCAAGGTATCACAATGAATGAAGTATTTATGGACTTTTATCTCAAAAGAACATACAGTATATTTGTAAAGTCATTCTAACATTTAAGTGTTTTTAACTTCCTACAAAAAGTTATTTAATGAGTCATTTTTACAATTTATTCATCGCATATTTATAAATTATCTTCCAAGTAAACAACACGAGCTTACAGAAGAACGCAAGTTACATGAATAAAGTTTTTTTTGTATATTCAAGTTTAAAAAAAAAAAATTCCTGAAAAAATAATGTAATGTCATTTAATTGCTAAAAGAAATCGAACAAATAATATATTTTTATTAGTTTCTTCAATACTTCTGAAAAGACTGAAATTTTAACAAAAACACGTGCATAAGCATTTTAAAACTTTTTAAAACTTTATTTCATTTTATTTATCAAGGATAGCCGACGGGAAGAAACGAATATCGAATTGCGGTTAATATAATTTCGTTATCCCAATACATTTACGAGTTATCATTGCCAACTCCAACAGCTATCGCCTAGTGTCTTATAAAATATAGGATATGCTTATATGCTTCCGGACATTAAATTCCTTTTCAATTTTAATTCTGATGATGAGCTCTAACTTTCCTAGATGTTTGTCGAAACATTTAAGCGATCTCGTGTAATTACGTAACGTTTTTAAACTTGCAAATTTAGATAAAAGAAGCTGACTAAAAATATAATTAAAAAAAAAAAAAATTATAGATTGGAAAGAGAAACCGATTGCAGATTTGAAATCAATGATACGAAATTATTTAAAAGATGTTAAAATACTCAAAAATCTATCAGAAAAATTGTTCTCCGGTGTTGATCGATTTTGATAATTTTCAATCAAGTAGAAAAATCGTCTACAAATTGGCGATTTTTAAAACGGTTTAATTACTTTTAAAGCTATACGTATATTTTGTATGCTCTTTTTAAAACTAAGAATCTTTGTGACAAGATAGCACACATAGTTTAAAATCATAGCTTTGCCTCAAGTGTAAGACATTTTAGCTGTTATTTTTTCTTGGATAAAAAGCTTCGTAAAACACTTTTAAGCGACTGCATCAGAAGTTTTCTTTTTCGAGTAATGAAACAAGTTTTAGGTTGTGTTCCGAAGGCTTCGTCGTCATATGAAATAATGCTTTTTTACGAATAATTTGATATTTTCATAATTTACAAGTTTGCAACAGTTACTTCTGGCTGTTAATTCAAATTTAGAATATTTGAAGCTAATGCTGTCTATGCTTATTTCGAAAACGGCACAAAACTTGAATATGGAGAAAAGCCTCAGTTTTGTGGAATTGAAAAGATTTTTGTGCTCTAATTTTGTAATATTTAAAAACCTATTCCAATGCTCCATTAGTTGGGCTCATATTAAAAAACTGAATATAAGGCAGTGATTTAGATAATTTTCATCTAGGTGAAAAAATGTCGCCAAATCGGCGATTTTTAAAAAAGTTTAATTACTTATAAAATTCTTAAATTATTTGTCCGTTCTAAAGCCCAGATAAATTTTCACAGCAAGATGATATATAGAGTTTAAATCATCATTTTGTTTCAAATGTAAGGCGCTGAAACTGTGGCTTTTTTATTTTCCTTTTCGATTGAGCTTCAAAAAACCATGCTAATTAGTAGCGTCGAATACAAAAAAAATGTTTGTAAAATTAATCATTTCGCAATTGATGAGAAGGCGCATTTCTTTGCAAAAATTATTCAAAACATCAATACCTCACCTGGAAAGAAACTCTGAAAGAAAAATCAGATTCACGGACATTCCAATGCAGATTACTCTTTATCATGCATTTATAATGAAAACATTTGACGTTACTTTTTATTTATCTTATCTCTGAGAAATTTTCACATAGCTTTCATATGATTCACTTTATGAACGCATAAAACATCGTGAAAACAAATGAAATACATGAATAAACTATAAAAAAAAATCCAGAATAAACCCGAAATAATTTCGAAAAAAATTTATAATATTATGAACTTATCTCCAATGTATGTAATAGCACAAATGTTCGTTAATAAAAAATAAAAAAACAACTTACATTTCAATTTAAAAAAAAGAAGAAATTGAATCTGAAACTTTTCATTGAATGATGAAGCAGAATTTTATGAATTTTGCTTAGTATCCATCCCATGCAATAAATAAACGCATAAGGGGAAATCATATCGGGGACCGGATTCTTCATCACATCATTGCTCCAATACCTACAACAAAGAACATAGATATTCAAGGAATTTCTGTTTTTTGGTGAGCCTGTTTCTTTGAGGACTCAGTCCATATGACTTGGACGCCGGCATATATTATAATTAAACAGGGTTATTCATAATTCTCTCAAAAAAAGAACATATGAAATTATTCCGAAAGTATTCAAGTTTTAATTTAAGCAGTTGCGCCGGTAGATGGCAGTAACATGTACCACTGAAGCCAGTTGTAGTAAATTTAAGGTTGTAGTAAACGGTGGGAATTATGAATGACCCTGTATTATATTATAACCAGAGTGTTGAACCATTTCTGAGTTAAGGACTAGCTATGTTCAACTCCACAGCCTTGGAATTTTGAATCCAATCCAGAAGACAAAGGAACTTCTGAGTCAAATATTGGGACGAACTAGTCTTCGGGGAGGAATTTTTTGATGGAACTCACCCACATTTATGTTACAAAGAAAGGAACACCTCCCAGGATTATCCCAATGGCAAGGGGATTCTAACTTAGGGTCCCGTCTACCACAGAGGATAATTTACGTCAGTACTGCGGTCAGTATAAGTCGGGGGCAGAATTCGTATTAACCAGACACCACTAGGATTCGAACCTGCGTCACGTCATTGGAAGACGAATGCTCTATATTCTGCGCCACCGCGGCTTCAAAAAATGGTGACGGGACCAGGATTCGAACCTGGATATTTTGCTGCGGGCACAGCGCAATGTATTAACCACGGCCGGTCGCCGACATATAGGAGATTTTTAACTCCAGCATTTGATATGAGCTGATGTAAAAGTTTGTTAACGTAAATATGGAAGAAGTTTCAATATTGACTGGATGAGAGCCCTTTTGTAACCTAGCCATTAGGACTCCATGCTTGGGAAAGCCACTACCATATTTGTCCTTAGAAATTCGCTGGCAAGGGAAATTTTGGAACTGTCTGAACATGTTGTTCTCGGTATCAAAATTGACAAAGCTTTTCTATAGGTAATCTGTCCATATAGTATCGTAGGTGAACAGATCAATGACATTTAACCTGCAATGTAATTCTACCTCCATGTGGTCCACCCTGGTAACGCCCTTGAGGCTATTGGATCTACAACTCTGGTAATTTAAAATTAACAAAACATCGTTATAGGTCAAAATATCACATGAAAAGTGAGTGACAAGAACAAAGTCTCACTGTGAAGAAATCGGAACGAACAATTGGAGGGCACAACAAGACATAACTACTATCATCAATTATTTGCATTAAATGTGCAGTGTGAAAAAAAAAAAAAAAAAACACTTGAATTACTTTTGATCTAATGATTTACGTAGTATCACGTGGGTTCAGATTTTCACGCACTAAAACTCCATCTTAATGATTCGAGAGCTTAACCTTAAATTAAGCTAATTAATTAGCGCAGATGATAGTTTAAGTAATTATATCAGACACAAAAACATACTATCTCTGAAAATATCTTCCTTTTCTTCGATATGTCTGCATTCTGGACTCTCAAGGTAATCGCATTCTGAAAAATATGGTCCCATTTGTTTGCATAAGAAAGTGAACGAAAGTTTAGAGGTCTTAATGTGAATTTTACGTTTTGCGTATTTTACTTTATCTCAAAAAGTATCACCTATTTAGATAATATCTCCCTATTTAATAAAAATCCATCGAAAAAGTATATATTTCAGAAAAAATTGTGTCTGATTTTCGCAATCTAAAATATAGCCTGCTCAAATTAATTAGCATATTTAAGGCTATAGCTCTTCGAACCATTAATCTTGAGTCTAAGTACGCAAAAATCTGATCACTGGATCAAAAGTTATTTAGGCTGTTCAGTTTTTTACCGCACAGTACAAGCAAGGATTTATCAACAGGAATTTTTTTCCAATTATTTTCAATTTATTTCCTGCGAATTTTTTCCCCTCGATAATTTGTTCGGGTTGTAGATGGAAGTCTACGTACCAGGTAAATTTTAAAGACGAACTAAAGGTTAACAGCATCAGCTAAACCTAAACAAACGGATTTTGGAACAAGCACAAAAATCGAATAATGATCAGAAATAATTAAGAAGAAAAAAGGACAGTATCGGTTAAAACTAATCACGAAAAATCGGCTATATCCTCTCATTAGCATCTTCCCGAATGTTTTGTTTTGAAGCGGTCTATTCAGGTCAATTAATGGAGAAAATGGCCTAACGGTTGTTCTCTAGTAATTAGCGTGAGAAATGCCCATGCCACCACTTATTTGTTCGTAGATGATGAGGTCCGATGATTTTGAATGCAGTTTGGTGTCATGTTTATATTTAGAAGGAAGAGACCATCAAAAGAGAGACACTTAATAATGGGAATGTACGACGTAGTTACGTCTCCCCAACAAACAGCAAAAGGAAATAAGGTTTTGGATTCAGGTGAGATAATGGCAGGGGAATAGTTTTGTGTAACAAAATCGACTTCGACACACAATGAAGATTTGTTCTGGAGTGAGTGATGGTAATGATCACGGCATGCGACAAGAGAAAGATGTGTTTAAGTTATTACATATCAAATTCATAACATGCAATTTCTAGATTAAGTGAGATATTTTTTTTTTATCTTCTATTTTTTAGTAGTCCGTTAAATGGGGGGAAGAACGCATCAGCTATTTCTACTAAACCAGGTATGGGAAAATGTTTTGGTCAAGGAAAAAAAAAAAAAAAAAAAAATGGTGTGATAAGTAAGAACTTCTAAAAATAAAAAAAACTATATACAAGTTTTAATTTAAATATTTAATGAGAGGAAAGAAATTGTGATTTCATTTTTAAGAGTTCCTTATATTGAGGTTCGAAGTGAGATGTACTTATTTTAAGGAACGAGACTAAATGCTTGTCTGTTAGTTAGTCTACTTCTGAAATGAATTATTCTATGGTTCATAGTTGAAAACACTTGTTCTCATATATATAAGATGAAAAAAACTTAACACTGATTTTCTGGGCATGAGATATTAAATTTGGGAAACTAGTTTTTGGTAATGATATGTAAAACTCCAACTTTGGCATACTTAGAAGCAACTGCTTCAGATGATTTTTAGATTGAAACTCAATTCAAGCTGCAAATCCGACCTCACTGTTTCACAATTTACGTTGAAACGCATGGTAAAAATATCTAATTCTGTTTGAGTGGCACTGAAATCTGTGAAGTAAAATTCACCTAAATGTCTGCCGTATATTCCGTATGTTGGCTAATCGAGTAAGACAAACGCTGGTTGGCCTCCAATCTACGGCTATTCAGTGAAGGCTATTCAGTGAAGAACGGTTTTACGGCTATTCAGTGAAGAACTCACTTTCAACATTTTACCAATTGAAGCTGTCTGTGCTAGCTATTTTTATCAATTTATGTTTTGTAGAACAAAAGTAGAAAGTAAAAAGGTCACCAGTACTTCGTTAAAAAAGAAAGAACAAAATTAGTCATCATTAACAAGTTAAAATTCTATCCGCGGGCCGGATAAAACCTTTCAACGGTCCAAAGTTGGCCCGCGAGCCGTAGTTTGCCAATCCCTGTACTAAACTGCATTATGTGACTCTTATATTTTTTGAAAAGGAAATCAATCCTTAACTATATTACAGGGACTTATAAACATTCCGACAGAGTTTGAAAACTACGCTTCTTTAGGATCCAGTACATATAATATAATTTTGGGTCTCTTTTTACGAAAAGCGATTCCCTTCATTAATTATTTGATTAAAAACAGCAATTACTTCCAAAATATACAAATTGGAAATGACAGTCGACATGTTTCAGGAGCTCAAAAACAGGCACTCATTTTCAAGACTTGCCAGGCGTGAATGAGAAGAAGCAGAAGTGTTTTGAAGTATAAAACGTAAAGTTGCCAACGAAATATGTAAAATAAAGGTAAGAAATAAAACTAGAAAAACCACAGTAGCCAAAAGGGAAAAAAGATTAAAAGCATAAGAAGAAGAAAAACATTGTCCGAGAAGGGCAAATCGGAATAAATTTTTGAATCGGAATAATCCATGCGGTATGGAGAGGTGGCGAGGCACTAAAGTCGTTAACAAGGGAATCAGCATTCATATGAATAAAACAAGATTCCAGAGCAACAAGATTAACTGATGTGACTTGGGTGGAAATAGTTTTGGTATGGTTGAAATCAAATTTATGCCCAAGATTCCAACGAAGTGGAGAAAAAATTGATGATTTTTCGAATTTTTTATATCGGATACATCTATTGTGTTCATTAAGTCGAAATTTTAAGGCCTCAATTAAAATTCACATTCCGCTTTATTTTCTAATAACATTAACATTCATAATTATTCTATCTATTGATAGACAAAACAAAGAATTTTAATATAAGAAGAGTTAAATTTGAACAATCAAATTTTTTAATTAGAAATAAAAATACCTGCATCAAGGAAATGCAACGAATCAATTTGTTTTAATTTTTTCCATCAGCTATTAACAACGAACGAAGAAAAACGAAAAATTCATAATAATGGATGTAGACTTAGGTACTTTATTTAACATCGCACCAGAGCTGCACAATGGGCTATTGGCGACGGTCGGGGAAATATCCCTAAGGATGATCCGAAGACATGCCAACGTAGTTTTTATCCTCTGGAGAAGGGATGGCTCTCCTGCTTTGGTAGCCCGATGACCTGGACGTAAATTCGAGCACTTTACGGTAGAACAGTTTAACGAAGACCGATACCACGCACCTTCGGTCACTACGCACGCTGATCAAAGTGGTCACACACCCGCTTAATGACTACAACCAGTGATGCTTGACTTCGGTGTTCTACTGGGATCCGGGTCTTTACGATCCGTCCATTACGGGACAATGGACGTAGAGAGGACACGAATATGGTTTTGAGTGAGGTATATGCTTTTTCATAGTTTTATTACTTATAGCAAATGAATTTACAGCTTACACTTTTAGTTTTTTAAATATGTGAGAAAATTATAATAATATATTTACTTTAATTGAGATATTTATAGCATGGATTTAAACATGTGCCACATTCGTATTATTTTCGTAACATTTACATAAATAATGTTTTATTACAGTCATTCGCCTATTTTTATCCTTTAGGTTTACAAAAATCTCGTAAGATTCCAAAAAAATTATACATATTACGAGATTAAAAATAACTCCTATAGCAGAATAAATGAACTTTTATTAAAAAAATTTCTCTGCTTTGGAGATCAGCATCAATGTATTTAGATTTAGATTGATTCTACTTAAAAATTACCTACTTTTCATGACAAGGAGCTGAACCTCAAAACTCTTAAGTTCTAGTTTCAGGACTTTAATCTCCTTTTCAATCGGATAAAAAAAAATGTTTCAGTTGGTTAGGGAAAGTACTTAAAAATGTATAGCATAAAGATTCATTGAATTGAACACATGATATCAAATACATCTTCAAGACGTAATTATTATTCCTCCCTCATTTGAGATAGCACTCGAAAATTGAATGGCAATATGTATTTATTTCCTTAAGAATTATTTTGATCAAAATTTTTCTCTCCTCCAAGTAGATTATTACAAAAATGAATTATTTAGTAGAGTGTGTTTATAGACGAGAGAATAAATTATAGATTTTAAAAAAAATATAGTTATGTATACTTATTGTTTTTTTCGTATTCCGTTATTTCTTTCCATTACAAGTTTAAAAAGTTTGCATTTAATCTATCAACTGCATTTCCAAGTTAAAACTGACAAATTTACGTTTAAAGAAATTACCGATATTCAAAAAAATAGGCACATATATTTACGAATAACAAAAACATGGTAAGATAGAATGATACTTGATTTTAATCGAGAATAGATGCTGTATTATTATGTCAAAAATCAACACAAGTACGAGTTTATGGCAATAAACAAAAACAAAAAATAAAATATTTATGAAAATTGAATAAGACCCTTTCCGTTGATTAAATTCAAAACAAATAAATTAATAATTTATTTATTTTTTTTTGGAAAAAAAAAATAAAAATCCCTTCTTTAATTTTTTGAATCCATCAAAGAAATATTTTATTTGAATCTGCTGGAGAATTTGATGTTATTTTTAACACGAACTGATAAATCAAACAACAATACAAAACTGAGACTAAGAAGAGGGGAGGGGACACGTCAGCTTTGGAGATAAGCAAACTCTAAGGAGCAGCATGCAAGCTTTGAGAACACACATTGGTTAAAAATTTCAAAGTTTAATACAAGACCTTGCAAATCTTGCTGGCGAGGGTTTGTCCCCTCCCCATGTGTGTCAATCCCATTAAAATATTATGATAGTATAAAGTGTTTCTCAAAAATTCAACAGAGAATTTGTTTAGCTAGTAGATTTAGTCCCAACTAAAAACATTTCCTAAATTGAAAAAACATATTAATGATAAATAAAGCATAGACAAAATGAGATACATTGGACATCAATATTGGAATCATACACTCTTCCAAGTTTGAAGGAGCTTCAAAAAGGTGTCCCAATACTGGGTAAATTCTTTATTTCACTCGATTGAACGATACTATTATAAGATTCATTTGAAAGTAAGCGCGATTTTTCAAACAAAGCGAGCATAAATCAAGAGTAAATAAAAATAGGTGTACGATTCTTTAATTACAATTTTATTTCCTCTTGTTAGTCATATAACAAAATATATCAGTTTGGAAATTTAAATCCCACAAGTCCAATACTTAAAAAGGTGGTTTTATCAACAGTAATTAAAAAATTTCTTTATATCCAGAATGAAAATTGTTATATTTGATTTAAATTCTTTTAACAATGCTTGCTCTGGATTAAAATAAATGTATTAAGCAAATAAATTAAGCAACGGCGAAATATCGTGAAATTGCTCAATGGAAGCTTCGCATTATTGGAATTTGACCCGACTTTAATCAGAATGACCAATATGATTTTACTTAGTATTGGTCATGAATGTTTCTTAACAACATTTAAGTTCTTACTTTTACTCAGTTATATTAAATTTCGTTCTAGTAAACTTTTCAACCAATTTAATAAAGAAACAGCTATTATTTTTAACAGCTATTATTATAGAACTATTTTTTATTTATATAAATGTTAGTACTGTGACCTGCATGAGCACAGAGCAGAATTCGTGTAGATCAGTTATTGCAGGGGATTCGAACCTGGTTACCTCAGAATGCCATGAATGAGTCGGCAATAATTATAATTTTACAAAATTTTAATTTACTTAACGTATTATCTGTTTCTGGGGGAAACTCATGCAATCGAAATTTTGTCCCACTTCCTAATAATGTTCAAATTTTAACTATGCCAAGTGAAAAGACATGCAAAGTTTAGAGCCAATCAAAGTTTCGACTACCTTACAACATAAAAAAAACAAATGGACACAAAATTGAAATAAGAAAAAAATATTAAAAAAATAAAATAAAAGAAATTCTTCTTTTTTTTTTACTTTTTTTTTAAGTAGAGTAAAACAAAGAAAATTTTGTTTTTGCCACATCTAAAAGGTAAAGTGCATCATTTTCTCAATTAAAATCTCTGATCAGAATTATTATTTCCTTCGTTTTTTTGTTTTTAATGAAATAAAAACAAAATTATTTTCTTTTTTTTAAAGTCAACTTGAAAAACATAGTTTTCGAAGACCTTTTTTTATTTTAAATCGTTTTACTGCACGCGCTTAAAGTTTTTAACTAATTCACTTTACTGAAAAGCTATATTAGTAAAGGGGCCTACTTTATTTTTTGTTTTGGAATAAAATAAAATCTTCCACTTATCATATTCTCACTGAAGCATTACGAACGAGGAAAAACCAAAAACACTTCTTCTCTACAGTGCCCACGTGACCTTTTCTGTATATCATGAAGATTAAGAATGAGAATATTCGACAGGATGGTTTTTATTATCCATTTCCTAAGTATTCAAATAAGACGTTTATTTGAAATTTTTATTTCATAAAATTCACCTTTGATGCAGTAGTTGGGTACGAACAGTCGTAGCGTTACCAACATTGGGCCAATCGTGACGCATGCAAATCAGGCTTTTCGGCTCGGTAATGAAACTCCTCATCCAAGAAACAATGACAAACTACTATTTCGAGGGCAAATTTAAGTTTATTTCAATGAAATATTACTAAGCCTATTTTTTGTAATTATTTAAACCCTTACAATTTTTTTTAAATAAAAGAAACAAATATTTACATCATAATAAAATAATTTTAGAGGTACATTAGTATTTCGATGCTCACCGAGAAAAAAAGTTGCGTCAAAGCTACCAGGACATGGTATAAAAGGTTCTGTATTTATGGTTCTATGGGAACAGCAAAAGCTCGGTAATTTCTTACCCAAGTGCTTTCGGTAATGCTTTTGGTAAACTAAATAATAAAATATGGTTTTGTAGTACATGCTAAAATTTGGAATTTTATCATGATAGTATAGAGCAGGGGTGGCCAACCTGCGGCTCGCGGCTCTTTGAAGGATTATTTGTGGCTCTCGATAAATGTACCGGGGTTCCCTTTTCATTTTTGTGCTATTATATTTTTAAAAATTATTATCGTTCCGAATGCGTTTTAAAATGTCTTTTAAATTACTGAGAACAAGTATAAAAGACTAAGTGCAACGTTGTTCAATTCAAGGTGAGTTTTTCATTTCCAATGTAATTATGACACAAAAAGCATCTGGAGAATTAGAATTAATAAGGAAGCAAGAAGATCGCTCTACAATAAAAATATAAGCCGATGTCGATTACTGAATTTTGGAAATTTGTACCAGAATCGAAGTATCCTGAATTAAAAAAATCTGCTTGTCGAATTATTTCAATATTCAGAACAACGTACTTATTTGAATCATTTTATTCCACTTTAAAATTCGTGAAATCCAAATTTCACGAATTTTAACCAGATTAACCAGATCAGTATTAACTAGCCAGCATCTCAACGAATTACTGTCGCATGCAAGAAGTGCTGTCACCAATTATTCACCAAATTTTAAAGAATTATCAAGAGAAGTAAAATAAATGTGTTTAATTTTTAATATTTAAGTTCAATACACATATTTGGTACTTTTACTTATATGTTTTCACTAAATATAATTTATGCAAAAAGAAAATTTAATACCTTTTAAATAGGTATTTAATTGCGGCTCGCGAAAAATTTCAAATTTTGAAAAATGGCTCGACTATCAAGGAGCTTGGCCACCTCTGGTATAGAGAAAGACATAAAAGCCTTTTATTCTGTTAAATTTACTTTTCAGTTTTGTAATTTTTATTAAATTTATCTTTGAAAGGTCCAAAAAAAAAATCACTCCAAAGTGTGATTAACTGCAGAAGTTCCGGATCCCTTATGTAGATAGTACCATTTTCTCTGGTATACTCAGGAAAATTTCATTTCATTTCAATCATTTAAAACTAATGGAAATTAAAACGTGCTTTAAACGTGACCCATAGATATTGCAGTTTTTCTTGGTAGACTCAAGAATATATCTGTTCATATAAAGCTGATTAGAAATAATTTTTTAAATGGTATTTATAAATATTGCAGTTTTATCTGGGAGACTCGAGAATATACCTGTTGGTCTAAAGCTAATTGGAAGTATTCCATAAATATGGCCTACAAATATTGCAGCTTTTACGGTGAACTCAGGAATAAACTAGTTCACCTAATACTAATTAAAAATAATTCTTTAAATATGGCTCACAGACATTGCAGTTTTCTGTGGTAGACTCTGGGGATATACTTGTTGATCTAAAGCTAATTGGAAATATTCCATAAAGCTGGCCTACAAATATTGCAGTTTTTCTAGTAGACTCAAGAATAAACTTGCTCACCTTAAATCAAATAGAATTCATTCTTTAAGTGTGGCTTATAGATATTGCAGTTTTTCCTAGCAGACTCAGGAATATGCTTGTTCATCTAAAACAAATTAGAAATCATTCCTCAGTTGTGGCTTATATCCCTATAACACTAATCTAATTCTTTGAGAGAATATCGTTGATGAGGTGGCTTTTCAGGAGATCCGCTTGAAGAAGTAAACAAAGGGATAATTCTTGCAGAGATTCATTGAGGCATTCAGGGTTCGAAATTGGTATAGTTATACTTATTGCCGATAGTCATCTTTGATGAATCCAACCATGGTGAACTTTAAATGGTTTTATGGTTTTATGGTTTAAATGGTTTTATGGTTTTGTAAACTTTATGGTTGGCGCGTGAGCGCTTAGGAAGAATTTTTGTGTCCTTTGGAATGTGAAAGGGAAGCGTCAGACGCATTTATTTCAATTCATGATTATGGACGGAAATGAACTAATATATCTAAGGTTAAGTGATTGAAGAAATTGTTTCATATTTGTTGGAATAATCTTTAAATTTACATGAAAATTTAATGAATATTCCATAAACAATGGTTAGTTTTTCAGCTTGTATTTCAGTTGTTGGTATTTCATTTTTTCTTATTGGTTGGAATAACATTTAAATTTACATGAAATTTGATAAACAATGGCTAGTTTCTCAGTTTGTATTTCAGTTCTTGGTATTTCATTTATGGTTGCTGTCTTTTAACGTTAAAATAAAGTAAAAATTTTATTCCTATTTTCTGTCCAATATAAATGTCCTCTGTCAGACAATAGATTTTTTTTAAATTTTGCTAATATTAGAAATTTCTGAAACAAGCACGAAAATAATGAAATATTACTTTATTAATATTTTCCGTACAAAATAATTATTTTATTTGTATTTTATGGCCAATAATCAATTAAAGTTGCTCTGAACGTATTAAAACATGTCATTAGGTCGCATGAATCTGATCAAAATGTCTTAAATTCCTTAAGCGCATCAACGCGTACAAAATATAGACTTAAAACGTCAACATATAAATAATAATTAAAATATTGAAGCAGATTGAATTTTTACCCGAAATATAATTTTAACTGAAAATGGAAAATATCATTTTTAAATCTATTTTTTCTTTTCATTTTAAGCCATTAATTTTATATTTCTAAAATATTCGCTAAAAGTAATTAATTTAAGACAATGTGCATGTTCCTTAAATTACTTTTATTACTTAAATTACTTTTAAAATATATCTTTAATTTACCATGTTAAAAAATTTGCTTGAAATATTTGCTAAATTAGACTGAAAGCATACGCACTCATTTTTTTCGTATTTTATTTATTTCAGTTTAAAAAAATTTTTATTCACGGCTCTTGCCGATTTCAAACGAAAAATGTACCATAAGATTAAGAAACTTAAGGGAGATATAAAGTTACACTTTTTCTAGAATTACTTTAAATTTGTAAACAGAAATGTTTCAAAAGTTTTTATTAATTTAGTAACGAAAAATCTTGACTAAAATGTGTATATGATATGCTCTGACCTAAATAATAATGAAAAACTACTTTGTTCGAAATATTCATTGATAAAATAAGTAATACATTTGAAAAGTGTATTTAGCTGATTTTTTA
This sequence comes from Parasteatoda lunata, assembly GCA_949128135.1. NCBI lineage: Eukaryota > Metazoa > Arthropoda > Arachnida > Araneae > Theridiidae > Parasteatoda > Parasteatoda lunata. The sequence continues at coordinate 62,871,496 of OX421970.1, forward strand.
AAAATCACTGAATTACATTAGGATTCGTTTTACTGTCAATTAATTCTTTTATCATCAGCTTCGAACATCAATATGTATAATATCAGATGAAGTCGTTGCTAAATAACAGTTTGCTAAAGTAATCGTGATAACTTAAAAATGAAGTAGGTAATTTTGCCATTTTAGCTTTTGACGTAATTTAAAATTAGCCAACATTCAAAACTGCCGATTTCGTCACTCTTTAGAATTAATATTATTACAAAACATATGTTTTATAAGAAAAACATGATAGTTTTAATAATATTTAAAAATGGTTGCTTTTTCATTTATAGGTTTTTGATAATTTTTTTAACAATGGAATTAAGTTTTCTTGATGCAAACCACTATTTTTTTAAACGAATGTTGCACTACACTTTTATTATAATGATTACATTTTTATTTATAATGATTTTAATCAATTACATTATTTTTACGAGGTAGCTGTGCTAATTTATTAGAGAAAAAAATCTATTAAATGTTTAAATATATTTTAAATTAACATTTTTTTTTTTAATTTTCAGAAAAAAAAAAATTTTTTAAAATTTCTTCCTTCTAAAAATAATAAGAAACATGGAAACTAAACTGAAAAAAAAAATTGTAGCTAAAATTGGATAAAATTCATCTTATAACAATTAAATGCATGGCGACTGAGCTAAAATCTATTGTAATTATTTTTCTTATCAAAAATCTGTACAAAAATATTTTATTAATATTTTCTAAGCCAAATTATCGAAGAAAATAAAATTAGATGTAGATAATGCTGTAAGTTTAGGAGAAAACTTTCCTTTTTTAAGCCACACTTTTTACTATTTTGAAACGAAAGTTTGTCATGCAGGAATTAAACACCTGCATCAAAGTAAATAAAATTCATGTCCTGTTGCATCGTTCATCTGTCATTCTATCATGCAATGAACAGTGTTACTCTGGTGTTTGTGGGAGGCCCTTGAGCGATAGAGAATGACGTCATAAAAATCTCAGTAAACAGGTGATGAGGCCGAGTTAGACCTGTTTGGTTTCCCGCGACAATTCACAAGGATGAGGAAAAAATGAGCTATACTATTCTCGCCAGGGAAAAAAAAAAAGATCATAAGAGAAACTAGATCCATTGTGTTGGTCGAACCGACAAAGAAGAGACGCTTACATTCCCTTTTTGATTTCTCATATGAAAACGATTCAGGGGCAAGGGCAGACGATATTTTTAAAAACTTCAAATTATGATTAATTTATTCTACTGAGAAGTGAACTGAAGTTAAAAAACAATGAAGCGTGAAGATAAAAACAAAAAGAAGCGAAAAGTAAACGATAAAAAAGAAAAATTGAAAATCGTTTGAATATATTTACCACGTTTATGGCAACATTTTAAAAATTCCGTAAAATGGTGAATAATGACTGCGTCGTACGTCACGGATGGATGTAGATATTAATGAATGACTGCTCGCAAGAAGAAAAAAAAAAAATTCACTTGTATTTTTCGTTCACTTTTCAAACATAATTCCTGCCGGTACGTGAACTACATGAAAATGAATGTTCTATCAGATACTGAAAAATAATGCTGGGAAAATTGTATCGTCTTAAAAGGTATTTTTTATTATTTTTATTTTAAGAATTTTAATATGAAACTGCAAACATGAATGAATACAATGAGATACTTAAGCTCATCTTTGTAATGTGCTTTTACCAATGCAATGCTCAAATAACTATTTCATATATTTCGATTAAAATTACGTAATTCTAATTATTTATAAATGTTTCTCTGAGAGCGACTTATAAATGCCATCTCCTATAATAAAATGTCGGAAAAATATGTACTTAGATATTTTTTAATAAATAAGATAAATTTAACTTCGAAATTTAAAACAATTTATAAATTATTTGTGAAAAATAACTTGCAACCGAAAAAGTATTCTGTCATGCCAAAAGTATTCTGATGTATCAATATATATATATAATTCTTTTTAAGATAAGTAACTTTATTTGATGGGAAAACAAAAAATTTGTTTTTTTCCTAAACACTATATGAAAAAACACTGGGTCCTGGAAACTGTTTCTTAATTTTCAAAAGCTTATAGGTTAAGAAAATGGTAAAAGTTAATTTAATAAATTTCTTACATAACATATGAATGAAACATAATTAATGAAATTTTAAAATATTTTAATATGCTTCTAACTTGAATGAAAAACGCATTAGCTTTACTATAATTTAACAATAGGAGACAACAGAATTGATTAAAAAAAAGTTGATAAAAGTATTTATTTTGGATCTATAACTTTATGTGCTACAAATTTATTTAGACTTCATAGTATTGTTCTTAATTTAAACTTGTACCCATAGTTTATACTTATAAACTTCATATGTTTACTTTTAATTTATAGTTAGTGCATAGTGTAGAAACTAGTTTTGATAAATTTCTAGTGCAAAATATAAATGATGCATGATTGACTAAATAACAAATTAACTAATTTAACCTATTTCTTGCCTTAAATAGAAATGCTCTAGTTTTCTCAAGCTTTAAAATTCGGAAATAGTCTTCATTTAATCAAAAAAGTACACCAAAGTATTCATTTTTAATCTATAAGTTTATATATTGTAAGTTTATGGTACTTTAAGTTTATTTATAAATTTTAATTTTTTGTTTTCATGTACTTTGGATGACTTTATTTTATTTTTAATTTCTAAGTTTAATTGTTGCGCAAAATATGAAAGCTAATAGATTTCTTAGGAAAAGATGAATGAAACATGATTTATAAAATTACAAATAAAATACTTTATTAGACTTCTTACATTAAATATAAATACATACTTTAGTTTTCTGATAATTTAATATTTAATTTGTTCGAAGATAATTTAATATTTAATAAGTTCATAAAAGTATTTATTCTCAATCTATAAATTTATATGTTTTCATCACTTTGAATTTTACTTATACGTTTTACTTTATACTAATATAAACTTTGCGTTGTGCAAAGTGCGAAAGCTGACTTAGATAAATTTTTCAGAAAAAATGAATGAAACATGATTAATAAAAAGTATAGCATATTTCTGACAATAAATAGAAATGAATAAGTTTTCCCATGCTTTAATGTTAGAATCATCGGCTTTAATTGATTCAAAAAAGCTTGTAAAAGTATTAATTTTTAAACAAATTGTATTTTAATACAAATTTTTACCTTAAACACTTAGCAGCGTTCAGTTCCAAATTAATGAACAACTAATTCAGTTCCAAATAATGTTAATTTTCCGAATTAATGAGAACTGTGAACCAAAGCTCGATAACACCAAGCTTCCAAGCATTAATTTTTAACCAAATTGTTTGTATTACAATTTAAATTTTTACTTTGAATACTTAGCAAAATTTGGTAATTATCTTCTAAATTTATTAAAAAGTTGGACCAAAGCTCCAAGCATTAATTTTTTGACTTAAAGTAAAAATCATGTTGATAATTATTGAAGTTAATAACATTTATATTCGTATTGTTTATAGCATTCAGGTTTATAATTAATTTAATTATTAAAAGTTCATAATTAATTACTAAAGGTTTATAATTATTAAAAGTTTATAATTAATTTAATTTGAATGAAAAAGTGCCAAGAGACCGCTTTATTATTTATTGCGTATAGTTCAAAAAATCTTAGAAAAAAATTAATTAAATATTAATTATAATGAAAATTGTTTAGATGACTTTTGAGATAAATATAATTTCACAAGGGAAAAAAATCTGGAAAAGTTACCGTGCTGTATGATAATGACATTCCAATTAAAAAAACCGTAATTCTGTTTAATAAAGCAAAAATTTACGGTATTTAAACAATTTATTTGGGGAATTTTTCATTCATAAGATAGCGGTTTATCGGAAATTTTGGTTTTCAAAATTTTAATTATTATTACCACACATTTAATGAAAACACGAAGTGAAAAAACAAATTTAACCAAATAAATAATTTCTTATGACATGCTCTAAGGTACCATTCAATACCTAATTTTACTACATACCTAATTTTATCACATACTTAATTATTAATTTTATTGAAATCAATACCAAAGCATTTCAATATAAATTACTGAGAGTTTTGGTATTCCCAGACATGTTTGGTATTCCCATATTCTGGTAGTTTTGATAACACTTTTTTCTTAATGCAGAAAGTAAATAAGGAGGTTTATAAAAGAATTTGTAATGTAAAAATAAAATATATTTATCCATTTTGTTTTTAAAATCCCAAGTGCTAGTGTAAATCCCAAGTACTAGTGTAGTTTTTAAAATCCCAAGTACTAAGTAGTGCATGGCCAGAAAAAAATTTCAAATACGAAATTTTCTCACTACGAATTTTTGCTCTGTACCATTTGGCTTACTTTTCTCGACACTATGACCATTTTCTTATGAATTTCTAAAACAAGAAATAAAATTTTAATGCGTTACAAGCATTATCTGCGGGAAGATAATAATAATTTTCTGACAAAATTAATTAATAAATGAATAATAATAAGTCTTTACTGAAATTAAAAACGTCAGTGAATAAAAGTTTATGCATTTCTCAGAATAAATAAATACATAAATTTTGGCAGCCAAAATTCAAATCTTTAAGAGTGTATACTGATGCTCTAAAATTAGAAAGTTTTCTAAAAACATTTTTGAAATAAAACGTCGCAAAAATACTTTGATGATAGTTTAGTTCACAAATAAATGTTAATTATTTTTTTAAGGTACGTTAGGCATTTTTTAATGTAAGGTGTACTTGTTAGGTTACTTGTATATAGAAAAAAAAATTTCAAACAATTTCATTCATAGCAATTCTTGAGATAAGTATTTTAAAACCACTGTAATATTTTTTTATACATTATTATTATTTTGAATGAAGTAAGAGTATTTTATTAATAAAATCTTTTAGATAAAGATTCAATTTATGAAAAAAAAATTAAGCAATTAAAAGATTAAACTTATCTGCTTTTATGCGAAAATTACAGGATTGGAGCAATTTTAAGTAACATAAATATATTTTTCATTAAAATTACATTTCGTTAGTTTAAATTAAAAATAGAAACAATGCTAAACAAAAATTTTTGGAATTATTAGAAAATTTGATTAATTCTTATTAGATTCCAAAGTTAACTTTATTAACTTTTCCAGTTTTCAATTTAACAATTACATAAAATGCATTCACTTTCAGCGTTTTATTTTCGTTCATGATTTTTGATAAACTGTTCATATATATATATATATATATATATATATATATATATATATATATATATATATATATATATATATATATATATATATATATATATATATTTTAAATGATAAGATTTAGATACATTTACAAGAGACCATTGAAAAAAAATTGCGCTGTTGGCTATTAAATATTAAAATGGAATTAAAATAGAATTAAAAAAAGAGTTTCATTATTACAAATTTATTACTTAATTGTAATAAAATTATGTAATTATGGTTGAAACTGGAGAAAATCAAAATTTAATTATAAATTAATGACTTAATTACTTCCATTTCGTCATGAATCAAAATTAAGATATGATTTTGAATTTGACCAAAATACTCTTTTTAAATTTTTTTTCATATAAATCAGTAAAGTTGAATTAATTGAAAAAAAAAACTTGATAAATAATAATGCAATTCTAAATATTTCCTTAATACTAACTCTAATATTCCTTAATACAATTTTATATATTTCCTTAATACTATCTCGTGTAGTATTTTGTACAAAAATAACAAAATAACATTTTTATCGTCTTAGAAAGAGCTATGAATGGTAATGTATCGAAATCGATTATAAGTAAACCTAACAAATAAAACAATTAGTTTTTGCAGACATACACAAAGGCAAACATTATTAAAAATAATAAAATAAAAAATACGTGTACACTTAATTCAAAAATTATGTTGTGCGTCTGTTAAAATTTGTTAAAGACTTAGACATAACATAATATCAAAGCTGCGTATAATTTTAGCGATTCCATAGCTTCTTTTATCGATACAGAGTTCGATGCGATTTTTTTAAAACAAAGTGCATAAATACACATATTAGTGCATAAATACCTTAGAGTGTACAATTAATGTGTATAATTATTATTAAAGAATTACCATGCAAATTGTCGTTCTTCTCAAGTAATGTGAGATTTCGTTTTTTTTTAAAGTTACTCTTTAAATAACTTAGAACTTCTGTCTAATTCTTGATATCTAACCTAACTTGTCTCCATCTAGGTAGCTTTTTAAGTATTTGGATACCTTAAAACAATGCTTTAAAACTATCAAAATAGTCTCTTTCTTTGTAGTTTGGAATATAAATACTTTGTAGTTTATAACAGAAATGTATCAATGTAAAGAGAGAATGTTTAAACAATTTGGGTTCGTGGCTCAAACATTTTGGGTCAACAATTTCATTTCGTATGAAAAAAATAATTTCTGTATAAAAGTTTTTTTTCTGCCTAACATTGAAAAACGAAAGCTCTAAACAGAATAAAAACACACTTTTATCTCCAATTTCTAAAACAATCACACTGATTTTGGTTTGGGATTAAGAATAAGAATTTTTAGAAACAAATCAACGTATGAGTTCCTCCCTATTTTATGAGACGATAATAGAGGTTTGGGAATTAGTAGGGATTACTTGGTAGCATACAATCGAATGAAACTTACAATGAAAGTCTAAAATCAGTCAGCGGAACACGAAGAAGGTATGTGTCCTTCGAAGTATTGTTCTTCACCCCATAGTCTCACGATCTTTGGTATATTTGCGACCTTTGGTCCCAAGAATCCATTAAGGTTTGTGACAACAGTTTATCAAGGGTTGTGAACCATAAAAATCTCAGTGAGCTTTTGTTATAATTACTACGAAGAAGAGTATAACATATTTTAATGCAGTAGGGAGGGCTGTTTCCAAGAAGATTATCGGTTCATTAAATACGTCGTCATGACTGTCACATTTGTTCTCAAGTGCAGGATTCTTTTCTTAACAATCGTATTTTTTTTCTATTATCTTCTTCAGTTAGATTTTGTATACTGCTGTATATTAAAGAGCTAAAAAAAATTGAAGTACTAGCAATATTTGACATCACAAGTAAATGATTTTTAAAGCTTACGGAGAAAAAAAATTCTGGTTCAATTACCGCACTGTATGGTAATGATAAAAGAAACGAAACCCTCATTCCGTCGGAAAAAAACCGTAATTCGGTTTAATAAAACCAAATTATGTGGTATTTAAACCATTCCTTTGCTAATTTTTCCATTCATATAGTAACGGCTGACCGGAAATTGTTATTTTCAAAATTATAGTTCCTATGACCACAGATCTAGCAAAAGAAAAAAAAAAGTATGTTTAACTAAATAAACAGTTTTTCTGCCTTGCCCTAAGGTTTCCTTATGAAATTACCAAATTTAACCACATTTTCTAAATTTTATAACGCATTATAAAACCATATTTTATCGTTAATTTTACCAAAATCATTACCAAAGACCTTGGGTAAGAATTAATGAGCTTCTTGGTGTTTCCATAGAGCGAGAAATGCGGTAAATTTTACCATAGTCAGGTAGTTTTAATCATGCTTTCTTTTAAGTGCAATAAAGGAAAAGTAAGATGTCGTCATCTTTTGTGACCTACAGATATTTAACAGTTTCACCGATAAATTTGCCGCTGACATTGCTTTTTATTTCCTGGCCTGTTTCTCTTTAGGTATTTGAAAAGCTATAGAAATTGTGATATTCCTCCTCATAACTTACTGTTTTTATAACGCCACTGACAAAGCAACTTACTATCTGTCATGTGTTTATTTAGAAAGTTACAGAAGTTGAGTCATTCTTTAGTTTTATTATTCCTCAGACATCGTGTTTTATTTATTAAGCCCATGCCACTAATATATTTTCTTACTGTCTGCACCGAGAAAAAAAGTTTAGTCAAAGCTACGAGAATAGAGAAAAATTTTAATATGTTTCTGACTCTATGGGAAACGCAAAAAATCGGTAATTTTTACCGAAGCGCTTTGGAAATTATTATATATTTTTTTAAATTAACAATAAAATATAGTTTTATATTATGTGACAAAATTTTGTAATTTTATTAGGATACCCAAGAGCATGGCAAAAATTCATTTATTCTGCTAAATTTACTGCACGGTTTTTTTTTCTGAAAGAAATTACCAAATGAATGGTTTAAATACAGAATATTTAGGTTATATTAACTTTAAAAAAAAATTTTTTCCTTACGAAAAATGTCATTACCATTAAGTATTTCTCCGTGTAATCTGTAATAAAGTATTTTTTGATTTCTCGTGACTTAATATTTTTCCCAAGATAAACGTCTCAATGCGGGGCAAAAAATCTGATATACCCTGATTTTTGCAGTAATAGTTACTGTATTATCATTTAATCACTCTAATTAAATAAATATTTTTGTGAAATATACGGTATAATATTTTACGGATTTTAAGGTAAAAACGGATTTTACTTGAAATGCACCCAAAGTGCCGGTACTTTATACCGTAATTTGATCCGAAATTATTTACATTGTAGGATCTCTGTGATATATATCTTTGCATCAAACTACGTCGACCACTATTTTTTAAATAAAATTTTTGTGAAAAATATTGTTATTTTGGGTTGTTAAAAGATGTGTTAGAAATTTTAGTAATGCAGTTAAAATGAAGTTTTAGGTTTTTTTTGCTTCAAAAGTTTATGTTATTTTTAAAATATATTAAATTGCTAATCATTTGAAAAAAATACCAAGAGGGAAAAAGATGATAAAATTTACTGGTCTCATTGATAACGATGCCATTTAGAGGGAGAAAAATTCAAAATCGATATCTTTGAATAGAGCCTAAAATGCCCCTAAGTATTTATGAAAAGATGTATGCCTGTTTAAAAATATTGGGTGTACAAAGTGTTCATGAAAGTAAGAAATTCATAGCAATATGATACATCCTATTTTAAATTGTTCGATCTCTTAATGCTTGCAATAGTATTTTGAAAGTAAAACTACACCAGATTTGGCGATCTTAATCCCATTGAGATTGAATACATCTTGATGATGATCTAAATACTCGGTTTGTTATGGTGATATGTTTACACCTTCTTATTCCACTTTCTTTTGTAACTGATGCATATTATCGTAGAATCAGAAATACTTTCTTTTAGACTCAAAGATTATCATTGCATTTTTTAAAGCATGATAAAAGTTTTAGTGGAGTGGAACAAATACTGCTTAATATCACCTTTCGGATGAGGAGGATTTTATCCACTCCAACGCATTTTCCGAATACAAAAACGAATGATGTCCCCTTTTGTATGGTTCTATAAAGGTAGATGAATAATTATAAAAGAAAAAAAAATGCAAATTGCATTTTTGAAGTTGACTAAAGGATGAAGTAAGTTAAAAATTAAAAATAGGAGAAAATAATTTTTAGGTTCGTCACACTAAATATGAAGAACCTATCGTAGGACGCATCAATTGTGATAGCCTTGAGATGGATTTTCAGTGATGATAAAAATTTATTACGAAAGTGATGCGATCAGGAAATGATTGAATCGAATCTTCACGTGCTAGGACAAAAGGATTGACCTCAAATATGCTAATAAGTTTGTTTTTTTTCTTTTTTGACGGATCCGAATTTTTGACCCTTAAAATATTAGGGGTAACTGCTATGTGGAAAATATATTCCCAATAGTTTGGTCCTCTTAATGTTAATTTTACTGAATTTTTTATCTTCATACAATTATGAAATTCGTTTATCCAAAGATCGAATTTTAAATATCTGACTTCCTTAAAATTCAATTTCTCAGGAACTATTCGGTCAATTTCGTTAAGTTTTGTGTTTTGCCTTGTAAAATTATATTCTTTAAAATGATGCAAAAATTTGTCTTTCCAGCAAATCGAAATTTTTTCGACTATTATTAAATATAAAAAAATAAATAAATAATAATTAAAAATCATTTTTTACAAGGGATTATTTTGGGATAAACAAATAGTACAATTGGGTGCAAAATTTTTCAATTCGTTTGAAAAGTTCTTTAGATACTGTGAAATACGCAAAAAGTAACATAATTAACCCTTTTTATCTCATCGCCTCAGATTTGAAGAAAAAAAATTGCAAAAAATCATTTTAAACTCATAAATAATTACAAAAATTACATTATAAAAATTTTGCAGATTTTATTGGCACAAAAGTTGGATGCATCTGTACTGTGCCCAATACAAAATTACTACGGTCTCAATGTAACTAATAAATCCAAAAATTTAAGGAATTTTTTCTATTGAATTTTAAATGTTTCAGAAACCCTAATCATGTGGAGTCTTAATCACTCAAATAACTCGAATCAAATGTTAAAGCAAACTGCTTTAATACGTGAGAAATCATTTTACTTGGAATTCTCATTTTTATAAAAATTTTGCCCGAAACTAAATACAAAAATTATGTTTGTATAATTCCTAATTACTTTTTTTATGGTTGCAATTTAAACTATGAAACATTTTATTTTGCTGATTTTAAAACTTAGTATATACCTCATTTTTTACCCTGCTGCAAGACCGAAAACTTTTATAACAGCACATTTGTTTTTCAGTTTTTGTCAAAGAAAGGCGCTTTAATTTCATGAAGCATTTATAAAGAACTTTCTGAAAAACAATAACAAGTCACAAGAAAAAAAAAATCGTTTCATTGTTTTAATATTTTAGAATTTAGAATTTTTATTCATGCTCTGACATTGAATGGAAATTAAATCTTAAATTGGAAAATTTTCATGAGTCATTTTTAAAGTTAAGTTGAGAGACTAATTACCTAATAATAGCACTAGTTTAAAGATATTTTTATTTTTCATCAGTTGAAATTCTTAAAACTTAATTTTACAAAAAGTATACAATAAAAAAATAACTTTACATTTAAAAAAAATTTTTGCTTAGTACATGGTTAATAAGATAAATTTCCACATTGCATACATAAAAGATGAGGCGCGTCATTGTCTCAACACTCATCACATCATGTATCAAACAATTGCTATAGAAATCACAACCCAGCATCATATTTTGAGCCTATATAAGCAGTGAATAAAATCTATACAAAGTGTATTATTGGATGACCTAAAAATAGAATCATCACCATAGATCACAATGAATTTACTTCGCCCATAGCGGTGTCCTCTCTATAATTTATATATCCAGTCTCTTCACGTTCAACCTGTTTAATTGTATTCCATTTTTGTAGACCAACCCTTCAAGGAATATTTTCTTGCTCAATAGCAGTTGTGATAAACGAAAGGTCTTTCTTTACTTGTCAGGGCTATTCAATATTATACTTGGGTGAAATACTTAGCTTCAATTTCACGTGCAGTAAAAGTTTTAATTACTTAAAAAGTACAATGAAGAGAACTCATATGTAGATTTTTATCAGTATAATAAGTTCTAATTAATGTGTCTTATTATTAGTAGGAAAAAAAGAGGTTAGTTGTGATTTTTTGTTTAGATTAGCTTGTTGGTTGTCTGGATCGTTTTTTGGTTTCTATTGTTAGTGCAGTCTTCGTTTTTTGGTAAAGGTTGTTGTCTGTGTCAGCCGTTGGGACATATTTAAAAAATTTACTAATATAATATTTTACTATTTTAAATAACTTTATTAGTTGACATATTATACTCATTTTTAAAATTAAAGCTAAAACTAGCTAAAAACTACAATAAATGTGATATTTTTTGTGAGTAAGTAGTTTTCTACCTTTCTTTTATTTGTTTCATAGATTTTAACTTTTTTTTGTAAAATTTAGTGTTTTGTTCGCTGCTTCAATCCACATTATCTGTATCTAAATTGGTACTCTTTCCACAAAATCAAAATTGCTTGACACATGTTCCGATTTATCTTGCTAGTTTCGAAATTTATATATATAAAAAAAAAGTCTAGTGAATGTTGTAAAATGTGCAACAAAATAGATATTGTCCCGATATTGAATTTGATGTGCTCTAAAGATTTTTTTCCTGCATAAGTCGAAAATTTATTATTATTTTCAAGTTGTTATCATTGATTAATTATTTAGGCTACATAAAAATGTTCTAATTGCAACTTTTTGGCAGAATTTAAATACTGCTTGTAACGAAATAATTAAAAACTGAAAAACTCTTCTACTGTTCCACTTTAAAACTAATTAAAATTGCAGCTCAAAATTATTCTTGAATGCCTCCAAAACAACTCTCTAAAAAGCTGCTGAAATATTCGGTGAAATAAAAAAATTTTATGAGTCATTTCCTTGAAAACGTTTCTTAATTGTTATCTGTTCTGAGCTCAACAGATTGTAAAAATTGATGAGGATTTAAAGTTTTCTCTAATAATTTTGCTATAATAATTGTTTTTAAAATTTTCTATTTTTCATTATCTACTGATTAAATAATTAATTTGTTTAACTTAAACGAAAAGATATAAATGCTATTATGCTATTTAAGTTCATAAGACAGCTTACGTATTTTAATCCAAAGCGAATTATTTAAATAGACCTCTCCTGTACTTCTATTACAACACTGCAAAAAGTTTTAAATACTTAAATTCCAACCAATTAAGTTTTTTTTTTTAAAAAAGTTTAATTATTCGATGCAACAGTCTTATACGATTGTTCTCATCGCACTTATGAGTTACAAAAGTTGATGAGTTACAAAAGAAAAAAAATCACGCTGAAACCTTTATATTTAATTTAAAAAATGAAATCATATAATAAAAATTAAAAAAGAAGGAAAAAAGAGCATTCAAGGTGAAATCGTAAACAAAATTATTCCAACTGAATAATTCTGCTTCAAACTATAATAATATTGTTAAAGTTAGATAGTTAAATGGAAAAAATTACCTCATCTCTAAATCCTGTAACCATGCAATCTGACTTGATTTGTGATGCGTGATGTTTGGACAAAAGATTTTTCAATAAATTACTTCGTATTACAATAAAATTAGTTTTATAACTGTAACCCATATCATTATTTTCCCAAAATCTTGTTCTAAAATTAAAACGAGACGTTTAAAATTTTATCAAGCTTATCCATCAAATAATGAATGTTTGTCATAGGGGTACTGTAAATCAAATAAATAAATAAAATACTAGCTAATAATTTTTTTTTTATTATTTGATTATGATCGTTAAGTAATTCAATATATGGTCAATACTCATTTTCTTCACTGATATAAAAGAATAATTAACTTTAAAAATTGTAAATTTAATTTCATAAGTTATTTTACAATATTGAACATATGCATTAGGTATAGTATTAAATTTACTGTAATCGGTAAAAAAAAAACTATTTCAAAATTGAACTGAGGAAAATAAGTAATTGAAATTAAAGACTAGTGGAAACTACTTTTTTTACCATGATACAAAAAAGAGCAAAAATTAATTAATAAATAAATTTTTTCAACTGAAATAAAATGACTTTTATTGAAATAATAGAAAATGAAAGTTATTAATTATTTTAAATTATTTTTTTGTTGTCATTCAAAATCACAATAGAATTGTTTTATTGCTTTCAGTAATTCCTTCAAAATAAAAAGGAAAAAGATAAATATTTCAAAAAAGAACTATTGTTTAAATGTAGGTCACATTGTTAATGAAAAATTTTCCAATTTTAATCACCTGAATACTCTTGATTGTTTTTTTAAAAAAAATAATTAAAGAATAAACTAAATTTCTTAGTTTTCAATTTTGAGAGATAATTTTGTATTTCGAAACGATTTCTCATTTCATTTTAATTTATTACTTCTAGGTTTACAGTACCAAAAACAACAAATGCATTCAACGAACTTCAGAAAAATCTTTCGCCTCATGTGTATCGAAGCGCAGATGAAAGAACAAAAAGAAGAATGAAATAAGAAAAGAAAAAAATTAGAAAGAGAAGCTTCTCCTATCGAATTATTTAGAGAAAAATCAGCACTCCTCACTTCCCGTCTCCTACTAAAAAACACAACCAACACTTTTTTTTCGATCTCAAACTCAAACTTCCAACACAACCGGTTCATCCAGGTAAAGAGGAACTCCTGATTGGTTGAGAGCACTCGGTAATGGGGAAAGGTGTGACGAACTCAGTTGGGGGAGCGGCATCGAGTTCAACACATTCGACGGCAGAAGATCCCTTCCTATCGCTCGTGTGTACCACAACTTGTTTCGAATTAGTTCTGCTTTTCGTTTTGTCTTTCGGTTTCATTTTGCTGCGTTGGAATCGGAGTAAGCGCAAAATATCATTCAAAAACTCCCTCTCAGTGGAATGTTCAATACCTGGCAAAATTAATTCACGAAATTCCTTGGAATTATTGGAAACAATAACAAATTTTCAAAATAATGATGACGCAACGAATCACTTGACCTACACCGGTTCTGCTCACCAAATAGAACCGCGCCTACGCCGGTCAAACATTGCCGATGATAACGGTAATGGTGTGTCCCCGTTAAACGACGTGCCGGTTGTATCCAATTTATCAGCAGAATCTACAAGTGGTATGGATACCTCAAAAGATACTCTATCCTTACAGCCGGAGTCTCAATCTGATTCATTCTTTACATGGGACAGTGGTGGAAGTAGTGGAGATTATTCTTTTGTGCATACGGCGGTAGAGCTTCCTAAGTACCCAGAAGATGCGATCACGGAAGAAGAAAGGCAGATGCTTTTGCTCTACATGCAAAGTGGACACCCTGAGATGCTGTTATCTTCCGGCCCCCCGCCAGCCATTATAACTGCTTCTGAAAATATGATCTGCGATCCCATTGCCGTGAGAGGATTTCTGGAGACCATCGTCGAAGAAACGTCCGATGATCTGCGGAGTCCGAGCGAGTGCGACGAAACATCCTTAGGATGGGGATCGTGGGATGAATCAGACGATGATCGAGTCACAGTCGTGGAAATGCAAACATCCGGAAACGCTGGTGAAAATCATTCTACCAATTTCAACTTGGTGGAAATGAGTGGATCGAATCAAGATGAAAAGCTACGTGACTGCAAAACAAATCTTGATGTGATTGGAGACACTGGCAAATCCGCCTTGGAATCGTCGCTGACAGTTTTGGATAAAATTTTTGAGGACAACCGTGTTTTTAATAATTCGAACCAATCCCTTACTCGAAGTGATAAAGAAATATGTTCCGAGTCACTGTTCCGTGAAATCAGCTCGGATAATTCTTCAGTATCTCAACTGGAAGAAAATTGTGATGTTTTGTGTGTAGACGATGCAGCAACGTCAGCTGCTAACTCAAAGGATATATTCAGTGATACAAACACAATGGATACCAATTTATTTAAAAATGAAAAACCTGATATGCAGGTAAGTTCTTTAAATTCATCTAACATGACAAAAACTGATTTTGATTCTTTGTGGATTTCCGATGTTAAAATAAACAGTCCTTTAGTTAGTCCTGATTCTTACGATAAAAATAATGATTGTGATTTAAAAACCTTAGAGACAGAAAAAGAGGGCAATCCATTTTTAAAAATGGAATTTTCTAATGAGGGTCACCTGAGAATTCAGGAGAATTCTTTAGTAACATTAGGTTCAGAGGATGATCTTTGTTTAGTACCATCATCCGTCGCAGTTGATTCAACATTTTCCGGACATAACTACGAATCACTTTGCTTCAGTGATGATTTTAAAGATTATTTTTTGCCAGCAGAAAGTTATTCTACTTTTAATCGTACCGAAATTAAAAATGATATAGTTAAAATAACGGAAGAAGTATCAGTTTCATCAAAAGATAAAAATATGCGTTGTTTTAGAATAGGTTTTGACGATGATGTAAAACTTGAGAATTGTCCGCAATTAAATGAGGGAAATTGTATTATCAGTGAAAATACTGATATAAAAGTTTCAAGCAGTGATAGCGAACCAGAAGCTATGTTTTCTCCTATCAATGGAGACATTGCTTACGGTTCCAGCTGGTTAAGCGATCACGAACCCGCACCGGAAAAGACAGCTTCGGGAGCGGAAGCCTGTTGCCCAACAATGACAACAGATGTCCGGCGTGTAGCACCATTCGATTCTTCACCCTTGAACAATAACCGCAGATCGTTATCCGATTACGAACAATCCAGTGATGAGGAAATTCAGGATATGCGAGGTTCTCTCAGTAGATGGCAGCACCACACCGATTTGCAACATGTTCAAGAAGCTACGAGTCCTCTCACTAGATGGCAGCACCAAACAAATTTGCAGCTTTTTCCTTCCAATGATAACGAAATTTTAAAAAGTAAACAAACAATTTCTGATGATAGCGATGACGGTCTGCCTCCACAATTAAAAGAGTTATACAATTCATTTAAAACTAAAGATAAAAAGTCGCGCATTCGAATAAAAGATGATAAAATTCATAATTTTAAAGCGTTAGGTTTGTGGGACTGTGAAACTAAAGTAACTTTGCCTCCGTTTCAAAATTCATCACCGGATGAAAATTTAACTTTAAAACAATCGGAACACGTTTCAACAAAAGAGGATTTAGATGATTTAGAATTTGACATGTTTGCAAGCGAGCATCCCACGCAACAATTAACAGCTGGTGATTCCGATGTAGACGATGCATTAAAAAGTTTTAATCATTTAAATGATTATTCATCTAATAGCGACGAGCAAAGTGAAAATGAAACGGAAGTGCTCGTTAGTTTAAGTTTAGATTTTCCGGTAGAAAAATTTATGCATGATTCAAATGAATCTAAACAAATAAAAACAAATGATCAAGGTGGTTTCCCGTTGTCATTGACACCGGAAGCAGATTCTCATAGCCTTGAAAATCCATGCTCTGATAATTCCGATAATTGTCCGCTTTGCAAAGAAGTTAATTTTAAAAAATCACGCATTAACGATTTATTTTCGGTTAAAGCTGATTCGAACCGCACAAATAATGCCGATGTCCAGTCGTTGCTGTTGAACACTTACCCTAAAATGTCGAGACTGTCCGAGGATAATTCAACTGATCAGGAAAGTAGGGAATCTAATTTTTCTGGAAACAGTTCCAAAGATTTAACGTCCTCAGACAGTGATGAAGGAATGAAAGGAATTAAAGACATTAAAAAGCGTAAAAAACGTCAAAAAGACAGTCAATGTAATGAACTGAAGCACGATGATTCAGGTTATGTCGAAGATGATGAGGACGATGATGATGATAGTTTAGAAGAACGTAAAGGCTCTAAATTATTTTCTGTTGCATCCAAATCTCTCAACGATTTAGATACCTCCTTGAAATCTTTATCAACCGAGCGGAAACCTAATTTGAAAAATGACAAGTCATTTTTAATACCCCAAACTTTACAGGAATTTTCAAAACAATTAGAACAACCAGTGAGTAATGATGATTTTAAATTAGGGCTGCAATCTGAAAAATGGAAAATACCAGAAAACCTTTCACAGTTTTCAGCTTGGTTGCTAGATAATGAGTTAAAGAAAATAAATCCAAAAGAAGAAATGGAAAGAATATTAAAAGACGATATTAAAAATTTAAGAGAACACACTATTGCACAATTTTTGAAAAATTCTACTACTGTCGAAGTTAACAACTTCCAAGAAATTTTAACTGCAGAAATTAAAGAAAATATTTCACTGTCGAATTTAAATCTTGCTGCAAGCGATAACGAATTAAAATGTTTAGACAAAAATAAAATTGATCAAAATTTTGCTCAAATTGACTCTACCAATAATTATTTAGATCTCGATGAAATTCACGAAAAAATTATTCCACAAAATAGTTGCTTGGAATTTTTCTCTGAAAATAGCAATTTAGTCTTCAATTGTAATAAAAAGCAAGAAATCGTTGAAAACGTTATTGATAAAAATAGTTGTTTTGACCTTCTTAAAACTGAAGATGATTTCTTAAATTGTAATAAAAGGAATGAACCCGAGTTAAATAATTCATTATTAGAATCTGATTATATTGATAGAAATTTAAATTTAGATATTACTACTAAGAATTGTAAACAAATACAACAGCTGAAAGCAAACGATATTCATCTTTATCAAATAGATGAGAAATCAGAATTGTTACATTCAAACGATTGTGAAATAGAAAAGCCGCAGACGATTGAGAATGTCAATGTTAAATTAATTGCATTACCATCACAATCTTTAGGGACAATAATGAAAACGTCTGAAAAACAATGCAAGGTCAACAGTACTACAATAGAGCAAAATGTAAATAAAATAGGAAGCGATAAGTTTATTTCCACAATACCGGTTGAAATGAATGACGAAGTCATGAATGAAAACACAAATAATTCACACCTTTACGATTGTTGCGTAAATGCTGAGGACGTGGCGCCACCTATGGTAGAGATCAAGAATCTTTCACATACCGAAACAGGAAGTTCATCCGATGACCCAATGACATGCGGGGAAGAAAAGGGTGCGAGCGAAGGTTGTGAAGAAGAAACAGATGATATCAGTTCCCTTCAGGCTACGGGTGTCAAATCAGAGTTTGAACAAGAAACGCACGTGTCTTCTGATTCGAGTCTCGCCTTTCTTGATAATTCGGCGGCGGAACATTGTATTGCATCAGAACCTCCGGTTTCTCTATTTAAGTCCGAAACTGACGATATTTTTATTTCTAAAGAAAACGCTATTAAAGATAGAATTAAATTTAAAGAAGATAAGAATTTACTGTTATCAGACGAGAATAACGAACCAAGTTTCAGTGAAAGAAAAGCAACCGATTCTTTTATTTCTTCAGAAGAGACTGACAGTTCTAAAGAGCAGGTTAGTGAAAATTATTCTTTTGATTTACTTTCAAATGGTGAATTTTTAGAACCTATTGACCAGTGCAACAATTTAATTAATGTTAATTTATCTGATAGTAATGAAATCAATACTGAAAACTTAATTCAAAATGAGATTCTATTTCATTATGTTGAACTTGTAAACAACAAGCCGGATGTTGTTACTAGTTGTGAAATTCAACCAAAGAATATCGCAATTAGCAAATCTTCTGAAAAAATTGAATATAAGAGAAGTAGCTCTGTCGGTCGTGAAAATTCTGAATCTGAAGGAATTCTCGATACATCTAGTGTACAATCTAAAAGCACTCCTGACTTGAGAAAGTGTCACGAACAATTGAATTCCTCAACTCCTTTATCGGCGAGATTAAGTAAAAGTGTCAATCAGCGAATACAAGATTATCTTGGACATAGCACCAGAGGAGGGTATTTGAATCGATCTCTCCCACCGAATGAGAGATCTCGACATTATCGCAGAATTTGTGTTAGTACGGAAACTGTTGTAGAACGAGCTGCTCGTTTCGAGGCCCGAAGTCGAAGCACTTCTGCTTCCAGAGAGGTCAATAAAGATCTCGATTCTAGGTCTGGATCGTGCCCACCATCCAATATGAGAAATTTTGAAAGAAACAATCGTGCTTTCGGTAAACCGACTGCCACAGTCAGACCCACAATTGATTCATACAGGAGTAAAACTTACATTGAAAATTCTCTAAATAGTGCTAAATCGACTCCCGAGTTAATGAATAAGGAAGATATTTTTGAACTTATTACGGGGTATGAAAAAGCTACCAAAGTTTCTCACAAACCTCCTGTAGCTCCAACTGCTCCGAGCAGTCAACAACTGCTGAAGAACGCTCGTTTGAAAGGAAAAATAGCCACCGCGCGAAAAGATTTCTTTGAAAAACTCAACCAAAATAAATCATCTAATAATATTCAGAAAGAAGAAAATGATTTGAATGAAGATTTTGATGGACTGAAACGTTTCGACGCTTTCCGAAGATCTGCGAGAGAAGAAAGAGCACGCCTTGCCGCCAGTCATCCCGATTTAGGGGCGCTCGAAGCGGCCGTCCGATCTAGCAAACGTAAAATCGATCACTTGAAAAAGAAGAAAAAGTCCGATTCTCAAGCAAGTCCGGCGCCATTCGATGCCGGACCGCCCCAGCAATCGAGTATGCCTTCTACCACCACGAAAGAGGGCACCCTCTGCCTGCCTTACCGTCGATGCACAGGGGAAATCGCCTGGGCGTCGTGCTCCAAGCGGCTGGAGGAGGCCAAAGCCAAATCGAAGCCTAACCTCGCGCACGAGCAGCTGGAAATTGTAGACCGAAGCTCCTTCTGGTTCAAGCGGCCCGCAGAAACCAAGGGGGTGCGCGCGCACCGCCCTGGCACAGTCGACGACTACGAGGAAGATCCGGCGAGTTCTAACGGCGGCGATTCGGCCATTACTGGTACGATCGTCGTCGAAAATTGTGACTTTTTGGGAACCCGAGCAAAAAGCATGGACTTTTTGCTGGACGCCGACAACAGGGACAAGGTACAGCCCCCGGAAAATAGACTTGCAGCTGGACAGGGGCGTGTGAAGTCCGAACATGAGCTACGAATCGAACGATCACTTCAGAACTTAACCATACCTGACTGGTACAAACAGTCCGCATGGAGCACGAAGCCAAAAGAAGGTTTCATATTGCGGCGAGGAAGCGAAGGTAAGTCAGAAAAATTATTTTATTTATTGCAAATACATTGTTGTGAATAATGTGATAAAATTTATTTATGTAAATTGACATATGAATGGGTAGTGGTATTACAGTAATTAAATGATCCGTGCATTGTAAATTCGTGGTTTGCAATTTCAAGTTCAGTTGCAGCATATCAAACTATGCTGCATTTCAGTTGCAGCAAAAAGCATTAAAGTTATAAATTTATTTTGTAAACTGCATTAAAAATCTAAAGGTTCTGGAAATTGTATTAAAATTATACGCTTTTCAAAATTTTCATTTAATGGATCGCTAGCAATTACGACTCAAATTCATTTATAACTGATCTTGTGGTATTAATCAATATTTTCATTCTATTCTGAATATTTTAGTTAAAAATTAAAAAATGCTGTTTAGAAACATATTTTCTTTCAATAATTTTGTGCAAAATTTCCCCTCCAGATTTATTCTTCATTTTTAATTTTGTTTTCAGATGACAATTTAACTGAAAAATTGATTAATATTCTGTTATCTATTACATTATTCACTAATTTGGCATTCATATGACAATTGTATTAATCTGATTTTTAAGCAGGGAAGTGAAATATGTTTGCTTATTAAGAAGTTATGATGCATAGATTGGCAAAAATATTTTATGTCACGAAAAAAAAAAAGTTTCGTTTAAAATTACTACTAAAAATCAGATTGAAATGAGATTTAGCTGAAATTTTATATATGTTTGGAACAAAAGTTTATAGCTATTTTAAAATGTTATAATTTTCCAACTTTCATTTTTGTTTGTTATAAACTCGTATATAAAACACAAAGTAGATATTTTAATCAATTGTAAATATTTTTCTAAAGAAAACTATATTTTCTGAAAAATAACCTTTTTTAACATCTGAAACCACTTTAAATTGTTATTTTAAAATTTATTACATGAAAAAAGTGTAGAAATCAAAAATATTAAAAACTTAAAATTCTGAAAATCAAAATTTAAAAAATTTTAAGTTCTAAGTTAAAAGTTAAGTTAAAAAATTTTAAGTTATCCTTAAGAATTAAACTTTATTTTAAAAAAAATAAATAAATAAAATAAACCTTTATATGCTTGGTTGGTTTCATCTTGTTACCCAAAGCCCCTTATTATATTATCACATGAAGACCGTATAGAATTAAATTTGATATATGCAATTAAAATTGATCGAATTATGGATCGTGAGATCTATATGTAATTAAATTTGATAGAATTACGGATATAAGTGTATTTATATTTGTATGGGTAAAAAAATTTTTTTTGTTCATAGCAAGCATTATTTCATTCTTTCCTACATAGATCTGCAATTTTACTTTTTTGTATATATAAAATTTAATTTTCATGCAGATTTTGCTGTCAATGAGACATTTTCAACTGTTCAAAAATAATTATTTAATGATATTGTGTTAATTGTCTATAATCAGATTTTATAAATTATAGATATTGTTGGAAAAAAAAGATTTATTTCTTATTAAATAGAAATGAGTCAAACTTTTTTATAACATCCAGGCATTTCGGAGCGAATAATACTTTTTATTGGTGTTAAAAAACTGTTTTAGTGGCATCAAAATATTTCACTGCTTTATTTAAAATTTGAAAATTCATACATTCACAAACTTTTTTGATTTTCAAAATTCCTTTGTCTATATCATGTAAGCCGCTTGACTGTTTTCCTACATGTCAAATTTTTGCTGAGAACTTAGCTTTATAAATGTTCTGTCTTGGAAAAATATTTCACTTCATTTTACTTTTTAATTTTACGGGTCCCACGACAACTAAAGATAGTCTTTTCGCTTTTTAATTTTACTTTGCACCCTATTTGTTATATCGTTTAATTTCTTTATTTTATTTATTTGGTACAGTTGATGTGCCATTATACAGACTCGTCCTTTTTCATTTTTTTCCCTTTGGTTTGCAGTGTCCAGTTAAAATAAGTATCTTCCTTTATTGTTTTTGCTATTTTAATTTTGTTTCCTACTTTTTTTTTTTTTAATTTTATAAGTGAACAAATTTAAACTTTTGGTATTGTATTTAAATTCTTAAATATAACAATATGGCAGATATGAAATAGAATTTATCTAAATACGTACACATTATGAATTGGTGGAATTAAATGAAATTTAAATAATTTTGTCCTGATTTATTTAGTCTAAGATAAGTTAAGTTAGCATTAAAAATATCGAAAAAATTTTGTGAAAAATATTGTGTATTGTTTGTTGGGTAAATAATTAAAAAAAATTACTTCGTAATATTTTTGATGTGTAAGGTGTTCTGTTTCATTAGTTGATTTAAAAAAACATTAGCCAGCTATTTACGCGTAATTTTATTTCAGCCCTGACGATCCGATCAAAGCTTAATTTATTCACTTCTTAAAAATGTTAACTTTCTTGAAACTATGATGAAGGCTCATTATAATACATTAAGTACGATAATTTGGTTTAAATTTTAGTTACTAAAAAAAGTTTCCTCATTAAAATAATCATTACTGAACTCATGCTTATAAGTAGTTGCTATCGAACATTTCGTAAACGTTAATATAATATACATTTACTACGATCCAAGAGAAAATCTAGTTCCAATGCTTGAACCTCATCTACCATAAATCTCCTTGCCCAGAATACAAAAAGGTCGAAATGCTGTTTCAGCATAAACAATATATCGAATCAGTTGGATACCAATTTCTTCCTTCACTAACTTTGTTCTTGATGGAACCAAGTTTAAATTACTTCCTTAAAAGACCCTTCTTTTGTCGTTATGCTCATTTAGTTATGAATAAAATAATAATGATTACGACTCGGAGATTTCATTGTTTAAATGAATTCATGGGTGGAGAGTTTATAGTTATTATTTTATAATGACACAAACAGCGCAGATATTTTTTACTACTCAATAAGCAGCTCATGAACAATGTTTATTTCAATGAATGTTTATATATGTTTGCTGTTTGGATTAAAGGTGTTACGTCAGTGCGCAAGATGAATAATAAAAAGTTTTATTGAAGAGCTTAATGAAATAACTAATGCTTCGAAGTTGAGAAATATCAACTCTAAAATGTAAATTAAGATCAGGAAAACAAGAAGTGAGATGGCGAGGGAAACCATATGAAATAGAAGTCTTAAAAAAAAAATTTTTAAAAAAATATATATATATATCCTATTTTTAATCTAATAAAACCACATCAACCTTAACAGGTTTTGTTTATTTTACTACAGTTAAAAATAGCTGCATACAGGGTGACTACTTTTTGTGAATATATAAAAGGCTAATTGAAAAATTCGGCTGTTTGCAAAGGTCACCTGCTTTTTGGCATAATTAAGAAGATTGCGAAGAATTATTCAGACTGAATTTGCTTAGCTTATTGGAAAACTTTTTTTTAAAAAGACTATTACAATAAGCCTTCTGTGATTATCGCAAGCTGCCTGAAATAAAAGATTAATTGATCGATGAATTATGTTTTCTAATCAGCCTAAAGGCATATGTCTTACTGGAATAAGCTTAAAAAGCGTCCAGCTGATTAAAAAATACTAGATTTTTCCAAGTAGCCTTGTGCATTGCTATTTGATGCTGCTCATTGCTGTTTGCTCATTAATGTTTGCAAAGATAATTTTATTAAAAGTATTCAATATACACGTTAAGTATTCAATATACATGTGAATAGTAACTCTTTAACCTTGAACCCGTTTTGTGTGCAAAACGCATCGATGTACATACTTTTTTAATCTAAACTGCAAAGATATATCATATAGAAAAATCAATCTAAACTTTTAATACCCTTATATATATATTTTTTAAGGAAAATAATTTAACTTCTTAAGATATTTACAGCTAATATCTCGGTGCTTATTCAATTTTTTAAGAAATTCATTTGGAAAAAATAATTGACATACTTGAAAGATCGTATTGATTTGATTTTAAATTAATATACGTTTGAAACTTAATAGTTCCTCTCTTTTACTTGAAAGAATGTTTTATTGTAATGTCTATGGATTTCGAACTGGCGAAAACGCAGTAAGATCAATTTTGGCATGTGTTCGAAATGTTACGATAATTAAGTTCTCGGTTGACTTGTAAGAATGTAAAGAATATAATGTAAAGAATATATATAATGTAAAGAATCTCCAGTATTAAGAAAAAGTTCATACTTGACTGCTTCGATATGAATACAGTGTTCAATATATATTTCATTTTAATGCTAGTCAGTTAATAAAAAAAAAACGATGGTATTTTTCAGTGACAATTTAAACATCTCTCAAACTTTCATGATTAAAATATCTATTTCATTCTAGAAAATCAGAATTGAAAAAAACATTTACAATTTTCAACACTCATTCTTGACGATATTCAGATTATCTGTAAATGTAAAAAGAATAAAAAAACATAGGTGCAAAAACAAATAAAACACATCTTATTCTTAAATTATTAAAATTTGTTATAGTTGTTGAAATATACAATTATTTTTTTCTCGAAGCTCAATGTTATTTCAAGGGAAAAAATGCATCACATTTGTATTCTGTCGAAATTAGGAAGGGGGAGGGGAAACATTACTTTTGTATAGGAATTTTTCAATGCTTTGGTACAAAGAAATTTGAAACATTCACGTTTTCACAAATTTATAGCGTCATAAGACACAAGAAAAATCCAACTGAAATACTGGTACGGATGCTAAAATTGATGGCGATTATCATTTTAGCATTCTAAAAATACCTTTTCATCTTGTTTCCATAGTAACAATTGAATTGCTCTCTTGAAGCCTTCTTAGATCTCATTCGCTGATTTGAAAACTGGTTTTCAATTAGAATTTTGAATTCGTTTCTATAGAAAAACATTGCAGTTTTGAATTTAATGTACTATTAAAATTGTGATTTTCTATTACAATTGATTACGGAATCTGATATTGCAATTTAATGTTCAATACTTAAGAATTTCAGACTGACAAAGAGTTTACCCATCGGTTGTCAACGGTCCCTTGAAATATGACCCTGAATTAAATTAAATTAGTATTTTCTTTTTTTTTTTAATAAAAAATAAAAAAAAAGCTCATGATCCTGAGTTTGGAAAATTGTAGGTAAATTGTTAATTTGTTTGGTTCTTCAGCAATAGATTCTCAATGAAAATTAAGCGTCTTCCTTCGAATCAGAAATTCATTCTCTGTTCTGTCTATGGGGGTGAGTTACAATATATTTTAACTAAATTTGCAAAGTAATATTTAAGAAGACTAGGTGTATTCTTATGTATTAGGTAATAAAACTAATGAAAGTTGAATAATGCACATTATGAAATATTTTTATTAAATAATAATAATGATGATGTCAAAACTTAATTCAATTAGGGGTATCTACTAGTTCACTTTTGCAAGCAAGAATTATTTACAAGAATTAATCGCAAGATTTATTCACTTCTGTCCAAAAGAATGGACTATTTTAGCTGTTATCTCATACCAGCTTTGAATGAATACGTTATAAAAAGAACAATTAAAATAAAATAGCATTTTTGAATTTTAACAGTGGAAAAAAACAGTTTTAATACAGCCACAGTAGCTGAAGTTTTCAGACAAAGTATTAATACTTAGAGAAAAAATAACAATACTTTCGAGAAAAAACAAACCATTAGAAAAGAATAATTTATGAGAATTAGTATACAGGAATTAATGCAGAATATTTAAATTTTTCTTAGGAATAAAAAAAAATGGCTTTACTACTTCTGATGGCTACTTATTAACATTCGAATAATTTTCAATGGGAAAATTTTATATTTACAATTTTTTATTTATTTACTATCATTGCTAGTGCAGAGATATTATTTTAATATTTTGATGTTTTCAATTTGTTACATCTTTATATAAAATTCATGGCAATACCCCAACTTTAATTTTCCCGAACGCTGTTAAACGAGAGAGATGATGACAAAATGTTCGAAAAGACTCAAATCAATGAACACCTCATTATTTACCATGTCATGCACCTGACTTAAATGACTTTCGCAGGCTTTTAGAAAATGCCTTTAAATACGACTGCCTGCTTGTTTAGTTGAAGGGAATGGTTGCATTCGTGTTCGGAACTCTGCAAATCTCTATTCTGATGAAAGTCATTTTCTTGTTTTTACACTATATATATATTCGAAGTTTAAAGATATAAAAAAAAATTTCATTATGCAATAATTTAATACGAGAATGAAATCAGAACAAAATTAATATTATAAATTTCAAAAATCTAATTATTGTACAGAAATAAACTTAAATTGCATCTCTCTGTTCTGACGAAAGTTATACTAGTTTTGTTTTTAAAATTTGTATGTTCGGAGATTTAAGAATAAATATTTTTATTTTTAAAAATTTTAATTCAATAGTATTTTTGAAGCTTTTTAGTAACGAATATTTTTTTAAAATTTCATTAATAGAATAATTTATTTCGAATTCGGAATAGAATTAAAATTCTAAATATTTGTAAGTTTAAAAATTCTAATTGTTGTACTGAAATAAACTTGCATAGCATCTTGCTATTCTAGCGAAAGCTTTATTTGTATTGTTTTTAAACTATGTGCATTCGTTGTATAAATTATATTTGTTTTATCTTAAATTATGTAGAATAATTCGAGAGTGAAATTAGAGATATAATTAAAATTTTAAATGCTTATAGTTTTAAAATTCTAAATAATATACAAAAACAAACTTAACATCTCTCTGTTCTGACGAAAGTAATACTAGTTTTGTTTTTAAAATTTGTATGTTCGGAGATTTAATAATAAATATTTTTATTTAAAAATTTCAATTCACACAATAGTAAAATTGAGAAAACAATTCAAATTCTGAACTGCGGTCGCATTTTCGAGTACAGTTTTAAATAATGTAGTGAAATAATTGAATAGTTTATTGATGGAAAATAGTTAACACTTTGATTTGTTTTTGCATATATGATCTAAAGCAGTGGCTCCCAATTTTTTACGGCAACGGAACCCTAAATGATCGAGCCTTTTTTGGTGGTACCCTAAACATATAAGTAAAATTTATTAGTAGTCGTGAACATATTCACTAAAGAAAGACTACCAATTACTTTGATAATATTTAATGTGGAGAATAAATTTTTTTTTCAATTATCTTCTTCTGGATGATAACATAGGTCTCTTAACATAATAGGTTTTATGTCAGACCTGTAGTGGTATCTCGTCTAGTTCTGAATTTCATTTTGGTGCATACATTAGCTGAAAATGAATAAAATAAAACGAATTTTGGTTTTCGAAAAAGAACTCAAAAAAAGAACTTATAAACGTTGCGAATATTATTGTATTTATTTTAAAGAAATAAATTAACCGCGAAATACACTAGTGGACAAAATTAAGAGAAAATCAGAAATTAATCAGAATTGGACACAGCTTCAATGGGCTAATGTTCTCTTCACCGATGAATCCAGATTCTGTCTACAACCTGATTCTGGACGGTTATTGATATGGAGGGAACCTGGAACCCGATACCATCCCAGCAACATTATCGAAAGGGACCATTATGCTGGTGGAGGACTCATGGTTTGGGCAGGGATCATGCAAGATACCCGCACATCGCTCCATGTGTTTGACAATGGTTCCGTGAATGCCCAGAGGTACAGGCAGGAGGACCTAGAGCCCTATGTGCGTCTTTTCAGGGGCGCTGCTGGCCATGAGTTCATTTTTATGGACGACAATGCGCGACCACATAGGGTTCTCATGGTTGATGAGTATCTGGAAAGCGAAGATATTTAACGAATGGATTGGCCAGCCAAATCCCCTGACCTGAATCCTATTGAACATGCTTGGGATGCTCTTGGGAGAGCTATTTCGTGCGCGAACCTCCCCCCAGAACCATTCTGGAGTTAAAAATTGCTCTGGTGGAAGAATGGGAGGGTCTTCCACAAGTCCTCCTTAACTCCCTTATTAACAGCATGCATACTCGTTGTGCATGCTGTCTGTCTGTCAGAGGTGACCATACTAGAGGCAACACACACTGTGCAAGCCTCACTTTTATTGTCATCTTTTATCCTTAAGTTCAGACTACATTTGATTTATTGGCAATAGGTCTTGCCAGTGAATGGCACTTTCATTTTTGTTTTGCATACTTTATTATCATGGAATAAGCTATATCCATACCAAATTTCATTTATTTATATTCAGTATTTTTTGAGATATTTGGGGAAAATGTCTTCCATCTCTTAATTTTGTCCACCAGTGTACTAACGCAATTTTTTATAAATTTTGCCTTTTCTTTTTTACTGGCATTTTACTTAAATAATTTCCCAAAAATATCCAAACTATCAATGGAATTATGGTTTATTGTTTTTATATAAACATAATTACAAGTTATGAAAACTATTACGGAAAAATTCCAACTCTCGGAAACCCTGTGACATTTGAAAACCGCTGCTCTAAAGTATTATTGTATTTATTTCTAATACTTTTACCTAAATCTTTCGAAAGATAAAGCTTACGATTTCCTTGCTTTAATTTGTTTTTGTTTACACATTTAATATCCCATTTAACTGATAATGTAGAGAATATCGGTAGTATATTTAAGTTTTGAAATAAAATTTGATCTTTCAGTCGATTCTCATTCATTTTCAATAATAAAAAAAAGTGAAAATCAACATTAGACTAAATCATCTGTTCTCTATAAATAAAACTGTTGTATAATATGTTGTCAAATGTTAAACAGTTGTATATAATATATATACTGTTATCGAATATGTGAAAAACTATTTTATAAAATAAAACTGTTTAAGTAATCTAAAGACTTTGATATATAAGTTACCTGATCCGAATAGCTTGATTTGTCATTGATCTATTTAGAACCAAGCCTAGAATTCCTTAAACGTGAAAAAGTGAAATAATTAATCTGTCCATTGATAGGTTCATCTGGCGAATCCCGCAAGCGATGGCAAGGCTTCAGTACATCTCGCACTCCTTCTGCAACGAGCTTGACCATTCCCCAGACAAGTAGTTACTCGCATCGAAACATCATAGTGCCCAAGCGGGTGACCCCTACCTCCGGTGAATGGCGGTACGTGGGATCCCTAGTGTCCTCCAGAGAGAGCTTGACCCCTGCATCACCAGCATCCCTCAGCCCCAGAGAATGTGCTTCTGCAGCTTTCCAATACGGCCTCAGTTCATCCCTTTCTAGGTGGAGCAGTTCTAGGTAAGAATCTAAAAAAAAACTTGTCTTTGTATTTGAAATTAAGCAAGAAATTTACTTCAGAAATTCAATTAGTGATTTCAGGCAGAATTTCGGAATAAATGGCTTCATAGTTTTTATACGTTGCGTTATAAACACTGTCATTGTATGTTAGACTGAAATACATAGAACTTTAACTAAGTGTTGGAAAATAATAACCGTTACTTTTGTTTGTATGATTATTTTAAAGCAATGGAAAGTTTTAATATTTACTGCTTGAAATCAAAGCAGTTAAGTTTTCTGAACATAGGATATACATCTGCATTATAAACAGTATCGTCGTCCAGCAGTTTTTCAATACAAATGCTAACCTGCGTTTTCATCCTTTGATCTGAATTATTTATCGTGTACCTAAATTTTGTATACAAGTTGAAACGAATTATAAGGCACTAAGCAACAACCATATTTGTTTATATTTTTTTCTCGTGAAATGTCACATTTTCTTTTACCAATTTATTATCCATAATCCCACTAATTTTTAAGTATGAAATCTTTGCTTACAATTATACTTCTACTAAAAAAAAAGGATATTATCTTTTAATATTAATTATATAAATCCAATTTTTGTGCATAATTCTACTGATTTTTAAGTATGAGATCTTTTAAGAATTGTACTTTCATTAAAAAAGGATACTAACTCTTATGTGGATCCATTTTTTTTTCGTGTGCTTAATTCCACTATATTCTTTATTATGACATCTTTGTTTGCAATTATTTTTTTATTCCTCCAAAAAAGGATACTATCTCTTATATCAGGGCTGTCCAACTGCAAAGAGCCCACGGGCCAGAATTCCGGTCACTGATCACCTGGCGGGCCGCAGTTTGAAAAAGTTGAACAATACCCTCTTACCTCTTATACAATAACAATGAATAGTTGAATTATTAATTATAAAACAAGGGAACAGAAGGATTATAAAACAATTTGCTTACATTTTAATGGGAAAACTGAGGCCGATCAGCCTGAATAAGAAGTTGGCGGGCCGCCAGTTGGACAGCCCTGTCTTATATGGTACTATTTTATATGGAAAGGGTACTTGTGTGGCATTAAAAAATATTAGCTTCAGGAACGTTATAATTTTTTTCTTCATAGTTTCAAGCAATATTTGTAAAAAAAAACTTTTGGGTACTTTTTTTATATGAATCATAGATGCATTTATGATTCAAAACAGTAGTAGATTGACTACTATATATGCCCGTCTTTTTCGGCCAGGTTAAGCACCAGCAGTGCACCATTGACATCCCTTAGTGTGCATCGCTCGTTCAGACAACCTTATTTGGGCTGGCGGGCCGCCGCGGCAGCTTCAAGTGGTTATACCCCGAGCAGTGGAGGTGGTTCTAGGTCCAGTCCTGGTGTCAGCCCAATCACTGCAACCACACCTCTTCAAGGGAGCAGACCAAGCTCACCAAGAAGAGGATCTCAAGAGCACCATTTTGTCTATGGCCTTCATCAAAACCAGGTAATTCTCTCTTTCAAAATTACACTTATTTTGAATACTCCAAAAGAGTGTTTTTATGACTTTTTTTCACGATGGCTTACTTAACTAATTTGAAACGAGTTTTAGATTTATTTTCAGGTACATTTGTTGTGAAAATTAGCGATTCGCTTGTTTCCTTTCTTTTAAAGATATTTTTCAAACGAAGCTTGAAGATAACCCTTTGACGTAGAATTTTTATTAAACATGCTTTTCTTCATTTTTTGTATTAACTTAGGTCAAAATGAGTGAAAATCATTATATTTAGCATTTTAATAATTTATGGGTATGAAATACAGCATGATACACCATTGTCTTTTTTTTTTTGTTGCGTTAAAGGTAAAATTTTCCAAACACTGCTCTCTTCTAAACACTAATTTGTCAAATTAACAATTATTTGAAGTTATTCAGGTCTAAGAGTAACAATTATTTATCATTGAAATTTCTTTAAACTACATAACTAACTGTGGATAAATTTTTGAATATGAATGAAAACAAATTTCGATGTCATAATTTATGCAAATATAATTCCGATAATCTAACAAATTTGTTTAGTTGCTATTACACTGTTTTTTATAATTTAAAAAATACCAAAATATATTTTTACTTGTCAACTTCAGAGCTTCAGTAAAAATATTTATAAGAGACATCGGTGTCCCATCTGCATCAAAGGGTTGAACAACAGTATTCACTAGCCATTTAGGCCTACTTTTCACCTACTTTTTATACCTTAATCATTTGATATAACTTGCCATTCCAACTGTATTAGTTTATCTTAAACCTTGCATTAACTAGAACATCGCTTTAATAAAAATAATATTAAGAACTAAAAGCTTTAAGTATAATTTTTAAAAAAGAAAACAAAGCTTCTTATGATTTAGAGTTTAAAAACTCTCTTTAACACCTTTTAACATAATCAGTTGGTTTCATTATTTTATCAGTATTAATTACCGACGATGAAGAAACACGTAATTTGGTGCAATAGCGTCCACTTTTTTAAACCCCGTAATTTAAAACTTTATACAACAAATAAAATAAAAAAAAGAAGGAAAAAGAAAAAACGTGGTACTCCTGAATTCTGAGTATAAATCTCTTAGATTTAAGCTACAGCTATTTTATGCTTCAACTTTTAAAGTACTCTCGCCACACTTATATCAAATGCAACTTTAAAAATTTGTTTTTGTTCACTAGAAACTTCATATTTAAACATCACTTATTTGTGGTATTCCAATTAAATGTTAACTCAAGTAAAATTCTATTTAGATAACAAGTGCGGCTACACTGCGACCAGACGGCAGCGAGGCTGCTGATGCCAACCGGATCTCTCCCCTCGCTCTCAACACCACGAATGTGTTCTTCAACAGCAGTGTGGAGGTTTCCCATGCAGATCATTACGACCACCAGCCACAAAGGTTTGGCCCAGCCGAAATGCGACGAGATAGGTACTCCTACACCCAATCCCTCTACAGCGGTACTGTGATAATGTCACCTGGTACAACGGACGATGACAGAAGGAACTTTAACGTGGACCAGGTGCCTAGAATTATAGCCAGCCTGGACGAAAATGAAGCGACGGATACGGATCAGAGATTTACTCTGGTCAAATCGCCACAACCTCCTCCCAGGTTGTGGATGGAGTCCTCTTTCGTCGGTACTAAACAAGATGGGTCAGAAGCCCAAAAGTCGACGACGCGGTCCATCAGGATTGTTCCTAGTGATTCGGTACGTCCTGGTTCAGGCGCCAGGTCGTCGACCTCGTCGCTGAGGGGAACCTGTGCGACGCAGACGGCGATGGGTGAGTACGTGTTGAGAGACTTTCGTAGGTTTGGTATTACATTATGACTATAGTTTAAAATTGCTTTTTGTACATAGAAGTTCTGTAGATTTATTTGAGAGACATGTGACCAAAATTGAAAATATATTACGATGCTGTAGATTTTACGGGGCGAAATTCGTAATATGTTGTTAAAGCATTTCATCTGAACTATATCAAATTTATTGAAAACATCGAAACGAAATTAAAGCTATGTTTATAATAGATGTGGGAAATATGCAGCTTTGTTATGTGTTTTTTTAATTATTTTAATTTTCTTTTCTAAAATGCTAAGGTTTTCAGTTTGACTTCTGATAAAATAGTTTATAGTGATTTGCAAAAAAAACAACAACTGATTTCTTAACATATTGAATGACTTTTTTTAAAACTACATTTTAATATATTTATCCTTTAAATAAAAAGTCCAAAAATTATAATTAGTTTTTAAATAGTTTGTTCCCAGAAAATGATTGTCGGTTGGAAATGGAGTAAATATAAATCTCGGCTACCTAAAGTTAATTTAGGATGAGGTTTGAGAAATATAATTGGGACAGTTTGTTTTGGACTTCTTTATTTCATTACGAAAATGCTAAGCTTGTATAATGATTTATTTTAAAAACTAAATGGTTATTTTAAAATTTAAACGACTAGACTATAATTAGCTTATAGCCTTACAAGTCTCTGTTTTTATATGTCTTTAATATTTACATTTAATTTCTCCCCTTAACAAAGCGTGTATTTGATTAGATAATAGCATTAATCTTTTATTCTGACAGTTCTGAAATATGGGGTTAAGGTCAGTCAATATTTTATCAAATTGGTTGATAAAATCACTCTTGTTTCCATAGCAACTATGTATTTTAGAGCTAAATGAACAAACACTTTTTTTTCTCTCTACTTTTTATGGTCTTCACTAAATTTATCTTAATGTATTCGACATGTATGTATGGCATTTTGTCCAAAAAAAATGTTCTAGAAACCGCTATAAATGTATATTTATCAGAAGTCAATTTTCTCACTATTGTTTCAGTTTCAAAATTTTTATTTGTAAATATCATTTTATGTTAAATCAGCTTGGAGCATATTGCTCATTTTTTTTTGCATGTTTTCATTTTTTGTTCCTACTGCAAAAAACTAATATATTATGTAAATTTTATTTATAAAATGCAATATAATATTTTTTTTTAAAAGTATTTTTTGTTTTAAATTAAAAAATCTTATTTCTTTTTGATCAAAATAAAGCTTTATTTTAGTTTTCATTGGTTTTCTTTTTTATTTTGCCTTTGATTTTATGTTTTCCACAGGACATTTAGATTTATAACCTCAAAGCTTTTAAAATGAATCAGTTAATAAGAAAACTAATTTTGAGGGAATTCATGCATAAAGAAATCGACATTTTTCTTCCTGTATTAGCTACTTCTCCACAATACCACATTGTGTCTTTACTAAATGCCAGTTTTATGAACTATAAATAACATCCAACAGTTGATTTTCTTTTTTTTATTTGTGTCATTGCCTTCTCAATGGAAGGTTGAGAAACTTAGTTAATACAATCAGACGAATAAACTATTGCCGTAAGTTTTTAAAATGAAAATCTGTTTCTCAATATACAAATGAATAAAAAAAGAAATAAAATACCGTTGAATCTTCCAACATCTGCTCATCGAAATTTATGTTCTTTACACTTGGACGGATAATTTATTTTTTAACATGTGTATTATTTTTTTAGAACATTGTATCATATTTTTTTTCCTTCAATATTTTGCGTTAATTTAAGTCAAAATAAGTGAAAAATGCTAAATTTAGCATTTTAATAATTTATAGTTATGAAATACAGCATGAAACACCTGTATCTTTTTCCTGCGTTAAATGTAAAATCTTCCAAACGTCGTTCACTTCCGAACAATAATTTTTCAAATTTGCAGTTATTTAGATCGAGCAAAATAATTATTCATCATTGAAATTCCTTTAATTTACAAGATTAATTATTGATTAATTTTTCATCATTGAAATTCCTTTAATTTACAAGATTAATTATTGATTAATTTTTCAATGTGAATGAAAAAAGAAATTTTTTTTTCAAACTACTTTTTTTTGGATTGTATAATTTAATACAAATATAATTACCGTAATCTAACAGATTTTTATAATTAAAAAGTAAGAAAATACATATTTGCTTGCCATTGGAGCGCCAGGAAAAGATATATAAAAGGGACACTGGTGTCCCATCTACGTCCAACCGTTAAATTAGGAGAATAATCTAACAAAACAGCAAAAATGTCGTAAAAACTGTTCATTAATTGTAAAATTTGCGAAGTTACTAAGGCAAAGTTTTAAAGATAAAACATTATAAACATACCATTTTTTGACGTAATTTTTTCTCACGTATTCATAATTTTTTAAATATGCATTTTTAATTCTTCTAAGAGATTGACTAATTAAAGTCATAATTTTTCTTTTTGTATAAATAATGGAAATATTTTTAAGAGTCTGAATTGGACATTTTTAACCTCTTCTTATCATATTTATAATGTGAAAAGTCCCGTAATTGCCTAGCATTTTTGTGAGTTCATAGAAAAAGTCACATCACTGACTAAGAGGGTTCCATATTTCTGAAATTTATTTTGCAAATCAAAGTTTTTTCCATCGATTCATGAAATTACTTAATTCTGAAAATAATTTTATCCATAAAGTAACTGTTTTGTTACTACGTCCTGCGATCATTTATCGTCTGCTCTAACTAGTAAGCACCACACTTGAGGTGGATTCTGGGACGGAATCATGGAAGGAACACAGTGCCCCTAATATGCAAAAGTTCTACAAAAAGCAGTTTTATCTGCAGGTACAAATTTCAATCTAAATAATATTAGTGTTTGTTTTATGAAACATATAAATTGTTTGCAAATTCGTCTTTCTAGTAAAACGATTCGGAAAACTTGGATACAACAAAGTTTCTTTGTCAAAAAGAAAAAGCTCTTTTAAATCGCTTCATTACATCACGTAACCTATTTCTTTTTAATATAAATTCTAAATATATGAGCGCCCTGGGAAATTGAATTTTATATGACACTTTTTCCCTTCTCTCAAAGAAAGCATCCTGGGAAATAATTTTTTCCCTCTGTTCTTATCGTTAAAATTACTAGTAATTTATGAATGCCTTCTTGGCAAATGAAACTAAGATACTCTGCTTCCACCAAAGGGAAACTTTTTATCCCCCCGTTCTCTTTCAAACTATACTTCAACTGTCAGACATTTGGGAATGGGTCCAAATATTTGCTGTTTCTTAATGACAGTTTTGACTTTGAATATTTCATTTTATTGAACAAATGTGGGTCGAAGTTTATTACGATTTTATCTTCTGATGCACAGGGGGAAGAAAATCAGATTCTCTTTTGATAGCTCCATTTAATATAAATTTTCAAACAGTTGAAGCTTTACGTAAAAGTATTTCTTGCATAAAACTGGGAAGGGAATACGCTGCGTAGTTGAGGGGAAAATTTTTCATCAAACCAGAGGTGTTCCGTGGAAGGGTCACAGGGGTTCCGAGAGTTAGGGTATTTTTAATCAGCTACTAATTTTCGAAACTTGTCATTAAATTTATTTCAATAATTATTCATTAAACATTTACTTGCTTTCGTATGCCTGTTAAGGCAGAGGGGTGCGATTGTTCTTGTTTTACAGTGGCACCATCTATGGCCAAGAATTCGACTTCTGCCACACCCATACGTCACACCCGTTTATAGGCTGGACCCATTCATACATCCACAGATCGTAATTTTGACCTGAATCAGAAAACTATCAATCTCCAATTCAGTACCCCCAACATGGAGGACTTTGCGACTCGACAGATTTAACGTGCATCAGTCACCATTTACTAAACGGCCGGCGGGGTTCGAACTCTCGGACATGGGCCCAGTGCCCTACCGACCAGGCTATCCCGGCTATATTAAAAATTTGTTACTCTTATGAAATTATTTAATAAAATTATGTGTGAAGAAAGAAAAGTATAATTACAAAAAGGAATTTTTTAATATTTAACATATTGAATGCATAATGAAAATGATATGCATTTATGAAAATTTGCATCAGTATTTTCATCAAATAAAAATAAGAATGAAGAAGTATGTTTCTTTGATAACCATTCTCGATATTTATTTTCGCCATTTTCCGTTTTTATTTCGACGAAAACCATATTTCAGCTTATTTATTTTCAATTTATCCTCAAACTAAAATCAAATTAACTAGACCAGACTCCTGACCCGAAAGTTCAACTTTTTGACATAAAATCCAATTTTAAGACTTCTATTGATAAAACGATGCGATGAAAAAATTCCATAATTCATACATTCAATAAATATTTTCAAAATAGTTAATAAAATTTCATTCATTAAATATTTTCAAAATAATTACTAAAATGTCTTTTAATAAATATTTTTTAAATAATTACTAGCCGATCTTCAGTTAATATATTCACAATTGCTAATGAAATTTATTCATTAAGTATTGGGGTTCCACCAAGTGAAGAAAGTCGATCTTTTAGGGTTCCATAGCCGAAAAAAATTAAGAACCCCTGAAATAAACCATCGCTTAGAAAAAATTGTATAAATTTTTTTTTGTTTCTCGGGAACTAAGATGAATTTGAAAAAATTATTTGTTTTATTTTTCCTTGTCAATGCTAGATTTTTCTTCATGGTTGCCAAGCAGCCAACTTGTCTGAGAAGAAATTTTCCCTAAACACCGCAGAGTGATCTCTTGTTAGGACAAGATAACAAACGAATTACTAAATGATTAAAGAAAATGAAATTTAGAGTTTGGTTTATTTTAGTTTAGATTTAATTTGCATATTTCAACAACAGAACTTCGATGTAAATTATTCATAAAACTATTAATTACTAAATTTCAAAAGTCATCCATGTTATACCCTAAAACATGAGGCAGGAAATTTGAAAATGCGGCATCTACAAAATAATTAGCACAAAGCATTTTATTTTAAATATAGGTACTAATAAAATAAAACGTATTGAGTTCTTTTTGATGATAAGCCTATTTTTTCGCCAGTATTTGGAAGTGTTACATTGCAGGACTATTTATTTATTAATAAAAAATAAGAACATGATGTTTGTATTTTAATATTAGAAGGAGACACCGTTTATCCTAATCTTTTACCAAATGCTTTTTTCTACGGATAAAATGTTATTTTATCTAGTGACTGGTTTCTGTAGAATAATTTGTTACTCCAAAAGTGTCATAAAGTCAAAAGTTTAGTCAAAAACGAAATTGAAATTTCGATAAAAAAAAATCTTTCAAAAATACTTTTTAAGAAATATTTTGCTCAAAAAGTATTATTTTTCACACTTTATCGCAGTTTTCATTAAAAAGATGTTTTTAGGAGTTTTTTTAATTTTCACAAATTCTAAAAATAATTTTAAAATTACATAAAAAGTGGAGGGAAGTTCACCGGATAGGGCTTTTTAAGAGTGTTTTTTTTTGTGTTGATATACGGATTTCCATTTAACAAAAAGATGTATCTGTCCCTTGAACTTACGCCTAGTGTAAATTCTGTGGACATCTCTATCTGGAAACAATACTAAGGAACAGCTTAATGTAAAAATGTCACCATCGGAAAACGTGTGACTTATTACTAGACGTTATAGTAATAATCCACCGATCCAATTTTTGGGTTTTATATTTTATTTTATAACCGTCGTTGAACAGCCGACCCAACTTAATGGGTTTACGGCTACTAATGTTCAACTCCGTAGCCTTGTAATTTTGAACCCAATCCAGAAGACAAGGGAACTCCTGGATCGAGTATTGGGAGAAATTTGCCTTCGTGGAGGACTTTTTGATGGAGCTAACCCGCATTTGCGTTACATGGAGAGGAAGACCACGAGAACCTCCCACGGTTAACCTGACGGCAAGGGGACTCTAACCCATGATCCGTCTACCACTGAGGATATTTCACGTCAGCACTGTGGTCAGTGCAAGCCGGATGCGGAATTCGTATCGACTGGGATTCGAACCCGGTTCGCCTCATTGGAAGGCGAACGCTCTATCCCCTGAGCCATCGCGGCTCTGGGTTTTATATTGCTCTAAATCTTCCAAATGAAAGCTAAAATGTTTTTTTCTTATTTTTCTCTTTTTTTTAAAAAAAATGTGAATTCAGAGTTTTCCCGCCTAACAGGAGCTGACAAAAACCGAGAACTTTTTATGCCAAATTCTGTTACAGGATTACTTCCCCTCTGTATAATTTTGCGTAATCCTACCATAATTTTTTTGCATTCCAATATTTTCTTGATTCTGATATTTTGAATTTATTTATTTATTTATTTATTTATTTATTTTTTTTTTTTTTTTTTTGGCATTTGAAATTTTATGGTTTACTTTAGTTTAAATTCAAAATCTTTCAAGTCAAAATCTTGAATTACTCATGTAGATAAGAGTGAATTTGCCACGACAGATTTCTCCCGCGATATAGCCTCCTATTAAAAGAGAAACCTCAAACACACTATTAATAGTATTGACTCTTTATAGTTTTATCCAATTCGCATGATTTTTTTCGTTGAAAAACCGAAACTAGTCTTTTCAAAAATTCTTTTGATTGCGCTCAAGTTTTTTTTTACCAGTTTTTCCTTTGATTACCACATATAGAAATTTCACGGCATTTCAAAATATAAATATATAATGAGTATATTTGATTGCGTTGCATCGTACAATAAAGCTAGTGGGAATTTCAATATTTTTTTTTTTTTATAAACTTCTAACTTTACTTCACAAACAAATCTGATATAAAATAAACATCTTTTTACGATTTGCTTCTAAAGAAACCATGAGTAAGAACGCGGGAGAAAAAAAATTCTTTAACTTTAAAACTCTTCACAGTTAAGTTATAAAAATCTTACAGAAACATATGTTGTAAATTCCCTATGGTAAAATCAGAAAAATCCCTATAACTATCTCGTCTCAGTGTTGCGTTCAAAAACCAAAAATCCCTATCATTCTAACAAGCTGTATTTGAATCTTTTGAAACGAAAAGCTACCAAAGAATTCTTTTCGATTTCGTGGGAATGATTTTTTTTTTTTTTTTTTTTTTTTCTCGTTCTTTACACGGGTGACTAAGAAAGCTTTCTTAAATGAAGTCGTGAAAGATGAAAAGAAAAGAAAGATTCCTTTCTTCAGGGAACAAAATGTTCACCCAGGGGAGAGGGACAAGTAAGGGTTCGATAGAAGGAATTCGTGCCTCACTGGTGGAAATGATGGTTAGATCGATAAGAAAGCACCCAGTGAGAGCTGAGGTGAAAACATCTTTCATGATCAGAGCAGATGATATAACTAGATTATGTCCTCTTAAAAGCAATGACGTTCGCTCTTCGAAGTTGTGTCACTTGTGGAATCAATACTTTGGATTCAGCCCTGTTTTCTGCAATACAATCAGACTTTATATTTTCTAAGAATTAGTTTAAGATTTAGATAAATTAAGATTGGTACAACTTTATGTTTTATTTTATAACCGTCGTTGAACAGCCGATCCAATTTTTGGGTTTACGACTTCTAATGTTCAAATCCGTAATCTTGTAATTTTGAACCCAATCTAGATGTCGAGGAAACTCCCGAATAAAGCATTGGGACAAACTAGCTTTTATGCATGTCATGTATGTTTGATGGAACAAACCCGCGTTTGCGTTACATGGAGAGGAAAACCTTCCACGGTTAGCCTGGTGGCAAGGGGACTTTAACCCATGATCCGTCTACCTCGGATTTTACGTCAGCACTGCGGTCGGTGCGAGCAGGGTGTGGAATTCGTATAGACCAGCCATCGCTGTGATTTGAACCCGGGTCACAGAGCCCGGGAGACCCTCTGAGGCACCACGGCTTCGACGTAAATATAGTGCTACTACTACTTCTATTCTCTTGTAATTGCTGAACATTTTTGGTGAGCCTCCTAAGCAATGGGGTATTGACATTCAGCCAAACACTCAGAAGAGCGGAGGTCATGGGTTCAAATGCCGCCGCAACCCTGTATCTTACTTTGTACAGTTTTTCTCTAGTTTGCACTGTATGCTCTTCAATTTGGCAACAGTTTTAATATCCGGTTTTTGTATGGAGTATACAAGTTTGCATATAAATAAAAGAAAGTATTACTTTTTTCGGTGCACGTACACTCTTCAATGATGAACTTGCGTTAAAGGAGATCATTTGTTTTTTTAACTCAAATATCATACTTCTTTAGAAATATTTTAGGAAAGACATTAAAAATTTTCTTATTTCCCATTGCAAAATGGGTCGATTAGTTGTAACACCTCCTGTCCATTCCCCCCCCCCCCCCAGTTAAATACATATTCAAAGAGATGCAATATAATTAAACTGAAACTTCACAACGCACATAGATCAAAGCATTGATGAAAAATGTTTCTATTCACGTTTTTGGGGTTTGAGAACTAGATTCTTTGAAGAAGGTTCTTTTAAGAGCTCTTTATGAAAGTGTTGCACTTCTTCGGGGCACAAGCCTACGATCTTCTCTGCCACAATTCTGGATTTAATTTTATTCTTTGCTGATCTTTATTTTATACTTGAACGAAACAGCTGAATTTAGAGCAGAATGAAAAAATTTGCTTATAAGCTTTTGATAAAGTGACAGCGCTAATTAACAGATACACAAAACTAAGAAAACCGAGATATAAAATCAAGGTTTACAGCGAGAATTGGATTTGTTCATTTTACTCTAAAGTAAGTTTTAAGGTGGGAAGAATACTATGCAGTCACGGATACCAGTTTGATTTGAATATGCTTGTTTGTTTTACTTTGGACCGGTTAAGTTATAATTCTATAGGTCTATAGTTTGCACACATATATATATATTTAAAACATTCCATTAAAATAGCAGATTAGTAAAGCGTTTGATTCATTTTAGTTTATTCAGACTAAGATTTAGTGGCATGAATTGACAAATGTGGCTAATTCCATCAACATATCGCTCATGGGCTGCAATAGTGGCACAACTCAAAAAACACGCGTTTTGGACTAAGAACAGGTGTAAATATGAGCATACACATTTCGTTCAGCAGCAATATTAGCCCAAACTCATAATTCAACCTTAAGGTAATCTTCGTTTAAGCAAACTGAAGCATTTTGCTTAGGAATGAAATCTTTAAACCCACTTGTCTCAAAACTTGATTTTTTTGAGTTGTGCCGCTATTGTAGCCCATAAACGATATATGCAACACCTTGTTGTACTTTGGGCCCATTTTTCTTATTTTACAAAACTCTGAAATCCTTCGCGGGATACGTTCATAAAAAACGACAAACGTATAATCGATTTCTCGCAAATTTTAACTTTTTACTTTCTATATAAAAAGAAATTAAATGTTCAATTTGGTCCTATATTCACAACAACTCTCCCCTACTTCCAAGAAGGTGACCGTGGTGTCCCTAGGAAATCAATAATTTTTCTGTATGATTACTTTCTGAACATAACTGGAAGTAAAACATTTTCCTCTGCCTAATTTTTGTACTGTAGATCTTCAAAGTTTGAGTTTTATATTACAAAAAAAAAGTACTTTCGAGTTATGTGAAAGAATAGCTATTGACTTTCACTTTGCAAATATTGTATTTAACGCGCTATTTCAATAGCATGTACTTAATATATATTTAATTATATATATATATATATTATATAATATTTAATAGCATGTATTAGACTTCATAATATTTATCGGTATTACATAAGTTGGCGATATTCGGATGAATGGATTTAAAATTTCCTTCAATTTTTTTTTTTTTTCTTCATACTGAACAAAATTTTAATTCTGTACTAGAAACAATCTAGAAAACATTACAATAGAGTTATGTTAACATATTTTCCAACTTGAACTATTATCACTTTAATGCACTTTATTGAAGTAATCTGAATTTTTTGGTTACCTCATTTTGTTTGAATGCTTCATACATTTTGAAACCTTTTAATTTAAAAAAAAAATTACAATTTAGCCTTATTTTCACTTGTCTGTATTATGAAAAAGGGTTAATTATGTTGCTTATCTGCAGTATTCATATCCAGTACCACTAATATCAAGCTAACTCTCATACTATAAAATAAAACTAAAGTATTAAGTAGTATCACTTACAAGGTAATTAAAATTACTAATATTTTTAAATTTGTGCAAACGCAAATCAGGCTTAAATATTTCAGTATGTGAAAAATGGGTCTATATTAATTTCAAAAATGGCGACTCAAATATAAAATCTAGAAAACTGCATAAGTCTGAAAATATTCTGTATTTAAAAACTTATCTTCATAGTTTTAATCATTAAGCAGATTCTCTAAAATCTAAAATAATGCAAAAATTTAGATTATCTACAATGAAATAATGCTCCAACTATTTTTCAGTAATACTACTAAAGAAAGAGATCGTTTAAGCAAGAGTTATTCAGTCACAAATACAAGGGTTAAATTTGAAGAAACTAATGTATTTTACCCTTTATTCACGATTAAAATACATTTTGTTTGAAATTAGTTGTATTTCTATTTCAACTCCGAAAACACAAATAATATTCAATAGAAATACAGCAATTCAAGATATATAAATCCACATAAAAGAGTAAAAACATTTAAAAAATACAGTTTATCTACACTATGCAATTTGAAGAATGTCTTTACCTCCTTTTTGTCCTTAAGCACATTATTGCGTTGTTGGAGGAGCATATTTCATCTGACCCAAGGAAAATTGTTTCACAAACTCTTCTAAGTATCTTTTACAATTTTCTTCCTGACAAATACGACAAGCGTTTCTATTGAAAGGCCTGGCAGCAGCAAGCAAATTCGCGTCATGATCCTCTTCAGCAAATGCATAATCATCTGGTGAAGATTCTTCACATTCAGCCTCACTCTCTGAAGATGCCCCACTTGGGACTTCATTCTCGGGCTCTTCCTCTTCCGAAGATTCCTTTTCTTCCTTCACATCACCCAGAGGCATTTCGATCAGCCTGTTTTTTCTTCTGAATCTCGTAAGTTCATATTTCGCAAAACGTTTTCCAAATCGAATGACTTCTTTGCGCTTAGAGGTAGGGGCATTACGAGAATATTCCAGTATGTTCTCGCAGCACTGTAGTAGTTTTTCAAATCCTTCTGAAGTGCTGCTGTCTTGTCTATCTGATATAGAGATTGCTATATAGTCACTTCGCTTTAGGAGTTTTTCCAGGCATTCAGGCGCGTACAAGGCGTAACGGTAGCACCCCCGCTGGAAACAGTACAAGTTAAGCTCTGAAACAACAGCAGAAAAGCCTAGAAAGGATATTTGTGTCTCGAAGTTGTGAGATAATCTTAAGCAAGAGCGTACAGCATATGCTTCGAAAGTGCTTATACTTCGGCAAACTATCAAGTAGTTTTTTTCAAAAACAGACTGCAAATACTTTCTGAGAATACTATTGACACGCACTTGACATTCTCCTACTCGTTTATGGAAGGTTTCTGAAATCTCATACTCCATGCGGATAGGTAATCCATCAACAAGCTCTGTACCTTCATAGTGCTGGTATAAGTAAGCAAACAAGTTAGAACACCAGTTATAGAAATCAAAATCCATGATTCAACTTTTCCTTGGTCAAACATTCACTGGTTTGCAGCTATTTTGCAATTCAGTTTATTAACTTGCTGTAAAGTTGCCACTTTAAGAAACTAACTTGATTTTTTTTTTCTATTTAAAAAAACGCTTGTATACGTTTTTGCGGATCTCCGTGGTTGAGGAATAATGTCTTTCCACTGTACCATTTTAACCGTGAGAGTAGCGGGCTCGTATTCCACCTTAACCGTTGACGTACTTTTGTGCTTTTCTTTTCTTGTTTGTGCTAGCTGTTTTTCAATTTAAAAATGGTTTGTCTTGACAAAGGCTT
The DNA here is from genome assembly GCA_949128135.1 of Parasteatoda lunata. Taxonomy (NCBI): domain Eukaryota; kingdom Metazoa; phylum Arthropoda; class Arachnida; order Araneae; family Theridiidae; genus Parasteatoda; species Parasteatoda lunata. The sequence continues at coordinate 62,916,312 of OX421970.1, forward strand.
ATAAGCCTTAATTGAGCACAAGCTTGCTAATGTATGTAGTACCAATAAATCATTCAATGATTGATGGGGCCTCCCTGGCTGAGCAGTATCGCCCGTCAAACGCTGTGCAAAGCATGGAGTTACCGGGTTCGAATCCCGCTGTTACCCCGGATGTATCTTCGTGCTGTCCTTCTCTGTATTGTGCAATTTGTCCTTCTATTTGACAAAGGTTTATAAGCCTAAATTGAGCACACAAGCCTGCAAATGTATGTAATTCCAATAATCCATTCAGTGGTTTGTAAGCTATTATTTATATTGAGCTCACAAGCCAGCATAAGTATGCGCGAATGAATAGCTAAACAAATAAACGTTTTTGTTTGCAAGCAACGAATACTTCAATGACTTAAAAGTATGACCCTACTTTTTTAAAATTTTCACTGTCACAGAAATTTGGTTTTAATGATCTCAAGTACTCGGCCTAAATCATTTGGCTTCGTTTTATTGTACGTTTTGTCTTTTGGCTACACCAGCTGCATTTATTCATACATTAATCTGCAAATGTGTCGGAAGTCCCAACAGACCTTATAAAGGGTGTCCAAAAATTAACACAAAATTTGAGTTTGCCGCCAAAATGCAGTAAATTGTTGCAACCCTGGAAAAAGAACAATTTGACATCTGGGAGTTTATGGTTAGTATGGAACGTTTAAGACGGTGCCACTTGCCACACAGCCAGTGAAACAATTCAATTACTGCATGAGACATTTCCTGGTCGTGTACTCTCTAGTTTCGGGGATCCTTAGATCTTCTTCTTACGGGGTTATTTGAAGTCAAAGGTCTATGTCAACATGCCCACAACCATCAGTGCGTTACAAGAGGAAATTAAACGCTGCGACGAAATTCAGCCGCAATTATGCAGAAAGGTCATGAAAAATTTCGACAAAAGAGTGCGCGTGTGCTAGAAAAGCCGTGGATGCCATTTGCCAGATGTGTTCAATTCCATAAATAACCCTATCCTATGTACTTCATGATTCAATGAAAAAATAACAATCTAAAGACTAAAAACTGTGTTTTCTGTTTAATTGAAACCTTGCGTTAATTTTGGGACACCCTTTAAGAAATAGTATTCTAAAGTCGCAAAGCGCTTTAATGCTATATGCATGAAAGATCTGAAAATAATCAACATTTATCTACTGTTAATCGCCCAATTTGCTAAAGTTTGACGGTAGTGAATTGATTCTCGATGTATCTTTTATCAGTCGGAAAGTTTATCTAACGTAAATAAAGCGCTTCAATGCTTTCTTGAAGGGTTTGAACATGTGCTTTTTTTTTCTTTTTTATTCTATCGGAGTCAAGTACTTTTGTTCTTAGATCACTTCAATTTAGCAACGAATTTTAAGCATTTCTCGACTTTGGGGTAACAAACTCGCAGATTTATGTCTGAAGTGAATAATAAAAAAAAACTTTAAAAATTAGCATCTAAACAAACGATGTCCGTACTAACACCAGAATAGTTAAATGTGAAAAAAATACTGCGAACTGGATGCTTATACGTCAGGAATGTAGTGTCGAAATCACAACCTTTCAGTTTTAAAGTAAGATTCATTCTTTTATCTACACATATATATGCTGGCTTGTAAGCTTAATGCAAAGAATTGCTTAAAAATCCTGGACAAATTGAAGAGTAGAGTACAAATTACGGAATGACAATACAAGGATATGTGTAAGGTTAAGACAGGATTTGAACCAGCAACTTCTAAGCTTCAGAGGCATTGTAAAAATACCCCTTGACCACTCAGACCCTTAAGAGTAAAATACGAACCATGCTCAAATCAGTTTTCGTTTTGGAGAAAATTATTAATGGTACTTAATTTACTCAGCACTAGAGCTGCTAAATGGGTTGTTGGTGACGGCGTGGAAAACATCCTTGAGGATGATTCCAGAGAGGATGGCTCCCCTGCTTTAGTAGTCCGACGACTTGCGTGCGAAATCGGGCACTTTATGATAGAACAGCTGGACGAGAACCAATACCGCGCATTCTCGGTCCCTTTTATGTCTGATCAAAGTGGTCATTTGAGTTCGATGATCTACTGGGAGTCGTGTCTTAACGATCAGTCCACTGCGGGGCCAATTTCAAAAAAAAAGTTTGCATACGTTTTCACGTTTGTTGGGTAATGTTTTTCCACCGAACGCTCTGGTACTTGAAGGCAGTAAGTTCAAATCCCTCTTTAATCTTGAAAGTATTTTTTGAGTTATGCTTTTCTTGTTAGAGTTATCGGATTTTTCAATTTAACAAGTGTTTATAAGCTGTTATTTGTATTGAGTACACAAGCACATACATATGTATGTGAATATACAAAGGTATTTGTAGTACGTATGTAAAAATAGATAAACGCTTTCAGTTACAGACTTGAACCGGATGTATATATGTATATTCAAAGGACAAGATCCAATAACTCCCCTCGAGCACTCATTAAAACTACGCCTCTGTATAAGGCTAAAGCAGGATTCGAACCAGCAACCTCCAAGCTTCAGAGCGTTTGGCGGAAGCACAATACTCATCGGCCCCGCAGACTCTTAAAAGTTAGATGCGCACCATGTAAGAATCAATTATTTTACATAGGATAATTTTTTTTTAAAAAGAATTGATTAAACTTTCTTATCACACACTAAATTTATCATAGTAAATACGATTTTTATTAAAACACGTGCAAAATGCAACATTTATATTTTCTGTAAAATTCTCCAGGGTGGAAAATTAAACCAAAAGGGGTTTTTTCGCACAAACAAAATGATTTTTCTTTCCATCTTAAAACGTGACACTCCTCAACAACAAAACAGTGTGAATCACTCTCAAGGTCACTAAGCAGGTGTGCGGAGGAATACTAATTAAAAGACAAGAATTCACCTAAAAAATATAACCTTCTTCAAATGGGTGTCCTTTTTTTTTTTTTTTTTTTTTATAAACATTGACGAAAACATCTACAAAAACCATCCCACTCGGTTCTCGACCCACCTTAATTCTTACTTTTACGAAAATTGAAAATACATGCATTATACTTATTTTTTCTTCATAAACCAGCATGGGTTTCGCCTACTTTTATTCTTATAGCTTACTTTTCTTTCCTTCATTTTTTTTTTTTTTTTAATCTCTTAAATTTGCGTACAAGATAAACAAAGATTTTACTAAGCTTTAGAATCAATAACGTTATCTTAATTTTTTTTCCCTTTCTTTTTTTTTTTTTTATTATTTTTTTTTTTAACAGAAATTATTGAGAATGTCAGGAGTAGTGAGGATGAAATTGGTCATACTTATTTTTTTCTCAATAAAGAAACTATTTGAAAAAGATAATTTTTTATTTAATTTCTTCAAGTTTAAAATTGTTAATCAATCATTATTGTTTAAATAACGCAGAGTTGAAGTGACTCGCCAAACATGCCAGTAGAATGAAAATTCTTGAGTAAAAGCTTCAAGTAACATTTTCTACCTTAGGTTAGATAAAATATTTCTTCCGAATTAAATGAAAGCTGTTAGAGATACTGCTAGATAAAAAAAAAAAAAAAAAAAAAAAAAAAAAAACAAGTTGTCGATTGACTTGACTAATAAACTATAGACATTTTCCTCCAATTTTACCATTCACTAACATACAGCTGATTCATTAATATGATAATTCCCCAATTCATTGATTCTCTATCTTTCTTCCTTCGTACTTTTCTTCATAATTTCACTTCATTACACTACGAATTATTCATAGTGATGCGAACCATTAATATTATTTTTTTATAATTAAAAGTAAACTTTGTTCCAGTTTTTCTGAGAGTGTAGGGGAGAGTGGGGTCAATTGTAACAGGGTACGATTGTAACAGAGCAAAAATTTCGAGTGTCGGGTTCTAGTTTTGGTTCCTAGGTGGCGCACAAGGTGTATTTAATAAATCTACGTGTACACCCCTGCTGGCAACCATTTTTTTTTGTACTTTTGAAAGAGTTACATCACAAAAGATATTTTCACGCTACGTACGTACTTTTTTTGGTATTAGAATATTATATTGTAACAAAGTAATTTTGTTTAAACAAATAAAAATTATTAACCGAATATATAAGTGGACACCTTAATTAGCATTTCAAAAAAAAGATTAGTTTTGTTAATTAACTAGCATTGTTTTTAACAAATGAAGCTGAAATGGCGTCTTGGGGACGATTGTAACAATAAGTAAAGGGACGAATGTAACAGCTGAAAATAAATAATCTTATGTTTACAAACCTTACTTAACTCTTTAAGAACCACCAATAGTTTCCTATATGATTTATATTATGTTGCATGTGCATTATTTTATTTGTCACCTTTCACAGCATAAATTAAAATTTTTAACTCCTTAAAGTTAATAGTTTAACCCTTTAGGTCTCTGCTCATTATTATTTTTACTCCTAAAATATCACTACTATTTTGATCAATAAAAAAATATATCGCAACTATGATAATATGTATAATTAACTATGTTTTAGTTGAATTTATGAACTGTTAAAATTGACCCCGTAAGTGGGGACAATCGTAACAAGTGCACGACTGCCAAAAATTGTTAATAGCATATAATAACATTTAAAATAAGGTATTTATTTTTTTTTCCTAGAAGAGGATAGTCTACTTTATTCGTCTGTCAATTAATACTAATAATATATTGGATTTTTTGTTAGTTAAAAATAGTTAAGTAAAAAATTTTACAATTGACCCCACTCTCCCCTACAGGCAATCTGAAATTCAATTCCCATACTGAAAACAGTGTATAATTTATAATTATGTATTTATAATTTTTCACAATCCATTTTCAATCGGATGCCTGCAAGTGGCGCCATCGTAGGTAAATCATAGCATTTGCCGATTAAAAAGCTAATCAGTTTCAACACACATGCGTAGCGTCACTGACAGGTATGCAATTAAATCTGATTTGAATTATATGGTGACGCATAATCACTTTACTTTTTCTAAGACGACACGTTTTTTTTTTTTTTTTTTTTTTTTTTTTTTTTTTTTTTTTAAATTTATAGCAACATGGCAACAGTCTGGCCTAAACGGTTGTAGCGCCACGCTACGGAAAAAAGCTTAAGTATCAATTAGATTGATAAGATTATAGTTTTCTTTCATTATTTTCATCTACAATTTAATAAAGTTCTTAATTATCGTTTAAGAAATTTGCTTAATTTAAGTTTTATTTGTATTAGTTAAGTTTTTTGACATCCTGAACGAATTAGATGTTAAATCGTTAAGGATGTCCTTTTTTAATGAAGACAACAATACATTTTTTCAAAGTAAAGGTGGAATAAATACAAAAAAAACTTCATGAATGTATGGTTTTTCCCATCTCAATAAGTTTGATTGAAATAAAACATATAAACTCAACTTTAAAGCAATAAATCACAAGGAATTATTATTCATTTGTGCGACAAATATAATCACATAGAAGTAAACAAAAAAAAATATGACAAAGACACTACATAATATACCGTAGAGTATAAACTATTTACATCTACTGCATCAACTAACCGTTTCTGTTACGTGTAAAGGCACTCCAGGCAGTGTTAAGTGTTAAGGCACTCCTAAAGGGCACTCCAGGCAGAAGAATTTTTAAGAAACGCGTCATGATGACGTCAGAGTAGATCGTTCATAAGTACTATCTTTCATGTATCTAACCTTCAAAAATATTAAAATAAAATTAACTTCATAAAATAACCACATAAATATATTTTTTTCGGGAGCTGGGGGATAAGTTAAACGATTTTTCCCCATCTCATCGATAAACTTATGACAAATAACTGACGAACTAATTACCTACACTCTGCAAGTTAAACAAGTCATAAATGTCTGAATGAATCAATTAAACATCATAAATTCGCGATATCTGATATCAAACATTAAAATAAGCGGGAGCGAAAGACTTCAATCATGCTTCTTACATAATATTCTTCTGGGTAAGTTAAATGATGGATTTCCGTGATCTCATCGAGGAGCTTATAACAAATGCACTGAGGGATTAATTACCTTCATTTCTAACCCGTTTACCCTATCCAGTAATTCTCTCGATTCTACAGTACAATTTGTCTTCGTACTTTGGCGATAGTCCAACTTCGTGGCAATTCATAATCTCGGAAACGATCCAGGAGCAAACGATTACGATGAAACGAGAACAAATTTTATAAATCTATGACGTCACGAGACAAAGTGTCGGCGTCGAGCAAGTTCGAAAATATATTAAAATTTTGATGGAATACTGTATCGACTGAAAAGATGAGGTGTCATTAAGTTTGAAAAGATATTATAAATCAAAGAATACGCCATTCTAGTTGTTATGCCTCATTAAGTTTAAAATGCGAAATCAGATTTGTATGTTTTAAAGCTGAGTGGTTTTCATTTCGAAGTTTTTAATATTCAAGACTACTCACTTTATTTTTTTATAGAAGACCATTCAAACCAAAATGAAGTTTCAATTTTCGAATATTTTTAAGTGCCGAATCAATGCCGTGTTGGAGTAATTTCTTTTAAATACTTTGAAATTGCTCTAGAAATGGTTGTTTTTGTTTTTAGAAACTATGGCTTTTCTTCATATTTATATTTTGCGCGAGTTTAATAAACTGCGAAAAAAAGTATGGTCAAAGCTACCAGAATATGGCAAAATTTACCTGGTTTCTTCCTCTATGGGAGCGCTGAAAAGAACAGTAATTTTAACCGAAGTATTTAAGTGACAATTTTGGTAAAATTTACTAAAAAAAATTAAAATGTGGTAAAATTTGGTAATTTTAATATGATACCTCAGAGCATGGAATAAAACTTCTTATTCAATTAAATTTACTTTTCATTTTTGTATTTGTTACTAAATGTCTGGAACCAGAATTTTCGATAAAATGTGACCATAAGAGCGGAAAATTTACCAAATGAATGGTTTAAATACCACACATTTTTTTTATTACCAGAATTACAGTTTTTTTTTCCTACCAGAAATGTCTTTTCCTTACAGTTACCAGATTTATTTATTTTTTTTGTCCGTGCAATCCACTGTGGGAAATGTTTGCTAGAGTTGGACAAAGATTAATCATTAGTTTTTGCATTAATTAAAAAACTAAAACAGTTTAATTAAATTTTATTAAATTAAGTTTCTTCTTTAAAAAATATTTTATTAAATTTATGAGTTCATTTTCCTTAAAATTACATATTTCTATATAAAAATTGAATTTTCTGCTATTATTTAAAGTTAGGGTTCTGGAGGTTATACGCAATACAATTAACAAGAGGATGAACCAAACATTTACAGTTTAAGAAGATGTTATATGTAATAACATATTGAATCTGCTCATGGTAATAAGAACCATATTAAAAAATGATATTATAATGGTTACATGTATTTATTTACTTCATACTAAGGTTTATACACTTCATTTCACTCTAAAGTGGCCTTTTTATGACAACCGCAAATTCTAAAATAATATTTATAATTGAAATGGTTTAATTACTTTAAATAAAATACATGTTTATGACTGACTGGAATAAGTACTGGTCGGGTAAAAAAATAAACTAGTTAGACCATTTTAAAACAGTTTTCTGTGTTTAACCGTCCTCCAAAAACTCGTGCTATATTAAAATTGCAATATCATCATTGCTAACAATGATACTAAATTAATTTCCCGTAAAACGAAATCCTATGATTCAATGCTGATGTTTTTTAATCACCTGACTAGACCTCAAACAAAGCAAAAAGAAATTTCATGTCATAAGGAAATTGTTTGTCATTTTTCTTAATTTTTGCGCTGCATGGAATGGTTTGAAAATATGCATATATTCCAATGGTGATACTATGCTTAATACTTCATTTTTAAATCACTCCTTTTTTTTATAGTTATTTTCATTTGAAACCATCACTCCACGAAAAATTTTTATGCAACCTAATACATATACAGTGAAACCTCCAGGATAGACCACCTCTATAAAAGACTTTGGGACAGTTTTGGGAGGTACAGAATTGTTTTAAATAGGCTTTGTTTTGAAGAAGACCCTTAAGAGAGACCATTAAATCTTCTCCCAGTGACCGGGTTAACCTCTGCACCAAATGGAGAAAAGGTCTAATAAGGAAACACGTAAGAATATCAAAACAAAAAAAAAATTAACAAAGCAAACAAGTAGATTAAAATGTATTCAAAATATTTGTGTGAGGTTTCTTATTTAGAGAGCTCTCTGAAATAGATCTGCAACGTCATGGTTGCAGTCAGAGGGCACTAAAAACGATGCTATCAATGATTTATTTTAGAGTTGAAAGTTAAATAATTAAAAAAAAAGTTTTTTTAGAAAAAACTAAGCGTTTCGAACAAACAAACCTCTTCTCAATTTTTAAAGTTAACTAATTTTTATAATATGAAATTAAATGCAAGCTTAAACAAAAAACATTATTCATTTATTTTAAATAGTTCTATCATTCATAATTGGTAAATTTGTTTTTACTCATAATTATATTAGTAGGTATCATTTTTATTGAAGCTAAATTATATTCATCGATCCGGTTTTGATGACTCCAACACAAGAGGCATTTCCGCAGCAAGGAAATGTCACTGACTAAAATTAAAATCTTTTGTAAAAAATCCTGTACCTTCGATAACATTCTGAAGTCAATGGAGGTAACCTCCAAGAGCAACCAATCTTCATTAAGAACCATTTTATTGTGGAACAGAGAGCATTCACTCCCTTGAGATTTCACTATACATTCAAGATTTTACGTCAAAACCTTATATTTATAAACAATAAAAGCTTCGAAATTTTGTTTAAGATAGCACTTTAAAATGTAAAAATATTGCATAATTTTCGATTAAATTTTATGCACTTTATTAATAGCTTTTAATAAATTTAAAGCTTAAATTATGATATTTAATAATAAAATGAATTAAATTTGCAATTAATAATATCATAAAAGCCACAAAAAAATTTATTTTAATTAAATATTTTATTTCAAAGTACAATTACGTTTTACTACTGTACTCTGTTTAACAATATTATTTTCACATTGATTTTCATACTAATATTTCTTCTAATAATTTATCTCCTTAATACAGAAGAATTTTATTTAACAGTTATTGGTGTTTGGTTTCAATTCTTAGCAACCTTGAAATATTCTTTTTTTTCTTCCCAAAAATAAACACATACTTTTTTTTTTACAAATCTTTTGCTACTAATACCAGCGGTTGATTTAAGATCCTATTGTTCTAAATTGCTCTAAGCAAACACACGCAATAGATTTTTATACAAATTACTTATTTTAGCCAAGCTGTAAAATATTTATATGAAATTACGTGGCTTTATACAAGGGCTATTGTTTTCTCCTGTAAATTATGCGTTATTACCTTTTTCATGATTTGGTATAAGAAAAATAACTACTTTTGCAGAAAGTTAATTATGAAACTGAAAAGTAATTTCTTAAGTAAAATTATCAAAATTTTTTTTTTATTTTTTTATTTATATATATATATATATATATATATATATATATATATATATATATATATATATATATATATATATATATATATATATATATATGTAACATAAAAAGCTTCTATAAATTATTTTATGTTAGTTTCTTCGTTAAAAACAACTCCTTATTTTATTTATTACTAATTAATTTCAAATCGAAACAATTCATCATACTTTTAAAAAGCCACATCCTGTTTCTAAATCTATTTTTGGCCCAACTATGCATAAATTTAAATAAAGGCATTACTCCCTTTAAGCTTCGTGGGAATCGCGTGATTTATTTAATTAACCAATAATAATTTCTAAGATTTCCCTCTTTCCCTAAATTGAAACATTTTACGGATTTACTTTGCAAGATTTTCCCTAACATATAACCGAGGAGCGCAACTTTTCGTACTCACTCTCATGACTGCTCTGATTAATAATAAATAAATAAACTTTGTACCCTCCTTCCCGGTCTAAGACCTGTTTTAATCCTTCCACTCGGCAACGACGTTATAAAAAAAAAAAAATTCAAATTTTCATTTACTGTATAAATTATCTATTCTGTCTGAAAAGTTTAACAAAATAAATAAAGTTGTAAAGCATTCCAGAAGCAGCCAGTTAATGGCTAAAGCATGGAGGTTGCGGTTTCCTAAATAAGAAAACAATGACACTGTGGTGGCTGTGGGGCCAGTATTGTGCACCGGCCACCTTTCGTTCCCAGACAAGTTTCTATCCATCAATCTGCAGTTAGTAAGCTACCCACTGAAAACATATCTAGTTGAAGAAGCATATTAAAGAGGCCGATCTTCTATTATTTTTATTTTTTTGTATTATTAAAAAAAATGATAATGATGTGTGAAAATATTTTTCTCTGCTTTTGCTTTACTATAGAAGTATGTGTGATCAAAATTTGCTTTTTAGTGTATCGCACAATGAGAGAGCGCAACCATTGGCTATAAAGTTATTTGACCCGATTCAGAGCAGTAAACATTCGTCATTAAGTTGGTGATAATTTAATTATAATGCAATATGTTATGTGTTGCAAATATGTTAATAACCAAAGCGAAATAGACTTTAAAAATTTTTATTTCCATTTCTCTGCCTTAAATGTTGCTATGAGTAAACAAAAGCAAAAACCATTGCCATAAATTTCTTCAAAAGTTTCAAAAGCTATATCAAAGAAAAAATTGTAAGCTAAGTAAATATTTGCAAGCAATTTCAATCCAAAAAATAGTCGGAAAATCGGAAAAAAAGTCTATTTTCCTCATATTTATTGTTAAACTATAACACATTAAACACGGAAAAATATCTTAAAATTTTTTCATTAAATTGTAAGTTGAATTTATTTAAAAACAATAACAAATTGTAACGGAAGTACTCTGCGATAATTAAGCGTTATATAATAATTATACAATATTTTTTTTAAATACACAACCTAAGAAATTAATTAGGTTTATCAAACTCCAAAAATTTTAAATTTATAAAATAAATATTTGTGGAGATATTTTGCGAGGTCATTGGTTTTAAAATTATTTATGAAAACAAAATAAACCTACATTGAATATTTCTTTCATAAACAAAATATATTTTGTCATTATAGGCATTTGAAGTCAATCAGAATTTTTTTACTATGCTTTGTTTAAAAATGAAATTCTTTTTTTTTCTACTTAAATAATAAGCACGCAACAACATTTTTCTATATTTTCCGCATCATTTATTTTGGAAAATATCCCCCAAAACACTTACAAAAGTAATTCGAACTTTTAAAAGGAAATCAATATATTTATTTTTCATTTCATTGTATGTTTCTTATTCAACAATTTGTTTTACCAATGAAATTACCAACGAAAAAAATATCTGATCATTAAATAAGTTTCCCATTTCTGAAGATGTGATTAATATTTTGGGGGAATATACCAGTTTTTCATATTTTCAGGAAATGTTATTTTCCTCTTTTCAGGAAATGGTAATACTTCACGAAAACCGGAATCGTTCCGGATATTTACTCGGATAATGAAACAGTCTGGTGTAGAAAGTAATATTATTTTCAATTTGGCGGCAAATAAATTTTTTTTCTTCTGTCTTTCTTTAAAGAAAAGTATCAAATACAAAAACAAGCATAATTTTAATGTTTATTTTTAACTGTTTTTCTGATACTGAATTCATTTTAATTCTAAAATAGCATAAATGTAGCGAAAAATATTTCTTTCAAAGTATTTGATTCCTGTAAAATTCGGTTGTCAATAAAACATAATTTTATAATAATATTTTTTGTAGAAAGTTGATTTCAAAGTAAGCATAGCTTTGTGTCCTAATATTAAAAAATGAAAGAAAAAAAAAGCAATGGTCCTTTTTATTAGAAATATATAGAAAATAGCTTACAGTTAACAGTACATATGTTGCAATTTATCGTTATAGAACAAGTTTTGAATCCAAAATTGTCTTGATATGCTGTATTTTATTTTTTAAAAAAAATAATAATACTAAAATAAAATAAAAAATAAAGTAAGAAAAAAAGCCATTTATTCAGTGTACAATATAATAAAAAGTGGATTTTTATAACCGTTTCTTTTTTTAATTTTCACTAATAACTGCAATTAGTTTTTCGAAATTACTATTTATCGCTAACACATTTTTCATATTCAAAGTGATTAAAAACAGGCGCCCCGTCGATAAGAATGTATAATGCAGCTTAATAAGTACTGCGCTTCCTTCCAGTTGCTTCCAGAATGCATTCAGAAGAGCTTAACCGCTAACGAGTCGAAAATCCTTATAATACTCTTATCTTCATCCCTGCCTATTGCCGCCGTTTTTCATGTTAAAATCATCGCTTCCCCTCAATATTGTATCTTTATAGTTTATGAAAAACAGTAAGCGTTGTCATTTGAACGTTTCCTTGTGTATATATATATATATATATAATATCAGGGTAACAATCCCCGATATTTTGTTATTGTTTTTAATTTACATTTGTAGAAATAATAAGCCGATAGACTTTAACAGGCTTTATTTACTGGAGTATGATGTGTAAACATAAGTCTCACCCACTCTCCAGCCGGAGGGGGAGAGACACCGATTTCCCGTCAAAACAGACGGAGTTTAGATGGTAAACATTTAACACAAAAAGCCACGCAAAAAACATAGGTCCTGCGTTTTATAGAATAATTAAAAGTGTGAAAAGGCCAGTCATATTGCATTCCTTGTATTCCTACGCCTCATCGCAAATCATTTAATACTCATAGAAAATCGTTTAATCTTTATGTCCTTATCTGTTATGAATCTTTCCTTATATTGAAGTGAAAGATCTTAAAATAACTCCTCTTTTGAAACATAAATCTAATTTTAATTCATTGGCATGTTTTCAGTCTTGAAGTCCCAACATAGAATATCTGTACTCTAATTTTTTAACTAAGACATTTTATGAAAACGAAAAAGTTTTAATGCTTTTATTAATACAAAAGTATTCTTATAACTTTTGTATTACACACACACACACATATATATATATATATATATCCGTCCAGTTACATCCGGAAGAAAACAAACAAAGATTATTAATCTTTTTTTTTCTGGGTTCCTTAGATCTTTTACATTACCAAGAAGAGTTCGGGTCAGCGATTCCATTGCATATATTACCATCAACTCTTATCAAGTGAAAAAAAAATTAATTGTCTATTCTTTATGATTCCACATTTACACTCTGATCGCATATTCGATGAAATCATCATTCATTTTGTGAACAGGGAAACAGAGACAATACTCAGTTCCATCAATGAGGAACTCTTGCGGGTCGAATCCCGTAATAAACAATAAAACGAAATAATAAAAATTCCACGGTTGATATACCAAGTACAGAGATATTGGCTGATCTTTATTTGATTCCTTGACAAACATACTTTGCAAGGTGTGAGCTTAAAACTACCATATCTTAAAGATTCCAGTTATTAAACTTCTGAAAAGCCGTGGAGCGTTTCTGACTGATCATGCGGTGGTGTTTTCTTAAGTCAGGTGGTTGACCCGCTGGCTATCGAATTAATATAGAAAGAATATGATATTCAGACGTTACGGTCCTATGGATATACCGGGTAACATAGTTAATTTATTTCAAAATATTAAGCTCATGTTACTAGTCGAGGGTATCACGTGGGAATAATTTGTGAGCAACTAAATCCGAATTGAAGTAGTTTTTTAACGTCAGTTGTAATTCAAATCCATTTAGAAAATATATAATCATATATCAGTTCATATATATCAGTTTATGTTAAACTGTGAAAAATTCCAGATCGAATTACGGCATAAAGTACCTGCTTTTTAGGGTGCATTATCTATAAAATCGGTTTTACCTTAAAATCCATTTTTACAGTGAAATATAATATACCGTAACTTTTGGAATGATGTTTATTTAATTAGAGTGAATCAGGGAATTTATGGTAATTATTACTGTAAAAATTTCGGCATTTCGAATTTTTGGCTTCATAACATGTTCCGGTAAAAATGGATTTTACGGTAAAAAGTATCGGCATCCTGATTGCCGATAATTTTACAGTAATTTGATCCGGAATTTTTACAGTTAAAAGCGCTCTTAGTTAGTTAGTAATTTTTTTTTTACGGAATAAAGTATCTTAAACAACAAACGTTTTCTATTCACAAATGAATGAAATATAAAACCTACTAATGGTAAAAAATTACCGATCAAACTAATATAAAAAAAATATTGGCACTCTGGGGGCCTGTATTTTTACCGTAAGATCTGATATACGGTATTTTTTGCAATAATATTTACAATAAAATCATTGGTTCATTGTAGTTAAATAATATTACTGTAATACGTTATAAAATTTTACGGTAAAAATGGATCTTATGGGAGGGTATTTCATTTCATAATTTAGCAATTTATATATATATATATATATATATATATATATATATATATATATATATATATATATATATATATATATATATATATATATATATATATATATAATATAACATGCTATTTCACGTGACGTGTAGTCATATAGAAATGCGTAAAATATTGACGTACGAATTTAAATAATAATTGTTGATAATTAAAATTTTTTTGCAGTCAAGGTATTGTTTTGCTTTTCAGGGACTCAGATAAAAAAAAAGATAACTAAAGTAATATTTAAAAAATTTAAAAAAAAAAACGTAGCAATACTTATCAAAAAGGTTTAGAAAGCTCCGAGACCAGCTCACCTAATAAACAATTTTGAAGCAGCTTGATTACGGCGTGTTTTTCTTAATGCTAAGAAATATTTTGATGAAAAGAATAATTCGCTGAACAATTGACAAATAATTTATATTTAAAAAAATAATCATGTTTTTCAACACTTTTCATTATGTGAAAAAATATTGATCAAATTATTATTTTGAGTAATAGGGGAGAACAATCATTAGTAAAAATGAAAAGATAAGAAAAACGATAAAATCCTTTAAAAAACGACTCATAAAAATAAAGAGTAAATCAAGTTTTTATTTATATTTCAGAAAGAAAGAAAAAAAATAGCTTTTAAGGAAATGTTCCTAAGACTATCTCTCCAAAATAGATTTGTTCATGTAGAATAATATCCGATCACGTTTTGCACGCAAACATAGAATTACTTATTGAAAAAAAAATCTTTCTTTCACGACAAAATGCTTAAGAATTGTTTACGTAACAAGTAATAACAATTTTCTAACTTTTGATTTTAGAGAAACAAATATTCCAAAGAAGCGATATCGATTGAGTATATAAGTATATTTATAAAAGAAAGGCAAATTCATGATTAGAATAATTAGTTCGCATAATTAATTCAAAGTTTTAATTTCACATTCACCTTTATTTTTATTTAGAAATGGACTGGCGATGCTTATGGTGAGGGGAATTAATTATCATCTTAAAAAAAAAGAATACTAATGAACTCTGGAAAATGAACACATGTCAGAGTAAATAAATTAAAAGGGCTTAAAATTAATTAAATAATAAAATTCCCATTGTAAATATAATCAAGTATTCAGTATTAATATAAATTAACACGTAGTTTTAATATGGTTTGAGAATTATTATTTTTATTTTTAGAGTATTATTTGCTTGAAGGAAATTTTTTATTAGCTTTTCTAGTGAAAATAAATAAAATTACATTTAAATGGTTTATTTTCTTTTATTATATTTTGAAGTTTCGACACAAATATTGCGCAAAACAATCAAAATTCTACCAGAACATAAACCTTAGTATGTCACGAAAAATTCAATCTCAAGTTTTTACCCTTTTTAAACATGCATTTCAAAATAGATCTTTTAAACCTAACTTCTCAATAATATTAGTTGCGAATCAAAGTTAATTTATTGGTAAAGCAAAAATATTAAATAATTGTGTAAATGCTTCTGAGGGATAAATATGTTTTAACAAAAAAAATATTTACTAAGGCTTATCAAAGTTAAAGGAATATCTGTAATAAATTTTAATCAATTTAATTTTCATGCAACAAACTGACATAAAATTCAAATTAAATACACTAACAGGTTACAACTGAACACCTAATTGAGAACATATTATATTAATAATAATAAATTTTTTAAAAAAATTCTTTTCCATCAAACTTTTCGTGTTTTTCATTGTCTAAACCAGTGTTTCCCAAAGTGTGGTACGCGTACCCCCAGGGGTACGGGAACAGTTTAGAGGGGGTACGTGTTCTTATGCGAAATATCTTGCAACAAACGAAAATTTCAAACAATTTTATTTACAAATAAAGCTAGCCATGAAAATTTACGATTACGTATTTTTATATTGGCTATTTCTTGCAGAGTTAACAGTTATAATTAGTTGTATCAACAGCTAGCTGTGATTTTTAATTTCTGTGCAATTTTTTTATAGTAAAAAATACATTTATTTTTTTATTAGTGGTACACATCAGCATTACGAAAAATTTAAAAAGGGTACACAAAAGTCATAAGTTGGGGAAACAGTGGTCTAAACAATAACTGGTTACCAGTTGTTATAAATTTTGAGTCACAAAAACGTTAAAAGCACTAAAATATATCAAACACTTCAGGAATAAGTGCATTTTGTAGATTATTTTACCTATTTTACAAAATTAAAATAAATAGTTGACAAAAAAAGGATAATTCTAGAATATGGTGCTGGTGATTAACACAGGCATGTTAGCAATTATTGGTATAAAATATGATGGACCATTAATTTTTAAAAGAATTTAAATTCGTCAAGAATTTTGTTATTTAAATACACTTACAGTGTTTATATGTAATACCAACATATAAATAAATAATTACCTAGATTAATACTTATTAGCCCTGTTAATCTATTATAAAACTCTAACTAAAAACAATGTATTAAAAGGATTTATCTTTAATGTTTAATAATTGAAACTTTAAAAAAAGGTTGGAACAAAACTTCCTTCCTTATTTGACTAATAACTATTGCAAAACTGGAATCACTTTTGTCCATTTTGTTAACTGAGCTAAACAAAATTAAACTAGCTTTTAGAAAAAGGAATATTTTAATACATCATTGATTATTCTATCTTTTTTCAAACCCAAGTAGTTTTTCCCCCTATTTTTACATATTTTTTAAGATACATTCAGTTTTTTTTTCCTGCTTAGACAAGAATTATTGACTTATCAGTAAAAATAACTTAAATTCCTTCATTTTTACTATCATAAAGTCAACGGAAGTTTGCAATAACTAGCATTGGCAATTTTTATTAATTTGCAAAGTAATTTACTAAGCACCTTGTATTTTTTCATTGAAATTTTAACTTATTTCTTAATTTTGAGCAGATTTGAAAGCATACTTTTCTAATAAGCTTTTCAAAGTTTTTGCCCATACTAACCCAACGTCATATAACTAATTATATTAATATACTTTTATTTATAAAAAACAAGTATAATAAAATGGAACTAATTTTAACCTGAATAATACTTAGTTGAATTCGTAAAATTGTTTATTTCAAATAGTTGTAGGGTACATCAATTTCAATTTATGATTAAAAACTGCTTTATATTCTGAATATGTAAACATTTGTTTCAAAGATTAATGATTTCATTAAAAATACGATTTTAACAAAGGAAAAAATGTTAATGATTTGTAATTCGGATTTATGTTATAAGTATCTATTGGAAGATATGTCATAATGTGGTAAAGCTTCGACACTTGGAAAGGGCACATTTTACGATTTCCATTAAAAAGTAATAAATTCTTTAGGTGATCAGAATTTTGAATTAAAAAATTAGATATAATACGTATTAAAACATTAATCTTTCCTAGAATTTACTCTTTAAAAATATCCTAAAATAGCGACAAAAAACTTGCAAATAAATTAATTACTTTGAAAATTACTAATTTAGTGATTATTACCCTAATAATTGGGTATGTTAATAACCAGCATAGTCAGTAAAAAAACATTATGGATTTGTTTCCCGTAGTTCCATAACCATGCATCCATACTAACCCCCCACAATAATGTTCCCACGCCAGCACCATGGAGTGATTTGTCGTTTGAGACTACTACAGGTTAATTATAAAAATGCAAATCCAAAATGATAACTAATATATATATATGTAATAATGTGAGGTATATTGTTCAATTCATGAATAATGTATTTGCCATCATTTTAAACTAAAATTAAGGAAAGGTGGGATAGTTTGAAAGCAAATATTTTTATAATCACTTGAGTAAAGATTATAATAGAAATGTAAGTAATATCTAATTGCTTACCCTTTAAAGAATCTAGAAACACTTTAAAATTAAAAATATTTTATTTTATTAGAAGTAATAAATTATTTTTATACCCTTGCCCAAAGTATCCCAATATAACTATTATAAATATCCCAAAGTATAGCATAGTGTTGTACCTTAGGATGCAGGGTGTTGAACCTTGGTAATAAATGAAAAATTAACAAAATATAACAAATAAATCTGATTCAGTGAATATAAAATACAAAACACCATAGAAAAATAAAAAAGGCTTCTTTGCCTACCATATTAGACCATGGGCATGTCATATTCACTGAAATTCACAGGGAACTTGAGCAATTCTGACACAATGAAGACCCTCTATTGCTGAGAGTGATGACAATTTACATATTATTTCATCTTCATCCACTTATACTTTTATTTCTTAAAAGGAAAGTATTCTTTCCCGTTTTAACAATTTAGTCATAAGGGACAACAAAGTGGAGAAAAAAAACATGGTCTGTGAAAGTGTTTGATGCGGTTAGTTGTTTAGATTTTTTAATCATACCATTAAGTCGAACACTATTCAAAGTTCAATACACTATCTTAATTTTAAGTAGGAAAAAATAAATAAATGAATGAAATAAAAATAAATTACTTTCTAATGAAATAATTCTCTTTGATTTTCTAGCTTCCACAAAAATCTCACTTTAATGTTGCTAGCTACTCTACACTAACTCTTGGTAGCTAATGAAACAACTATGAGAGGTTTATTTTTTCGTTGGTCGCTAGTTGATAACAGGGCTATGCTGTTCGTCCCAAACTACAACGTTCTCCCCTATAATAAAAAAGAAACATAAATATTTACATTTCTAAGATATAAATTTTTGACTTGTTTTGTGACTTACTATTCAACAATCCAATATGTTGCTATGAAACTGTATATGAAGATAAGAAGCAGTTCTGTGAATCAGTATAAATTTTCTGAGAAACAGGAATAACAAAGTTATTTCAGTTGTGGGCATTAGTCCATACTAGCCCTCTTTCTCTCTATTAGTTATTAAATAGTAAAATACATCGTAATGTCTACGAAACATAAATTTTTTTTTTCGAATTACAAAAATCGGTATTTATAAGTACGTATTATCTCGTTGACATTTTCACCAATATAGCGCCACAGTCATTTTGGTATCTTTCAAATATATTTAAATATAGTAATTCAGAATAAAAAAATTAACAAAATACAATGAACACTTATTGCAAAGAAGGAGATAATATTTAAACTTGAACCATTTCCAATTTTTTTTCCCTTCAGATTTGGCGAAGATACGTAAGTACCCAAAAATCTACTCATAAAACAAATCTAGTTCAGGTTCAAAAGAGAGAGAAAAAAGATCGTTTTAATATTCATCATGGCCGTCTAATGAAATCAACGGAGAATAACATTGCCAACAAAAAGCACTATTCGTGATTGAACACCGAATACTATCTTCCTGACAACAGAGCAAATTGTATCAAGGTTGTGATCTAACTTAGTGACAAACTGCGAAGAACAAAATAGATTAAGGGTATAATCACTTCTGTGATAGGATTAGCAACAGTCGTGCCAATGGTGAGGATTGTCGGACCATTGAAACAAATGATGGCCTCTACAAACAGTTTGATTTCTTAAGAAAGAATGAAGAGTTAGGGTTTCTTTCTTCTTTTTTTTTATAATACAACAAGTTGTTGAAACCCAAGTCAATAAAGCTTGGAAAAATCAAAGTTTATTCAATTAAAAAATTTGAGTAAGACTTTCGTTGTATCAAGCATTTGTGTATAGTTTCGATTACAGTTTTTACTTTCATGATTAATTAAAGAGCAGTTTATAAAATATATTTATGAAACAATTAATATAGGGTTTTCGTTTTATATTTTTAATTGTTTTACCTTTTAAGTATACCCAGCATATTTTCATCTGATGGACGATTAAAAAAAGTTGTTAGTTTTCTCAGTATCTTCAGGAACGTGAATCGGTAAGAATAATGAATAATTATAGAAAATTATTAATTGCGCTAAATATTATTATATAAATACATTTTTAATAAGTGCAAAAAAAAGTTGAAAGTGTTAAAAGAAACGATATAAAGGGTTCTAACATTCGATCCTTTTCCAAGCTAAAGTATTAAAACCTTACTTTCCGAATTGTGATTCCATATTTAAATGGTCAAAAGAGAAATACAACGGCAGATAAAGTATACTTACTCAAAGAAATTATATTTTATACCTGAAATCGATTATCCTATGCCCTAATAAACAAGTTTATTTAAGGTGTCTCCCTGAAACTAGTGGTATCGAAACTTGGTATTAGAAATTCTACCATTCAATCAAACGTTATAATAATTGATCCATTTAGAGACTGTATAGTATAATTCTAAAATTGTTAAATTAGCGGAAAAATATTAAGATATAATCTAACTATAATATACAGGGTGTTCCAAGATTCGACCGACAAATTCAGAGGGCTGATTAAAAAAAACTTCAAAAAGATGAAAACTTACCATTAAACATGAATCTGAAAACCACGTTGAGAAGGTGCAAAAAACATGCAATTTCGACTCCACGCTTAAAAATAACTATAAAAGATACTAAAAACTTGCCAACTACAAAAAGAGTAATTTGATTAATTATTACAAGAGTTGTTTGAAGTTGCACTATTTGCCATCATTACACAGATTTCAACGACGTAAGAGCGATTCCTGGATGCGCTCGATAATGCCAGGTGTGAGTTTGATGTCTGCCGAAGAGGGGACAATGTGGAATCTCAAATCACACTGTTTGAGATGTGGAGAACGCGAAGGCCATGCGAAGGTACTCGAGCGTACAATCAACTTAATTGCGTATGTTAGATTGAGGTGATTACGTACCTGTGGGATATGATGCACAGGGGCTGAATTATGCACGAACTGTTTATAAGACAAACCTCAACAAAACTTCCACCTTTCGTATCCTTTAGATTCAAAGCCTGTACGCAATTTTAGCGATTCTCATCCTCTCAATATTGTTTGAGATTAGATAATCTACGGTTAGCTTTCATATTTTTGTCATCCCACTGAATATGTCGGTCGATTTTTGAAACATCCCGAAAAATTTTATAGAAACTGGGTGTTTCAAAGGACAGAATGCTCAAATGCTTAGTTCGCATTTTATGACGTTACGAGCCTCATCTGCTCACTTACCAACGAGGTTAATTAGAGTCCACTTCCTGTTCGGCTAATCGTGAGAGGTTTGTTTTCGCCGTTTTCCACTCTATTAAATGTGTTATCTATTTAACAATCTATGTAACGATGCTACAGGTTTGCCCCCATGAGTTCGCTTGTATTCAGAGTTGGACTTAAAATTGCATACAATCTATAGATCGGCTGTACAATGCCGACCATGAAAATATAAGCTAATAAGTGCAAATTTTACAAATATCGGGTGTTTTAATTACTTTTATATGCATGTTTATATATACTTTTTTTATTTAATAATATTAGATAGTGTTCTTATTAACTCTTGTAGCCAAAACAAAAGTTTTTAATTGATTGCAATCCTTAATTCTGTTCACGTACTTAGTTTCCTGAAAGGTTTATCTCCATGCACATTTGCATCAAAAAACAATGGTCCTAACCTCTAAAATAAGTAATTATGCTAACAACAGTGTAAAGAAAGTTCAAGAAAAGAAAGCTCGTTGACATTCGTGTGTCGCTATCCATTTGTCTAAGCGTGGCGGCAATTTGGCGACAGGGCGCAATTGCCCTGCATCGATTTGACCTGTTGCTCGAATTATTCTAATCTCAAGATCGTGTTAAGTTGAGAACGCAGCCGGAAACGACTGTGGCTACGTCCGTTTCCCATTCACCTTTAGTGTGTAATTTAATATATTAGAATTGTGAATAATGATAATGTTGATTAATAAGTGAATGTAATTATAAAAAGGTAAAATAACGCGTGGATATGTAAACACGCCGAAATTGAGTAAATTAATAATTGGCTCATATAGCTCTTGAAATATAAAAATACAACTTCACTTTTAGATTGTTATTAAAATTTTCTATTAAATATAACTTCGTAAAAAGAAAACTGCACTGATAAAAAAATATTATTAAAATTTCCTGATTATGATAATAATTTACTGGCTCCATGGGAATACAAAAAAATTCGGTAATTTTTGTCGAAGCGTTTTAGTAATGATTTTGATAAAATAAACTATAATATGTGATTTTATGTGATAAAAATTGGTAAATGTGCTAAAATTTGGTTAGAGCATGGCACAAAAACCTTTTATTCGGTTAAATTTACTCTTTAGTTTTGTAATTTTTCCTAAACGTGTGGTAATAAGTATGAGAATTTTGAAAACAGAATAAGCTAGCTAATAATAAGGTAATAGAATAAGGTAGCAGAATAAGGTAAGCTAATTTATAATCCAGTGACCTTTAACGACAAGCTCTCTTGTTTAGAGACTTTACTCTCAGTTGTAGTTGGTCGCAATTATAATGCAAGCTTCGGTTTATTTTAAAATTTGATACCTTAAATAAAGAAAGAAAAAATCAAGAATTAAGTTTTTATCTTAATTAAGAAAAAGCTAAACAAGAGATAGAGTTGTGAAAAGCCGCTAGATTGGAAAATCGCTTCCGGTAAACCATTACCATATGAACGGAAAAATTACAGTTTAAATACGTTTTAATACCATACGGTTTAAATATCATATATTTTAATTTTATTAAACAGAGTTATGGTCTTTCTTTTTGCAACAACAGAAATGTTACTGGCGGTAATTTTACCAGAATATTTTTCTCCCTGTAAGACTAATAACAATTGCATGTGGAAAAATATCTATTCGAAAAGAAATTATACATTTGCATAAAATTATTCTAAAAAGTACCGGCACTTCCGGTACCAGAGAGTATTAGTATTTTCAACCGTGAAATCAAACTTTTTATGTAAAATTTGATACTGTAATTTTTACAGTAACATTAATTTAATTACAGTGATTACAGTAAGTACTGTAAAAATTACGGTATATATATATATATATATATATGTATTTTTTGTTCTGTAATATTTCTCTATATTAAAAAATACCGGCACCCTGAGTGCAGATATTTCTTACCGAAATTTTTTACAGTGTGCACAACATACGTATATTTGAAAGACTAATGTTGGAATATTCGCTATAGAAGTACCTAAAACTTTTTCTTTCCATCCAGCTACAATGACTCACCGGAAAAATATCTCATTATCGTTTCTTTATAATTTATTAGATATTACACGTAAAGACTAAATACCATAAGATCAAAAAACTCATAAAGACAAAAGTAATCGCTCCTTAAAGATCCGGGAGAAAATGTCTGACCTTTCACGCAAATAATACCATATTTTGTGTATTAATTCCTTTATTAAAATAAAAGTTTTTCCTTCGCTTCCAGCAATAAAAAGTAACTAACGTTTTATATTTGTCCATGCCTTTATTTTACTACGAAATGTGTTATCATTTCATGCTCGTTTTTATTATTATATTGCTGAAGAATAATATTAGTTAATGAAGAAAAATATGAGTATTTGATGTCTTCTCAAGTGATAATATTCACTATTATTAACTTTCATTGCATAACATAAACATGCATTTTATGCGTTTTTCAATAAATATTTTTAGAAAATTCTATAAATAAAAGCATATTTATTTTAATATATTTTTTAAAATATTTTTGCAATAAAAATTCTTTGTTATATTTAAATTAATTACTCATAAATTTGTTACTTTATTATATTCGTTTTATGATTTTTTTAAATGAAGGCTTCAAATAAACCGTGTTAATGGAAATACATTTATTTCATTTTTTTTTCTTCAAGAATTTACACAATAAAATCTTATTTGAATGTTATTGAAAACTATTAAAAAATATGATTAGAAATTTTCACTAATAGCTTCTGTTGCTTAAAGATGATATTAAAAAATATTTTAAGCGTTTTTGAACAAATGCACATAAATTTTTAATAAAAGTATATTTATTTCAATCTTTTTTTGCAAGAATATTTATAATCAAAAATTGCTATAAAAAGAGACATAAATATGTCATAAAATACTTTTAAGTGACTTTTACTAATTACAGACGAAAGCGGTACACATTCTATGTTTTTACTCTAACTAAATATATTCAAGTGCTATTAATACTGCATTAGTATAAGAGTATTTGAGAATTAAAAATTAAATTAAATTTCATAGAATTCAGTTTAAGATTAAGAGAATCAAATTCAGATTTTTAAGAAATTTTGGAGTGTATTTATTGAACCATAATATCGTTCACATTTGCTACAATCGTTATATGATCCTCCTAAGTTTACACCAAAACACCGAGTTTCTTAAAATTGAAAACTCGTTGACCAATTTAGAAAGAAATATGGTTCAACGTATCACCTTATTATGGTTGCATGCACCATATTATGGATCAAGATACCAATATTAAGGTTAAATGCTGTACCAATTTTTCTAAGAGTTTACCAATACTGATTTTAATAAACTTATATTGATATCAATTTTCTTTCACTGTATGGTAAATATAAATTTCTGGTTAAAGTGTTTCACAATTTTTTTATGTGTTTGCGTCGAAGAATTGTTAAAACATTATAATGAAGATTGAAACTGATTTCTTTCATAAAGAAATAATATTCGTGAAAATGCAAATAATTGAGAATTAAAGTATCAGCAATTTCTTTAAAAAAAAAGAGGTATTTGAAAATTGAAGCAGATATAGTTACTGCTATATATGTATATTATTAGCGTTTAGAATTCTAATTTACAAAATTAAAATAAGAATGTAGCGTAGCAAACATCCTTTAATGCATTTAGCACGAATTATTTTTAAGTAATTTAAAATAATATCGCGTGTTTTAAAATAAATTCATTAGAAAATACATTTTTCTTAACAAGGTTTTCGTAAGATACATGTCGTAAAATCTAAACATCAAATGCAGTGGACGAAAGTTACGTGCTACAGGTAGCAAGACTACCGTAGTCGTTGCATTTTTTTCATAGTAGGGTAGTGGGTTAGTTTTTGAAAAAAAAGTAGTGATTACGATTTTAAAGAAAAAGAGTAAGTTTGTAGAGATTTCTGACAGCTATTCTTAACTTAAGTAAAGAAACAAGTTTCAAACTCAGCTTTTTTTTTTATCTGATTGGTGTAAACCTTCGCGGCTCCATCAATGGGCGCAGTTAGAATGCCCCTTTGACTGAGAGTTAAAAAGAATTACGTATTACTAATATTTAAACAAACCATTACGAATAATAATAAATCACTCAAAATTTATCACTTTCGCCATTAAATGCGAATGTACAATGCTATAAAAAAAGGACTACCCTAGATACTTTTCATCTAATGATCGCATTTTCACGTTTTAGAACTCAATGGCTCGAGGGGTGACCTCAATTAATAAGCTAATTAATTAGTGCAGATGATATTTTAAGTTGCGAAATCAGACACAAAACGTACTTTCTCTGAATAAAAATACCTTTTTTTTCGACGCATTCGGATTTCTGACCCCAAATTATGGGGTGTAACCCAATTTGGGAAATATGGTGCCATTAATTTGGTCAAGAGAGCGCTCCAAAGTTTGGACCCTTTAATGTTAATTTTACTTTTCGCGTGCTTAGCTTTATGTCGAAAAATTTTTAAGAGAATTGTGAAAAAAAATTTCACAAAATTATAAAATTCGTTTATCCAAAGATAATTCCATGTAAAAAACAACTTTCAGTAAATATTCAATTTACTAAAAGTTAAAGTTACTAAAAGTTACTTAAAAGTAAAATTACTGCAGTAAATATTTAATTATTTTATCTATGAATGGTCTGAAAAATTTTGAATTGTAAAGTATACAATTTTTTGCCTCATTTTAAAGAATGTAATTTTATATGGCAAAATACAAAATTCGAGCAAAATCGGTCGAACAGTTCCTGGGAAATCGATTTGTAAGTATCTGACTTTTTTGAAATTCGATTTCTCAGGAACTATTCGACCGATTTTGCTATATAAAAACCACATTATTTAAAATGATTCAAAAAACTGTATACCTAACAATTCAAAACTTTTTTGACCATCTTTAAATAAAATTATAAATATTTACTAAAAGTTTTTTTTTTGCATGGGGTGTAGCCCAATAGAAATTATCTTTGGATAATCGTATTTTATAATTCTGTGCAAATCGTCTTCAAAAATTTGCTTAAACAATTTCTCGAAACTAAGCTAAGCACGAAAACGCAAAATTCACATTAAGGGGTCCAAACTTTGGAGGGCTCATTTTTATAATATTTGAAATAGCCCCCTCTAACCATTAAGAATGAGTCCTAGAGCGTGAAGATCCGATCATTAGAACAAAAGTTATTCAAAGTAATAAGTTTTTTTTTTTTTTTTTTTTTTTTTTTTTTGCACCGTACACTTATGAGACATTGATGTTATTTAGGATGATGTTATTAGGAGATTATTATTTGCTCTATAATTCTTGATACACTTTATCTCATAGAGGATATTAAAAAGCATTAAATAAATCGCAAATATTTGATAATTTCCAAGCATTTCTTAAATAAAATATTGGAGAAAGGCACAAAAAGTTGAAGGTTATAAAAATTCGTAAAAAAAGGTTTAGAATAAAGTGGCTCATGTTAAACAGAAATAAATATTTTATAATTTATTAATTTATTATTTAAAAATAATTTATATAAGCAATGACTCATTTTTTAACATGCCAATATTTTTTTATTCTTCAGAATCATTTTGAGCATGGGCATAAATTCTGCAGTTAAATTTTTCTAAACGTATTAAAGTAGTTTCGAAAGTAGTTTTTCACTACATTTTGAAAGTAGTCACAACATATAGAAAAAAAAGTAGTTGTAGCTTACAATATTTGCTATAAAGTTGTTGTAAATATAGTAAACTACAAAAATAATGTAGTTTTGCCAACCACGGATCAAATGTTTAAAAAAGACATTCTGAATATATTCCACAAAAAAGTACTAAATTTTTCATTGCTAAATATTGTTTGATATGCTAATTAAAGAAGCAAAATTTTACGCACCAAAAAACAAATTATTTTGATGGTAATAATGGTATTTTTATAAACATTTAACTTCTCTTTGTTCCAAATGCTAAAAAAATATCTTTGCATTATTTTGTTTGGTGTAAAAATAAATTTTGAATGGAAAATTATTTCTTTTAAATGAAATTTCATATTTAGAAATATATTTATTTCAAATATTATAACTGTTACTTTAAAACATTATGCTTATCCACTAATTGAAATATAAATTAATGTCGCAGCAGTTTTTATTATTTAAGCTTATAAAGATATTTACTAAATACAATACCGCTTCTCGCAGATATTAAAATATTATTCAAAGCTTTAATTTCATCGCTACTTTCAAAATGAAATAATTTAATTTTGAAATTAATGTTTCTACATTCGCAACTAAAAATTTATAACAAATCTTCTATCTTAAGGTCTCAAAGGAGTGCCAAATTAATGAATTAACCACGCGCAAATAAATATTCGTTTCAAATCGTAATCGAATTTTTTTATAATAATATAGTTTATTCAAACATTATTTATAATTAATATCTAGTTAAATTTCTATGTTCTTTTTAAGTTATGGAAATAATTTGAATATAATAAATAAATAATTTATTTTTAATTTGCCAAATAAGGATTTAATATATTTTAGCTCTATAATATATATTTATAATTTATATATAAATATTTTATATACGTTTATACTATATTATACCAAATTTAAATTTATAGAAATTTATTTAGAATAATAATAAACATATGTTAGCATGGGAAAAGAGGATATGAACTTAAGCAGATATCACCTAAGATTATCCTTACGTTAGTTAATATTTTTCATTACTAAAACAACCATCTGTACAATTATAATTCTCGATATGGCGAGTGGATAAGTGAATTAAAGTGTAACTGTCTGCTTCAATAAATTAGTAAATTAGCGGAGTATTGTAGACATAATCAAATTAATAAATGCGTGAATCAGCGAGTAGGCTACACATGAGCATGGTGGCTCAGGGAATAGAGCACTCGCCTCCCAATTAGGTAAACTGGGTTCGAATCCCAGCGATGGCAGGTAATACGAATTCCCCACCTGACCACAGTGCTGATGTGAAATAACCTCAGTGGTAGACGGATCATTAGTTATACTCCATTTGCCGTCAAGATGACCGTGGATTTTCACTCGTTTTCGCGGTTTTCCTTTCCATGTAATGCAAATGTGGGTTAGTTTCATTGAAAAGTCCTCCACGACGGCAAATTTCACCCAATACTTGATCCAGGAGTTCCCTTGTCTTTTAGATTTGGTTCAAAATTACAAGGCCACGGAGTTGAACATTAGTGGTCGTAAAGTCAAAAAACTTGGGCCATATGTTCAACAACGGTTATGAAATAAAATAGGTTATATATTGATTCATATCGAATCATTGAATGGTTGAAAAAGTTTGTAAATAAAGGTGAATAAGTGAATCAGTTTTGTGAAGCATAATTTGTGGCATGGCAGTTCACTACTAAACTTTTTTGCAATGTTTACTCGGTTAAAATACCTAATTAAAAAGTTGAATTATTTTTAATTAAAAATTTTATTAATTAAAGTTAATCAAAAATCTGGTAAAAGTAATTACCAAACTGTGCGTTAATGTCATTTCTAGTAAAAATAACTATAATACTGGTTAATAAAACCAAAATATATGGTATTTTAACGATTCATTTGGTAATTTATCCGTTCATACGGTAACACGGTTTACCAGAAATTCTAGTTATTAAAAGTATAATTCTTATTAACTCACATTTAGTAAAAAATATAAACCAGAAAAGTCTATTTAACCAAATATGCCGTTTTTGTGCCATGCTCTCAGATATCACGGTAAAATTACCAAATGCCACTTCACTAGATTTTAACACATAAAAAAATATCTTTTTGTTAGTTTACCAAAATCATTACCAAAGTGCCAAAGTGCTTTTGGGTTTTCCCATTGAGCCAAAAATATAGTAAATTTTATCACATTTTGGTAATTATGACCATAACTCCTTTCTCAGAGTACGAAAATATTTGTAAAAATAAAAGTGTAACACATTTAATAATAAATTGAGCAATGGCAACCAGAAATTATAATTTGATGATTTCATATATATTTTCTGATGCTTAACTTCCTTATTAGGAGATTAAGTGCATCGATTCTTTCTCTTTTATTTTTTCTCTTTAATTTTCAAAGATTGAAAACATTTTCTTCACTTTCCTTACTTCTGAGTAGAGTAATGCGAGAATGCATACATTCCTGTTTTATTTAACCTGTATAATATATTTATTCCTGATAGAAACCAGCATAAAATGATCAAACAACAATTGCTCTCTTTTTTCATATATTTTCATTTTTTTCTCTTTATACGTGAGCAATTGCTATATATATCTTGAAAATGAATGCATATTGCAAATATTTTTCGTTAGAGTTTTAATTCCTTGTTAAATTTATAGTACTTTACTAATAAAAGAGAGGTGAAATTAATATGAAATATTATTAAACCTTGTTATGTTATAATATTAAAAATATTATTAAAGTGATAAATGTTATAAAAATAAAAAAATTTTATTCCGTAGTTTTTATAAAACCTATTGTCTGATATTGCGTTATAATTATGAAAATAAAAAGAAAACTCTCTGAAATTATAAATTCGGTTTCGAAAAAATATTTATAAATGTAAAAAATACACAAATGTTTATATTCACGTATCACGTATTCTTATAATATATTGATTTGTAACTTCGTAAATATTAGTACTTAATAAGTTAAAATGTGAACAAAAAAGGCATCTATGCAATAAAATACATATTGAAATGCGTACAAAAACAGATGTAAGATGGATAAAGATAAAACAAAAAAATTTATACAATGCTGAAAAAAAATCTCAAATTATTCACACCGAAGCCTTACTTTTTTTATAACTTTAAACAAAAATGTATCTCAAATCATTAATTTCGTTAAAAAAAAATTTTTATCGTAATAATTTATAATGCTTCACAAACGTTAAATATATAAATAATCGAAGAATTATAATCGTTTTTATTGCTAATCAGTAATAGAATAAAAAATAGTTTGCAGCTACGAATTAGAAAAGCATTAAAATATTCCCACATTTTCGTAGAAATTTAAATACTGTACCTAATTGTTTTGAATGAAATGTACAAAAATAATCAAGTGGTAAATTATTCTGCTTCCTCGGAAAATTCCTTACTTCTTGCTGTTCTTGGGTCTTTAAAATACATTTCTAAATCGAAACAAGACTGACATTGTGTGGAAAAGCAAATGAAGTCAATTAGGGAAAACCTCATTTGCATTTGTATATCGTCTGGAATTTCGAAATGAATATATTATTCTTAATCGTATTCGTGTAACAGAAGTGTTTGCTTTTAAGAGTTAACTGAATCGTTATTACTCTGTCCTTGTTTGAAAGCAAGTATTACAAGCTATCAAAATTACAGAGGATTAAAATTTAAAACTTCTCCCTAATAAATTAGTGGTTAATTTTTATGTAAATTTTTAAGATAGTTTTATTTTATTTGAGGTAAAAATCATAAATTTTATATGGTGTTGTGATGTGATTTTTTTTTTTTTTTAATTTAAAGATAATTCGAAGATAAAAAATCAAAGGATTGCTTTGTTACAGTTGTAAAAGTTTCTTTATAAGTGTAATAGTTTCTTTTCATAATTTGTCTAGTTATTTTTTGATTTATTCTTAGTTTCATTACATTTTTTGTTGAAAATCATCAAATTAAGTGAATAATTCTCAATTTTGCAAACTTTTATGAATGCAAATAATGTAGTGGTATGAGTAGCTACTCAAATACTTAAAAATTAGATGAAAAGAGCTTTTTATTTTCGAAAATATTTCTCTTCAGTTGATCTTCAGTGCTTGTTTTGTATTTAATAGGGTTTGGGACTACAAAACTTAACAATAATGAATAATTATTATGAACTCCCAAAAATTATGAAAACATCATATTATTAGCCAAAAAAGCATTTATTTACTATGAAAATCCTCCATTATCGAACTTCAGAATTATATTTATCTAACTTTTAAGTTTCGGAAAATTGCAGAAAATTCTTGTCACGAAATGTGCGAAGAACTGATAATATCTTCAACAACAAAAAATTGTTTTTGCCAGATTTAAGCACCAAGAATAATATCATTAATTCCATATTTGTACTTTTCTATATTTCACATTAATCAATAATAATTTCAAATCTTAAGTTTATCTATTTAAGCTACAAATATGTTTAAAAAAAGAATACAAGTAAAAGTTGTAAACATTTTTTCTACTCTGTTGCTTAAAATTTACAAAACGTAATCAAGAACACAAATACTACACGTATAAAACAATGTATTATTTATGAAACAATGTGGTATTGTTGGTAAAAATTTTAAATTTGCATTTAAATACTCTAAGAGAAATACATTCTATGAAAAAGAAATTATTCATTAGCTGATTTTGGTAAGTTGGTTGCTTTTTAGGATTATCGAAATAAGTCTATAAAACTTCTGCATGACACTCTTTCGCATATGCTGCTCCACTTATAATCACTTTGACATAATTGCACGGTGCTTTCGTTGTTAAACATGTATATGCACTTGAAACTTTTTTTACAACTTTTTTGCATGAATATATATAAATACATGTTCATATATTTATCACCATGTTTTTCAGTGCACTGTATATATTTTTCAATGTTTTGTGCTTGATTTTATGCTCAATGCAGCAGTGCTTCTATGCCGATAAAGAATTCATCAAGTTGATGCTATATTTAGGCGGTAATAAGCAAATATTTGTTGGAAGACAAGTTCTACATGACTCCTATTTTTTTTACCATACACTTAGCCAGCCTTTAAATTAAAAATGATATGGGCAACAGTAACTTAGCAGTTACACGAAATTTGTGCAGTTCCAGTGTGAACCACACAAGTTAAGCTGCACACTCGGATAAATGGGTTCAACATTAAATCTTAATATCTGTATTTTGAACCATAATACCGCTCAAATTTTTTACAACCTCAAAAGCGAGTTAAATTGAGCCGTGATGTTTCTTCCTAAATCAGGCAATATTATAGTGTTATCAAGTTTACGAAGTACGATATGAAGTTCAACTTGGCACCAAATTATAGTGCAGTTAATGCATACGATATTATGGTTCAATACACTGCTGTCTAACATAAATGTTACGTTAGTAGTTCATGAACTTTTAAGGAAAAATATGTAGTATGCACAAATGGAAAATTTCAAATCATTTGATTAAATTTAATCTACCACATTTTCAAAATTTCCATAAATATTTAGCTTCTTGACTGCCCAAACATTGCATAAGTAATAATTAAAACAAGGAATTATCAATGATCGCATTAACCTTTGTAAACTGGTGAAAATGTTTGCCAAATCCTGCAGTTTGTTAAATAGGAAACCACAACTATTACATCAAATGATTTAATCAATCTTGTTTAGGAAGCACTGCTGCAATTTGTGTTGCATCGATTGATATATCTGTTTTGTTGTTGCTTATCTGTAGACACTCGTGAGTTGATTGACCACCTGCACAATTTCCTGCGTGGCCTGCAAAATCGTAATCAGGTGCTTCGGCCTTCTTCAACGTCTGCCTTTACTCCCGTCCCTTCCTCTTCCAATTCGGGCTTCCACGAGGTGACGGCGACACTTGACAACAACCACACAGACGATGGTTCGTTCCACATCACTACATTCATAACATTTACATATGTAAAATATCAGATTTACACTCATAACAAAACTCCCCTCAGATCCATATAATGAATACGAGCGAAAAGAACTAGTAGCCCATGGCTCACTTCAAAAATCAACATTAAAAAAAACTATATTTGATTCGAACGTGAGATTCGGGGTGTATATATTTTTTAAAATAAAAAATAAATACTATTGGATACGGGTGTATATGTTACAGGTTTGCGTTTATTTATTTCACGCTGACACTTTAAAAATGGTAGCCTTATTTATTTTTTTTTTTTTTTTTAATATTTTCTATAGTCTCTCAAAATGGCGACTTCAGATCTCGTAAAACTTTTACAAGTTTGCTTTAAATGCAAATACACATAATAATTTATAGTGTGACTCTGCGTTTCTTGATTTAAGTTGTTAAGGGTAAATGTACATACAGGGCCGGATTAACCTATAGGCACACTAGGCACGTGCCTAGAGCCTACGAAATTCAGGAGCCTACGAAAAACTTGGGAGAAAAAAATTTTTGACAAAAATAATTTTTACAACAAACTCGACAAGTCAAAATAAGTCAAACAAGTCAAAAATAATTTTTACAACAAACTCGACTTTAAAAACAACAAGTGTATTTTGAAAAAAATTATGAAGATACAAATAAAAATATAATATTTTTCGGTAATAAATTATTTTGCAGAATCTTATGATCTAATATATTACTTTTTTGCGATTTTTGGATTCAACAAAATCTTGTATTATGCTGTCGAATTCCAAACTACGCAAAATGTCGTATTCAATAGACATAAGTGCGAGCGATGCCAAACGATCTTAATTCATTGTTGAACACAAATAATTTTTTATCAATTTTGATCT
Organism: Parasteatoda lunata; assembly: GCA_949128135.1. NCBI lineage: Eukaryota > Metazoa > Arthropoda > Arachnida > Araneae > Theridiidae > Parasteatoda > Parasteatoda lunata. Next base: position 62,950,158 of record OX421970.1, read on the forward strand.
GGAGAAAGATCTTTCTCCTTCTGCATTTGATCCAAGAATCGACAAATATATTCTTAATGCAATGTGAACGTTAGGAAAAGTATTCACAAGTTTATCTTTAATTTGAGCCTTCTACATTTCTTGTGCAGATTTATGTTCATACAAATTTGAAAATAGTAAAAATTCATCTACAAAGTTTTCCTCTAAATCGGATGAGTAAATTTTCACCAAATTTTGCGCTTTTAGTTTAATCTCAGATTCTGTCAAATTTTTGTGCTATGCCTAGGGCCTATGAAAGGTATAATCCGGCTCTGTGTACATAGATTGTCTTGATGAATGTCCTAATAAATTAAATAGTTCAATTTGGATTTCTTGAATTATTTAACCTAATTTTCCATTTTAATTCCATGCCCTTTAGATATTTTGATTAAAAAAATTCTGTGGAAACGTTTTGTGGTACTTTCTACAACTTCATTGCTATTTAACCGAAATTGAAACATTTTAAATTGAATAACTTAACAGACATATTAAGATCACATCAAGATGTTAAAGTATTCTTTTCTTTTTTTTAACAAACGTTTGAAGCAAATCATTTTGCCTCCTGAACATAAAAATCTTATTTAAGAGCTAGAAGATAACAATAAGTAGAGGGAAGCAAGTCTAGCGAAAGCCAGATCCGTTATTTGAATCTGAGAGATATCAACAAATAAAAATATTGTTTTCAAATTAATTAGAAAGAAGTAATGTATCCATTCAATCATCCTATATGTATATAGTAACTGTTCATCATTCCACTTTATCGCTCCAATTACAATTTTTTAAAAATATCCTACTTCCAAAATAACCTCTATTATAATTTGAATAATACTGAGATTTAAAAAGTTTGTTTTAAATTAATAAATTAGTGTAGTTTGAAAGAGGTTGTGCATAAAGTTTTTGGTAATTTTATATAGATTTCCTCCCGTTGGGTATCAAACGATATATTTCACTAAAATATATTACTCCCTAAAAAGGTATGGATTATCAATGATCGATAAACATTTTTTATTTTATTAATATTTTACTTTTTTTTATTTAAATGACTCACCTCTCAGACTAAAACCGCAAACCTCAAAAAAGTCCCAAGAGCAGACAACTAATATGTTCGAGTTTGTTGCTTTTTCTGCAGCACCAACTTTCAATGACACAACATTGCATAAAGAAAAAAAAATGCCATACATATTTGCCGAGTAGTTTTATTCTATACTAAAATATTTTTTGACCTTTCTCAAAAAATACTTAATGCAGGAACACCCAATGAAACTTTTTCAAATAGCAATAAATTAACACATTCAGGTAATATGTAGTGTATTGTTGGCTACAATTTCTCCAAACCCTTCCGAAAGTAGATTTTTAGATTGTAGTTGTGCATGAAACATAGATAGCCATAAAAGTTTTTCTTTTGAATGAATATATTTTTAGCATTACCTTAATAAATTTCCTTTTGGTGTTGCGTCTTGAAGTGTCGTATTATATTATTATGTATTTGCACAACTAGTACACCCTGCATGTAGATTTCTAATTAATGTGATTTTTCTATATGTTTAACATTTAGAAAATTAGAATTTTGCAACACATCATTGTTGAGATACTCACATCCCATATAATTAGTGTAAGTTATTGTTGAACAATGTTTGTTAGTTGTTGCACATCGTTAAGTAGAATGATGTTGTTTTTGTAAAAAAGGAGTTTTTAATTTTAATATTGAATCATAGAAAACGAGTATACCCAATCTTTGAATTTATACATGCGTTGGTAAATAACATGTTTTGTTCTGTTATTATATAGGTTTCTCTTCGAGTTTTTAAATGTGCAGAAATTTTAAAGATTGATATGATATAATCTTAAATCTCTAATATGTTTATGTGAGTACGCTAAAAAAGTTAGATTATCCACTAAATCTTTTTTTAAAAATTTAAAAAAAATAATTGAAATTTAAAAATATTCCATTAAATTCAGAATCTGAAGCCACTCAAAATTAAAAAAAAAAAGGGGAACAAGAAGCCTGAAAAAGGAAAAGATACATAAAGAAGACATTCTAAATTTTAACAAATATAAAGTTTCTTCGTTTGAGAAAGAAAAGTATTTAGAAAAATAGGGAACACTGTCCCTGCTTGCCATCTTTCGCCAATCTCCGAAACTGCTGGTGCAGTTAATTTTTGATAACCTTATGATTAGAAACTTCCTTCACTCGCTCTTTTTACCTATTCAGCCCACAGTAGGATGTGTTTATCGATATAGCGGAAAAATCAAAATATATCAAGAAAATCAAGAAAAATCAAGATATTCGTTCTAAAAGCAATTTAATTACACGAAAACTTATCTGAAATTTAAGCAAAATAGAAGGTATTGTTCATCTGCAGACATAGAATAACAAAAAGAGCATATTTCTGCTATAATACTATATATATAATATATAAAGTACGCATTGAAAAAAAAACTTTAAATTTGATATAAATAAATTAAACACTGATGTTATCTTATTTAAACTATATCTTCTATTAGGACAGAAAAATGTTTTAGAAATTATAAAACAATTTTTTTCTCTTCATTATTTCATTTGACTTTCAGTCTAACTTATAAAGTTCCGGCAAAACTGCAGTGAAAAATTTAGCTAAAAGGAAACGACGCTCTTTTCTTATATTTATTTATGATCTCTTTCATTTATTTCATAAATGATGCTTTTGAATCAATAATCTTTTTCTTTTTTCTTAAATAATTTACAAAAATACTCGGTGTTTAATACCTTTAATCATTTGTGACACAGTTGCTTACAAATAAAAATAATAGTATTGCATTATTATTACTATATAACATAACAATATGCAATACCTTATATACTATTTATGCTTGAAAATGCCGTTTTCAGCAGCATTAGCACGGATTAAAACAAATGTAATAATTTATAGCTGTATTGTTTAAGAAATTAAGTTTCAAAGATTAAAACAAACGCTTTAAAATGCTTATAAACTTAAAATTTCTTATCTGCGCTTAGTAGAACATATTTCATTGAAATATGACAAAAATATGCATAATTATTAAATGATTAACACTCATAATACTTACTTAAATAAATGGTTTCTTAAGAAATAAGAAAATTGCATTAATATAATTCTCCGTGGGTTGGCATAGAGAAAATAGAATATCTTATGTGTCTGAAGAAATCCTTTTGGCTTGTAGTTAAAGAGTTTGTAAACATATTTTACATTCTATAACTCAGTAGTCATAAATATTAATATATTTGAAAAAAGGACTTATTATAAGATTGACTATTGTAGAATAACTTATAACTCAGCAAACGTACTGTCATGTAATTTACTAAATTGAAAAAAACTAAATTGAAAACGATTTCGAAAACGCGTCTTCTATTTTACCGATATTGTACGCGTGATTCATATCATTCTATATTTTCATCTCAGAATTCAGATATTCATAAAGTTTTTCTAAAATTTTAAATGTTTTAAACTTGATTTTTAAATTGGTGTAGAATATTTTATAATCCAATAAATGCATTGTTATATCATATTTTATTCTAATGTAAAAAAATTTATTAAAAAATTGAAAACGATTCTAAAATTTCAACCATGTACGCGTATTAAATCATTTGCGCCAAATTTAGCATTATCTTTTTCACTGTACAGTAGTTCTTTCTTTTTTATTATTAAACTATGATATCATTTTCGAGATTTTATAATTTGTGCAGAATGTGGTGGCTAACTTTATAATTCTTTAGCGAAGTATGAATTCAAAATTCTCCCTATATTTTAACATTAACAAAAAACAGCATTAAAATTTTTTTGGAACATTTTAAAGCAATGAATTCTTTAGTTCAAGACATATATTGCTCAATATAAGTAACACGAACTTGCGAAGTGGATAAGCAGTTCGCTTAAAAAAGAAAAAAATCTACTTTTACTTTCGGCACGGGGCTATTGTGCGTGACGTCATCACATTGTTATCGTTCTTGAAGTGTGATGGTAATAGGGGAGAAATTTCCATCACTCTAACTAAAGACTTTATACATTATTCAAAGATAAACAGAAAAAAAAAAAAAAAGTATTCTCTGGATGGAGGCCAACAAGATCACATAAGAATACCCTGGATCTGTTAGTACAACCGATGCCCTTTTTCCCCATTCTTGAACATTTGACTGAAATGCTGATTGGGCCATTTCCTTCCATATTTGGTCATAAAACTAAGATTTCATATTCAACTGTAAATTTTGATTTTTAATTTTAAAATATTTCCTTTAAAATATTTCACATTTTCTGTCAACATTTTTAAAGAATCAGTTTTTTTTATACGATTTCTTCTAACTGAAATTAATAAATATATTTTTTCTCGGAAAAAATTTAAAAAGAAAACGATTTTTTTTTTTAATGTTTAGTTTGAAGAATAATTTAGCAAAATGAAAAATATATTGAGCCATTGCCGATGTGGTGTGCCCCGTTTTAAATGCATATGACAGTGACAATGTTAAAAAAAGGAACTTTAACATGAAATGCAATAGAAAATAGCTTTTTATAGTCCATATATAACATAATTTGACTATAAACAAATTGTTTAATTTAATTTATTTATGGAAATTAAAATTCTTAACAATGTTAATAACTTTTATTAAAACTAATATGTGTAGTAAACAAATAAGTATAATTTTATAGTTTCAGTTATGTAATTCAATATTTATCAGGTTATTACTTAGATTACGAAACAAAATTAACACTTTCTAATACGTTCTATATTACCTAACTTCAAATTTTATATGATATCAGGAGAATTCAAATCATCAAAATTATCAGAAACGAAACAATATTTTGGCTTTTTTCTCTTCATAACTTTATTTCATTTATATAGTTAGCATAATAGAGTTATTAACATTTTCATTTTTTTTTAAATATTTTACTTTTGCTTCAACACTATGTATCCATTTTACTTACTAAAATTAGCAACCGCAATATCTTCCTTCATGCAAAGACTGTCTTTAATTAAATATTTATAAAGAAAATAAACAATACCTATGTCTACAATGTGTCTAGCGTCTACAATTCATCATTTATAAATTATCAAAAAATGCCGGAACTTGGTCAAGACAGTGAAATTAATGCCGTATGAATATGTGTTTAACAAGTTAAATTCGTTCTGTCTCTATCAAATAAACAATTAATGTTCCAAAGTAGGTTTATTTAATTTTTCACTGAGTGTTTTAAAACAGCAAATAGACATTAACGCTTTGCTGCAGATGGGACACCGGTGTCCGTTTCATATCTCTTTTTTTTTTCCTGTCTTTCAAATCTCAAGCAAAAATATATATTGGTATTTTTTTAATTATAAGAAACAATCTAATAGTTATTTGAAAAATTTGATAGATAATTATAATTGTATTTGTACTAAAATGTAAAGTACAAAAAAAGTAGTCTGAAAAAAAAATTTCTTCCCTATTCAAACATTTATCAATAATTGATTTCGTAAGTTAAAGAAATTTGACTGATGAACAACTGTATCTCTCAGATCTAAATAACTGCACTTAAGTGTAAATTTGAAGAAATTATTGTTTGGAAGTGAGCTGTGTTTGGAAGATTTCATAAAGCAGAGAAAAGTCACCGGTAATCCATGTTGTATTTAATAAACATAAATTATTATTAAGATACTAAATATATTATTTTTTAAGCTATTCTGATCTGAATTAACACAAAATAATGAAAAAAATAAGAAAATATGTTTAATAAAAATTCTGAGCTAAAGGGTTAAAGTAGTTTTGAACCATATTGTATTCGTTGAAAGACAATAACATATTTTCATATTTTTAACGGATACTTTTAATTTGTTTCGCACACTTTAAATAGTTCTAAAAAATTCATAATACATAATAGCATTCTTTGTTAAGTTATTATGTATTATGCATTTTTTAGAATTATCTTCCATTTAGATTAATTATGAGCTTTCAAATGAAATTTTTGTTCTCACGATGAAAGATTAATTATTAAAAAAAAATATTTAAAGTGGTTTGACCACCAGTGTCAACAGCTTTTGTGAGTAAAGGCTCGATGAATTCGTATTTCCATGCATTTTTTTATCGTTGCATGTTCTAAATCTGAAGAGAAAGAAAAGAGTCTGCTTTAGAAAGTCAGTGAATTATAGTTATTCTTTAAAGATAATCCTAGCTAATTTCATGCTCGGCATCTTTCATGCTCAAATAAGTAAATTCTCTTACAACAACTTTCTCTTGTGAATTTCAAAAAAGGATTAGTTGTGTTGTTTTTTCTCCTTTTTCTCTTATTTGAAATTATAATGTTATGAATCATTGCTATATTCTGCGGTAGATGTAACTGCTCAAAAACTTGAACTTTATTTATAAATAATTTTGAAATGCTTAAAATGATAATCTTTTGATACAAAAAAAAAAGTAAGGTATAATTTTTTTTTTTTTTTTCCTTTACAATTTGTTTAATGTTTGATTACAATTGGGGATGGCATCTTTTTATCAGGAACAAACAGGTTTTTTTTATTCAAAAGTATCACACATTTATTTAAAAAAATTTACAAAATTTATACAAAATAATAAAATATAGAAAAAAGAAACTAACTGAAAAAGGCGATTCTTTTCTGCATTTTTCAGTTACTGCTATGTGCCAAGCTTAGTGAAAAAGTATTCAATATTTTCTGATCTGTTTGATATCCTTAATCTTTTTACAATCAGCCTATATTTTTTAAGCTAATTAAGAAACATGCGAAGAATAACGCATTTAGAATAAATTTACCGAGGCTCATAGCAATAAACCTTTCATAAGACGATTCGCAATAAGCCTTTATTAATTTGAGCTTTTATGCAAATTGCCTGAAATAAATGAGATTGATTAAGCAATGAATGATATATTTTTTAATGAACTAAAATGCAAGTGGGCTAACAGCAATAAGCCTAAAAAGTGTCAGGCTGATACTGGAGATTTTTCAAATTATTGGCGTTTTACAAAGAGTCGGACTCCTGCTTTGAATAAACTGAAATATTTTTAAACTTGAAGTATAGTTTTAATTATTTTACTGCTTTAAATAGTTTCGACTCAAAGCGAAATAATAATTAATCAAATATTTTTGTCTTCAATTAAAAAAAAAAGAATTTTAAAATTATAAAAAATAACGATTTGAAATATTTATCTTACACGTAACGTTTAAAAAAGATGTAGGGCAACGTATTAGAAACTATGAACGAATTTGTAAACGAATTTATTTTTCTATCTAATTTTAATTTGCACTGGAAAAATAAATTTAAAAATCTACATTGCTACTTTTAAAACATACTTAAATTTTTTTGCGAGTAATAATAAATATTACTGTTAAAATTAAACTCATTTTTAATTGTTTTTCTAAGAGAAGAATAAAAATTTGTTAAATTAATTTCATAAATCAATGTGACACACTTTTCGAGACAGCAGACTATTGACCTCGTAAATAATAAATAAATTAAAAAGACAATGTAAATAAGGAATAAACATATTTTCTTAAATAGTTTCATATAAATTCAGTTCTATTTATAAGGCTAAATAAGACCATTGTCAAATTCTGTAATTAACTTTTTATGATTGCATGAAAAGTGTATTATTAGATCCCATATTAGGTCATTGTTTTTGTTAGTATTTATCTATTTAGTGCCATCCCATTTATTTATTTTCTTATATATATATATTAATTTGAAACAAACACGTAAGCTTTCGTTAAGAAAAAACTAAATGTATATAATTTTAATATACACTCAGTGTAATTTTTTTTTTTAATGAAGTATGTATTTTGTAATGAAGTGTTTTTTTTTTTTTCTTCTCGTTAACAATAATTTGTTAGCCTTAAGGTGTTAGTTTTTTACTTCATTTCTAAAAGGTTTCTAAACATACGAGTTAAATTAATACAGGATACAGAAGAGCCTGTTAATACAGAAGATCCTGTATATAATTTATATAGAGTCACAGTTAAGTAAACAAATAAATAAAATTTATATAGTTACACATATTCACTTTCTCTTTAAGGGAAAAAAAGGTTGGACATTAGATATCAGTTTGAGTTGTGTGTTATGCCTCTGATATCGATATCCATTTATGCCTATACTTTAAAAGAAATTTATAAAAAAAACATAGTTATTTGGGTTAACCATTTATTAAGCCGTTAGAAGTATACTACACACTATCACAATTAATTTAAAATGTCAAAGGAGCATATGATTTGGGCAGCTACTTGCTGATAATTTTTAAAAGTTGAATTAAAAAGAATACTAGTTAAGGACTTTATTTACATAAATGTAGATGATAGAGAAGATTAGCGTGGGATCAAGAAGAGAGACTAACACTGGGGAGCTATTTTCGGTTGCGTGCTATTCATTTGTCCATTTGATTATTTCTCATCGAGTTTACTTGTGATTATAGACATAGAGTTTACAAATTCGGTTATTAATAAGCACAGATGTTCTAGATTATGGCACATTCTTAACATACTGTAAGAAAGGTTTTCTCAAAATTGAGCAAAAATGTGTCGAGCTCCAAAACAAATAATATTTGAATTTGAAAACCTCATGTATTCAAAATTGAAGCAGCATATACTCATTTTTGAACAAAATGCATAGCCTTGAATATGATTTGGTGAGAGAAATGTTCGTTTTTCTGCTGGCAGGGTTCAAGCCCAGGACCTCCGAGTTCGTAGCCAGATACTCTAACCACCATATTTTTTCTCGTGCTTAGCCCAGTGAGAGTTATGAAACTTTATATAGTGGCTGCCGCAATGATAAAGTCTGACATTCCATTCTCTTAAAACATTTCTTGAGATATGGCTAAATAAGCGAAACGTGAAACTTGAATTGTAAGTTTTTACTTGTTGAATAAGTTCTAAGTTCATTTTGAGCAATGTAAGTTTATATGACAAAATTCACATTTTTAACGAAATCGGATCAAAAATTTTGAAAATTCCACAACATTCAAAGGTGAAAAAAAGGATCTTAATCAAACTAATTTTATATAAAAAGCTAGATAAATTTCTTTTTATAAATCCTAAAAATATCCTCAATCCTAAAAATATTTTAACGTAATATTGCCAAAAAATCGGCCCTGTAAAGGCTTAAAGTTCGTAGTCAATGTACTACATAAATAATAGAAACACTGATATACATTTAATAACAAACTTAATTTCTAACAAAGGGAAATTAGATACCACTTACTGAAAAAAAAAAAAATGAAATTTTATACTTAAAAACATTTATTCGATATTGATAACGATATCAAGTATGTTTCTATAAATTTCATTGTTTGATATCATAGCGGAGGGTAGCAAAGCAATAAAAGAATTTTTATCATTTTAGGAGGTTTGCCAATAGTTGTTATGCAAATAATAGCATTAATTCTGTATTTTTTTAAAACGATATTATTAAAATTGGCAGTATTCATGGTTAAATTTAAAACTCCACAAACCAATTTTTAATTTCAAGACCAAACATGTCCTTAACACTTCAAGGCATTTCTCAACAAGCGCATTTTTTTTAGCCATTTAATCTTGTGGCATCGATCTCGTTGAGATGGAACTACGAATTTATCCCCCACCCCCAGGAGACAGAAGACAAGGGGGTTCATGGCGCCAGAATTTTCCGCCCCCACTATGTATCTTCATGTTCCAAGACAACCCCTCTACAGATATTTCGTGGTGCCTAGTTGCTTGAGAACAAACAGCAAAGAGGGAATACTCGTCTTTATCGATCTCAGATGCAAGTAGGACAATCGTTGTCTGGAGAAGAATATCAAATATTTTTATGAACCAATCTACAATTTGGCATAATCTGGCTTGTAAAATTAATTGCACTAACTTCTCTTTTTAATTGTTTAAATTGCTTGACGTGAGAAAGAAAGGCGCCAAAGATAAATCTTTTTTCCAAAACAAACCAATGCAGGGTTCTTATCATCTACAAATGGAACAATTTTTTTCATCTTAAAAAAAAAAAAATTGTCACTGGAATATATCAGTTTGAAAGGCCCTTATCTCCTTTAAAAAATTGCTTTGATCAGTAACGTCTAGGTAAACAAATAAAGGGCAAAGTATTATGGTTGTAGATTTGAATCTATAGGATTAAAATCTTAGTATTTCTCCTGTTCAGATCAATCGTTTCTTATCAGGTAATTTTATTCAAATATGCAGACAAATGATAGAAGAAAGCAATGAGAAATAAAAACAATTTTGAAAGAATAGGGTACTTTATGTGTGTCTAGAATATTATAAGAATTTAGTTTTTAAAAAAAATATTGAACGGTTCAACTTAAAGCGTTTCAAACTCCAGTTAAATTGTAACAAATTTCTTTTCTTTTTTTTTTTTTCTTCTTCTTCAATTATTCTCGTTTGCAATCCCTCAATTATCAATGAAAGAAAATCAAAACGTGTGAATCTATCTAACGAAAAAGCTTAAAGATGTATGAATATACTAACTAAATTAGATATATAATGACAAAACTTTAAATAGTATGATGGTAATATTTTAATAAGTCTGAATTTGTATGAAAAACAAAACACTGAGTTATTTGAAAATCCATGCACAGAATAAGAAAGCTTTAAATTGTAGGAATTTATACACAGAACAAGAAAGCATTAAATTGTAGGAATTTATACACAAAATAAGAAAGCTTTAAATTATATAGATTTGTACATAAAATACAAATAATATACTGTATGAATCCATACACGAAATAAGAAAGCTTTAAATTATATGAATCTATACACAGCTTTAAATTTTATTAATCTATACATAAAATGAAAAAGCTTTAAATTGTATGAATTCATACACAGATTAAGAAAGCTGTGAATTATATGAATCTGTAAACATAAAATAAGAAAAATTTATGATATATACACAGAATAAGAAAACTTTAAAATATATGAATCTATACGTAGAATATTAAGGCTGAGAATAAGAAAGCTTTAAAGTGTAGGAATTTATGAACCGAATAAGAAGATTTTAAATTTTACAGATCTATATATAAAATATGAATAATATATTGTATGTATCTATACACAGAATAAGAAAGCTTTAAATAATATGAATCTATACATAAAATATAAATATTATTGTATGCATTATACATAAAATATGAAAACTCTAAATTATATGAATGTAAGCATTGAATAAGAATAAATCTTTAAAGTGTATGAATCTATACATAGGAAAATTGTCTATGACAAGACTTTCAAATGCGTGTTAATGCTTTATCTAAACCTAAATCAAACGAATCGCAGGACGAAGAACTACTTTATTTTTAAATTTTAAAGAGTGCGAAAATATACTCAATTAAGAAATTTTTAAATCCTTAAAGACTATATACCTTGAAACTAAAACTTTCAGTGATTAAATTTTAAGATCATAAGCGAATATTTCCTAGAAAATAATCTTAAAAAATATATGTGAAGCAATGCAGGGAATTGTTTTCTAAGAACTATTTTATTTTATTTATTTGTAGGTACACACATAGTTTCGTCTCACCTAAATAGAGACCAAAGGCCAAACTTGGTAGATTATGAGACAGAGCCAAGGGGATATCCTCGTGGCTCTTGGCGACACAGCAGCAGTAGTAGTAAGGACATTTCTCCAGACAATTCTTCAACGGACAACGAATTATGGTTGTCTGTAACAGATGATGTCGGCCATAAAGGTTTTAGGCCAACGCCAGAGCATTTGGATGGCAGATCTTCATCTCGAAGCAGTATTAGTCCAACTTCTCCATCTGCCCGGTATCTTGTGGAGCAGAAAAGAGGTATAAAGCTGTTGAGTTTCTTCAAATCGTATTATTATTCGAATTTAGATTTATAATTTTGAAACTTTTTGTTAATTAACTTCATTTTTAAGAAAATATTTAACTATTGTTTGGATTTAATATAATTCTTTTTTATTTATTTATTTAATCCAATTAAAGATAAAGCAATAAGGACAAAAAAATTCTTCAATACAATTGAAACAATTCTTGTTTGAGTTAGCTTTACAAAGAAGAATTTATATATTTAAAACCTTTAGTTATCTTTCATACAGAAAACTTATTTCGACTTGAGTGCTTTCCCGTAGTAGAGCAAACTCCGGTTATTTGATGGATCTATTTCTTGTAACGATAAATGGCGTTTATTTAGAACACGTCCGGATTTTAAGTTTGCAATTTTAGTTTCAACAGACTGAGCATTAAAATGGCATAAAATGATGCCCAAGTTCGTATTTGTTTCTAAAACCGCAGTCTAATAAATGCTTTTTCTTAACAGTTATTTTAAATAAATGTTAGTGAATAAAAACAATTTAATTCGTACTTATTGCGTGCCACTGAAATACCTTTCGTGTGCCACCTAGTGGCTCGCGTGACATAGGTTCATCATTTCTTTATTATTATTATTTATTTATTTATATTTTTTGCTTAATATATTTTAATTAAACTAAGTATTTTGCCCATTTACAATCTTTAAAACCCAGCATTTACATTGAATTCAATGAAATTTAAGTTTTGATTTGTTGCGAAACTGACAGACTCTAAAATAAGTTTCGAAACTGGCCAAATTCATAATTAAAAGATTGAATAACTCCCTCCTTCCTTTCACGTGATCCTGCGTGTTAAATCTCACTGTGTTGATGCTTCTTAAACCAAAGAGTATTAATTCTAATCTCATTTTGGCTAAGTATTGCCAAAAATCAGCTTTTATTCCTAACAATTTTATGTTTTGGAGATGACCGGTTTTGCAAAACTACAAACTTATGAGAAAATAATAAAGAGCTGCTATTAGTCTATCACAAATTATGTACTAATTTTAATAAAAAATTAATTATATTGAATTGATAAATAAGTCCATTCATAATAATAAATAAATAATTTCTCACATGACCTTTACTCATTGGTTCATTGTCAAGGTATAAAAAGCATAATAAACATCGATAAAATAATTCCGTGTGTTATTGTCTGTGAGTAAACATATATCTTAGCTGAAAGTTATATTCAAATGAAGAATATTTTACGTGACATTTTCCTCTCTTTCTTTTCTTATTTTCGTATTACTCTATTCATGCAGCTATAATAAATATGGCATAAAAATGTTTCTTCTCATTTTAGAGGCATTGTGATTGACTTGTGTATTTATATCCTATTGTGTATTAATAACATTTTCATTACGGAATCTTGAATTATTAAACAGAGATGACGTTTTGATGGATAAAAACGGTCATCCTCGTTGAAGTGTTGATGGTTCTTTCTAGTAACATTGCTAGATCCTAATAGAGAAATTTTTGTTGAAAATAAAGGAAATAATCAGTTTTCAGTTAGTATAACATAAATGTGTGCATAAAAATAATTTGCATTATTTATGTTAACAATTATATAACAATATCAACTGCCCTTATGAATGGCTGTGGAAATATGGAATTGATAAAAGGAAAATTTTATGCATCATAATTATATATCAACTATTGTAACGAAGTACTTCAAAACTATGACATTTTTCAAAAGAAAATTTTAACTATCTCACGGAGAAAAAACGTCTCGAAAAATTACCGTTTTGTATGGTAACGACATTTCTAGTAAAAAAAAAAAAAAAAGAAATATTTGTATGTGTTGAAATATTTTTAAGAATTTTAATGAGCTTTATACTAAAAAAATTATTTATTTCTATTTTTTTTTTTTCTTTTTTTTTCTTTTTTTCTTTTTTTTTCTTTTTTATTATTACAACTATGTTGTCACCCAGAGAAAGTGGATTTAAGAATGTGTTGTAAGAATTAAGTTTTATTACAATTAAACAATGTTGGTTAAAAATTAGAAGAAAAAAATTAAACAACGGCGTAATTACAGAAACATGTTTTTTTCTTGAAAAGAAATTTCCACAAAAATTTTTTTTAAAAATATCTGTATAAGTTAAGTGATTTTAAATTTAGTGTATTTAAAATATTTATATTTCTGTTCTTTACTTAAAAGAATATGCCGACCGGCCTGTGTAGCGGTCAGAGAACTGGTCTTGCATCAGAAAGGTTCTGGGTTCGAATCCCGGGCAAAGCGTGGATGTTCTTTCATTCTCTGTATTGTCTGACATTAGTGTGGGAGCAACGTTGGCCCCTAAAAAAGTGGCCAACAAATCTTCTCTTCAGATGCCTGTACAACGTAGATCATTCTTCAAGTGGAAAAAAAACTTAAAAGGAAATATGCATAGCATAAACAAATAAATATATTGCTGTATAAATTTCAACTAAAAATCTTACTGAAATTCGTTAACTTGTTTAATCTTAATGGATTATTATATGAAAAGTTTGTTACAACTTAGTGTTTGGTTTAAAAAAATTTTAAACTAAGGTATGTAGTTATCGATAGTTGATAATATCAACAATTTTCTGATAAAATATAATTTAATTTACTATTAGATATATTGGATAGATTAGATTTACTATTAGAAATTTCATATTGAAATGTCAAAAAATATTAAATAATTCCTCATAATAAATAAATTTCGAATTTGTACCAATACAAGTAACTTAGATTTTACTTTATGAAAAAAAAATGCATTAATGTATGCATAAAATGTGGTAATATCCTGTATCCAAATGGTAATTCTATAACAATGAAATTATTACTGAAATCTCTATTAGTTAATACTTGAATCATGTCATTATTTTAAGATATCATTCTCGAATTATGTATAAATATCAAAACTGTTTTTGTTTTTTTCCTTTGATTTTTACAGTGGTTCTCCTTTTTTTTGATATCATAAACTTCAAAACGTAAAAAAGTGAAATAATATATTTGCTCAAATTTTAATGACATGAACATATTTTTGCTTGATTTCATAATTTTTTTATCACAATGCTACTACCACTGTTTTTCAGTAGTTGGCATGATGTGCAAGACAAGACCGTATTATTTCCGTATCGTGATCTCTCGTGCCAACTATATTCTCCAAGGCGCCAAATAGATTTTAAACTTGCAAACTTTAAAAAAAAACCTGTAGAGGTTTGCCCGAGGGTAGTTAAGAGTTGCACCCTTCGAGTTGATCTCATTCTCTAATGATTTTTACAGTTTCTTGTGTCTTGGTGATTATTGTGCTGCAGATCACGATACGGAAATCTTACCAGAACATTTAAAACTTTTTGATAACTATTTCAAACGATAATGAGTTATCAGAAAAATAACTTGCAAGAATACAGAACATTTTTCTTTGTATCGCAGTGTCTGAAGATTCAACGGGATCTGGTCGTCCCATTTTCTTCGCAAGTTCCAGACGTGGCTCTAAAGGTTCTAATCACGACCCAAAAATGGACACTTCGCCGTATCACCAGCATCAGGTGTCCTCTGGTATCATTGATAATTCCAACCCACATTCCAAAGAGCAGTACTCCAGGAAAAGTTCCTCAACCCATTCCGAAGAAAGTGGATACATCAGGAGAGATTCTAAATCAGGCGGATCCAGCAGTTGGCGTGATTCTAAAACTGACCAAGAATCCAGCTCAGCAACTACCAGTCGTGGCGAAAAAGATTCTAAATCTTCTGCGTCTATGGAGGAGGTGAGCGATAGGAACTAGACTGTGAAACTCAAAAATAACAACTTTCAACTTGGTGACAAATGTCGCCAAAACCTTTAATGTAGCTAGTGATTTTAGTAGTAGTTATTAAAAAACTATGGAAAAAAACACTGCCGATTACAAGAACAAAGCATTTAAGCAACTATTTTCTGAACTAAAGAATATAATTCGTAAACGATTTGGGGACACTTGGCGCTTTTCTGCCGCAATTATACCTGCAAGGCGCACACGAGAGACATTAAAATATCATCTTAGAATTTAGAATAAAGAGCTTCATGGCAATAAGCGGTGAAGGATGCCTAGTTCTTCTGTGATTGAATTTTATGGAAATCCAATTTTCGCCTATGTAAATGGGCTATTAAGAACGTATTTTAGAGTAAGATGCATCTTTCAATATTAAGCCATAATGAACTAACAACAAAGTTACATTTGCTATTTTGTATGATCCTCCTTTGATATTCTTTGCTTACTGTAGTGTATGCAACAGCTTGCGCTTGAGAATTATTGCTTCCCCTGCCAGATGCAGAAAACTATAATTAGAATATTTAGAATGACAGAACTAAAAGATGACTAATCTAGAAGGTAATAACCACTGCTAACTTTTTTAAATTTGTGTTTGTTATTTGTTAGTTAATTGGAAATGGTTAAAACTGCTTTAATTTCCTTCTGTGTTTTGTTTAATGCTTATTTTGCTGCAATTCCCAAGCTTTTGTTTATACGCTTATTTAAATTTTATTATTTAACAGTTGTAGAAATCTACAACAGGCATTGGTCTAACAAAATAGTAATTGTTTTGATATGTTGAAATTAACGACTAATTCAAAACTAAGATAAATATTTAAATAGTTGGTGGTAAAAGTTTCAATTTTAAAAACCTTCATACTTAGTACAAAATTTTACTTTTTTAAAGATCGGCTGAACCAGCGATTTTAATTTATTAGCTCATACTAATACTCCATGAATATCAAGAACTACGTTATTGATACAATTTAAAGTTAGTTGGTGATAATTTTTTAAATTAATGATTTACAAGTCAAAATAACGTAGTATTATTATTGTATAAAACTGAAAAACGTTAAAGGAGCACGAACAAATGAAACATGAACAGATATGTTATGTTTTCGGTAATAATAAAAAACCTAGTTTGAGTCGGAAGAAGGTTCTTCAGTGACGAAATTTTCAACAGTGGTAAAGTTTCTTCACTATAGAATTGAAACTATAGATACTGTTTATATGAGATTATTTTCACGTTGTTTAGTTTTATGTATCCCGAATTTAATCCTTTCTTTTAACTTAGATTATTATTATTATCGTTTTGTGATATATAACCTGGAGAAATGTGGTACGTTATAGCTGTTAGATTCAATAATGAGATTTGTACTTATTTCTATATATCAAAATAAATTTGTTTGTGTTCGCTAGTAACTCGAACCAACGATTTGCATCGCGTTTTTTCCTGTAGTTTTTTACAAATTACACAAAAAAGGAAGAAAAAGAAACACTTTGCAAATCGATGATTAGAAATTCAATGTAATCGGAATTGATATATGAATAATTGCCATCTTCATTCAAAGCACAGTTTGAGCGCAACATTCAGTGGGGGAAAACCCATTGTTCTAATTCATTGTTATAGATATTGTTATGTCCCAAGCATTACTAGGTCCATTATTCCAAATTCCAAGCATTATAAGTATTATAGATGGTGTTATGTCTAAGTAGCTTATACATAAGACAAAACTTGAATACAAAATTATCCCAAGTAATGGTAGGTATTCTTAACTTGGGTAAAGATACTTTAGAAATTGGATCTATATGCAAATATGTTTCTAAGAAATCATTATCGTATTCTGAAAGTAGAGGACTTCGGAGTTTTTAAATATTTGTTGAAATGGTTTTCTTAGTTCCTAAAATTAAAAGATGTCATAAACACCAGGTTCTGACAATGCTCAAGAACATTGAAAACTAGATAAAGTGCAGGGGTTTTTACGAAAAAAGAAGTTTTTGAATAACACATAAAGAACATAAGAAACTTAACAGAGAAGAATAAGAATAGACAACAAAAATGCTCAGAAAACAGATACGCAGAGTCATTTAGGTTATACAATCAATTCAATTAGGTGGATCTATGCAAACTTGCTCTGGCTACTTGAAAAGTTATTAACTGTCACCAAGAAGCCAATTGCATTTACTGTTATTAACATTTAAAGAATTTCTCTGTAATGGAAAATGGTCATACCTACTTAATATACTCCAGGCTCAATACACTTTATTCAAATAATACTCGTGCTAGATTACTTGAAGATTGACTCCTATTTTCAGCTATCGGTGTTCATAACTGTAACTTTCCTTATGCTTTAGGTCTTGGAATCACTCCTTGCAATTCCACCGGTTTCTAGATCTTCAAGCCCTACTTCTCCACGAAGAACAAAATATTACGTGTTTACACATGAGGCACAACGTTCTCAAACTCAAGGATCCCGAATGCCGCAAGAGACAATACCTATTCAAGGCATACAATCACAATTGGAGGATAAAAGTTCAGGTAAGATTAAAATGTTTCATCTGTTATTTCACGTATTAACCTTAATGGTTCGAGGGAGTGACGCCAAATATGTTAATTAATTAGTGCAGACGATATTTTAGGTTACAAAATTAGACAAAAATAACGTACTTTCTTGGAATAAACATACCTTTTTTTTTCAAACGGATTTGAATTTCTGACTCCCAAAATTCAGAGGGAAACCGCAATCCAGGATATATGGTCCTGATAGTTCGAACAGAAGATAGATCCAAAGTTTGGACCTCTTTATGTTAATTTTACTTTTTGTGTATTTCACCATATCTCGAAAACTTTTTAAGTGAATTGAAAATTTTTTGCGCACAATTAATCCAAAGATAATTCCATACAAAAAATTAAATTTAAAAAATGTTTTATATTATCTTATTTAATAACAGTTGAAAAAATATTGAATAATAAGGCATTAAAAATTTTACGTCATTTTAAAATATGCAATTTTATATGGCAAAATACAAAATTTGAAGGAAAACGTTTGAATGAAATTCTCAAGAACAATTCCCCCGATTTCGTTCGAATTTAGCATTTTGCCATACAAATTTACATATTTTAAAATAATGTAAAAAAAAATTTTATACCTTACTAATCAAAATATTTTTGAATAATAATAAAATAATAAATATTTACTACATTTTTTTGTATGGAATTATCTTTAAATAAATGAATTTTAGTAATTGAGTGCAAACATTTTTAAATTCGATTAAAATTTCTTCAAAAAATGCTGAAATATGCTAAAACTAAATTTAACATTAAAGGGTTTAAACTTTCGAACATTTTCCTGACAAAACTATTAGGAACATATTTCTCAAATTGCTGCTACCCCATATATTTTGAGGGTCAGAAATCATAAACCATTAGAAAAAGATAGGTTTATTTAGAGAAAGTACTTTTTTGTGTCTGGTTTTATAACTTAAAATATCATCTGTACTTACAAATTAATATATTTTAGGTCACTCTTTTGAACCATCAAGATTGAGTCTCAGTGCAAGGAAATCTGATTATTAGATCACAAGTTATTCAGGATGATTTTTTATTTTCATACTGTGCATCGGCAATGAGTCGAGAAGGCCGAAACAGAAGTTAATTTGGCCTTTTGTGTAATGAACCTTAACTGGAAAAGAAGACAACGCTGTCGGTCTCGAGAAAAAAACACAATAAATTCCTTCGACTTCCTAAAATGAGTTAATAGTATATGCTCAGTTTCCTTTATGAATAAAAAGCAATGTGACAGTGAACATAAACATGCATTAGCGAGTAACAACTCTGCGCACTACAGTATCATTCGTTCATGTTCCATTTTAAAAGTAAAAGTACGAAATTTTCTTGTATAAAACTTATAAATTGGGGAAACATTTACAGATGATAGATTGGAAACTATGTTACGCATTGAAAAATAAAGAAACCGAAGTAAAAATAGTTTTTAGTAAATTTTCAATAATGGATAAAATGAAAAATATTGTATATATTTGTTTCACCAAATAATAATAAAAACTTTTTGAGTCCCAATATTTTTTTTTCTAATTCGTGTCTAAAATCATCGGGAATTTTATGAAATAAAAAGAAAGATCATTTCGAATTTTAAAAACAAGAATGAAGATGTGCTGAACATGAGAAAATTACCCTTAGAATAAGCAAAATAACTAAGATGCTATTTACAAATTTTTTTCATTGTTTTAAAAAATTGCCATATTTAAATGCTTGCCTCAATAAATTCATGATTTAACCTTATAACTAATCATAGTGTGTTCTTAAATGACAAAATTTAAAATTATCTCTAAGCATGCTTTTTTTTTTTTTTTTTTTAATAAATCCTTCAATACTAATGAGTAAATTGATCTCATGACACAAAAATTATAGAATTATAATTTTTGTGTAAAATTACATCCAACGTAAACATTTTCGAAAATTCCCATATTCCAGAAGGCCTTAGCAAAACCAAATCACCGTCTTCCCAGTCAAACATCCCTCAAATCAGAGATTCCCAGTGGGCAGCAGACGATGGACGTGGTCTTGAAAATATCGCAGATGATCTTGGTAAGATGTTAGATGAGAGATTAAAATTCCCTCCACATTTTCCCAGTAGTTCTACCACAGCTTCTAAAATTCTTCCCTTTTCATCTCCTACGGACGAGATGAACCATGGTTCCTTCTGTCATAGCAGCTCAACCTCTCCTCTGGAAGATGACGTCCAGTCTCCGACAAGCATGGAAGTTCTAGTCCCAGAAGGGGAAGAGCCGGAATTGTCTTCCATCATCGAAGGTAAACATCAATTTCATGCTTATAAACTAGATTTCGAAAATGTATACGTTCAGTCTCAAGCATGATGCACTTGCTTAGTTTTTAGAGTTTTGCTTGCAACATTTTAAATATAATGTAGTTTACTACTGGCCAAAACATTTAAATATCAAAGTAATTGGCTGAATTTTAACTTAATTTTCAAATTCCCTGCTTGGATTTGAAATCCCGTTACCAGCATGTCCCACATTTCTTCCTATTTTTCCCTTCCTTTTCATTTTTATCTGACGTAGATGATACTAAATTAGAAGGAGATGGCAAGCAAAAGGATGGTGACCATGAACACCCCCCTTCACACGAACATTTGTTTCGGCAGCGGGAACAATCACATCGCCCTCCACTTCAAAGACAGTCTACATTGCCCTCTTGTAGCAGCGCCGACCTTTTGTCTCAACAGCCTCATGATGGTTTGTACGCGAATCCGTTTGCAGGTTTGCAACCGGGCTCCTACACTCGAGGTATAGCGGAAGGCTCTCTTCGAAGACCTCAATCTCTTTGTCTTGTTCTTCTGCACCTGCCTTGCATGTTTTGTGCACGTGCCCTTGCACCACCCCCACAAATCAATTCCTTTAGCAATGGCCCCGCCCGTATGACATGTGTCTCCGAACCCACAACACCGGTCAGGGATATGATTTGTCCTTCCTCTTATGAGCCTGGTTCTTGTTGTGGCCAACCTGTGAATCCTGTTGTTCTTGACAACACATACGTTCCCTACTTGACTAATATTGATTCCAATCCAGGACGGGGACCGTCAGGGACCACAGAGGACAAAGGTACGACCCAGGAAGCAAGTGGTGGAACTCCATTGAAGAAGAAGAAACCTGGCCGTGGAATACCTGATATCTATTCCTCAGAAAGTCATCTAAAGTGCCATCGACCAAAATGCTCAAAGAGCTTGCCAACAGAAGAGGCTAGAGTTAAGTTCAGAACTTGCGCTAACTGTTATACATATTACTGCAGTCGACAGTGCCGTAAGCTTCATATGTCCCGCCATAAGGATCATTGCCCTCAAACACGCATCAGCAATCTATGTAAGCAAGTACTTATGAAGGCCAGAGACGATCCTGTATCTAGAAGACATTTGTCTTTGTGTGCCAAACGAGGATTACTTTCAAGAGGTAGGGGTGCTGTTAAGTTGCTCTTCCTTAATCCAGAAGATGCTCTTGACTATCTTGTTCATGGTTGGGAGAGTGCCAAAGGCCAGACCTTGTATGTTTCCAGATCAGACCTCTTACCTCAAGAAATGGGAGCAGATGTCTTCACACAAGTGAGGAACTTTTGCGACAAATACAATCCCGAGCGCAAGTTTATTCTTTTGGCGGCAATAACAGTTGCAAATGAAATTGCTGCTGCTTTGGAAAGAGAAGTGGTAGTGCGTGGAGCTAAGATGCACCTGTCACCCTCATTACCGGAGGATGACGTGCAAACATTAATATTAACCATCACCAAAACGGATCCCGAAACAGGGGATCCAGCTCAAACCACTGTGGAGGATCGAAAAAATGGTCTCAGTGTTGTTGTAGAACAATTAGCTGCCAGGGGAGTAGATCTAGAAAAGTTATATCCTCATACATACAGAAAGATTTTACGTTTTGTCAATGATAACGAGCCTTTTACGCCCATTAGTATATTTCCGACAGATGAAAGGAATGGTAGAGTATTCATGTGCATCATACTTCCATGGGCGGATGCAGACATTATCACAAATATTTCTACAAAAGGTGGACTTAATAAAAGTTCAAAAAGAAAATGGCCTCTCTAGTATTATCAGCTGGTTTGTCTCCTATATTTCCTTATGGTATTTTTAAAAATTTCTTCAAAAGCCTAACTTGTAATTTAATCATATGATATGTAAGATTCGTTGTTCCATTTGGCTCAGTATAGCTACACAAAATGTGCTATTCAATTACTTGAATTTCGAAGTACTAAAAAATTTTAATACATGTGATAGTTAGTTTATAACAATAAAAAGAAACACAAAAGAAACTTAAGGTTTGTGAATACCTCAAAAATTTATAATAGTTTTGATTGCTTCAAAATTCTTATTCATGAATTACATTATTAAATTAATAATGCGGATACAGGTTATAAGATTCCCATACATTTCTTTTTTACATTCTGTGCGAGGATCCCTTTGCATATACAAATGATCAACTTATAATATATACATTGTTTCTACTGTAAATCAAATCCAAAAAAAAAGCTTACTTTATTAGATTTTCAAAACAAAAAAATATCTGAAAGCGCTATATTATATTTTAGAACTTTTAATCGTTGCAGAATAATATTTCGGAGTAATATATCCGCCATGAATAAATGTTCTTAGAACAACAAACATTCTTAATTCTAAAATAATAATTTTTTTTTTTTTTTTTTTTTTTTTTTTTTTTGAAAAAAAAAAAAAAAAAAAAAAAAAAAAACACTGACTTTAGTTTAAAACATTTCGAAATCACTGTTCGCTAATATTGCTAATTTTGTTTTGTGAAATATTTCCCTTTCCCCGTTTCTATTTAGAACATCAATAGGCACATAATTCGTTAAAGTGTTAAATTTACTGATATTTTTTTTTAAATAAAATAATAACGAAAAGCATAATATCTTTATTCTTTTATTAAATCACTAGCTTCTGCGCTTTTACAATGAAACTCTTCCGCAATACTTAAATACCTTTTTTTCCCATCGAAATAACTGTAACTAATCTTTTTCCTAGTAACTCTAGTCCCAATTATCTTGAAAATGCACTTAAATACTCATACTTAATTCACTTTAAATAATTTCGGACTTCCCTTAAATCTTGCTTCAAATATTTATAACAATTACTAAACGTGTACATAGCTATTTGAAATTTAAGCACCTGCTATCACCGATTCATTATTCAACATTAACTTTATACTTGTTTGTTTTTAGGTGCCAAAAACATATTAGTTTTGGAACAAATTCTGATATTTCAGAATAAATTTTTCATAAAAAATGCAAACGAAAGTTTTTGAAGATAGTGTTTAAGAAAGCAATTAAACTTATCTATTACATGCAGTCCTTAAGCGCTAATCAAATTTAATCAAATGTATGCCTAATGTATGTCTCCTAATTAATTAATAAATAACTAAGTATATTTATAAGTTAATTTGTTTGTGAACATTTTCGATTTAATTAATTAAATTGCCAAGTTAAGTCAAAAGTGGCAAACAAGCGGCACCCAAGCGAAAAGATACTAAACGTTTCGAAACTTTATTTTTACTTTCTTTTTCCTAACTTTGAATTTGCAAGAGACATCTTTGAATCTGCTAATTTGATTTTTCTTAGATAATTGATATTAATTCTGATTGTAATTTTTTCAAATTTTTATTGCGTTTTAACTAAAAACTTATTTGACACCCCGGCTAATATAATTACCCCCCTTTCCGATGTAAATCATACATGCTTACCCCTAAGACCATAAACAGTAATTAAAGTAGTATAATATACAAAAAAAAAAATTTCACACTGAATACATTTAAATCAATTCTGCAGTTTTTGATTAGTTTATTTATTTATTTATTTTCTGATAAAGCTGAAGCCTGAGAATTGTATATAAAATTTATTTACAAAATATTAAAATAATAATAAATTAATTAAAGCAATATGGTATGACTAAAGATTACATAACTAATCCACAATACTGGCATTGAAAATATATTATTACTTAATTTGTGTAAGTTTCAAACTTGGTCAAAAATCAATATATTTTTTTTAAAAATTACTTACATTTTTCCTGATTGAGTTATTATTCTGTAAATTTTAAATCGTGTACATATTTTAATTATAATTAGGAAAATAAAGTTATGATATATCAAAATAAAAATACTATTTTCTTAATAATAGTAACTTTAATTAATTTAAATATCATTTATTTTAATGATTTTTCGTACTATAATTAGGCTTCATAACATACATTTACATATCAGGTAGGATGACATATACAGAAACTCTGAGATAGTAATATAAATTTTTAATTCATGGCAACTTTGTCAAATCACTTAAATAGAAAGAAAAAAATTTAGAGCTGTCAAAAGCTAATTTATCAATGTTTCGCAATAAAACAGATGATTGTGTGAAAAGGTGTTAAACATACTGTAGTTTTTTTTTTTTTTTAATTAATATTATTTTAAAAAAACGTCTTTTAAAATGTGATAAATATCAGTATTATTAAAATGACAAATGGGACAACTTTCTGTTTCAAATATTATGTAAAAACGTAAACTCAGTTTTCTGTTATTCCTTTTAAATGTTTCGACTTTGTATCAATGTTAAATGTCTGTTAAATCATTGCTGTTGAGTTATTGTTAAATGTTCATTTATGATATCGAAAAATGTTCTTATTGATGTAGATATTAGAAAATTCTATACAAATGTTTAATATTTCTTTCCCCCATGGCTGTTGTATAATTTATTGTACATATCGGATTTCGTAATTGAAGTGAAAAAAGTTTTGTTGTGATATTTTACAGAATACTTTGCGGAGAAATGACACACGATTCTGATTCTCGTTATAGTAATGTGACAACTTAAGTAAATCAGTTTGGTTTAACCCTTTAATTGATAACCTTGCTCTAAGATAACAACAAACTAGATTTATCTGTTTTATTACAAACTAATGTTTTCTTATGGTAATCGTAATTTAGATTAAGGGGAGGGAGATAGCTACCATCAAATCTTATGATTGTCATTCTAAGAAAGATATTCCCAATTCCTTTCCATCTATGGCAGCATCTTCAGTCGGAACAAGGACTTCATAAATAAAGTTCATTAGCAATTGTGAACATATTAACCAAAGGAAAACGAACCATTTTTAAAATATTTAATGCAAAGAATGGCATTTTGTCATCGTTTAATCAATAAAAATTAGTTTTATGTCAGACAATTGAATTCGCAGATCAGGGACTGTATCTAGTCTAATTCTAATTTATTATTATTATTATTTATGTAAGCATACGTTAAAAATGAATAAGCTGCTTGCGCTTTTCATAAAAGTCACAATGAAAAAGAGCTGTTCAATATGTTGAAATGTTGGTCACGGAAATATGTTATCGTACTGTTGATTTTAGTTAGTTTATTTTGAATTCAAAAGCTAGAAAGAAAATTAATTTTTTTTTTTTTTAAATATAAATTCATGTCTTTCAATAAGCATCCAATACATTATTGTTACAGAAAAATATATTTCAAATATATATAATTTTGCTATTTCTTTCGTCGTCGGCATTTAACCAAATTAATTTTGCAAAAAATAACCGAAATATTCATGGAAATAATGGTTTATTGTTTGTATATAAATATAATTACTGCTTTAAAAAAAAAGTCTCAAATCTCGGAACTCCGGCGATTCTTCCATGAAAACCAGAGCTCCGCGGAACACAATTTTGGAATCGTAGCTCTGAAGTTATTGCAATACCTATCTGACGCTATTTCACCCATGAGGCTAGAGCAGTTGGTCGTAATTAGAAATTTTCACTAAACTCTGAAATAAGGTTAATATAAACATTCATTTCAATTCCTGATAAATTTAACCAAAAATATATTTGCCAAAAAGCTTAATCGAAGTAATGGGATATTTCTATAGCGGAGCTATAGAACGCTGCATTACATTAGGAATCAATTAAAAATATTTAAAGTTAAACAGAGGTAACTACACATTTTGCACTTGGAATTTGTCTTGTTCATATATATATATATATATATATATATATATATATATATATATATATATATATATATATATATATATATATATATATATATATACACAAGGGAAATTAATGAACTATCATGTTTAAAAATACAACTGGACAAAAAAAAAACATCACCTTACGCGTTGATTAAATTCGTCATTGGTGTAAGTGAAAATCGATCGATAAAACTCAAAAATATGAATTTTATCGATTATCGGTAGATTTGACTTTCAATCGGGTAATATACAAACACGAATAATCTTTTTCTAATGAACTTGTAAAAATAAAACGTTATTTCATCGAATTATGACTGCCAATTTTACTATGCAAGGTAACATTAATTTGGACAATCACTCACAAAAATTGAACTTAAAAAAGAAGCATACAGTTTTTTTTTTAAAGTTTTGCTAGTAGTTTTAAAATTTAACTATGCATAAGAATAGTATCTGAATTTTTTTTTTTTTTTTTTTGACAGAATATAGTATTTCTAAAGGTTAATTTTTAAAATAATAGAAATGTTTAAACAACGTAAATATTTGAATAAAATAGAAGACGCCCTTATGTGGAACGAGGAACAAAAGCATAAAATATGGTAACAATCATCTTAAAATACCAAACAAAAACAATGACAACACTCGTTATTTTAATTAAATAATTTGTGATGTTCGAACATTATATTATTCCAGTTTTAAATCTAATCTTATAACTAATGATGTCCCGTTTTATGTTGGAAATGTTTTTTTTTAAAGTTATTATTATTTTGTATTTAAAAAGAAATATTTTTAAATACAAAGTTTTATTTAAAAAATATTTTTAGATAGAATTTAGTAAGTCCTTTCCAATTATGAAAAATGCCTTCGAGTCATGCCAATAAGATAGTTTAAAGTTTATTTTTTAAAAGCTTGAAATATTTATTTATTAATTATTATAGTATTTGTTTTTCTTTTTAAAAGTGTTTTTTTTTATTAAATCTTTTAATTTTACTGCAGTTATGCACTTAGAGTTTTTTTTAAAAAAATTTGATTTTTTTTTTTAATAAAAAAGTTTAATAGAATACATCACTTGGCTCGATAAAATACAAAAATAATTAAATATTTATATTAAAAACTTATTTTTCTTAAAATAGATAGACACCTTGTGTTACCCTCAAAACTACTTATAATATGCATAAAATACACAATTTCCTCTTACTTAAGTATTTTAACACAAATAAAATTTAGGACAAACTAATTATATTGACTTAATTTGATACATTAATAACAGTATTAAAGTTAGGTGATATATTGTAAAATATCGATACTTAACCTTGCAATAACTATATTTTAAATAATATTCTCACAAAATATAGTAAATATCATGTCTTATGATAAATATTGAATACTATAATATGGCGAGTATTATTGATAATTTTTTAATATATTATCGTTAGCGCTGATTACTCTTGATTCGGTAACGAGAATATAAACCATTGCAAAAATAACTGAAATCAGTTAAATTTGTAAAATCTGAAGATATATCTCAAATATCGATATTTCTACACGATGTGCTACGAGTATTCCCAAAAACGACGATTTTTGAAAATAAGCATTGATAATTTCAGTTGGGTAACGAAAATATTTGACCAATATAAAAACAATTACATTGGTCAAATATTTCAATATATAAGCTAAATTTGAAAATTATCGCTTAGCAGCAAGCAGCAGTAGACAAAATATTTTTTTTTCCAACCCGTTTTCAAAATTTAAGAAGTTTAATAAATAAGTAGCAAATTACACTATAGTTCAGAAACCAAAAATCTTAATTTCAAAAATAAATTAAATTTCGTGTAACTTCACTGAATCGATTTTAGTTGTGTAGAAAACTTCAACAAAATAACATCGAAAAGATCGCCGCTATACAGTGCCAATTTAGAATATCTTTGTAATGTAGAATAAGACCTTTTTGCAGTGTTGCCAATGGACAAGCCCAAAATAAAATTAGTTATCTTTTACATAGATTTCATCTTTTTGTGCCAAATAAAAAAATAGATAGATATCTTAATATATAGAAAATTAAAATTATCTACAAAGCTATGGAGTTCAAAGTTTTCAAACTAAGAAAAAATTTTAACAAAATCAGACATGTAGAAAATTGTTTTATTAGGTTTACAATAATGAAATTAAAAAGATAGTATTGTACACATTAATGTTTCATAAAAGAAAAAAATTTTAATCTTCATTACATGCACTTCATGGAATAAAATTATATGGAATTAACAAATTTTTCTAATAATTGTCATAATTTTTAAGATTCAAATCTTATTAATAAAAATATTCAACTAAAAATAAGGAAATATCCCATCAAATTAAATGGAATTTGTTTTTAATTTTGGAGTTTGTTTTTGGGTTGGAATTTTTTTTTTTTTTGAATGTAAAAATTTTTTTTAATACATTTACTGACTACATGTTAATACTTCTAACAATGTGAAAAATCTATTTAACAAATTTAACTAAGATAATGATTTATGTTAAAATCATAAGTAGAAAGACGCAATAGATTTAGATTATTATACTACTGTGTATAAAAAATAAGGTAAAGATAATAACCACAAACTATAACACCTAATATTAAAGGCAATAATTATTATAACTATTAATTAGTAATGCAGAAGTTAATATTTAATAAGGTAACTGCTATCGGAACTTCAAAATTATTATAGAATCTTTTTTTAAAAAGTAAAAAAAAATATTTTCAAATTGAATGAAAAACACTTTTTTTAAATTTATTTTTAAACAATTACAATTTATTATCAATTATTATAGATATTTGTCATAATCATGAGCGCTAGTATTTTCCTCCAGCAATTAATATTAATTTAGTTTAATTATTAACATTTAATTATTAACACATTTAGTTTAATCAAGGCTGAGGCTTAAACGTATTTCAAATAAAGTTGCTTTAAAATTCAATTACAGCAAACTAATTTTGAAACATAAAGACTCTGATTAATATCTTTAATTGACTAATAATAATTTAGTTTACACTTTTGATGAACAATTTAGACTATAATCTTATTCATTTTCATAAATAGTTGTTTTAAACTCAATAAGCAGATTACAAATTTTAATAGATATAAGTTTAAGCATAGTTCTTTTACCAAATATATGTTTCATTAGAATCTCGGTTTTTATAAATTTCTTCAAAAAACAAGTTACATCAATAAATATTATTAAAAAAAACTTGATTTTACTTCGTAATTACATATCAATTACACACATTATAATAGATATAACATTATTAAACAATTTTAGTTAAGTTTTCTTGCTGATAATCAGCCAAAAAGAGTTTAATTTAACGTTCGTGGCAATTTCAAATTTTTAGCAAGTCCTAATTACATACATAATATAATCAACTCCTATCTCTCTTACACATTTGAACAATTTTCTTAACTCTTTGCAAGCTGTCAGTTTTCAAGCTAAGTTACAAATACAGTCAAACAGTGAGCAAATATCTTCAACATAAAATGTAAAGTGCCGTAAAATCGTAAATGCCATTCAATTTTGATAAGAGAAAATAAATGATTGGCAACACTGCTTCCAATTCAATCAAATGAAATGTGTACAAATGAGAAAAAAAAAAAGCCTTCATTTTAATCTGTGTCAATTCTGATGTTGTATAACTATGTTATTCTGTGATAATTGCGACTATTTATATAATCTATGTATAAACTAACATTAGAATAGTGTGTTTGAACTGTTGTCTACGTTATATTACTATCGTTGTTCAATAATGATGTTGAACGTTGCACGATAATTTAATCAAGAATGATGACCCTGTGTATAATAATCAACGTTCAACTTCATTTATGTTATGTGAAATATATGTTTTGTTAAAATACCTATGATTATGATGTCGGCATCACAAAATTTATATATATGCCTTTAAATATTTCATTGAATTGATTAAGTGAGCTTTGTGCAATTGGTGCAAGAGGAGGTTGCAATGTAATTTTTTTTCCTCGTTTGCAACAAATGATATTTGAACTTTTTTAAATTTGCAACAGCATTCTGAATTATAAAAATTTTACTTTGTGAATTCTAATACATTATGAAATATTAACAATGGATGTTATTTTTATTAAAAATTACACAATGTACTGAATTATTATGTGAAAATTCATACGGAAAAAAAATCTTTTTTTAGTATAATACAATGTAATTGTGACATTAAAAAAAAATTAAAAAAGTACATTAAAAATAATTATTAATTTATAAAATAATTAAAATAATTATTAATTTATATAATAATTGACTAACAAGCCAATTTAAATAGATAAGCATCTTTAAAAATAGTATATCTGAATTTTAAAAAAGCAATAGAACAATAATGCAATATACATTATTATTAGCTTAGATCTCAACTTAATGAGTATTGAAAATATAGATATACAATAAAAAATTGAGGGGAAATTTTTTTTTCTCAATTTATAGAAGAGTGTATTTTAATTTGATTTATATGGCAATCAACTGAAGTAAATGAAATAAAACAATAATATTTAAATTAATACTATCAGTTAATAAT
This sequence comes from Parasteatoda lunata, assembly GCA_949128135.1. Classification (NCBI taxonomy): domain Eukaryota; kingdom Metazoa; phylum Arthropoda; class Arachnida; order Araneae; family Theridiidae; genus Parasteatoda; species Parasteatoda lunata. Next base: position 62,980,855 of record OX421970.1, read on the forward strand.
ATTTAAAACTAAAATAATAGAGTTTTAAAGATAATAAAAGAGATTTGTACATTTTTTCCCTTATCCCTGAAACAAAATTTATGTCAGTTTTTGTATGCAACAATAAAATGGTATTTTAACAGTTATGTGATAAAAATTTATTCGATATTTCAAGAAATATAAATCTATACGATTGTGGTAACGGATGTCAGAATATATTTTCTTACAGAAACTTTGAAATTTATTGTTTTATAACCAACAAATCTTGTATTTATGTTAAATTTCTTTGAAATGTATTGAGCTTTTGAATTGATATATTCAATGTGATGGAAATATTTTACTTTGACTAGAAAAGAAAATTGTACCAAGGCATGTGCTAAAGAAATAAGAAAAATGAATATTGAACAAAATAAATTAATATTGAAAATTTTTTATTCAATATTGAATAAAATTTATTAAAATATTGAATGAATTAAACAATGCATTTAACAAAATAAAATAAGGTATGAGCAAAAGCCAGACATTAGCAAAGCATTAATATAAAATATTATATGTTTACTAGAATTAAATGTCATAATAAACATCAAAAATTAATATTGACAAAATCAGAAATATAGCAATGCAGAGTTATAAAATTTGTATTATTTGTTCAATTTAAACTAAGGAATACCAATGAATATAGTATATATATACCTATGAATTTAACAAAATTATTTAAATAAGTTGGAAAAAAAGCTTAATAATTTGACAAAATATGATTTGAAATTAAAGAAAGGTTTTGTCGCATTACAAATGAGTTAATGTTGAACACAATCATTTTTAAAAATACTAACAATCCATGCTTCTTGTGGAGGTGGTTATTTAAAACTCACATATTAATAAAAAGAAAAGAAAAAGGATTTACAAGAAATTGTTGTAATATCCTGTTAAAAGTAATTAATCATGTCCAAATATCTTATAAATAAAATAATAACAGTAAATTGAGCGAAAATATAAACGTTTAAGTTCCATAGATTGAAATAAATAATACTCTCTGCAAAATTTGAAATTTCATAAAAAATAAAGCATAAAAGCATGTGCCTTGGGTATATAAAACAAGTTTAAAACTTATTATTAGTTTTAAATAGAAAACTTTCACAGTTACATATAGTTTGTTTTGCATTAGCTGAATATTTTAGTAATTTTTTTCAGTAATTCTACAGTATAATTTAGGACAAGAAAGAAGAATATAGATAGAGAAATGGAAGGCAATAGTTAAAAAGAAATGAAATATGTTTGAAATTAAAATGAAAAAATTGTAAATTTCAACTTCTCATTACTTATGAATGTAGTATTTGCTTGGTGCATTCTCTAATAAGATTTAATATATAAAACTGTTTTTGCAATAAAAATTTTGATTCTTATTTTCTTGTTTTTTATTTTCAGTTGTAGTTTGTTGTGTTCTGGTTGTTTGACATCAAAGGCTATTCTGCACTTTTAGACATCAAACAACCAGAAAAAAAAATTAATTTTTAAAATATAAACAATATATCAAAATGTCCAAGTCTCCCAGCCCAATAGCTTAAATTTAGTACTTTGCAAACTTTTATAAGTATAATTTATCCAAATTTTCACAATTCTTTAATTTTTATTTATCTTTTGAGGAAAAGGAAAAAGAGAAATTGACATGTTATTTTTTTCTGTATTTTTTGGTAGTACCAAATACAACACACGAGTAATAGGTACACAAGAAAGCAATAAAAAAATTAAAGGAAGGAAATTTATCAATAAAGTAAAATGTAAGAAATAAAAAAATGTACAATTTCAGATGTTGTTGTTAAAAGTGAAAGTTGTACATTTTTCTGTTATAAATAACTTAGCCTTCTCAGTGGTATTGTGTATCAATGTTAGTTAATTCGTATTTTTTAATGATAGTTTATTGTCATAAAAGCATATCTATGAAAAAATAATTCAAAAGATAATTTGAAAAAATAAATTTACATTAATAACTGCAGTATATGATATAAGCATATTTAAGTAAGTAAAATAACAAGAATTCTATAAAAGGTTTTCAAGCATATAAAAATGAGGAAATAAACATTTAAATGATAACATGTTATATGTATTTATAAATGCAGTTTGAAAATAATGTTTAGAATGCATGAAATAGAAATAAAAAAAAGAATCAATTTTATTTCTTTTATTTTCTTTAGTATTTAAAGTTTTTAAAGATTTTTGGATAATAAATATCAAGACATATAAAGGAAAAATAGGTATTATTTCCAAATAGCTAGATTTTTTAAATAAAATTTTTTAATAAAATTGCCTTTTTTTACAGCCCTTGATCGACAAAATAACAAAACAAAACAAAAAATCAGATTGATTCCAACTTTTCAAATACATTGAAGCAGATTAAAATAGTTATTAAAACATATTAAGTAGATTAAAATGAATAAATTAAATTAAATTCGATCATCAATATCACAGAATTCCAAAAATATTATTGGACAGAAAATTCATTCTGATATATTTATGTATTTTTGAATTCAAATAAAAAAAATTTGAAAAGAAAAAAATTTGACGTATCTATGCAATAAAAAACATTTTATATAAAATAGCCGGGATATATTAAAGCCATAAAACAACCTAAATAAAACATATACAACATGAGATTCTGATTGTAAAACTTGATACGGTATAAAAATAAATAAATGCATTCACATAGCAGGATTACCTAAAAGTAATTAAATAAACCTTCAATAAAATATAAATATAAAATTGTTTAAAGACACAAAAATAGTTAATTATAAAATTCAAAACAAAAAAGCACATTTTTTGATAATTCTTATATTGCAAGGAATTTTGAAACAATAAATTTTTATCGTAAAATATGATACAAGATAACAAAGTAAAAATATAAATTTATATAAAAGATTAAAAATCTATAAATATAATTTGAAGAAGACTATCACAATTAAGTAGGAAACAGAAAACCAAGATTGAAAAGTTTTGAATTTAAATAAGGAATACATTATTTTTTTTCAGTGATTGAATAATCAAGTGGTTTAACACCAAGCACATTCCAAGATGATTGGAGCTGAGCCCATTTCCTTTCACTGTTGGCATTTTCTCCAGGAGTCAATGGACTTTAAAAGGAAAAAAAATACTTATTACATGATTTTATAAATATAAAAAAAATCCATTTTGAATACAAAATTATATGAATTTTCTCACAAACAAACCAGAATAGTGTACAAAACTTGATGGGAACTTGAAGGATAGAATGTCTTATGGAATGCTTTTATTATAGAGCAAATTAATTTTTGTCATTTTGAATCATCAATAACGGTCAACCATTCTTCAGTTTTGAATAATTTTTCCTCTTCATTTTACGTATGTGACTTAGGTCTTTTAACATTGGTTAAACTATTTTGATATCATTAATAAAATTATGTTAAAGAACTTTAAAATTATGCCTTACAATTACATATAATACTTATATGTAATTGTTATATGTATTTTTTTAATACTTATTTTATACATTATATAAAAAATTCTTCAATCTACCAAACATTCGACGTTCTAGTATAGAAGTTTTTTCTTAATACATTAACTTTCTCTTTGAATAACAAGGGTAAAAAAAAAGAAAGAAAGAAAAGAAAACTAAAATAAATATTTTTTATTTGTAGCTTAGTCCTTCCTAACGGACAAGAACTTTTCAATGATCTCTCTCACAAAGTTAAAAGTCCGAAAATAGTTTTAAATTTTTGGTCTCACCAAAAACGGTTTTACATTTTTGGTCACACTTAAAATGATTTTACACTTTTTTTATAACGTATTTATGCTGGAGTTACCTAAATTTCCCATAGAAGTTGAATTTGGAGAAAAGAAAAAAGTAGGCTGTTTAATTCTCCTAATGAATTCCAATGGAAGGCTTGCATAAATGCACACTTTGTCAATCGGTATTTTAACAAACTACAAAAATCTTCTCTTATCACAGAACTTAATAAACTTGGATCTTTTGAGTAAGGTATAAACCTTACTCAAAAGATCCAAGTTTATATAAATATAAAACTAGCTATCAAATTAGTGAAGAAGTACAGTTCTTAGCACATACAATTATTTTTTTTTCTTAGCTAGCATTTCTTTTTTCCAATATTTTTGTTTAAAACCAAATTATTTCTTCCTGCTTTCATTTCACACATACCCTTCTTTTTGCATAATAATAAATATTTATCATGATAAAGTTATTTTAAAAATTAAATGTTTCCTCATATAAATTTATTTTTTAAAAAATGAGAGAGAGAGAGAGAGATTAAATGCTAATAAAAGTGAATATTTAGCAATATTTTGGATTTTAATTACTTTATAATATTATGTAAAAATAGGGAGCATTTCCCAATATTCTAATAATTAAATAATATGTTTAACATACAATATAATAAAATTTCTTTAAATAATGGTTATTTTTAAACTAACCTTCTAAAAACTTCTTCTTCTGAAACAACAGTTAAAGATTTCTTTTAACCTGACAAATTAGGGTACGATATCAAATTTTAATTTTAATATCAATTTTGCAATGAACGAACATAAGTAAAATTGTTAAAAAATATTAGACTTTCAAAGTTCATTAAAAATTCAACAAAAATTTATTGATACTGCTAAAATTAGCCTTTAATTATTGTTTTTAAAATCAGTATTTAATTAAAATGAACAATAATATACAAACCAGTTGGATGAGTGGGAATTTGAACCAGATGTTAAGGAATTTTTAGTTCCAGAATAACTATGCATAGCATCATAAACATTCCAATTTTTCTCTTGTTTGTTTGAATCTAAAAATAAAATTAAAAAATTATGTATATAAATAAAATATACATAAAAAATTTAAGAATAACTTATCCAATAAAAATTTTTAAGTTAGCTTTCAAAGAGGAGTTAGATTCTGTTGTACAGTCGAATCCCGGATATAGTGGGTGAACCTGGGATATAGTGAACACTCTGATGTAGTGAACTTTTTTAGCGGTCCCGTCCGTACTCCTATTTTAATAATGTTATTTTTAACGCTTGTAGTGAACAGCCTAGAACTTGGAAATTCGGTTATAGTGGACTCAAATTTCATTTCTTTAAATATCTTTTTCAGTCCTCCATCTTTAAACTTGTAGGTGTTGGGACTGAAAATAAATGCATTCCTATAAAATGTGTCATATTTCACTCCTTTATGCTTATCACTTTTAAATATACTGTAATAAATGTCAAACAGATCATTTATCTTATACTCCCCCCTCCCTGACAAGCCTGCTCTACAACTAGTTAACTTGGCCACCTGCTGAATTTTTGGAATTTTCTTATCTGTTCAAACCATATTCTTTACAAATCACCCTTTGACAATCAAGAAGGGGAACTCCTACTGATGATGACATTGTCAGTGAAATATAACAAATGAAAGAAAGTAGAGAAGACTTATTAGAAGAAAATGTTGAAGATGAAAATGAACTTTCAGCACCATCTATAGCTGAAGTAAAATCAGCCATAAATGTCCTTAATATGTTTTTTTTCTACAGAAAATGTAGATAAAAAAATCTTGCATTCTTTGCACATTGTAGATAAGAAAATTGATGAACTCTTATTTAAAATCAAATTATGTTCAATAAAGAATCACAAATATTTTTCATAAAAAGTGAAATTAAAACTAATATTTAGCGACGTAAGTACTTTTTTCATCAATTTTTGCTTTATTATCGGTTAATTAGTTAATAATTTTTTAAATAACTTATGTAAAATTGCAAACCCAATTTTCAATCATTCAACTGTCCTATGCAAAAAATATTCTTCAAAAAATTTGGATATAGTGAACCATCGGTTATAGTGGACACATTACTGAGTCCGCAGACGGTTCACTATAGCGGGGTTCGATTGTATTTAAACATATTATTCCAGTTCTACAAAATTAAATAAGACTTAATTTAAGTACTAAAATTTTCAATCTTAGATAAAAATTCATTTTATTTTATTTGAAGACATTCACTGGAATGTATGCAAGTCTTACATTAGTCAGGTTTTGAAGTGAGTCAAAGAAAAAATCTGGACTAATATCATTTTTATATTGAACAAAAAAATTTTTAAGAGATCAGGGCATTTTTTGAAACAGTATACATATGCCATATTATTTTTAAAAATAAATACTAAACAAATAGGTAAAACAGCATAATTTGCTCTACTCAAGCATAATAAGAGCAAAACTTATCACAAAAAAATAATAAAATATACTATTTTTGATTTCTGAATTACTTACTTTAGAAAAGATAAACTTTTTAGTTTCCAGTATAATTTTATCAATAATGAACAGCTAATTTTATTTTCAAATCAATGCACGTAAAATTTTTGCAGTAATGTTGCATTAAAAAATAACCATAATCAATTAGTTAATATTCTCTCATATCAATATATAACTAAAATTTATAAGTTTATTAACAAATTTTGCATTGTTCGTGATTTTGTTCTAATAATTGACACATAATATTCTAGTGACACTTAACATTCTGGTAATATGACACTTAACAGTCTGGTACAAAAGTATTTTCAGTGGTTGATCCTACAACTAAGACAGGACACCTATGACATTAAAACACTTGTTGGAATAAGTATAACTTGTTTTGAAAATATTCTGAAGCCCTCCATAACATTTATTTTTAATACAACGTAAGAATACAATAACATATATAACTTATGATAGTTGAATTTAAAAAAATTTGATTTTTGAATGGAACATGATGATAAAAGTATTGAAATATTCATTTTAAGATGATGAAAGTATTGAAATATTGATTTTAGGGTCAATTCCTACAGGGATTTTTAAGGATAGAAATTTATTTTATTTAATTGTAATAAAAAATTAACAGGGTTCCCACTCAATTTTCAAAAACAATGCTGTGAATTTCAAGGACCTAAGAACCAATTTATCAAGGACCTACTCAGTACTAGTCAGTATGTTAAAATATAAGTCAATCAGATTTTATTACATTGAAGCATATATTAAGTTTATCAATTTTACATTGTTTAATTTTATATAAATTTTACATTTGTTTTTCTTGTACAATATTTTGACAGATAAAAAACTAAGATTTACCAAACTTTATTTTCTTTAAAATATATAATAAATTATAGCGCATAATTTTTTTAAAATTTTGAGAATACGAATCATTATGTCAAATTTTTAAAACGCGTGTATACAAATCGCGATATGACACTCATAAATCAAAATTACATGAAGCATCAAGCAAGCCTTGAAAATCGCATAAATTATGTATCACAACTTTTAAATTTAAATGCAACGTATGCTTCATAAATTTAAACAATACAAATAAATGATAGAATTTGAAAAAACAAGTCGTAAACTGCTATGAGTGATACATAAACCAATTAATTGTGAATTGTGTCACATGATTTTTTTGATTACTTTAATGCAAAACACAATGCGTGATTTGCCAATCATTTTTAGGCAAAATTTGATGCGTAATTAGGTAATCACTGCAATACAAAATGTGATTTGTCATTGAATAACTTAAATTAGAATCGCACCATGCGTGATTAATAGATCACTTTGATGAGAATTGCAAACAGTAATTTTTAAATCCCTCTTATGCCAGTTGTGATGCTTAAGTCTTAAATCCTTTCAATACAAATCCCAATACATGATTCAAAAATCACTTGAATGAGAGTTGCAAAGTCTGATTTAGATAATACTTAAATGGTTGTCACTTTGTGTGACTCAGAAAACAGTTTAATGAAAACCCCGATGAGTGATTTAGAAATCCCTTTGAAGAGATCTTCAACACGTGATTCGTAAATCCCTTTCATGCAAATCATGATGTTTCATTCATAATTCACAGAATCTGAAAAACTGTTGTTGTTGAGGTATGCCTGATTTAGGCAGAGGGGGTGCGATTGTTCTTGTTTTCAAGTGGCGCCATCTATGGCCAAGAATTTGACTTATCTGAAAAACTAAATTCTACCTATTAGCGTCAAAAAATAATTGTAAAAATCTGACCATAAACAATAAAAAATTACACGAAGTTAACGCAATGATTATATTTAAAATTCGTAGAAACACTATATAGTGAGGCCAGGATAGCCTGGTCGGTACGACGCTGGGTCCATGTCCAAGAGTTAGCGGGTTCAATCCCTGTCGGCTGAAGACTCTCTGTGTAGTAAATGGTAACTGATGTACGTTATATCTGTCAAGTCGCAAAGTCTTCCATGTTCCCATAACAAATAAATACCTCTGGGGGTACTGATCCAGGAGTTTCCTTTCTTATGGATTGGTCCAAAATTACAAGGTTACAGAGTTGAACATTAGTAGTCGTAAACCCAAAAATTGGGTCGGCTGTTCAACAACGGATATAAAAATATATAATTAAAAAAACACTACATAGTGAGTGGGAAATAAAACAATGTACAAAAATGAAAATTATTTGCTTAAGATTTCCACTTTCCAAATATCAAGGGGAATGTTAATCTGTAGAGAAAAATGCACATTCTTGACGAATTGGAATAAAATTTAAATTTTCACTTGTTACCAAATGAAATAAAAAGTTTCAAAACTGCTAGGGTTTCAAAATTACTGCATGCTACATGTGGTTAATAGTGGCTAAGACTAGACATGGTTTCATTTAATATTTTCTTTTCACAATTGGTTACATCAAACCCAATTTGTATTTTCTAATCCAATCACAGGAGAGGTGTAAATAAGGCTCTTTTACTAAATTTAGATCAGACTCCTAGACTCCCACTTAACTGAGCTTGAATTAATTTTCAGTAAAGAAATCAAAATTTATATCATTTCACTTTAAGTCTCTTTTTTTTTTCTCTGATTTTTTGTAGAAAAGATTGGTAATATTACTTTGAAAATTACTCAGTGAAAATCAAATTTTTTTTAAGAACCCAATCAAGGAATTCGAGGACTTTTTGGGGCCCTAATTTCTTCTAACAAAATTCAACGATTTTCAAGTACCATAGGAAGTCTGATTAATTTAAATGAAATTTCAAACATTTGATAACAAAAGTTTATATATTTGTTTAGAAAAAATAGCATTTTAAATTACTTTTATCTTATACTATGAAATGAAAAATATTGAATGAAAGCACTTACACTCAATAATAAACTAAAAAATTAATAATACTTGAATTGCCTTACATGGAGATGGCATTCTTTTCAAAGAATCTGTACGTTTTTTCTTGAAATAATTATCCAAAGTAGGACTAGTTTCATCACTACGGGGACACCTAAAATTAAACAAAGTAGTAGCTATAAAAATTGCACACATAAAATTAATAATCCAGAAAACACTTTTAACTCAATACGTAATATTCATTTTAAATTTGAAGATCTTTAATAAAATAAAAACATGTTTAAAAGAAACAATAATTAAAATCACATATTAATTAAACCTGTAGTGAATGTGAAACTTGATGTAGTAATGGACAAAAATTATAATTGTTTCCTAGCAGTATAAAAAATGCTATGGATTTTTTTTTATCGAGTTTTACTAATGTTTTTTTGCTATCTAGAAAGATTGAAGTGAAAGATTTACCGTCCCTTTTAAGAATCCGTAAAATACTTATTCTTCATTCCTTTATAATAAACATAAATAATGTAGGTTAAAAATGTTCCGCTGGCATTTCTTTTAATTTGACGCAGACAGATAGTATCCAAAAAATATTCGTTACAAAGAGTGTATTTCGCCAAAATGCAACTAAAACAGAGATGCCTCACATCAGACAAGTCCAAACAAGAAGAAGAGAGTTTAGAAATTATTTGGCGTTTAGGAAAAGATAATAATAATAATGTTTTTTTCTTTAACACTAAAATGTCATGAAGAATAATTTATATGAGCGGATTGACAACAACATATCAACATATATCTCAACAATATTTTTAAATATGTATTTAAGCAATTTTTTCTAACTCAACTTTCTCTAATAATTGAATGAAATATTTAGTGGTATTTATATAACTATTTCCCTCTCTTGTAAATTCTAACCATAATTTAGTCTAAATTGTATCAGAAAGTATTATAAGTCAATCTATTAGTTGATCCTTTTTTTTTTCCTTACAGCCATCGGTGGACAAATCCACATACAAAAAAATATAATAATCAGTTTGATTCCAATTTTTCAAATACATTGAAATAGATTAAAACAGTTATTAAAACAACATATTAAGTATATTAAATATAAATTAATTAATGAAATTTAATTCGATCATCAATATCACAGAATTCCACAAATATCAATAACAAAATGCTTTCTGATATAATTATTTTTGAAAAGAAAAAAATTGCTGCATCTATGCAATAACAAACATTTTATATAAAATAACCTGTACATATCAAAGACATAAAACTATCTTAATAAAACATATACAACATGAGATTCTGATTATAAAACTTGATTGGGTATAAAAATAAATAAATGCATTCACATAGCAGGATTACCTGAAAGTTATTAAATAATTAAATAAACTTTCAAAAAAATAGAAATATAAAAATGTTTAAAGACACAATAGTAATTAATTTTAATAAAAATACAATTCGAAACAAAAATTTTCTGATAAATCTTACATTGCAAGGAATTTGAATTTTGAAACAATAAATTTGTTCCTAAAATATGATCAAAGGTAACAAAGTAAAAACATAAATTTATATAAAAGATTAAAAATCAATAAATATAATTTAAAGAAGACTATCACAATTAAGTAGGAAACAGAAAATCATGATTGAAGAGTTTTGAATTTGAAAAAGGAATACATTAAGATTTTTTTTCAGTGATTGAATAATCAAATGGTTTAACACCAAGTACATTCCAAGATAATTGGAGCTGAATTCATTCACCATTAGCGTAATCTACAGGAGTTAATGAACTTAAAAAAGACAAAAAATATTACGCAATTTTACAAATATTAACAAATTTAATTTTGAATACAATATTATATGAATTGTCTCATGAACTAACTAGAATGGTGAATAAAACTCAATGGAAGCTTGAAAGATATAGAATTTCTTATGAAATGCTATTTCTATACAGCAAATTGATTTTTTTCATCTTGAATAAAAGTCAAACATTTTTCACTTTTGGATCATTTTTACCCCCCTTTTTTTTAATGTAGCTGCCTTAGGTCATCTAACATGGGTTAAACTATTTTGATATCATTAAATTAATTTTAAAAAACCTTAAAACTATACCTTACAATTATAAACAATACTTATATGTAATTGGTATACATATTTTTTCATTACTTATTTACACATTAAATAAAAAATTCTTCAAACAATTTTCAAACGAATGATCAACAATTCAGTATAGAAGTTCCTTCTCAATACACAACTTTCTCTTTAAATAACAAGGGCAAAAATAGAAACTAAAAATAAATATATTTTATTTTTAGATTAGTCCTTTCTAACAGACAAGAACATTTTAATGATCTCTTTCACAAAGTTAAAAGACCAAAAATGGTTTTATATCTTTGTTCACAAAATAGTTTTACATTTTTTTTATAATGTATTTAGGCTGCAGTTTCTTAAATTTTCCAAAGAAGTTGAATTTGGAAAAAAAGTAGGCTGTTTAATTCTCATAACCAATTCCATTAGAAGGCTTGTATAAAGGCACACTTTGTCGATTGGTATTTTAACCAACTACAACTATGTCTCTTATAGATATAGTTGTAGTTGAACTTAATTACACAGAACTTAATTTCATATCTTACTCAAAAGATCAAATTTATATGAATCAGGGGTAATTGTGAGGCAAAGTCAAAATTCCAGAAAATTTCTTGAGTAAAAAAAAAAAAAAAAAAAAAAAAAAAAAAAAAAAGCTTAAATCAAAAAAATTAGGGAAAAAAATTTAAACAAGGTTTTTTCCTTTGTCTCAATATTTTTTAGTTTTTACTTAAAATATATTTAAAATTTTACACATACATATGATGACCTGAGAAGTAATTAAAATTTACAAATATGTCTTTCTTTCTTTAGTTTATGATTATAATAACTATTTACTGATAAAAAATGAATATTAATCTTTAATATAAGCTTATAAAGTAGCTCTGGCTCTCCCTTACAAACAAATAAAATAAACTGTGCTTTTAAGTTCCACCTTTGAAAATTTGATTTCCGAAAACTTTTGTGATAAATGATTTTTTGAAAGGTCTGAACCTTTGATCTCCGGAAACTTCCAGATCACGGTTAGCGAAAAATCCGGAAATCAGGATTTTTTCCGGAGCACAATCAGCCCTGATGAATGTAAAATTAGCTATCAAATTAGTAAAGAAGTACAGTTCTTAGCACATACAATTATTTTTTTTTCTTAGCTAGCATTTCTTTTTTCTAATATTTTTTTAAAACCAAATTATTCCTTTGCTGCTATCATTTCACTAATACCTTTCTCTTTGCATGATAATAAATATTTACATATTTATCATAAAAAAGTTATTTTAAAAATTAAATGTTTTCTCATATATATTGATAAAGAAATAATAAATAAATAAAAAAGGAGTGAGAGAGCGAAATTAAAAGCATATAAAAAGTGAATATTTTGGATTTTAAAAAATTTATAACATTAAATAAAAATAGGGAGCATTTCCTAATACTCTAATTTAAAGAACAAAATTTCAAATTTTTTTAAACGAATAAAATATTTATACGAATTTTTATAATAAAATATTTACCTGACAAATTAGGATTTAATATCAATTTTCAATTTTAATATCAATTTTGCAATGAATTAATATAAATACAATTGATGAAAAATATTAGACTTTCACAGTTTATTAAAAATTAAACAAAACTTTGTTAATACTACTAAAATTAGAATAAATTTATTATTTTTAATATCAGTATTTAGTTCAAATGAACAATAATATACAAACCAGTCGGAAGAGCGTGAGTTTGAACCACATGTTAGGGAATTTTCAGTTCGAGAATAACTATGCATAGCATCATAAACATTAAAATTTTTCTCTTGTTTGTTTAAATCTAAAAATGAAATTAAAAAATTATTCCAGTTCTATAAAAATAATGGATATAAGTACTACAATTTTCAATATAACATTAAAATTTATTTTCTTTTATTTGAAGACATTCACTGGAATATATGCAAGGGTTACATTAGTCAGGCTTTGAAGTGGGTCAAAGAAAAAATCCGGACTAATATCATTTTTATATTGAACAACATTTTTCAAGAGATTAGGGCATTTTTTGAAACAGTATTCATATGCTAGATTACTTTTAAAAAATAAAAATTTTAAAAATAAATAAATAAGTAAAATACTATAATTTGATCTACTCAAGCAGAGTGCGTAGCCAACTCTTTCAACAGGAAATAAGCACTTTTCAAGTACTTTTTAATCACTCAAAAAAAAAATTTAAGCACTATAATACGTAAATAAAATGCAAAATAATTTTCAAAGACTTTACATGATCATGATAAAATAACTAGTTTCTGACAAAGAACTCTTTTCTTGATCATATTAGCCATTATAAAATGCTTGAAGAGAGATTTTTTGGTTGGATATCAGAGGATGGAACATGAAGCCTAAAATTGAAAATATCTTAGAAAATGCAGCAGAGTTGCGCATAAGAGTGCAATAATCTTATCGAACCAACTCAGTAGATAGACCAAGTATTTCATCAAACTTGTAAAATGATTGGCGCTTTCATACGCTATGGACCGAGGGTACGCCGAAATAGATTGTGATTGAATGAATTGTGAGAATTTTGAATAGGAGAATGTGAAAAGCACGCTATTGCATAATTGCGGGACAAAAATCAACAAGGTTAAGGAAAGAAATCTTATTTTTGAAAAGGGAAAATTAAGCACTTTTTAAAAACACCTCAAGAAAAAAGCAACTTTAAAAGCGTTTGAAAAACAAAAATAAGCACCTTTAAGTACTTTTTAAAAATGCTACACACCATGTCAAGCATAATAAGAGCAAAACTCATCACAAAAGAATAATAAAATATAGTATATTCGATTTCAAAATTACTTACTTTAGAGAAGAAAATATTCATAGTTTCCAGTATAATTTTATCAATATTGAACAGCTCTTATTAATTTTAAATCAATGCACGTCACATTTTTATAGTAATATTGCTTTAAAAATTAACCTTAATCAATTAGTTAACTAAAATTTGTTAATGAGTTCGCGATTTTAGTCAAATAATTTTAAAGTAAGTATGGTTTCAATAATCTCGAAATGAAAACACAATGAATATGCTACTTAACTTTCTCGTACAAAAGTATTTTCAGTGAATGATCGTACAACTAATTAAAAAAATTTATGATATGATTACTTTATTATTGATTGGACTCAATCATTTGTAAAATCAGATTTAAGAGGTGAATAAATAATTGTGACACTACAAAAGTTCACCTTACAAAATTTGCTACTGCATTAACTTTATATACTCAGCGGCGCGACAGCCCATAGAGGGCCAAGGCCTACTGTGCCCATCTCAGTTTTCTTGACCTTGGGCTCTGGGGTGCAGGAGCAGATGTTCCGGTCAGGTGGTCAGCCGAACGCGGAACCCCCAGTGTTTAGTTCCCAAGCATGCTTGGTACTCATTTATCGAACCACTGAAGGGATGAAAGGCTGAGTCAACCTTGCCCGGCTCGAGGATCGAACCAGGGACCTGTGGCACAATAGCGCGAAGCGCTACCGCTCAGCCACTGGGCGTCAACTTTAAATATATCCACACCATAAATATTTAATTCATCGCCATAAAAATTTATTATGAAATTGTTAATTGAGTTTCTTTTGCTTAGAATGAATCTTGTGGGTAATTCCATATGGCTCAACTATTTTAGACAGTCCATAAATTTGAACCATTGAATTTTGTGATTTCTACTAGCATTATTAATTTAAATAAAAAGACGTTGGAACAAATTCAAAATTTTTTGATTCTTCAAATCTATTATTTAAACTCTGATATTGTATGCTTAGAAAATGGCATGTTCTGAATCTGAACACATACAAAAAAACAAGACAATCGGGACAAAAATCTAAACATCAGGACAACTACAAACACTGCATTAATTTGATTAATAAGAGTTGAAAATAAAGTATGCTACAAATTGTTCGAAAGAAATAATTTATAGCACAAAACAAATTAAAATTAAATGTTGAGAACATAAATAAATTTTCTCTAAAATAAAATTAAAATTTCAGATTTTTTATAACAAATTAATTTGAACTATTTTTAATCTTTGATTTGAATGCCCCACTTTCCAAATTGATTAACTACATAAATGTTATATACAAAATAAAAATAAATAAACATTTTTTTTAAAACTTTTATTAATTTTATTATTCTTTGGCAAGAAAAGACGTAAGACATTTACTCTTATCATAATTATTATTACAAAAATTTGTTTTGCATGTCTGCAGCTAATAATCAGTGAAAGTTTTTTGTAATCTGAATTTTTTTTAAAATTTAGAAAATGTGGTAAATTGATTTGGCAAGTGATGCATTTATTTATAAGTTAGTTCAAAGAATCAAAATTTTGAGAATAATTTCTTTTCTAAGTGACTATGAAATATGAGAAGTAAATAAAATTTATAAAATGTAAGCATTCTGCATGTGAAAAAAAAATTAAATAATTCTATCTAAAGTATAGATTTGTATATACTCATGTTAGTGATTTTATCTTTCTATAATAATATTTCTAAATTGAATTTGAAAATTCTACTCATTACATTAGCATACAATTTTACAGAACTAAAAATATTTAGAAAAATGCAGCAAATTATTTAGTATATTTTATTCAGTTCAAAGTTATATATTAAACTAATATAATTTTAGCTTTAATATTAAATCCGAATATAGTAAAAAAAAATCTAACTACTTGAAACATGTTGTAAAATATTATAAAATGCAACTAAAGAAATACTTTATGTATAACTTATTTTGTTAATTATCATTCTATTAATATGTGATAGAATTTCAGATTCACTAAGAGTCATCAATTTATAAGGTATATTTTCTATTTTCAAAATTTATCGTCAATACAGTGCTAGAGAATGCTTAAAAATATTGAAAAATAAAAGAAAAAGATTCAAATTTCAGGTAATATATTAAATAAATTTATTAATAACTGGCACTAGTAAAACTATTTATGAAAAGTTTAATGATGCATATTAAAATTAATTCAAAAATCATAATTAGCATATCTGTTTCAATTTAAAAATAACAAACAATATCTTTCTATTACCTCAGAATATCAGTAATGCATTATATTTGCTCAATTGTGAGGGCTAAAAAACAATTATTTTCTTTTTTGAAAGAATTTGAAAGAGACAGTTGATTTTCTTAAATAAAAGAAATTATTCACCGCAACTGTGTCTAATAGTAAGCAACAAGGTGCACTTTGCTGCAATTATACCCCTACACTTTGAACTCTGTTAGAGGAGATTCGGTGTTATGGACTCAATGTCAAGAAAAGTATAAAAAATGTGAATAATCTAATATCTGTTTGCATAAACGAGCCCACGGAAACACTGCACAATTTTAAGAAGGCATTTGAATTGTGTGTCTAAGAAAAAGAGATGAATACTAACAAAATTAAGTATTTTTGAATATTAATTATTGTTTTCCTTTATAACTTGATTTCCTTTTAGAAATATATTTTTTCTACTCATTTGAATCTTCTAATGTACTTTATTTCAAAGTAGAGTTAACTCAAATTGAACATTTGTCTTTCAT
This sequence comes from Parasteatoda lunata, assembly GCA_949128135.1. Lineage (NCBI taxonomy): Eukaryota > Metazoa > Arthropoda > Arachnida > Araneae > Theridiidae > Parasteatoda > Parasteatoda lunata. The sequence continues at coordinate 62,997,567 of OX421970.1, forward strand.
AAGATTTTTTTTTTCGTCCTTGATAAGCTAAAGTTTCTAGAGTATAATTGTTTTGGTATTTTCAAAAGTGGGGAAAGTGGACAAATTTAAATTACGAACATCTTTTTATTTTTATTTAGCTCATGTCTTATTTTACAGATAAGCCAAATTGCTAAATTTTTTCAGCAGCTACTGAAAACACTGATTAGGAAGAAGTGTCATTTGAGAAATTTTGGGTTGAAAATAAACTCAATACTAAGTAACATTCTGTAATTCAAATAATTATTTTACAAATGAATCATGAAGGAATAAGTAAGAATAAGTAATTTTGTATAAAAATCATAACAATATTAAATATATACCAAAAGAGAATTTATTTTCTATGCAAATTAGCTTCATTAAATGCTAAGTTCTTACCTTTTTCATTATAGAGAAAGATGGGTGGTCTCAAATCTAATAAAAAATAAAGCAAAGGAAAATTAAAAGAAAAACATAAAGGAAATAATAAAAAAAAGAAGCAAAAATAAATAAAAAATTTTCAATAATAAATGATTTGAAAATGTACACAAATGTTGATAAAAGTAAATTCCAGGCATTAGTAATACAATATTTAAGCAGTTATAATAAAGCTTTAAATGATAAAAATAATAAAAAAAGCATACTAAAATAATAAATTTTAACTTTAATGAAATAAGGTTTGAAAATTATACAAACAAGAAATAAAAAAATATTGAAAATTAAAAACAAAAATCGTAATTCGAAGCTGGTAAAATTATTTACATACTTTATCACATTCAGTTGATGCAGAGCTCCTTAAACTTTATTCAATTATTAGTAGAGGTATAAAAATATCTGTTGATTCAAAAGTTATGAATTTATTAAAGATTTATAAATTTTGAATGTAAATAGTTAAGTCTTAGTCACATCAATTAAAGTGCAAACAATTTGAAAGGAACTACAAAAGTAGGCGAGTAAAATCTCTCATTTGAAACTAAAATTAATTGATCAAAGAATCATTAAACTTTTTTAAGAGAATCATGAAAAAATAATCATATTAACCCAACTAAATAGTTTAATAGCAATAGATTTGGTTTAATTCTAAGTTAATTCCAAACAATTAAAAATAGAGTAAAGATTATTTCAGTGCTCAAATATCAACACGTTAGTACTTAAAAATTAACATGTTACGAATGAGCATATGCGACGGGCATTTTCAAAACCATTACACTTTGTTGTAATTAAAGATACAATGATAGATTAAACAATTATACCATTTCTGTCAAGAAATCCTTCATATACAACAAAATTATTGGGTTGAGGTTTGGGATCTTTTAAATTGTAATGTTTACTTAAAAAGGCAAGAAACTTATAAGAAGGTCGATCAATAGCAAGCTTAGCAGGCTCCACATTTTCATTCTAAAAAAGAATTAATATAATTTTATTCAAATTAAAAGAATAGTTCTAAATAAAAATAAAATGTATGATTTGTTTCTTGAGAAAGTTAAAAAAATTAATTAAACACTACGTTTTATTTATGTGGAATAAATTGTATAGTGAAAAAAGGTTATCCCTAGTTAATACTGTTTAAATTGAATCACATGTTAATATAGAAAATTGAATATTTCGATTATATCAGACAAGTTTCATGAAAAAAAAAGTAATTAAGAAGGCTTTTTCTTTTCTAATTGTTGGAAAAGTTCCTTTAAATAAGTAAATTTAATAGTATACAAAAAATAACCCACATTTTATTCCTGTTTATTTTTCCAACATCACAGATCTGGGATCATCCCCATCAATTTATTTTATTTTTTTTACTAATTGAGACAAATTCTATTTTTAAAGCTAACCTTCATTAAAAGAAAAAATAAATTAATTAAAAGTTACAAAGCTATTAAATTTTTAATAGACAATAAATTTTTTAATAGTTTAAGAGTGGTGGATATTTTTAGCATAGGAAAATCATAACAGAGTTATGATAAAACTATTTAATAAAATTATCGATTAATTTAATTGGAAAGAAGGCAATGACTATATTTTTTTAGAATTCTGAATGCTAATTCAAATTTTAAATAAATAAATGAATGGGAGCGGTGAATTTAATTCTATTATGAAATAAATGCTCTTCATATGTCTGGTGTTGTAAAAAGCTAAAATTTCCCAATTTCTGTTAATATCAATGCATTTATATTTAAGATTAAATAACAAAATAATAGAATATCTATTAACAATAAAAATTTGAGAAATAATCTTAATAAAATTTTTTAAATGCATAAATATCAGAAGAAAAAATAAAAAAAAAATAATTAGAACTTTTGATATACTAGCAACTCACTTTTAACATTATTTCAAACAGTTTATGACCATATCCACAACGCTGTCTTGACTCATGAATATAAAAGTCTAAAACACATGTAGTATCAACTTCATGCTGGGCATTCATGTCATTACATATAAAAAGCCGCTTTTGTCCAATCTTTAGAATACCAATTACAGAACTAAAGAAGACAGAAGGCAATTACAGAATTAGTCAGGAGTTTTTGGTGAAAACAAGAACAAAGGAGTAGTTAGAAATTCACTAAGTATACAACAGCAAAGTACAATAATAACAAAAAATTTTAATATTAATCTTTTTTAAACTCAATGCAAGCTCGTAATTATGATAAGATAATGTTTTAAACATTAAATTAAACTGACACATAAAGGATAAAACTTTCTGTCATTTTTCATCCAAAAAGTACCAGTAGTATTTTGACCTAGTACTTCTGACTTTCATTTGTTTGACCTATGAAATAATTTTAAGCTGTATATTATGTTAGCTTCAGTTGCCATAAATAGTTGTACCTGTTAAAACCACACCTAAGTAACCCTCTTTAAAAAGTAAACTGAATATGCGAAGTGATTATTAAATGTTAACCAGAATGCTAACCTTTTTTTCTCTACCCCTTAAGAACCACTCTTGTTACCTATGATTTTTCCCCCATGTGAATGAGAATCAGATTGGTGGAAAATATTTACCTACGAAAAACTGATCAATCAGGTTGTTGCTTGAATGCGAAAATAATTTCCGAAATAATTGCGAAAATAATAAAATAATAATTAATAATAGTGAGAATGGCCCTTTAGTCAAGCTGCAACTTGCAAGGCGATTGTGAAGCTCAAACAGCATTAGAGGATGCCATTCAGTGGGAGAAATTTGTTATGGCAAATCCTGTTTCCCCACGATCAGTATTATAAAATGTAAAGTATAGAAAAAGTGAGTTCAGGTAAAACTAGAGTAAATCATAATGTTTCAAATGCTGAAAGATTTTTTCGAAAATACTGAAATGCAAATAAATTATATTATGTTAAGTTCTCTAATGCCTAATCTCGAGCAACTCTGCCATGATTTGTTTGCATTTTGATAGCTTGAAAAAACTTTTTCAGCATTTATAACTTCATGATTTACTCTAGATTTACCTGAAGTCTCTTTTTCTATACTTCAAATTATTCAAGTAGGTGAAATAGAATTTACAATGAAGACTTTCTGGCATCTTACACCGTTTTCATAAGGCAACGATACCAAAATCTTCCTAGTTTCATTATTGAAAAACAGTAATTTGTTCTAAACCATATAAAAGTTTAATTTTTTTTCTTACAAAATATTTGTTGTAAGAACTTTTTGATGATTAAAAAAAATTCATGCACTCTAAGGTTTAGGACAATTAAACTTCATTATTTCAATATAATTTTTATACATAAAAACTATACAACACTGAAATAATAAATTGATATCAAGAATAAAATTTTTTTATGTTCTATCAACATCAAAAATAGTACCAAACTCAATTTTAATCCGAAAATAATAAAATGGTTACAGCACACTTGAAATCTAAAAAATAAAATAAAATTACATGAATTAGAATTAACCAAATATATATTAAGAAAAATCTTACAATGGTTCATCCACATCTCGAATAATATACAACTTTTGCTGATGAGAATTGAGTAATTTTTTGAATGTAGTTATAGGCATTACTAGATCTTGAGCCTACAAAAAAATAATAAATATTATTCTATAATGGAAAGTAATAAAAATTTGCGCAGCAAATGAAAAGAGCTCAATTTATTTTCATTATAATGTGAGATGATAAAAAAAATTATCTATGTATTTTAATTTGTTGGTAATAACAACTTTCCCATTAGTAAATTTCTAAGAAAGTCCTTAATTAGTACATATGCCGCTAGGCAGATATACTAATTAATATCTTTTACGAGATGACAATAACGAGATGACAATCTTAATTAACATCTTTTAAGAGATGACAAAAAATAACTTGAACCAAGTTTAAGATCAGATATTACTATCCCAAAACATTTGTAATATGTAATACTTTCTCAGTCACAATTACTATTACATTATTATTTTTTCGAAACCTTCCAACAGGAGTTTGGTCCAGTAGCCAAAGCTAAAAAAATTCAAGAATAGCTAAAGCATAAACACTTTTTTTTTGATTTTATACAGTATAAGAATGGTCACATGATTCACCAGATTTCAATAATCCCATGGATTTATTTGTTCAGTTCATCTAGGAAATAAGGGTCAAAGGAATGGCCTGTAGTTGTACAGTGTATTAATTTTTTATGAGAGAAAAAACTTTTAATTCCATGTTCCATATCATTCGTAATAATAAAAAAAAACTGAAGTCATAATAATAGTTAAAAAAGAAATAACACACAAAATAAATTCAACAAATAGAAACTTTGTAATGTTGGCATAATCAGGCTTACATAAAATGAAAACATTTCTAGGAACACAAAATCTCAATTAAAAAAGATTCTGCATGCATTAAATCTTGTAAGTAGTTTCAATATTTTTATCACCATCACATTTTAGCAAAATTTTTGTTTTAAAATCACAGATATTTTTAAAAATGCTTAATTTGTATAGAACTCTATATTGATTCATACCACAGGGATGAGATTGACCAAAACCAAAAAAGCTGAAAATATCCAAAAATGTTATTAGCAAAAATAATAACACTTTGCAAATAATTAAAAAAATGCCTGAATTTTGCGCAGAAAAAGTGCATGTAGGAAGTATTTATCCACAGAATGCTATAAGCTTTGGATAAAAATTTCAATGCAATTTGAATTTTGATAATTTCCCAGATGTGATTTTTAAATTACGTAAGTATGAATCTCTACATTTAATTTCAAAATCATGTGAATACGAATCTTGATGTCTGATTTCAAAATTGTGTGACTACGAATCTTGATGTTTCATTTTAAAATCATGTGAATACAAATTCCGATCGATAATTTTTAATTCACGTGAACACAGTTATAACAGTGGCTTCCGAATCCTGTGAATACGAAACGTGATATCCGATATAAAATGATGAAAATATAAACACGTTGTGCAAACTTAAATTGCGTAAATAGGAATTGTGAATTAACCAATTTTTTTCCTTTTCTGCAATAGGTAGTAAAAAATTTACACTGATGGTGATAAATCTGCCACGAACGGCGTTCTTGCGTTCACGTGTGTTATATTGGTCTGGTCATAATCTCTTTAAGCTTAAGCATTGAAATAAAAGAAAACATATTAAAGATATAATTTTTTTTAGAAATAATAAATATGAATATTAAAAATTAATAATCACAATGATATGCTAATCACGTTAATAGATTGGGACTTAAAAATATGACTTAGTAATTTTTCTAAGTAAAAAAGTAATACTCAGGTGAACAAATTTATTTGAACTTACAATAAATAAAAAGAATATAAATCTTCTGTTCAGATTTTTTAATAGAAATTACAATTTACTTTTAAGAAAGTCACAACAAAGAAAAAAATGTTAACCTAATAATTATTAATAGATAATTACAATTGAAAACCAAAAAACCCAGTTAGATTAATTATAACACTCATATGCAGGGATCTGTTTAGAAGAAATTTGGGTCCGTTAACGGACCATTCACAAAATGATTTTTCTTTTAATCGGACCCTTCACAAATTTATTCATCTTCATTGTTTTGTTAATCGAATAAACCCTTCCCAGGAAGGAGGGAGGAAAGAAAGACAAATGCAAACGGACTAAGTTTTGTCTTCGGCAGTTAGAAGCTTCTTCCTTTATTTGTTCGAAATGAATATTCTGCGTTAAGCAGTCTAGGCTAAATACCAAATATTTGTATGTTGCATCTCTAATTTAGTAGCAGCAAATGCTGTTTAATTTGTAAAATTTAATTTTTTTAATTATAATTTTACAGTGTTGAGCATAATCTTGTATGTCTTTACAATTTAAAAACTCCTTGAAAAAGTTTTTTTGCAATAACGAACCCTATGTGCACAAGCTAACAAAAACGGACCCGGGTTGAAAGAATGTGACTTTACGTTTATTTTATATTCACAAATTAGGAGTAATTTTTTCACAATTTTACAAAAACCGACTTTCACAAAATGTCTGGACAGACCCCTGATATGAATAAAGTCTTATGATCAGTATATGCATATAATTACCCGTGAAGAAGCAAGGCCGATTTGATCAATCACATTTTCCAAATTTCCCTGTTTTCTAAAAAGAGAAAATATTTTTAAAGTTTGAATGTGTAAAAATAATTTACATTAATTTATAAATTACACTTAAAATGAGCTTATGTGTACAGATATCCCTAAAAAAAAAAAAAAAATCCAACTATTTTTTTATCAAACTATGAAAAGTAAATTTGGTATTTAATCATTTTGAATACATAAAAAACCTATTACCACAGTATAAACAGTAGTAGAATCATTTACCAACTATTACCACAAATTAAGTAGTATCAATTAACACTATTAATTAAGAATCACTGCTGTCAATGATAGTTTGATCTTTAAATGGCTCATGTAAGTAGATAAATATCATATAATTTAAAATAGAATGTGAACAATAAATTTAGGGGGAAGTTTCCATATTAGTACCTACATTAATGATATCACAAAAAATGTGCAACAACTGAAAAACGTGAGAGACTGTAACAGAAGGAAACAGATTCGAAGGTCATTCTGTCCATCATCACCACAATGCAAGACAATTCACAACCACATCTTTTATAAAACTTTTGCTAGTACAAAAAGTCTTATGCATCTTGTGATGATAGTTGGTGCAAACATGAGGGAGATTTTCGTATTGTGATCTGTGCAGAATAGTCGCCAAGTCGTGGCAACTTCCGGGCAGCGGCCCGCGAGAAACTTTTTAAAAAAATCACAGAAATTGACCAACTCGAAGGGTATAACTCGTAGCGGAAATATTCCTAAATTTAAGTCTCAACTCAGAATATAAAATATCATTTTAACTAACAAGTTCATTAATTACAGCTCACTTTCAACTTATAATGCTTTTCAAGTAATGAAAATATTGATCAACTTTCCTCGTCGAAATACTCATGCACAACCAGAATTCGAACACAATTAAACAAATTGAAAAACAACTTACTTCAGTAAGGTAGCATCCCAAATGTTACTTGTAGAATTAAAAACCCAATCTTTATCTTGACATTGATTGTCAAGAGTTTTTAAACTATATATTTGTAAAACGGAATTGGAATCTTTAGATTCTATTATAGTTATTGCACCAGGAAGAATTTCTTTTATTTCATGTTGAAATTCCATTTTTAGAAAAGCATAAAGTGCATTGAACTCGTTTTACAACACGTATGTATTGTCCATATCATATAAAAATAGTACAATAAATTACATGAATCAGCAAATTTATTCTAATTTATAATCATGAAAATTTAGAAAATTGTATAGTTTTTTTGCAGCCGAAATTAGATTAACTGCAATTAAACTAAGAGAACACATCTGTCAAAAATTTTTGATGTTTGTTTACATTTTCTAACACATATCCGATTACAGTTAATAAATATAGTTTTTTCATTTAAATTTTTAATTAAATTATAATATTCTCATATTCATTTAGAATGGCTGAAAATTTCTTTAATAAACCACTGATGAAATATCAAAAAAAAAATTTTTTTCAAAATCTTGTCTATGAAGAGAATAAAATTCAGGCATAAACTTCAACCACAAAGTCTGAAAATAAATGTTTTTGTTTATTTGTTTTCTTGCATTTTGAAAAATTATTCCATAACTCTATATTTATCCATTAAATTAATTGCATTAATAATATTAGGTTCTTACTACTTTTAAAAACTTGAAGGTGATACAGTTGGTTATTATTTAATTTTTTTACGTCCGATTCAATCATTTAATATATTTAGCAGAATTTCTCATTCTTATTTCAAAATAAATTTGATTGTTATTTAAATTTATAGGATGCCTCAAGGTAAAAGAAAAGTACCGTTCAGTGCCAAACAAAAAAAGCTTCAATTGCAGCAACGTAGGGAGAAGAAACAGGATGGTACAAAAACTGGTAAATGACTTATTTTATTTTTTAACATATGGAGAAAGGATTTCATTATGTTTCTTGATTGTAACTGACCATATTTATTCAATATCAAGTGTATGATTTAATTTGATTATTTGCCGCTTGAAGTAAATTTAAGTAGGTGCATTTAGTAGAAATAAAAATTTTTGTTTTTATTTAATCAATATTATTTTAAATTTCATTTTTTTCATCACTTTATAATTTTTTTTTTTTTAATGCTGCTTTCTAAATATTAAAATATAGGAATATGTTTTAATTTATGTTTCAGGACACAACTGTTTATTTTTTTACTTAATGTATCTGAAAAACAATGTAGATTTTTTATCCTTAGATGTGTAAATATTCAGTTTTGAAATTAATAAAACTTTTAGTCAGCATCTATATTCTGTGTAGGAGGTCTTCACACTTTCCGAAGGCCGCACTGATTCCTCCATTAAGTTGTAAATAAATCCTAGCCATACAAAGCATTATTTAACAGTAAAGGTAACCTAGGGAAATAATGCTTTTGATCCGTCCTCCCTAAAGAATCATGGGGAAAAAATTTAAGCTAATATTTTTTCCTATGATTTTAGGACTCTTTTGAGCATTTCCCATACAATTTTGTCTCTTTCTGCCAAAAGTGACCGAGTATTTAAACTCATTTATTCACTAACACGCTCATCATTTATTATGTTTCTCCTGATTATTATTTTGTAAGATTTATTAATGCTGTAAACTTTAATCTATTAAAGGAATTTTAGCAAGCTTAATTACATGCATAAATATCCTTTACTGATACTGTTTTATGTCACTTATTTTAAGAAAGTCCATGCTTATCACTTTTATCCTTATGAAAATCCTTATTCTTTTCAAGACTTACACAAACTTTTTGTTAGTTTTTTTTTTTTTTTTTTCTTTTAAGAAAGACTGTATATTTTTATATCGGACACCTGTTCGTATTAACTGCTATCCCCAAGGTACCAAAGAGATTTTAAACTTGCAAAAATTAAGTATTTTGAAAAAAATACGTAGAGATTTGCTGGGCTTACCCTTCAAGTCCTTCTGTAAGTTTTTTTCCCATGTCTTGCATACAACTGCCTGGAGGTAGCTATTGCTTGGTGATTACTTTGCTATCAGTACCAATACAGAAATCTCTCAATATTGAGGTATTAAATAAAAAATAAATAAAAAGTTCAGTAAGTTTATTAATTTGAGGTGCATAAAAGTCCTATATGAAGAAGTCTAGGTTTTGTTTTATATATTATGTATAAGAATATGATATAAATAAAAATTTATGACATTAATTATAAAAATCAGAAAACTCAATAAAATTTGTCTAGATAAATCAGGCAAAAGACGGGAAACTCCTTATCTGAGGGTTTGTAGTCATCCTGATGCAAGTCTGTTACAATTACTTTTTAAGTCAAAATTTCTGTGTTTATATTATAGCTATTTATGACAATTTATCTATTAATTATTTTAGTTTATGTTTTCGTGGTTTTTTTCTTCAGTGTTGAAATAGAACAATGATTGATAGGTTTGAGCATTATATATTTATTTTTGTATTAGTATGTATTATACTAACAAGAAAATATTATGCAGTCTGCGTTTTAAGTTGAAATTTCTTTTGCCTGTTTAATTTTTATTTTATTTTTGTTTTGTATTTTTTTTCGAAAATAAATAGTTTAAAAATGTGTTTTTACGCTGTATTTTTTTTTCTCCCTTTTAGATGACAGTCTAGTGTCAAGCTTAAGTTCTCAAAAAGATAGTTTTGATGATGTTGATGTGATCAACGAACAACCTACTACCAGTGGAAAATACAATCCGAATAGGTTTAACATTTTTAATTTTTTATATTTAATTATTAAAGGTTATTCTATCCATGCCCTGCTTTAAAATCTATATTGTTAATTATAAGAACTATGTGAATAAAATTATGAAAAGATAAATTTGACAATAATTTATCTTTTTATAATTAATGCTTGTTTATTAACTTGTGTTATTTTAAAATTAATTTACTAAAATATTGCACCATAACTTTCACTTATCTACTAATATAAATATTTTAAATAATTCTTATTATGATTGTTGATCACCGAATTTTTAAAAGTATAAATTATTTTGACTTGAAATTGTATCAATTGATGACGATTTTATTTTAGTTCCTTTGAAAAGACGACATTTTCAATTGGTTCAGGCAAAGGCAATTTTTCTTAATTTCTGTTATTATTATTATTATTTTTGAGCTATGGAGTTCAAAATGTCTAATAAATGGGTATAGCTATGTTATAAATATAATATTATTTATAGTATTTGTTGTACTAAATAATTCAAAAAGATACAAAACACATCAGATAATGCTCAACTAATGATAATACATTTTTCATTTTGAACGCATTTATTATTATTATTTTCTTGGCTGAATAATTGAAACACAGAAAATAATTTTTAATTTAAAAAAAATCTGATAATAATTTTGAACAAAAGTAAAATTTTACACTGCTAAAATTAAGATTTCATTTTAAGTGAAGATATTTTCCTAATAATGCAAGCTGTTTTGAAGCTAGTGTCATGAAATGTACAGTGTGCCGATTCTAGGACTCAATCATAACGGTTTGAAGGGGTGACCTCTAATATGTTCATTAATTGGTGCAGAGGATATTTTAAATTACGAAATCAGACGCCTACTTTCTCTAAATAAACATACCTTTTTTGGAAGGATTCGGACTTTTGACCCTCAAGTCGAAAAATTGTTTATTTGAAATTCAATTTCTCAGGAACTATACAACCGATTTTGCTCAAATTTTGTAATTTTCTGTGTAAAATTAGATACTTTAAAATTATGTAAAAAATCTTACAATTCAAAAGTTTTACAACTGTTATTGAATAAAGGAATAAAAATAGTAAATATGTATTAAAATTTATTTTTTGTATAGATGGTCTTTAGATTCCAAAGTTTTACAACTGTTATGGAATAAAGGAATAAAAATAGTAAATATGTATTAAAATTTATTTTTTGCATAGATGGTCTTTAGATAAACGAATGTTATTATTGTATGCAAAAGCTTTTCAATTCGCTTGAAAAATTCTCGAAATATTGCGAAATACGCAAGAAATAAAATTAACATTAGGTGATCCAAGCATGGGATCACTCTCATGACCAAACTATGGGGCCATATTTCCCAGATTGCTGCTACCGCTTTAATTTTGGGGGGTCAGAAATCCAAATTCGTCGTAAATAAAGTATCTAAGTTAGTATGTTTTTGGTCCTAATTCGTGACTATCATTTGCAGTAATTAATTAGCATATTTTAGGTCATCTCCTTGATACATAAAATGGACTCATGGAACGTGAAGGTCCGATCATTAGATCAAAAATTATTCAGGGTGGCCCTTTTCTCTTTTCTTTTTTTTCTTTTTTTTGGGGGGGCACACTGTACTAATGAAACTACAAAACCTGAATGAATGATTAGTAAAAAACAAATATATAAGAATTTTAAACATCAAATAGAGAATTTTTAATGCGTAATAACCGAAAACTCATTTCAGATATCGCCTTGTCTTCAAAAAAGAGAAACAAGAAGATATAAAGCAAAGGCTTACAATTGCAAAACAACCATTTGATTTTTTACCAGAGGTATTTTATTTAAAAAATATTTCAGTTATTAAATTAACACTTTTTATTAAAATATTTTTTTTTTAATTTATTAAAAATATTTTTCCTTAAAAAAATTTTATTTCTTTGTTTATTTCAGGAAAAACTTGAAGTTTCTTATGAAGAAGTATTTGCTCCTGGGTCAGAACTTGATATGCCTAAACGACCTCCTTGGGATTTTACTTTGAGTAAAGAGCAATTAGAAATGCAAGAACAAAAATATTTCAGAGTATGTATCTGACATACTTTTATGGTACTTAGGATATTTTTTTATAAAAAAACATTAATATTTTTAATTGCTCTGTGATTTTTTTTTATCTGTAATCATAAATAAACTGTGTGTTTTATCTATAATCATTAATAAATTATTTACTTTCCAAATAATAAATAAAATAAACTAATTAAAATTTTTTGCTGTGAGCTAATGATAAACTATTATTAGATTAGTGATAGGAGTCTACAAAACATTTTTTTTTAAAATACATTTTTCAATTTATGCTTCTTTTATCTTGTGTCCGGTAAACTTTTTCTGAATTTAAATTCTTAAAATTTTTAGTTAAGCTTATTTATATTTTTCTTTGCAGGAATATGTAAAAAATTTAGAATTAAAATTTGGAGAACAAGAACTTAGTCATTTTGAAATGAATTTAGAAACCTGGCGTCAGTTATGGAGAGTTATAGAATTTTCTGATATTGTTCTACAAGTGGCTGATATACGATATCCAGTAAGTATACCACTTTTTGAAAAATTAAATCATGTAGGGTATGGGTGTTTTCAAGATTATTTAGTTTAGATTGTTTATTAAAATAGGGTTTTCTAGTGTTTGAAATAAAGATTCATACTGTGCATAATAACTCTACTGAATCAAATTAAAACTAGTAATGTGTTTTTATTCATGTTAGTACATTTTCAAATATAAATAGAATGTTTTGTGATTCGTCAAAATATATTTATTTATCAAATTTTAAAAGTTCAATGCTACTTTTGATAGAACAACATACAGATGGGCGAATGTTTCAACAAACATTATCGTTATAAAGATAAATATTATGAACAATTGTCTATAATACTGTTTTTCTCTTTGTATATTGTAACTTTGTACTAAGTTTGTGTGTGTTTTTTCCTTTACAAGACTTTTCTTTTTTTTAACCATTCTTTTATGTTTCAAAATTATATGTTTATTTTGAATAAACTTCTTCAGTTGAATATTATTTCTGCAGGTATATCACTTTTCCCCTGCATTGTATGATTATGTGATCAAGGATTTGAAGAAAAGTATGATTTTGGTGCTAAATAAGATAGATCTTGTCCCTGCTCCATTGGTTTTGGCCTGGCAAGAATATTTCAAAAAGCATTTTCCTGCATTAAATGTTATGTGCTTTGCATCTTATGCTGGAATGATCTTGAAAGAAGGGAAAAGTGGTGAGAAATATATATATATTGATTTAAAATATATAAATATTTGGTATATGTGGAATGATACTATTAATCTTATAGCCCTTAAATTTCTATCTTTTTTTTAAAAAAAATCCTCTCGATTGATATTTTTATATGAAAATATTATTTAAAAAATAATGAGTCTTTTACACAAAATAACAATAAAATAATTTCTGATTGATTACTAGGCTTGTGTAATTGATTCCTAACTTTAAGGAAAAAAAAGAAAATTTGCACTAGTCATGAAAACTTTCAAAAAAATTTTCATTTGACATATAACATAACATAATTGAAAATTTTAATTAAATATTTTGTTTGACCAAATGTTGCTTTCAAAAGTGTGTTCTTTCAGTCAGTGTTTGAAATTTCTACTTGCCAGCTGTAGAATTCAAAAATTCTACATGTTTTATTTACCTTTAACTTTTTAAATTTCTTTTATTTTTGGTAAACTGTATTATTTTTACTTGTAAGAGTTCAGTTTTTTTAGGTATTTAATTTAATTTAAATTTTAGACTAATAACTTTCTTTTTAAAAATTTATTTAACTGTTTCTTTGAATAATAGTGAACAGGTTTGTTTTTTTTAAAAAACATTTGTTCAGTTAGTTTCTTTTTAAGCAGACAGGTGGCAGCATCAGTTACTACTGGATTGTAATGATCCAAGTTTAAGGTTACTTTCAGTTTATTCAGTTTGAGTTTTTTTTCTCCTGCTGATTTGATATGTTTTTGTAATTAAATTTTTAAATTTTGTTAAATAGTTAAATGATTAAGTTATTTCACAACATATGCAAGGTATTTTTATTTTGTAATTTTCTTTCAATTTTTGTTAAAATAATTTTATTTTTGAAAAATTATTTCTTTTTATGAGTTTTGAGGTGTTGGCAATGGTGGCGTTTTTGGAAAGTATATAAAAGGAAGGGTGCGCGGTGTGCGAAAAAAAAAAAAAAAGCTTGCTCTCTCTCGCTCTCCTACCTGTTAGACGTCGTGCTCCACGAGGTTTTGGCTGAAGAAAGTAAGCCATGTGGAATTCGAAAGAAACGCGTGCCATGCGGCACAGAAGCTTATATGCAGATTAGCATTGAAGGAAGATGAAATGATGATCAAGATCTTGTGCATTTAACATCATGATGAAGTGCCATCAAGTCCGTGCCAGGGGGCACGTGGTATGATTTCGTTTCTTTTATAATTGCAATAGTAATAATGTGAATGCAGCTACAGGACAGTTATTTTCCATTTTTCATCTAGTGAACTTTTAATTCAACAAATTGCAAACCTTGCCAACTACCCTGCATTTTAAAACCTAAAATTATATTTTAGAATCCTGATAATATATCCTGATAACCATGCTATTATAATAAATAATTTTTTTTATATCTTAATGATTGGAGTCATTTCTCAATAAAATGTTGGTTTTTCTTTTTTCTATTTTACTTAAGATGTTATAGATAAATAAAGGGGGGGGGGTAGTATTTTCTTTTCAGCATGTATATTCTAAAGCTTTAGGTAAGTGATTTTTTTTTATAAATAAATCTTTTTTGATTCGAACCTTTCGGCAAATTTAGGTTAATTTATTATTTTTTTCTTTTGTGCACTAATGTTAATATTGTTAAAACTATACGATCTTTATGTTTTTTTTTTGTTGTTTTCGGCCTTAACTCTAACTAATTGTACCAAAAAATTTTTACTCACGGTACAAAATTGGTGCCGTGACTTTTCTTTTTTTAAAATTTACTTTCAGCTTTTGATATACACATGTATTTTTATTAAGAGGTGACTCAATTTGTGAGGGGTGACCAGGTTATGCCAGGTTAATTTTATTGTATTTATATTGTTTTTATTGTATTATATTATTGTTTTGAATCATGGATTCTGATGAGAATACTGACTCGCCTGGTCTTCCAAACGTAATTGCCAATATCATCCCAGCGGCTTTAACTGCTTCATCGCTTATGTCATTGCCAATTTTTAGGGGTGGGAACAGTGGTATGAAAATTAAGGAATTTTTGGCACGTTTGGAGGATTATGCAGTTCAGTTCAACTGGTCAGAAAGTGACAAATTGTTTGCATTAAGAGATCGATTATTCGATGAAGCCAGAGAGCTTAGTGAGGAAATTAGAGAATCGGTTAAATCATATAAAGATTTAAAAACAGCTCTTTTGAAAGCTTTTGGGGAGAAAATCTCTCCCTCTCAAGCATTGTTTGACTTTATGGCATTTAAACATGATATTAATACTCCTGTTGATAGATTTATTGCCCAAGCATTTGAGAAAGTTAAAAAATTAGATTTAGGATGCGACCCTGCTATGGCAAAAATCCAACAGGAAAAAATGCTAATTAATATGTTAAAAACAAATCTTCATCCCCAAATTTTAAGAGGGGTCCTTTCAAAAAATCCCCTAACTTTAGAAGAGGTTAAATCAGCTGCCAGGATTGAGGAACAAGCCTTTTTGGCTATAAAAAATGTGCACAACCCATTTGCAGCCCCTTTAACTGAGGTATACAGGGCTGAGGCCACTCCGGCTCCTGCGACTCCTACAAATGAGCTAGTTGCAATTTGTACTAAGCTTGCTGATCAGGTTGAGCAGCTAACTGCTAAAGTTAGCAAATTAGAATCTGATGCAAATAGAAGCTCTACCTCTAGGAGAAACATAAAATGTTTCCGCTGCGGAAGAATGGGCCACATTAGACAATTTTGTCGGGTTAGAATTGATGATCCTCAACCAGCTGCTTTAAACTAGTAGGGGGGGCCTGTCCTGTTGTGCAGACTCAGGTGAAAACACCCCAAGAGGCACAAATTTTCTTGTCTGAATTTAGTATTTTACCTAAAATTAAAATTGAGGTCCTCGGACAACATGCTTTGGCTTTATGTGATTCAGGTGCTTCTGTAAATATAATAGAGGAATCTCTTTTACCGAAAGAGGTTAAGACTTTTCCATGCTGTACTGAACTTAAAACTTTAAGTAACACTATTAAAATTTCGAAACAAGTTAAACTTAAAATCATTATAGGGAAAATTAAATGTAATTTACAATTTTTGATATCACCTACTACTATTTCTAAAAATTTTAATGTCATTTTGGGTCATCAATTTTTTATTGACAATAAAGCAAATCTTGATTATGGGGAGAAGGTTTTATGTATTAAGGGTGAAAAAATAGATTGGGTTAATGTAAATAAAGAAGGTAAACAAAAGGCATCAGATATGGCTGAAGTTAAAGGATATTTGAATAAAAAGACTCAGTTACCACCTTTGTCACAAAAACTTGTTTTTGTAAATATTAGAGGAAATTTCCAACCCGGTTTGTTCTTAGCCGAACCTGTTACAAAAGAATTTAATTTTTTTATTGCTCGTTCAGTTGTAAATTTAAAAGATAAAAATAAGATTCCTGTTTTGTTAATGAATACAAATAATTTTGATGTAAATGTAAATAAAAATTGTAATTTAGTTAATTTTACCAGTGCTATTTCTTCAAATGATTGTAATAAGGAACTTTTTAATGTTAATGAAGAGGAAATAGGTGATTTAGAGGAGGTAGAGTTAGAATTTAAACAGAATTTCAAAATTGATCATTTAGAGGAACCAACTAAAGATAAACTTTTAAAATTTTTAGAAGAGAATAAGGCTGTTTTTGCAAAATCTGTTAAAGATTTGCCCGGCTGTACTACTTTAATGCATAAAATTCCTCTTAAGGATGATATCCCTGTTCGTAAGAGACCCTATAAGGTACCTTACCATTTAAGGCAAGAAATGAATGACCAATTAAATATTTTGTTAGAAGCTGGAATTTTAGAGCCCTCAACTTCTCCATATAGCTCTCCAGTTATGTTAGTTAAGAAAAGTAATGGTGAATATAGATTTGTGACAGATTTTCGAGCATTAAATACTAAGGTTATACCTGATGCCTATCCTATCCCAAACATAACTGAAGCCGTTGATAACTTGTCGAGTGGAAAAATCTTCTCGTCTATTGATTTAACTAGTGGTTTCCATCAAATGTGTGTGGATCCGGCAGATCGCCATAAGCTAGCAATTACTACTCACCAGGGGTTATATCAATATACCAGAACACCTTTTGGGCTTCGCACTAGTGCCAATTCTTTCCAACGACTCATGAACATTGTTTTGTCAGGGTTAGAACCACTTAATGTAGGTATTTATATTGACGATATTATTGTTTCAAGTCAAACAATAGATGACCATTTTCCTAAGTTAAAGGCTGTGTTCCAAAGGTTGTTACAGCATAATTTAAAAATTAAACCTTCAAAATGTAAATTTCTTACTGAGACTATTAATTATTTAGGATTTGTCATTAATAAAGGTAAAGTTTTTCCTGATCAACGTAACATCGAAATAATTAATAATTTTCCTATACCAAAGAATAGAGTTGATATTCAAAAATTTTTAGGCTCAATTAATTATTATCGTAAATTTATTTCTAATATTAGTAACCGTTCTTTACACTTAACAAATTTAACTAAAAAGAAATCTGTCTTCAAGTGGTCAGTTGAAGCGCAGAATGAATTTGATGATTTAAAAAAGTCTTTGAAAAGTGACCCTTTTTTACTTCTCCCTGACATGGAAAAGGAATTTGTACTGTATACTGATGCTAGCTCAGTTGCCATAGGTGCGGTTTTATGCCAAATGCAAGATAATTTCCCCCGACCTGTTGCATTCGGCAGTAGAAAACTAACGTCTCCCGAAACCAGGTATTCGGTGACAGAAAGAGAAGCTCTTTCCATAGTGTATTTCACTAATTATTTTCGACAATATTTATTGGGTAAAAAATTCAAAATTTTTACGGACCATGCTCCTCTCACTGGATCTTTAAAATTAAAGGACTCATTTTGTAGGATTGCTAGATGGGCTTTATCCTTATCTCAATTTAACTATGAAATTTTTTATCTCCCAGGAAAAGCCAATGGAATCGCTGATTTTTTATCTAGAAATATTTCTGAGGCTCAAACAGTTAAAACTAATTTATTTATGACAGAAACAATTACCATTTTACCAGATATTTCTTTCGAAGAGCTTTTAGAAAAGCAGAATGAGGATAGTTTTTGCAAACAAATTAAAGAAGATTTAAAATCCAGTAATTCTAATTCAAAAAGATATAAATTTTATTTAAATCAAGGTATACTAATGTGTAAATTTAAAGATAGTAAGGAACAAGATGAAAATAAATTTGTTATTCCAAAATCCTTAATTAATAATGTTTTAGAAATTTACCACGATAGTGCAGCAGTTTGCCACCAGGGCATTCATAAATCAATTAAGAGAATTAAAAAATCATTTTTCTGGCCTAAAATGGTTAAACATATAACTAATTGGGTTAAATCTTGTGAGAGTTGCTTGGGTCGAAGAGCACACCAACCTAAACACCCTGTTCCATTTCAAAGTGTGCAAATGCCTAATGGTCCTTTTGAACATATATATTTTGATGTTGTTGGTCCCTTGCCAATTACAGAGTCAGGCAATAGATATATAGTAACTTTTACTGACAATTTTACAAAATGGTTAGAGGCTTTCCCTGTGCCTTCTGTCGAGAGTGAGACCATAGCTCGGGTTCTAATGGAATTTATTTGTAGATATGGTACACCCACTAGATTGTTTTCAGATAGGGGATCTAACTTAATTAGTCAAGGGATGGCAAAAATTTATTCGGCTTTAGGGGTTAAGAAAATTAATATTACTGCCTTCAGACCACAAAGTAACGTAGTTGAGAGAACACATAAAACAATAGCTAACTTTCTTACACACTTAGTTAATTCTTCACACACCGATTGGGATAGTAAGTTACCTTATGCTCTACTTGCTTATCGTACTTCTACTCATGATACTACTAATTTTTCTCCAGCACTTTTAACTTTTGGTAGGGAATTTAATTTACCACGACAATTACTCAATACACCAGTTAAATTTTCTTATTCTGACACTATTAATTACACTGACGACTTATTGAATAAATTTAAGGTAATTTATAAGGAGGCAAAAATTAAGTTTGAGCAGGCTTCTCTCGACAGACGGAACAGGAGATTGAAAGTTGCTAGGGATCCGAATCTTAAGGTTAATGACAGGGTTTTCTGGTTCAATCCTTCCATAAAAAGGAATCAATGCAAAAAATTTGCAAAACTAAATGAAGGTCCTTTTGTTATTACTAAATTTTTTTCACCTGTGTCTGTACAAATTAAACATGAGACAAGGCAAAATTGTACTAGAATAGTACATATTGAAGATTTAACTAAAATTAGTGACAGAATTCAACACGATACAAGTGACAGTAGGGAACTAATTGCTGATCAGGTAGATTCAGGTAATGAAAAGGTTGAGGATAGTCCAGTTAATGAAAATATTGAAGGCATTCCTGACGAGGATATCCTTTTAAGGCAGGTTCTGGATTCTTTGGAAGTCCAGGGGACTGTACCTTTCCCTCCACCTTACAATTTAAGACCCAGACATAATGGGCGAGTGCAGCGATAATTTTTTTTCCCTCTAATTTAAAAATTAAAGAATAAAATTTTTTTTTGTTGCTTATAGGAATTACCATTCAGTTCAAAATTTTGTTCCCGATTTCCCGGATATGTCTAATGAGTTACATTTTCTTGTAAATTAAGTGAACCAATAAGTAATTCATAATTATTTGAAATTTTTATTTCACTCAAAATTTTTTGTTAATGATAGCTATCAGAAAAATGTGCACTTTTGTTTATATTATGTTGTTTGTATTGTTCAATATGTATTCCAGGAATTGATATATAATTGTTACATGAAAATCCAGCCATTGTGGATCTTTTGCCAAATTTGAATGTATTTGATTTAGAGGTTACGTTCAATTTTCCTTTCTTGTTGAGGAATATGAAAGTTGTATTTCTTTTTATTTTTAGTATCACAATACTGTGTTAAGGTATAACTTTTGATCAAAATTTGTGTTTAACTTCTGAGTAAATTGTTTTATATTATGTCAATTTTGGGGGGAGGAAATATACTTGTTTTACTTTTTTTTTGTTTTATATGAATAACTTTTTAAAAGGGAAAGAAAGAGAAAAAGAAAAGTTTTTTTTCTTTGTTTTTTCCCTTTTGTGGCATACCTGGCACCCCTTTTCCAAATTTGTCCAATTTCATTTTGTAAGCTGCCATTATGTTTCATGCTTCACTAGATTACCTTAAGTTAATCATTTGCTATAAACGTTTCTATTTTTTTTTTACTTTGCTTTCATTCAGGAGCTTTTGTTTGATAGGTTTGCGCGCACCTAACAAACTTGGGTTTTCCTTTTTTTAAGAGTAGTTAGTTAAATGATTTGAGTTTAAGAGAAGTTTTAATTTTTCTTGTGTGGTGCTTAGATTATTGATTAACTTAACCTTTTTCTTACAAAAAAAAAAAAAAAAAAAAATTTGTCAAAATTTTTTTTTTAAATTTTAAGGGAGGGGTATTGTAGAATTCAAAAATTCTACATGTTTTATTTACCTTTAACTTTTTAAATTTCTTTTATTTTTGGTAAACTGTATTATTTTTACTTGTAAGAGTTCAGTTTTTTTAGGTATTTAATTTAATTTAAATTTTAGACTAATAACTTTCTTTTTAAAAATTTATTTAACTGTTTCTTTGAATAATAGTGAACAGGTTTGTTTTTTTTAAAAAACATTTGTTCAGTTAGTTTCTTTTTAAGCAGACAGGTGGCAGCATCAGTTACTACTGGATTGTAATGATCCAAGTTTAAGGTTACTTTCAGTTTATTCAGTTTGAGTTTTTTTTCTCCTGCTGATTTGATATGTTTTTGTAATTAAATTTTTAAATTTTGTTAAATAGTTAAATGATTAAGTTATTTCACAACATATGCAAGGTATTTTTATTTTGTAATTTTCTTTCAATTTTTGTTAAAATAATTTTATTTTTGAAAAATTATTTCTTTTTATGAGTTTTGAGGTGTTGGCAATGGTGGCGTTTTTGGAAAGTATATAAAAGGAAGGGTGCGCGGTGTGCGAAAAAAAAAAAAAAAGCTTGCTCTCTCTCGCTCTCCTACCTGTTAGACGTCGTGCTCCACGAGGTTTTGGCTGAAGAAAGTAAGCCATGTGGAATTCGAAAGAAACGCGTGCCATGCGGCACAGAAGCTTATATGCAGATTAGCATTGAAGGAAGATGAAATGATGATCAAGATCTTGTGCATTTAACATCATGATGAAGTGCCATCAAGTCCGTGCCAGGGGGCACGTGGTATGATTTCGTTTCTTTTATAATTGCAATAGTAATAATGTGAATGCAGCTACAGGACAGTTATTTTCCATTTTTCATCTAGTGAACTTTTAATTCAACAAATTGCAAACCTTGCCAACTACCCTGCATTTTAAAACCTAAAATTATATTTTAGAATCCTGATAATATATCCTGATAACCATGCTATTATAATAAATAATTTTTTTTATATCTTAATGATTGGAGTCATTTCTCAATAAAATGTTGGTTTTTCTTTTTTCTATTTTACTTAAGATGTTATAGATAAATAAAGGGGGGGGGGGTAGTATTTTCTTTTCAGCATGTATATTCTAAAGCTTTAGGTAAGTGATTTTTTTTTATAAATAAATCTTTTTTGATTCGAACCTTTCGGCAAATTTAGGTTAATTTATTATTTTTTTCTTTTGTGCACTAATGTTAATATTGTTAAAACTATACGATCTTTATGTTTTTTTTTTGTTGTTTTCGGCCTTAACTCTAACTAATTGTACCAAAAAATTTTTACTCACGGTACACAGCCTGCCATTAACAACCGAATATTTAGAGCTGGCAAGTAAGTTTTGTTTTATAAAATGTTGTAATTAAAATATAACTGCCATATTTTCCCTAGAGTTGTGATTTTTTAATTGAAAAATATTAAAAGTAGGGAGCAATAATTTATGACTCGAAGTGGTAGATTAACTAAATATGCAAAGATTGCATTACCAAAAAACCTCAATGCATGTCAAGGGATGTGATAATATCTCTGCCTTTTTTTTGATAGCTTGGGCTTTTGAATTTGTTATCGAAAGATAAATAAAAAGAAATTATCCATCTATGTTAACTTAGATCTTTTTAATGAACACGTGAATCTCATGTTGGCCAAATGAGCAAAATTCAAGTTGTCTTTACCATCATTGACTCTTATGCCTGAGAAGTTTTGCAGTGAAGAATGTTCAGCGAGATTTACGAATATACTCCAGATTTTTACATTTTTGTATTATTTTAGCAGTGCTTAATGGATTGGGTTCTTGAAAATGAGAAATAAATAAACATAAAGAAATACTCAATGAATTTAAACCCAAATCTCTTTAATAAACGAATGGATGTCATGTTAGCAGAGGGGGTAAAAGTGAAAAATGTTCAGCAAGATTAACAAGTATGCTCCAAATTATGATATTTTTGCATTATTCTATCAGTAATCACAACTTTTCGAGAGAAGCTTCAACTGTCCCAATAAACTCAAAACAGCTTTCAGAAACTCTTTGAAGACTGAGGCACTTGATAATTTGCTCAGAATTTCTATAATAAATTGCTGCTAATTCTATAATTTGTAGTTATGCTAATTTCTATTTCATTTCATGCTTGATTTTTAAAAGTGGTACCAATCCATTGAAATTTCTCCTTTTTCTAAAGTCCTTATATATTACATGTTTATATACTGCAAGTAAAACAAAAGCACATGGTTTTTGTCAAAACCAGTTCATTATGAAAAATAAAAAAATTATTTGTACTAAAACTCTTAAATTGTCTGATTAAGAAAACTCTTAAAATAATGTCTACAAAAAGGAAATGCACTCAAATTTCCTGTTAGAGAATTGTTTATCCTTTTAGTTAAAATTCTAAAAGTAGATTGAACTGTTTTTTTAAAATCAATTACATAATTTATTTTTAAATGAATTGGTGTTTAAATATTTTCATTTAGAATTTAGAAAAATGATAATTATTCAGAATACTTAATCATTCAAAAAGACAATTATAAATGGGGGGGAAACGTTTGGGATAGCTGAGAATCTGTTTCTTTTATCCGCTTATTCTGAACACTGATTCATACATGCTCATTTGTTAGCTTTCTAATTTTATTTACATTTTTATTTGCTCGATTTGTAGTTTTAATAAATCTTATAGATTTAAAACATACTATTTATTAATTTCAAGGCCGGCGACTCGGGAACTTGCACATGGCTATTGCTGGAACTTGTCAACTTTTGAAAATTTGTGAAGATATTGTTGGAGATGCAGGTATGTTTAAATGTCTCTCTCCTATGGTTACTCAGTAATGATTGTTTGTTGTAATACTTTATATTTTTTGAAAATCACTGCTTTATTTCAATCTCTAAAGACAAATTATAAAATCTTTCAAGCTAATTTTTTCTTGTAACCAAGTATATATTTTACAAAAGAGTCTTTTTTTATTTATTTATCTATATATATATATATATATATATATATACATATACATATACAGAGAGAGAGACATTATTTCCTTTAAATTCAAAAGGAAAGGAATTATTACTTATGTTTACTTATATTCTTGTTTACTTAAATTTGCTATTAAAGAAACAAAAAAATTTAAATTTTACTTTTAAAATATTATTATTATTATTATAAATAGTGGATGATGCTATTTTGATGTTTATATTTATTGTGTCCCGTTAGTAAATCTATCTACTTGGAAGAAAAAAATTGACAAAGAAAGAGCTCAAATCGGTGCTAGTGGTGAATGCTACATCGATACCAATTTGGATATAGAAAGTGAAGAGGATAAAAATAATGACACGAATATGAAGCAGGAGCCTAATGACACAAGTTATTATGAGGGAGAAAGATATAAAGACAATGTTCTTACAATTGGTTTTGTTGGTAAGTATGTTTTAATTTTTCAAAATATTTATTTTGAAAATACAGGAATTGTTACAAATATAAAATCTGACATAGATATTCAGGTGGAGGGAGAATTATCTGAGAAACTTTGAATAGCTTGCCCTTGTTTGATGATAATGATGGTTGTATCATAAAACAACTTTATATAAAAATAGCTAAGCTATATCAATTCACATAACAGTAGTGTATAAAGTTATATTTATCAATAAATGTTCAATTGTTGCTTTTTTCATGCATTTTGTGTTTATTCTTTATTTTCATGTGTTCATTCATATCTTTTCATATCTCTTTGCAAACACACTTCATGTTAGACCTTTTTTGATAGTTTTTCTTCAGATGTTGTTAATTTTCGGAATTTTTTTTTTTTTTTTTTTTGTGGCATGTACGAGGAATATTAATTGGCCATTTTATTTACGTAGTGATTATCAAATATGATCATACAATTTATATTCTCTTTGTATGTATGTAAATTCTGAATTTTTTCTTGTTGATTATGAGCAAAGTAAAGTTTTCCATTTGGAAAAAATTTACCTCATGTCAAACTAGAAACAAATTAGGTCCCTTTCAGAATTCCTTCACAAAAATTTAAACTACTTAAACGAACCTAACTCAATCACAGTTCAGCAAATGGGCAAAATTGAAAGGATATTTCTCCTCTTTACACTATTTCCCTATCTAATAACTAATTTAATTGTATGGAGAAGACTACAGGTTAAAATAGGACTTTTTGTATGCCATTGATGGGTTAAACAAAGTTCTGAAAATTATCCTTTAACGTAGCCCAATTACTTTCTATAATGTATGATTAATATTCCTTTTTGTTTGCATTCTTCATTTTTATGAAAACGTGTGTTTTCGTGGAAGTTATTAACAAAAATACATTTAAAAGTACTAAAAAATTTATGGAAAAAAATGATGTAATTTTCAGTTGGCAAATTAGTTTGTTTGAAATTTTTGTTATTTAAATGCTCATAATGTAGTAATATATAAATGTGGGTTTTGTAAAAATATGTATTAATAATTCTGGAAATTTTTTCATTACCAGTTCTAATTTTCTTTGACATATAAAAAAAAATATTATTAAATAAACTTAGAAAAGCAAAAAAAAAATAAAAATAAAAAAATACTAAAATTGATTAGAAATTTTATGTAACATATATTTATATGTGTTTTTAATATACTCACTAAATATGGAATTAAAATAACCAATCTTTGAAATTATTATTCATTATAGTCTGAATAAAATCTCACATCTTTTTTTTTTTTTTTTTTGAACTTTTCTCCTTACAAAGAAATACTTGGTTTTACAGACATTAAATTCATTATCCAGTTTAATATAGTTTAATTATATAAAAAATGTGAATTAAATAAACAATAAGTAGAAAACATTACTGACTAATAACAATTGTATAATTTCTTGTCAAAGATGTTCTAATTTGCCTGTTTTAGGTCATCCAAATGTAGGGAAGTCTTCCTTTTTAAATGCAGTTTGCGGTAAAAAGGTAATTTTTTTTTTTTTTTTAATTTAACATTATTTTGTATTATTTGTTAACTACATTAAAAAATAATCTCCGACAGAAGGGTTATTCTGAGAGTTTTTTCAATTGTTACAAATTTTGCCAATTTAAAGTGCTATTTAATTATAAACTCATGTTTTTTTAAATTGAAAATGTTTTCTTATTATGTAATTTAGTTTATGAATATAATGTAGTAAATTATTATAGTAAAGAAACATTTATATGTCAAAAAGATGGACAGTAAAAAATACAATCAGAAGCAGATTAAACGTCTTTAGGTCACTTAAGATAAAAGTTAAATCTTTCAGATTTGTGTATATTGATTTAAATTCCTGCATTGTATTCTTTATGTTTATAGATTTTTAATCAAGGGAAACCTTGATATGAACTCACGGTGCTTCTGTAGTAATAATTACAGTTATAAAAAGTCATATTACAGGGTGGCCACCCACCTGGAAAACCTGGAATTATGAGGGGATTTTTTTATACCGAAAAAACCTGGAAAATTAGAGAAAATTTGAATAAAAACCTGAAAAAATCAAGAATTGTTAAAGAAAAGCTGGAATTTTTTCTTTGATTTTTCATAATTTTACTAATTTAAATTACTTACTAATTCTCTTAATTAAAATTATTTTACCATCTGTTATACCCACTTTTCGACGGAAATTTATTGCCAAACAGTTGAAATACCATCAACTTAGCAATACTTCACTTGCATCAAAATTTAGTCCATTATAACCCTGTTAAACTAAAAGCCACATTTCTTAAGGAATAGAGGACCTTTTCGAATTTTTTTAGGATTTTTAGGAGAAATTTTAGGATTTTTCCCTGGAAAAATCAGGGAAATTTGAAACCTGATTTAAGTGGTCCCCCTGTATTAATTTTGGATTATAATTGTTTATAGGATCTGCAACTTTATTTAAAATTTTTTCATTATTTTGTGTTATTTATTAACTACATTAAAAGATAATCTTTAACAGAAGGATTAGTCTAAAAGTTTTTTCAATCCTACAAAATTTGCCAATTTACAATGCTATTAATTTAGGAACACATATTTTGTAAATTAAAAATGTTTTTTTTTCTTCTCAGTTTTGTTACGTAATTTAGTTTATGAATATATTTTAGTAAATTATTATGTTACAGGGTGGCCACCCACCTGGAAAACCTGGAATTATCAAGGAATTTTTTTTATACTGGAAAAAACCTGGAAAAGTCAGGGAAATTTGGATTAAAACTTGGAAAAATCAGGGAATTTCTAAGAAAAGCTGGAATTTTTCTCTTAATTTAAATTATTTTACCATCCGTTATATCTACTTTTATTTAAACGTAAATTTATCGTAAAAAAGTTTAAATATCATCAACACAGCAATACTTTTCTTGCATTAAACTTCTCTTTATTATTACCCTGCTAAACTAGAATGCCATTTCAAACTCTTTTATGTTGGTAAATTAATGGAGAAGTCTTTGACCTCTTTGGAGATTATGGGACTATGTAGTTTAAGAAAGGCAAAAATGTGGAAGAAAGGATTAGGATATTTGCTTCTGTTTATAAAAGTAGAGTTTTTTTAAAAAAAAAATTTTTTTAAAAATCTAAATTAAAGTAATTTTCAGTCATTATAATGGTTATCATTATCTTAAATTTCTATCCAATTTGAGAAATTTACGTCTGACACTGAAGTAAAAAATTTCAAATTAATTATGTATCATATTTCACCAACAACTGCACAGAATTTTTTTTTTTTGAAATGTCAACTTCAAAGTTCAGTCAAGTTTACATTTAAATTACAAACAAATTCACTGAGTTTATACAATTTGTAAATTAGTAATCATTTTTTGCTTTCATGCGATTCACATCCGACAGCAACAATTTAATCCATTTAATTTGAACTTATAATAATCAGTTTTTATTAAACAAATTGTTTTTTAATAGATTATGATATACTAAATATTTAATATAAAAATTTGATGATTATAAACTTTTGTTTTATAAGATAGTTTTTCTAAGACATTAATGTTCATTTTTTTTTCCGACACCATGGAATTGCCTAGATGTAAAAACAAAACTCATTAACTCATCTAAACTAGGAAACCATGTTAGATTGGAATTTTTAATATATTCTAATTTCCATTAACAAAGAAAAAAAAGAATAAAATTTAAAGAATTTATCTAGTTTTTTTTTTTTCTATAGAATATGCAACAAGAAATTTAAAATTTTTCCTTTAGAAATACTGAATATTTTTTAAAATAATAGTGCTAATTTGAAACAAACAACATTATTTGAACATTTGACTTATGATATTGGTTTAAAAAAAATTATTTCATTTTATAAAGAGCACTGTTTGGATAATATTCAGTATAAAATGACTCTGTATTGAATTGTAAATAAATATAAAAATTTATTGGTTTCTAATCACCTGGAATTATTTTCTTTCACTTAATAAAAATATATTAAGCAGTACTTATCCAGGGCTGTTTTGGGTCATTGCTATTAGGTACATTTTGTGCAAAAACTATTTAACACTTAATTTTTTTTTTATTCATTAAAAGCATAACAAATTGTTTCCTCCACATCTATTTAAGATGATATATTAAGGAAATAACATTTTGAATGAAATACTACACTATTATATTGACTAATACACTAATATTGACACTTTTCTTGTACTTATACTACACTTTAGTAGAAGAAAAAAAACATGCCAACCTGGAAATTTTAAGATTTTTACTGGAAAAATCAGGGAAATTTGAAACCTGATTTGAGTGGCCACCCTGTGTTAATAGATTTTTAATCAAGATCTTATCTTGATATTAATTCACAGTGCTTCTGGGGTAATAATTACTATTACAAAAAGTCATATTAAATTTAGATTATAATTGTTTACAAGATTTGCAACAAAAAAAAAAAAAAAAAATCATGTCATTAACTTAAAGGATATTAAAGATAAATAATTTCCATAAAGATTTATTTTTTAGTAGAATTACAGTTAAGGTACAATAAAAAAAAAATTTCTTCAGATATTACATATAGTAGTAAATTTTTTTTTTTTTTTTTTCCCATATAGATAGTGTCATCACTGTGCAACATGCCCCTTATACTATTAGCGCTTACATTAAAATTAAGGAGACATTAACTCAATTCTAGTTTTATTCTAAATTATTAATTTTCACAGTTTTCAATCTTTATAATGAGTATTTTTTAATCCAATAAAATTATACCTATTACTCTTTTTTTAGGTTGTTAGTGTTTCTAGAACTCCAGGACACACAAAGCATTTCCAGACAATTATGTTATGCAAAAATGTGAGGTTATGTGATTGCCCAGGATTAGTATTTCCATCTTTAGTTCCTAAACCTATTCAGGTATTGTCTTTTAAAAATTCTTTTTCCCTTTACTATTTTTCCCCCTTTTTCATATCCTGGCTTTATTACAATTTCCTTTGATTTCATTAATTTTTCCGAAAAAAAAAAACTACATGTAACTATTTTATTGTTCTGTTATTCTAAGTAAAAATTTGAAATAAAAATTATTTATTGCTAATTAGTATCCCTAAATTTTGTTTTAAAAAGATAATGATAAAGTATTCTCTTACTAACTTATGAAAATTAAATTTTTTGTATTAACATGAATTGAAGCATTATTCTAACATTCTGCAGGTTCTAATGGGCTGTTATCCAATATCTCAACTTCGTGAACCATATTCCGCTATAGCATATTTAGGGGAGAGAGTGAAACTTGACGTAACTCTGAAACTGGCGCATCCCGATTTTGATCCATCTAAGGACAGTAATGATCTTAAATGGTCAGCTTATGATATTTGTGAAGGTAATTTTGTGCTTTTAGAAATCTGGTAATGTATTTACTTCATTTTAAAACGTTTTTTGATATTTTTTTTTTAAAAAAAGAAAAACTATAATAATACTTATATTATGATTTGGTATAGAATAAAATTCTCATTCCCAGAAAAATTTAATTTTCCTCTCAGAAGAAATTTGTCAAGTTAAGACTTTTATATTAAAATCTGTTTAAAATTATTAGCATTATTATTTAATAGGTTTTAATTTTTAAAAAAAATTTATTTGTTTTTCTCTAGCCTGGGCTATAAAGCGTGGTTTTCGAACAGCTAAAACTGCAAGACCTGACATCTTTCGAGCAGCTAACATTATTTTAAGAATGGCTTTGGATGGTCGCACTATCTGTTTAGCATTTTATCCTCCGAATTATACTGAAGAAAAAGGTATCTAATATGGATTTTAATGGATTTTCAAAATCTAATAGTTTTTTATGAATATTTTATATTTTCTTTTGTGTCACATTGTATGCTTTAGTGTACAAAAACATTCATTATGGGGAGATTGTATGGAGTTATTCCCTATATTAGAGATGCATCGTTACTTAACCATCTAACATTTTGTGAAAGGTTAGTTTTACAGCTGAAAGCTTCTAGAGCAAGGGTTTCCACTTACATGAGCCTGGGGGTCGCAATTAAAAACACCAGTCAAATGGCGGGCCACAACTTTATAAAAATTTTATATAGGACTCTTTTATGCTTGAAGGAACATTAAATATTGCTGTCAGATTTTTATCAAGTTGTACAAAACAAAAGTATTGAATTACAAATTAAAATAAGTAGATTTTTAAAAATATTTAATTGTATATTAAAAAATTCTGGCTACAATAACTTTAATGTGCACTTACATATAAAACAATTAATGTGCAACAGATATCAAATTGTTAAGATATAAAACTTAAAAGTATTTAAAACCCATATAGATTTTTTAAGAAAATTGTCCTCAAAAAAATGACAACTAATATATTTTGGTTCACAGGCCACAAAAAAGGCTTTGAGTGCCGTATGTGGCTTGCGGGCTGCCAGTTGGTAACCACTCTTCTAGAGAAATAGATCCACTATTGGCATTTTTAATGAAAGAAACATATTCTCTTTATTGTGATCTTCTTCTTAACATGTGTGACTAATTACAATATCTGATTGTCTCACATATGAAATGGAAATGCTCCAAACCTTTTATTTCCTATTTTTATATCTTTATATATTTACTCAAAACATTAAAAAAAAGTTTGAAAAAACAAACAAACAAACTTTGATAAAACAAAGAGTAAAAATAAATTGCTTATTACAATGCAATTTAATTACGCTTTTAATCAGTTGTTTGAATCTATCAGAAACTTTTTTATACATACATGTTCTTGTTACTCAATCATTTGACATCCCCTTACATTCAATAGTTTTGAACACTTTTTAAACTAAACTAAACTCAGCGGCGCGACAGCCCAAAGAGGGCCAAGGCCTACTGTGCCCATCTCAGTTCGATTCAAAATTACTTGATTATTCGATTTCAAAATAACTTACTTTAGAGAAGAAAGTATTCATAGTTTCCAATATAATTTTATCAATATTGAACAGCTGTTATTAATTTCAAATCAATGCACGTCACATTTTTATAGTAATATTGCTTTAAAAATTAACCTTAATCAATTAGTTAACTAAAATTTGTAAATGAGTTCGCGATTTTAGTCAAATAATTTTAAAGTAAGTATGGTTTCAATAATCTCGAAATGAAAACACAATGAATATGCTACTTAACTTTCTGGTACAAAAGTATTTTCAGTGAATGATCGTACAACTAATTAAAAAAATTTATGATATGATTACTTTATTATTGATTGGACTCAATCATTTGTAAAATCAGATTTAAGAGGTGAATAAATAATTGTGACACTACAAAAGTTCACCTTACAAAATTTGCTACTGCATTAACTTTAAATATACTCAGCGGCGCGACAGCCCATCGAGGGCCAAGGCCTACTCTGCCCATCTCAGTTTTCTTGACTTTGGGCTCTGGGGTGGTGCAGGAGCAGATGTTCCGGTCAGGTGGTCAGCCGAACGCGGAACCCCCAGTGTTTAGTTCCCAAGCATGCTTGGTACTCATTTATCGACCCACTGAAGGGCTGAGTCAACCTTGCCCGGCCCGAGGCTCGAACCAGGGACCTGTGGCACGACAGCGCGAAGCGCTACCGCTCAGCCACTGGGCGTCTTTGAACACTTTTTACCTGTCCAAAAAATTTTCTAAAATGTCTCCTTTTTTTTGCACTAAATTCCTTTTAAAAAATATCTTATTTCGATATGTAACTCTCTACACTTCAAAACTGTCTAAATTACTTTTAAAATATTCAAGCGTAAGTAAGAAAAAAGGATGTATTGGATGCATGAAACATGCCTTTTTTATTCTTTGATAAAACATCAAGGAGCCTTATTCTTGATTTTTTATGCAAGTGCTAAATCATCCTTGTAAGATATTATACTCTCATTTATCCAGAATAAGTAAGATACGCACTGCATATATTTTTGTTTGCATAATTTTAAAATTAAATTAAAATCATAAATGGCTACAGAATTTGATTTCTTCCATTTTCTTTGTCAGTTCCAAATTATTCCCATCGGAAACAAAATTAGAATTATTTCTTGATAGATATTACTTTATAGATATTTATAGTTGCCCCATATATTCAATGAGAAAGAAAAGCGTTGAATTGTTTTATTATCATTAACAAAGGGCAATTAAGCATCACAACTCAGAAGCAAATCCATAGAGAATTAAAGATTGGAATTGAACTCTGGATTTTTCTGATTTAAAAGGGGGATTCCAGATTTACAAAAGGATTCCCAAAAGAAGCTCCCTGTAGAAACGGTAGCTATAAATATGCTGGTTAAATATAAATAAAGAAAAATTGTTTTTCTCATATATTGAAAACAGAAAAAAAGTTAATGTTTTTAACAACATTTAAAAATTATTGTTCTTCATTTGTGTTCAAATAGATATGAACTGTTTTATTTTACAATATATTTTTAAAAATGTTTACCCAATTACGTTATTTTCTTTTTTATAATCTTCATTAGAAATGTGGTCCAATCATCCTAGTCTAAAAGATATCATCGCTATCCAATCACATAGACAAAAAGAACCATCCCGAGGAATGCATACTGCTGTTAATAGGATATTCTCTAAAAGCTCTGAGGAGATAGATGACTACGAAGATTCAGACTCCGAGGAAGAAGATTCTAGGAACGACGAGGCCGACAGTGAAGATAGCACGGAAGCTTCTGCATCAGGCAATAAGTTTGATCTTTTAAATGAAGAGGTGAACTGTTGAATCATATTTCCAATAATTTCTGCTCATTATTACATTTCTGTCTGTAAAAAAATCCTATTTTCTTATCATGATGGTAGACATATCTAGTCTAAGGATAGAGCTTCTTCAGTATTTATTTCTTGCTTGTATTGGCAAGGGATAATCAGATGCATTCAAGAGTAATGTGGAAATATTTTATGTAAATATTTAAAAATATTAAATGTCTTGTTCCTAGTAATAATTAACCATGCTGCCTTCCATTAAATACATATATATTTTGGTAGAATATTTGTCAATTTTTCTTCAAGAAAATTACTTCCAGTTTACTGTTAATTATGAAATCGTTTTGAATGTAAATTTTATTTTCATATTGTAACATGTGTTTCATTATTTTAATTTCTTACTGTAATTTAAGATGTAACAGCACATACTGAAAATATTATTTTAAGTTAAAATATGTAATAAAAGATAATATTTTCTATATATAAGTATAACTTTTCGGTTTTTATTTGTCATTTTCATTATTTTAGTATAGGCAAATTATTATTTTTTGGTAGCTTTGTCTTGTAAAGTCTTTTCAGTTTCTCTATTTGAAACTTCTTTGTGAATAGAGAGTATATAAGGTAGAGTCCCCTTAACTTAAGTTGATTGGGACCAACAAAGATTACTAAAAATTTTGTTTCTTAGAAGTTAGATCCATCTAAAATGATATCCTAGGGACATATAGGAAACACACAAGCTTGTAAATACATAGTATCAGTAGGTAATATTTTTTGTGATTTAAAGATTACAAGAGAGCACATGACACTTTTATTTAAAGAATAAGATTTATCACTTTTCACAACCAAGCTTTAATTACATTGATAAATTTTTTTCTAATCTTTTTAAGCTATTCAATATTTTCTTCTTAAAACTAAACTATGTGTTTTGTCTGATATTGCTGTAAGTTACATATGTTTTGTATTAGAAGCTAACTAACTACAGTTATGTTGCAATTAGTATATACATTAGTTTGCCATCTTATAAATCCTGTTGTACTATATAATTTTGCCTTATTATTAGACCCAATTACATTTATATTGCTGAAAATTTGAAAATAGCAAATAAATGATATTTAATAATTTATTTATTAATTATTTAATCATGATCTATAAAAGGAAAAAAAAAATTAATTATCTATGTAAAAAAAAATTTAAAAAAAAAAAATATGAATAAAATAATCTCTTATTTACAAAAAAAAATCTAAATTTTATCAAATTTTACTCCTGTGCATGATTTTTAATAAAAACTTATGAAGCAGTGGATATAACACTGCATTATGCAAACAACAATAATAATTCAAAATAATTAGAACCTAAATTAAAGATCAATTATGTCTAAATTAACACATTTATGTAGCAATTTTTTGACAGATGTTAGTTTCTGTCAAATTCACAGTTTTGTGTGATAATTCTTAAAACTATACTAGAATGTTTTCAGTACACTCTCAGTACCCATACATAAATTTCATAAAAAGGTGTTGCTATTGTTTCCTTTTAGTACAAATAAGTGAATTACTCTTGAATATTGGTATATGTCTAATAATAATGCACACAATTTTAGTTATTAGTTTTGATCTACCTAATTGTGCAATGACCATTTTCACACTGCATAATGAATAATACCAATCTATTTTTATATGATTTCGTCTGACATTGAAAAGCTGATGTGTAGCAAAATTAAACGTAAATTAAATAATTTAAATATTGCAAACAAAAGTAATTCAATTTGAGGAGAGAGAAAGAACATGTCATATTTATTTCATGGCATTGTAGTCTGTAATTCCCAAAATTCCAAAATAAGATGGTCTATAATTTTTCTTATAATTAAACTTCTGAATAAGTGAAACTTTTTTAGGAGGGGGGGGGGACTCTACTATAATAGCCTTTTACGTTCCCATATTGTAGTTTTATATAATGTTTAATCATATAAATTTCTTTTTGTAGTTTTTCTTCCTAAATAATGTATGCCTGTAAATGTATGTTAATTGCTTGTTGGTGCCATTGTTAAAATGTTTAATATTTTAAAATATGTTGTTACTTTTACTGTTGCCTTATAAATGTTAATCAATTGTAATTGATGTCATAAATGTTCTAGTTTAATTTTATTCTGTCTCAGTTTCTCAGTATGATCAACTGAAATAAATATTTAATATTATTTCCTTTGTGCTATACTTAAATATGTATATTTTTTAAACAATCAAAGAAAAAATTTAAATGGTTCAATAAGTTTCTAAACGTCTTGTGTCATTGTATAGTCCCAATAATTAGTACTCATAGAATATGCTTAAACTTTATGAAAGTCAATGCATTTTTTTGGTTATAACAGCTGTCTATGGTTAGTTTTTTCTTGTTGGGGTGATTTGTAATGTATATCGCAAATTTGTCTAAATTCAGAGGAAAAATTATGTAAGCTAATGAGCTAATTCTGAAAATAGTATTAACATATGAGAAAATTTTTCACATATTACAGTGTTTGACATCTGTGATGAAACATAATGAGAATTTTTGAAATTTATATAATTAGTTCTATAATTAACTTTATTACTATATAAACTATAGGATTAAATCAAAAGCAAAGTTTTGAGAATTTTTTATATTAAAACATGCTTATCTTTAAGCAAAATTTATTTTACTAAATTCAAATGTTATTGACTCTTCCCATATTGATATAAAATGTTAATTCAATAACAATTATATGTTAAAATAAATCATCAGATTTTCTTTTTAATTATTATTTTAAAAGTGTGATGTAAAGAGGAGAACAGTTGAAGAATTGTATGAGAGTGAGGCAAGCGAGTTGTTCGTTTGCAAGCTTAGATTTATTTTTCTGTTTTTAATATAGTTTTATTCCTTTAAAGTAATTTTACAAAGTAAATTGTTAACATACGACTACAGTTAGAGTGTGGAAGTAAGGAAAAAAATAATTTTCAAGTAAAATTAATACAGAAAAACTATACTCTTACCCTGAGAGGCACAGTGACCTTCCGTATAAAGTTCTCTGCAATTGTTTAGTTATATATTTTTTATTATAATTTTATGTAATTTTTTAATATTGTTTAAATGATGTTGAGTGTTAAAATGTATTTTTCCTAGCATTTAATTTCCGATTTTACTTAAATATTTTATAATTTCTCTACTTTCTGTGTCCTTAAACTTATTTTTATGTTGAATTTGATGCATATTTATTTGTCTGACTTGCACCACAACTCCTCTTCAACTATTAATAGAATAAACATGATTGTGTGTTATTTCTTATAGATACTGTATTAAAATGCTTTTTGATTATTATTATAGAATTTTCTCTCATCATAATGCAATTTACCATATAACCAAATAAGTATTTGAATAAAAAAAATAAACAAGTGTAATTAAAAATATGTTAAAGACACTTAAATTGTTAAGTTTACACTCCCTAAATTTACAGTATTTGAAACATTAGATTTTAGAGGCCTCAACCATGAATAGAGGCAAAGGAAACTTTGGAAATGAATTGCTACAAGGGTGCAATAGATTGTCTTCAAGTATTATTCATCTCTGCATAAATTCAATTTTGGTATTTATTGCATTACAGTTTAAGTTAAAATTACAAGTAAATTAGACAATTATTGGACCAAAAAACTATTACAATCAAGCTTTATTATTTATTTATTTTTAGTTTTGTAATACTGAGATTTATTTATTTTATTTTTGTAAAAATAAATAAATAGTATTTTAAAAAATAAATAAATAAAAATTAAAAAAGAGCTAAAAGCTTAAACGCTAAAATTTAACTCCGAACTTAGAGTGATGTATCTTAGTAATGAGTAACATCAGTAATTGAATGCTATATAGAATCCAATGGAATTATATTTATTATTTCTTTGTATAGGTTTTGTTAATTTTCAAAGAATTGGATCGTTAACAAAAAAAATTTTTTTTTTTATAAGAAAGCATAACTAAAGTTTTTAATTTTTCTATTTTTGCAAGCAAATGCAATTGTTTCCTTTAAATAATGCCGTTTTTAGTTTATTTCAATTTCTGCTTTGTTTCAGTAGTAGAAATTTCTCACTGTTTTCCTATTTATTAAATGGTTAGCTAGCTTGTACTAATAATAATTACCTACATATTAGTAGACATAAGTAATAAGATATAAAAACTCTTTTACACCACATTAACAGACATTTTTAAATAATTCTATATCATTCTTAGTTAGAAGTTTTCCACTGTAAGTCTTTTCATTCCAAACTACATTCAAGGTTATCTTTATAGATGAATTAAAATAAGGCTGTTAGATTTATTTTTTTTAAATGTTTTTTCTTCCTTTTTGTAAATGAAAAATATACCCACATTTTAGTCAAGCATTTTCACATATATCTGGCTTAAATATAAATATTATATTTTCATGATAGTTTACTTCGTAAAAATACCTTATATAATAGAAGTGCACAACCTGTAGCTAGGAACCAAATGTGGCAAAGAACAGTCAATGTGTTGTCCCCTACCTTTGTACTAAAAACTAATTGGGAAAGGCTACATAATTGATGTACGAAACATTATAATATTTTTCAAAGTTAATTTCTACAAATGTTGAAAAACGTTTAAATTATTACATTAAAACTGATGTAAGAAGCTTTAAATCTGATTTTCAATAAATGTTGAAACACTTTTAAATTATAACATTAAAAGTGATGTAAGAAACTTTATACTGTCCTTATCTTGCAAAACCACAGCCATGAAAACGGGCAAAAAATCAGCAGGGAAAGAAGACCCTATTATGCTCGACCCTAGTTTGACCCTGCAAAAAGACATGAAGGGTGTAAGTGGGAGACGGTCTCGGCCATCAACAATTTCAATAAACGTTGAACAACGTTTATATAACACTATAATTCCAACTTGTTACAACACTAACCATAAAGATTTAAATATTTTAACATTTGATTCTTTTAAAGCAAATTTTCTTTTGTTTAAACATATGGAGTTTAAAAATGTATTTCAAAAAAT
This sequence comes from Parasteatoda lunata, assembly GCA_949128135.1. Taxonomy (NCBI): domain Eukaryota; kingdom Metazoa; phylum Arthropoda; class Arachnida; order Araneae; family Theridiidae; genus Parasteatoda; species Parasteatoda lunata. The sequence goes on from OX421970.1 coordinate 63,035,583, forward strand.
ATAGATGTATATTATTTATAAGCAATAAAAAAAAATTAATTATTCCATTGGGAAAATTGAATGCCTAATATATTTAGAAAAAATGTGCAATTCTTTAAAGGTTTTTTCTTTAATTTAAAAAGTGTTATAACATATATTTTGTTGTATTGAGTTGATATTTTTCTAATAGGAATAATTCTCAGTTGATATTAAAACTAAATTCATTGCGCTCTTAAATCTCTAGTGGGAAAGGCTGTGCACTGCTATTCACTATAAGCTCATTATTTCATTAGAATATAATTTTATCTTTTTATGTGATATTTTGTCTAAAGTAAAACACAGCTATGTATTTTTATTTGATCATTTCTTCTACTTTCATTGCATTTGCCATGTATCATTATTTGTTTAAATCTTGTGATAATCATTATTTAGCACACGCTCCTTGTGAATAAACTTATCAAATTTTACTGGATATTGTTTGTATTTGAAATATTTTTTTTTTCTCTTATTTACTGAAATACCAAATTGCAATTTTTTTATGCAATTTAAATAATATCATTTAAAATATTAAATAAATTAAATTTAATATTATGTTTTAGTTTTAATAATTGTTTTTTTTATTTATTGAAATACAATATTTCAGTTTTCTTATACAATGTACATAATGACACTTATATGATGAAGTTAATTAATTGTGTTAATTATGATGAATTTAATAAAATTTAATTTTATTTTAATTTCGTATAATTCGGCGAAGGTTATTTAAACTGAACTAGCCTCTAATTTTTTTTTAGGGAAACGAGATTTATAGTTTTACTAGGTATTATTAGTACTGAAGGCTAAGGGTGATAAATTGATAAAGGTCCTTCTTCTATTGGTGAATTCTTTAATAAAACAAAATGAAATGCAGATATTTTTTTCTTTTAAAAACAATACTTGATTAAAATATTTTGGGCTAATTATTTAGTTGCCCGTAGTAAGTAGCTGAGTAAGATGAAGATGAAAGTTTTAAATTGGAAGGAAACTTTTACGAATGTTGTTACTATCCCCAAAGCATTAAAAGCCCTATAAAGCAAGTTTTGGAGTAAGAAAAACAAATATCTTCAACTGCTTTAAATAAAATTTAGGACTGATATGAATAATTGCATATTGGATTTAAAAAAGTATATTTTTAAAACCAATTCAAAAACACCACACAAAAAACCTTTAGAAAAAAAATAGAGTTCAGTTGCAATTCTCGTTAAGATGTTAGAAAAAATTTATCTTGAAAAGATTAAAAATACTTGTAGGTTAGAACTTTAAAATTGCTTTATTCAGTAAGACAAAGTTTAAAGTAAAGTAAACTCAACATTTTTAAAATAACTTACTTTTTAAGTCAAAAAGTTAGGTTAACAATTTTTAAACTTACTAATAAAGCTTTGAATTTAATAACTTTGTCGCTCCACTTGATAAAATTGGGAAAAGTTAAGTACCATTTTTTAGAACTTATAGCTTTGTATAGAACTTACAGCTTTCACTCTATAAGAAGGTAAAAATATCGAATTCACATGAAAACACTCGTGGACTGTAATGACTTCACCTAGAAAGATGAAAATTAAAATATCTAAATGAAATACTTCTTTTGATAAAATATTTTTGTTATTATTTAAGTGATGCCAAATATTTTTTATGAAAAAGAAATTCAATACTTAAATCTCATTTCTATGAAGAAAAAAATTCTCTGAGAAATAAAATTTTACAGAACATAAAATTTAAAAACTCACGCAATAGAAATAGCGTGCAGTTAAACTGAACAAGCTCTAATATTAAAAGCAGGTTTTAAATAAAACACTGACCATACAGGAAAAAAAAATCTTCCTAAACATATGTTAGTGGCTTTATTTTTCTTTTTTTTTTAGAATGCAAGGGTCAAGGCCAGAAACAAATTAAGGACCAGACACCCTCCGGTTTCTGCGACCAGCCGTTACTGCGTCAGAAAATTTCCAAGTGTTCTAAATTGACCAGACCTGGAGTTGAGCTGCAGTTTTGAATGAGATATTTGGTTCGGTTTTTTAGTTCAGTTGCAATATTATTTTAATATAGTTTAATTTAAATTAAACTTTCAATGTAAAGCGTTGAAACAGTGTGGGGAAAAAATCTTGTACAACTACTTGTGAATAAGTGTATTTATTAAAAACTATAGATTTATTTTATTAGTACAATAACACCTTCGTTACTTTTTGATTTGTGAGTTTCTATGTGCCCTTTTAGCAAGAATTATTGACAAATACAAATTTACTTTGACAACGAAGAAAAGCGCCCAGCCCACTTTTGAAAAGGTATACTTAACTCTTTATAATCTTTAACTGTAACGGCTCGTTCTGCTCAGTTGACGGAGCTTGACGAATATCATAGGAATATCAATTTAAAAAGTGAGTTATGGTTTTGACCGTTTGTTCAAGGACTTGTGAGTCACCTAGACTAATAAATATCTGTGAACTTCGAATTGGCAGTTGGTTAATATCTTAAGATTTCCTTTGTAATTAATTATAAATGACTTATTATTGGCGAAGAAAGTTTCACGGTTGTATTTGTCTGCTAAGAGTTAGGCCCGAATCGATTTTCAACTACGTGCAATGGGTTAACACTAGAAAGACTGAAACTTAGTATATACCTATAATGCCCAAAAGCAGTCAAAATGATTGGATTGTGAAAGAATAACTAATGTGTAAAGAAATTTGTTTAAAATTATTTTTTTATATTATTTACAGTTACATAACAAGTTATTAGTAAATATTAATAATGATAAAATTATATGTTGTACAAAAAGTCACAAAATTCCTAGAAATTGTGCTATTATATACATCATTGTTTTTCTAATTGAAATTAAAAAGCAGTCAAAATTACTTCCTTGGGCAATCTAGTGTTAAATATTTAAGATGCTGGAAGGCTCTACTCCCTGATCGCCCCGCTCACCAACCCTCGTGTTTGCTACTCATGCATCATTTTTTTTCCCCTTTAAAGTCGTAAAAAAACTTGTTTTTAAAATATTTTTCATAATAAATTTATGTAGCACATTTTATTAATAAGTTAATCGTAACGAAATTAGAGGAAAACAATCAACACACTGTACCTGAAAATAAAATGAGTAACTTAGGTTGTTGTTGTTGTAGTTCATTTACGTCGCATTAGAGCTGCACAATGGGCTATTGGCGACGGTCTGGGAAGCATCCCTGAGGATGATCCGAAGACATGCCATCACAATTTTGATCCTCTGCAGAGGGGATGGCACCCCCGCTTCAGTAGCCCGACGACCTGCAGTTTAACGTGTTTACGTGACGACCTGCAGTTAACAGTTTAACGAGGACCAATACCGCACACCCTCGGTCCCTACGCAGACTGATCCGAGTGGTCACCCACCCGCACACTGACCGCAGCCAGTGATGCTTGACTTCGGTGATCTGCTGGGAACCGTGTCTTAACGATCAGTCCACTGCGGGACGAGTAACTTAGGAATACAGAGTGTGTGACATAAGAAGTAATAAATGTGAAATATTTTAACTTGTTAATATCTGACGATAACCCTTTAGCTTATAACAGTTCGCATTAAAAAGTATTTTTTGCCTCTTCAGTCTTTCTATTTAAAAAAATTTCGATACAAATATATTGCGGTTTTTACCTAGCAACATCTGACCTCTCTCTTATTTTTTATTTATTCATTTTTATTTTTATTTATTTTTTTTGTTGTTACTTTTAACAGCGCGAGTTTATAAGATAAAAAACGCGCACGACTGAAATTTTTCCAGGAGTCTCCTGCAAACGTCGGGTAGTATTTTTAACGGAAATTTTTAAAAAAATGGAGCGAACCACTCAATAATTTCTTTTGTAAACAGGGTACGCTTGATACTCAGTGCCCCAGTAATTGCCGTCTACGACATACTGAGGACCTTTTATCTCGCCTGAAACTATTTCAAAAAAGATTAGCTATAATCTACATTCTTAAAATCATCATAATAATTTTAGCAATTTTTCTGTGACAAAACTACTCTTCTTGGTGATGGCCTTCAATTCGTTTACTGCTCCTGACGCCAAGCCTATAATGGCTCTTATTAACCACAGTGCTCGATGAATCATACATTATTGCTGTTGGGCTAACCATGTGAGGTTTGTTTCCGTGTTTTCTTTCTTTCTTTCTTTTTTTTTTTTTTTTTTTAGTTTTTTTTTTTTTTTTTTTTTTTTTGTTTATTTAGATCGAAATGCTGGTTAGTTTTTCTTATGTTTTTTCTAGTGTCTAGTTGCCTAATCATTGCTACGTAGTTAGTTGAAAGTCAAAGTAGTGTATGATAGCGACTGCCGAAAAGATTCAAAGGTTTTTTACGATTACAGATCATTAAAAAAAAAAAAAAAAAGGAAACTGAAACTGAATATATCCTTACAGCCAGTTAAAAGAAATTCCCAATACCGTACAAAAGATTATTTAGGTTTAAGAAAGCCTCATTTTCTAAAATGTAAAATTCAAAATTTTATTAATATCAAGAGTCTGAATTCCCTTAAGATGCCGGGAACGCGCTTCAAATAATGACAGCAAATGCATTTTTTACATAGAAATATGTAGGGGAGTGTCGGGTACCCCCGCCCACTGTCAATTTCATATGTATAGAATATTTTTTCAAGTCAATGGACCATCAGACATTGATTGTTACATTAAAAAAAGAATATTTTCAAAGTTTCAAGTATTTATGCTGCTGGTAACTTGGTAAACAATAGTTTTGAAAATATGTTGAATACAGTAGTCAAATTTTTTAAATTTCTATTTTTCTATTTATTTTCTATTATTTATTAAATTTCTATTTAAGTTAAACTATTCTTTTTTGGTTTATTTATTCCTTTTGCATTATTTAATTAGATGATAAAACAATAGAAACATCTAAAAATATTGATTATTACTCAATATTATACAGAAATATAAGCAATACTCCTTAAGTGGGCGGGGCTACCCGACTCTCCCCTATATTGAAATTAAGTAAACTAATTCAAGTGAAAAAAAAAAAAATTACTTTTAAAAATTTCATTTACATATATTTAATTAATTATTAATTATCACTTTTAAAGATGCTAAATTTCAATTCTTAACAAATGGTAAATTATTTTTACCTCGTATTTCTATACATTTCGGTCATGAAACAAAAACATAAAATTCAATAAAATACAAAATAATATTCTATAAAACTTCACAGGAAGTTACGCAAATCAATAAGAGAATCACTTTAAGAATGGAGATAAACAGAAAACAAACAAGTGATGAAATTATGTCTAATGTTGCTCCGATATGATGAACGCTTGCTCTCAGGGTAGATCTGAAAATAATCATTCACTACTCGCCACGCGATGACTTAAATTAAATAAGCAACCGGTCGCTTTTTCATATCGTGTTTTTTTTTTTTTTTTTTTTTCCTTCTTGAAATTCTTTTTATAATAACAGTATATAAATGCAGAAAGAGTCTGGAAACACAGAATTTTCATTAAAATTTCCAATGTTTCCATTCAAAATTTTAATCCTTCAGAATCCATCAATTTGTGAGGGAAAGATTCACGTAGATCAAGATTCAGTTCTTTAACACATTTCACATAGTTGTGTTCACTTATTTCAGGGCTCGAAAAACCGCCCGTCCTCGGCGGTCAAAAATTCCTCGCGGACAACAAATTTCTCGAATCCGACGTCCGCGCGGACGGCCATTTTCCCGTTAAAGTTCGTGATACATTTTCAATTTTTGTTATCTTACAAGAGTCTATCGCCTCACTTCTATAATGACCCTCTAAACTAGAAATACAGCAACATACTGCGCTTCGTGGAATTGATGTTTTCTCTGTCTGGGAGTACTGCAGCGGTTGAAAGGAGCTTTTCAGTAATGAACTTACAAAAAAACACATTACGTACTGGTCTTAACAAGAAGCGTTAAACGCAATTATGAACATCTACCTAAATGGAAAACCCCTTTCAGATTTTTGAGCACAAACCTCTGTAAATCATTAGATTGATTGTGGAACTGGCAAACGTCATATTTGATTCATTTAAAAAACGCAGTACCCTCGGATAAATTGACATTCCAGATAACTTGACCTTTGTCATTTAAATTATTTCATATAAGAAATAAATTATTTCATAAAATAAATACTAGGTTACTATTAGTAACCTAGTATTTCTTTTATAACTGTATAATGTTATTCTAGTATTTGTAATCCTAATAACTACTAATTCATTGTGCAATTTATATGATAAATGTTTGTAATAAATAAGAGAAAATTATATTTTATTTATTTAGAAGTGACGGGTTAGTTTAAAAGGAGGAATTGTTGGACAAGCAGTCCTCAGGGACGGTTAAAATTTCCGAGTTTTTTCTAGCTCTGACTTATTTCAAAGTTGTAATGTTGCAAAGCTGTAATGTATAGTTGTAATATAAATGTATTGTACCTCACCAAATATTTTAAATTAGGTTCTTTAAAGTCAGTATGTTTTTTAACTAAATTTTGTCACATATTTTGTATTATTTTTTCGTTGAATTAATTTTTTTTATAGCACTAGATCATTTCTAGTGCGTATTTTTTGTGTAGATATAATTTAATCCAACCAAAAAAAAAAAAAAAAAAAAAAAAAAAAAAAACTGTAAAAAGTAGTTATTAAATCAAAAGAACTTATCGATATCGGTCATCGACTCATTAGGTTTGAGGAAAAGTGACTACTACGTTAGTAGAGTCTAACGGCCACTGGCTACTAACTGAAAATTTAAATTTCCATGTCTATAGTAAAACAACTTTCTTTCTTATAGAATGCTGCATTAAATAAGTGGAAAAGTAGCATAATTTTAGACTAAATAGAGAAAAGTTACGCTTAGAAGCTATTTTCGAGTACAGAAGATAAAGTTTTAAATTACACACTTTCCACTCAATTTGTGATAAATAAATAAATATCGATTGTACGATTCGTTTATCACATCTATCTCATGCGCTGTCAAACGTTTAAATCATAGCTTTAGTTCATAGCGTATTGAATTCCTTTATTTATAATCTAACTATATATATAAAAATCTAATGATGGTGTCGAAGTTTTCCAGTGTTGTCGGTGCATTTTAAGAGGATTGTTACTATTATTAGAATAACGTAATTCTACGTTACATTTTCCGATAAAGTTATTTAAATCGATGTCTGATCTTATTAACCATTTCACAATTATTATTTTTTGGTGCAAATTGCAATAATATATTAGTATGAATTACGATTAAAGAGATTATTTAAATGATTTAGAACGTAGCTTCATGCACAAAGTAATGAATGCAAACATTATATTTAAAATCGTTTGGTAAGCAAAATTATTAAATTATAATTGTGAACTCACCAAATTTATTACGGCAATATGCTTTTATTTATAAATGTTATTTTCAAAAAATGATTTATGCCCACTAATAGATCTAAATAAGGAAAATATTTGGACTTGGGATGTGGTGGCACAAGTGTTCTTTATAGTTGAATAATTTCAACTGTTTCGTGCCAAGAAACAACAATTATTGCAAAGCAATCACAGGGGTTGGTAAGCGTCAGTGAACAAGGGGCTTAGCCCCCTAGTACGTAATAAAAAAAAATCAAATGAACGTTGTTTTCTGTCAAAATATCATCTTTCAATTTTTGATTAATAGAATTACATATGGGTTTGGCAAGATTCCTTGCTTCTGCGTAAAACATTAATTTAACTCGGAGCATAAAAAGGAAAGAAGCATAACGATGAAACTTCCCTACATTTATATACTCGTACATCTAATCATTTTGCCCCCACAAAAATTATTTCGTTCCTACATTAAAGATTCTCATTCGCTCTATGTATCTTAATTTTTTTTATCGTAATTGGTAATGTTTTCTTTCATAAAGTTACATTAACAAAAATGAAGGTAGGGCGAAAAAATTGCTTGTCAAACAAATAAAATTACGTTATTTTAATTTTGTTTGTATTTATTACTTATTATTATTTTTATTTATTTTTTTTTCATTGACAACATGGGCATAAATACAGTAAATATGAATAGTTTATTTTAGTAGACGTCTGTTTTTTAAATTTGCTTTCTTTTGTTCGGTTGTTTTCGAAAAATTTATTTTTAATTTTCTTTAATTATTTCCAAACCATTTTTTTATTTTTTTTATTTACTTATTCGTTGTCGGTGGGTATTTAAAATATACTTATTTGCGTTGCGAAGTTTACTTTTAAAAATTGATTATTTTCCTAATTCTTATTAAATAGGTTCAAAATGTGCAAAATAAAAAGAAAAAATTGACACCTTATTCACTTTTGATCTATTGATTGGATTTTCACGTACTGAGATACAATCTTAATAGTTCGAGAAGCTTAACTTAAACATACTAATTAATCAGTGCAAACGATATTTTTAAATACGAAATTAGACCCTAAAATGTACTATCTCTGGACTGACATAACTTTTTCGACGAATTTAAATTCTAGATAATAGATGGGAAGCAGTCGCAGTTTTTAAAATATTGTCCCTATAGTTTAGGCAGAAAAAGAGTGAAATCTCGCACCCTTAATGTCATTTTAATTTTCACGCTGAATAGCACGAAAAAGTCGTATTTCAAAAGTTTCTTATTTGAAGAATTATTTGACTGATTTTGCTCAGATTTAAGATTTTGTGATTACTCGGTATAATTTTATAAATATTTGTAGATTTTTCAAAACAATAATTTTTGGTTATTAGATAAAATAATAATTAAAAAATTATCATGAACTTTTTACGCAGAATTATCCTTGGATAAAGGAACTTTATAATTGTGAGTAAAAACTATTCGACTATCTTAAAAAGCTCCAAAAATATGATAAAATACGTAAGGGGACCAAACTTTCGACCGCTCTCCTGCCTACATAATTATGTTCATATTTCTTCAATTGCGCCGCGGCTGTCCCCGTAATTTAAGAGTCAAAAAGTTTAATCAATCGGAGAAAAAACATGTTAATTCGAAAATTTTTTAGTCTGATTTCATAATTTAAAATATCGTCGCAAATACTGTAGCACATTTAGTGTTAGCTTTTCGAATCAATAAATTTACATTTTAGAACGTGAAAATACAATCAAAAGTTTTTAAGGTGTTCTCTTTTTTTTTATTTTGGGCACTGTTGATCCACCAACATTTTAAATGATCATATCGTGAGTTATTACAATAAATTAACGCAATTATGTGGATCAATTTATAAATCAAAACAATAAATTTATCCCGCATTTATATTTTTACCATTCTATTTAATCACAGACCACCGAAGTTTCTGAAATCTTTATATATCATCAAAGTAATTATATTATTAAAACACGTCACACGCACAGAATATGATGATAACATCGAACTCTTCAATCACTTATCAGAGCCTTTTTCTCAAAATTTACAGATACTCTGTGTTGAAAGGATTCACTTATCATTTTCCAAATAAACATGCTTCAAGTGATCGCCCACGTGCAACCATAATCGCTTCCGTGCGGGTAGATAAAAAAAAAAAACAAATAATAAAAGCAGCAATTACTCCTTTGACCTCTATATCCACCTAAATCTGAACACCCCAGACGGAATAAAGTACACTTTCGCGTGTTCAGGGGCTTCTGAATATTCCCTGGTGTTTAATTTTATCGGCGCCAGTATTGGGCTTGATCACTGATCTAGACTTAATGGCACCATTTGTTCTCTGTCGTCTTTTCCTTCTGGGATCCCTTGTTTGCAATGATGTCCACCCTAAAAACTGAGTTGAACCAGAATCACATGAATAAATAGTGGCTAATTTATTTAAGAACTTACAACTCAATTAACTCGTTGGATCTAAAATAATGAGGATACTGATTCGAAATTCTTAAGATATATTTAGTGTTGATCACCCACGATGAAAATTTGCTTCAAGTGAATGATAGATAGCTGGAGTTAGCGTAGTTGAAAATGCAATTAATAGTTTCGGGATGGGTGATAAAATCCTTAAGAAAAGTATTATTTCTGTGACATTCTTTGCATAGATTTGCTTCGGAGAGTAATTTGAATGATGAATATATAATATATAAGTGTAATAATATGTAAGTGTAATAAATAATATATAAGTGTAATGCATAATAGTTAGTTAAAGATAATGTGCGTGATGTGCGAAGAAAAATATAAATTCATTGACTATTTTCTAACTTTTTTAAATATTAATTTTAAGTAAAAAATATCACTGCTGGTCAATTTTAAATTTTTTAATTTAAAAAAAAAACAGTTGTGGTAAACATTATTAATTAGTAACTTTTATTGATTATGGTGATGACATTTTTTTAAGCTTGAAAACGAACAAAATTTGAAAGAATATATTAATACATGAAGTACCAAAATAGTAGATTAAATGAGTTTTTCAAAATAAAATTGTCAATAAAAAACCGTCAAAAAATAAATTTAATAACAAATTATTTTTTTACCCTTGAAATAAGAAAATTCCACAACGTCCTTTCTTAGTATTGAGAGAATATAAAATTATTAGTTTTATTCACTAACACATTTTATGTCATATTTATTTTAACGAATTAAGCGTGCAGTGTAGTGAATTATGTGTAATTTACTTAAGCTATTGTGCAAAATAGCTGAGAATTCATATTTAATTATTAACTCCCCTAACTCAAACAATAGAAATTAATTATGGCTTGTTTTTTTAAAAGTGAAGAATAAATATTTACATGATAGAAAAGATTTAAAAAAATAATAATAATAATAAAAATAAGTATGTTATGTTCAGTACTAATTATTTATTACAGAATTTATTAATATAAATATACAGCTGTAGAAACACTTCTTAATATATTGAAAATAACTTTGAATTTGATTTTTTCATTGTATCAAATTCATAATTTTTTTTTAAATACTTAAATACTGTTTACCTTATTTAAGTACTTGACAAGGAATGTGCTATGTCACTCTATAAATAAGCTGTGTATTTAAATACATAAATAAAATAAAGTGCCTCCAAAATTATATCCACACTATTTTTTTTTTCTCGACTCATTAAGTACGGTGCACAAAATAAAAAATAGACCACCCAAAAACACTTTTGATCTTCACATTCTAGGACTCAATTTTAATGTTTCGAGGTGGTGAAGTCAAATATGCTAATTTATTAGGGCAGACGATATTTCAAGTTACGAAACCAGACACAAAAACTTACTTTCTCTAGATAAACACACCTTTTTTCGACGGTTTCGGATTCCTGACCTCCAAATTATAGAGGATAGTCGTAACCTGGAAAATGGGGTCCAAATAATTTGGTCAGGAGAGCGGTTCAAAGTTTGCAGCCCTTAATGTTAATTTTAAGTTTTGCGTATTTCACCATATTACGAAGTAAACGAATTGAAAAATTTTTGCTCACAATTATACAATTCGTTTATTCACAAAGTCAACAAATATTCAAATAGTATAGGTTTATTTATAAACACTGTCTATACTAAACTAAAACTAAAGTAATGAGAATAAATCAAAAGAAAAATGACAAAATTAAAATCGAAAATCACGAAATAGATGACATAGAGTCATTTAGCTATTTAGGTTCTATTGTTGATAAAAAAGGTGGAAGTAGTGAAGATATTAGACGGAGAATAATCAAAGCAAGAACATGTTTTAAGGGATTACATAAATTTTGGAGAGAGTCAATGAAATAAAGACAAAAATAGTTGTTTACAAAGCTATTGTTAGAGCAGTACTATTATATGGCACAGAAACCTAGAAACAGACTAAGATCGAAATTCAAAAATTAGAAACCTTTCAAAACAAATATTTAAGATTTATTTTTAAAATTTTCTGGCCTTACAAAGTATCAAATCAAAATCTATTAAAGAAAGCTAAAATAAAAACAATAGAGGATGAAATTAAAAAACGAAGATGGAGCTGGCTCGGACATATCCTTAGAATGCCCAAAGAAAAAATTACATCTGTTGCGCTTACATGGGCCCCTGATGGTAAAAGAACAAGAGGAAGACCCAGACTGACCATCCAGCGCATGTTTTTGGGCGAATTAAAAGAATGTAGAATATCTGGCTGGGAGGAAGCAAGATCCATTGCTAGGGACAGGAGGCGTTGGAGGGATATGCTGGTTGGAGGGATAAGTGCCCAAAGGCACGTGGAGAATAAGTAAGTAAGTAAGTTATCCACAAAGTAATTTTTAATAAATATTCATTATTTTTTATTATTTTATAGTCGAAAAAAATTATCAATTGTAAGGTATAAATTTTTTTACACAATTTTAAAGAATACTATTTTAAATGGCAAAGTACAAAATTTGAGTGAAATCGTCTAATAGTTCCTGAGAAATCGAATTTTGGAAAAGTCGTATTTTTTAAATTTTGATTTTTCAGGAACTATTCGACCGAGTTTGCTCAAATTTCGTATTTTGCCACGTAAAATTATATTCTTTAAAATGATACAAAAACAATGCATTCTTCAAAATATGAAAAATATTGTATAATTTAAAAGTCGAAATATTTTGACTATTACTAAATAAAATAATAAAAAAAATATTTACGAGAAGTTGTAATATTTAAGAAACATTTACGAAAATATTAAAGAAAGCTTGTAATTTAATACTAGATAATAAATATTTGACGATTGACATTTTTCTTAGATAGTTTCCTAACTTTAAAATCTATTTCTGACTAAGTAAAATTTCAATTTCTTATTGTCACTAAAAGTGCTTATCGATCAGTTTTCAAACTGTCTTCTAATGAACTAACATTTTACAAAGTATTAATACAATTTATGTTATTATTTTACCTTCCTACATGAAAAAATTACGCATGGAAAAAATTCTGTAAAATTACCATAACGTATAGTAATGACGTTTCTGGTAAAAAAAAAAAAAAAAAAAAAAAAAAAAATAACATCATTCTGGTAATAAAACCAAAATGTATACAATTTGAACCATTAATTTTTTTTTCTATTTATATAATAACGGTAAACCAGAAATTCTGGTTTCCAAAATTGTAGTTCTTATAACCACAAAATTAGTAAAAATACAAAACTGGAAAATAAACTGAACCAAATTAATGATTTTTATGCCATGACATAAGGTATCATGATAAAATCACCAAATTTTACTGCATTTACCAAATTTTCACACATACTATAAAATATTTTACTGTTAGTTTTACCAAAGTCATCACCAAAGCGCTTCGGTAAAAATTATCGAGCTTTATGGTGTTCCCATAGAACTAGAAACGCGGTAAATTTTACCATACTCTGAAAGTTTTGACTATACTTTTATCTCAGTGTATAATTAATACAAATTATATGTTTACTTTTGCTATATCATATATCATGAATTATAAAAAACAGTTTGGATGTTTAAAATAAAAACAAGGTAGTAAAATAACAATATGCACGAGACTTTAAAACTATTAATATAAAGCAAATATTTCCTTATAATAGAAGCAAACAGAATGTTTCATTGCAAAAAAAAAATAATTTATAAACGTTAAATACAAACTAATTAGTACAGACGTTTTAAATCCCTCATAGAACTTTCCCTGTCGTTCGTTTTAATCGTTTATTAATTATTCTCACGATATCAGGATTGTTATGCAATACACGCTCATAGCATGAAGGTTGTCATAATAACACACTCTACAACGACACAGTTGGAACAATTAAAACAACGCTTCAAATGAGGGTCACTGCCAAATAAGGGAAGCTATAAATTATTATAAATTAAAATAAATTATTGTATGATTTTTTTTCTCATTAGATATAAAATATTTTATACGCATTAATTTCAGACGAAAAGAGCACCCACTGATTATTTAAATAAGTAACGGAAAACGATAGGTACGGCTTTAAATATATTTCAAAACACGAATATTATTGTTGGAATTGTCTTTTTTATGTTAATTAAGCCACTAATTTAAATTTTAACTTTACCGTCCAAAAGATTGACGTCATAAAATGTAATCATTTCATTAGTTTCTATATTTTAAATAAATGATTTCTACAATCAAATAGACATTTTGGTGTTCACTAGCGCAAAATAAAAAATTCCTCAAAAGTCGAATTTTAAAAATAATACTTTATTGAAGTTCGATTTCTCGAGATTTATTCTATCGATTTCGCACTAATTTTGTATTTCGTCTTATAAAATTGCATTCTTTAAAATGATGTAAAAAATTGTATACCTTACAATTTAAATTATTAAATAAAATAATAAAAAATTGGTAAAATTATATTTCGCACAAAACTATCTTTGGATAAACGAATTTTGTAATTGTGTGTAAAAAAAAAAAAAATTCAATTCGTTTGAAAAGTTCTCAAAATATGGTGAAATACGCAAAAAGTAAAATTAACATTAAAGGGTTCAAACTTTGTACCGCTCTTCTGACCAAGCTAGTGGTACCATATTTCACAGATTGCGGCTACTCTCTGTATTTTGAGGGTCAGAATTCCGAATCCGTCAAAAAAAAAGGTATGTTTATTCAGAAAAAACACGTTTTTTTGTATGGTTTCGTAACTTCAAATATATCGTCGGCATTATTAAAATAACATACTTGAGGTCACTTTTTCGAACCTTTTAGATTGAGTCCTAGAACGTGAAGATCCGATCATTAGATCAAAAGTTGTTCAAGGTGACCAGTTTTTTTTTTTTTTTTTTTGCCCACTCTACTAAAATAACGATATTTTGATAGAAACCAGTATCCAGCTTCTTTATTTCGAATTACAAATAAAATAATTTAAAACTCTATGAAACTTATTAACTGAAATTTTGTTATATTAATAAATTTCAGTTAACTGAAATTTTGAAAACGAATGATAAATGTGTAATAAACGAATTGTACTATAAATATCTATTTATTTGTCACTATTGACTGGAAATAGTGTAATTTAAATCTTCTGCACTCGGAAACAATTTCCAAACTTAACTTTTTTCTAAAATTATCCTACTCCGCTGCAGTATTCAGTTTCGTTTAAATCCTGAGATCCGGGTGCATTTTATTGGGATTTGTTGGGATTGGGATTTGAGCATTGCATTTTGTTAGGTACAATTTCATAACTTAAGATAAGAAATAATATTAAGATCATTTTTAAAAAACATTCTCGAAGTGATTGTCTATACAAAAATATAATTTGTTTTACCATAGCTGGCAAAATCAATACAATAAAGAATCATAAGAAAAGTAATAAATTAAAAATCAGTAAAACATTGGACAGCTTTATGGCACATAAACCTCTCTTATTATTTGAGTTTTATGGCTTTTGTTTCATAATCAAAATGTATATGAATATAAAATAAAATATATAAAATAAATATATAAAATAAATATATAATATTCATATATAATATTCATTAATTATAAAATAAATATTCATTATTTGAACTGGTATAATGAATAAAGTGATTTTGATTGATTAATCACGTTAATTACCTCAACTTGTGTAGATAAATAAAGTGCGTGATACATAAAAACAGAAATAAAAAGGTTACATTAAATAGCAAGTGGAACTGAACGTAAAGTTAAACAATAAAATAATATTAAAAGATTAAAAGAAAATTGTTTCAAGAAAAAGTTTTAAATAATTCGAGTTCATTAATTTCAAGTTTTCGACTCAAGTTATATGTAAGAGGTGTCTAGTAAATTTATCGAGCAACACTATATGCATTACAACATTTATTTACATTTCATTAAGACAATAAGATGAGACAATTCAAAGTTCTTGCACTTAATCTTATTTTCCCATTTTTTCGATTAACATTGAAAATCATTGTAATGTCGTCACAATCATTTTTATGGATGGATAATTAAATAAATATTGTTTGAGCCTTTAGAAATACTGACGAATGCCGAATAGATGTGAAAAATTCCTTTCTTCCGCATTATCACTGAGAAATCTTTAAGTTACCATTAGGCAATTACGCGAAACTTCAATTACTATAATCATCTGTTTCACTCAGTTTTATCGTTAGGCGATAAATTGACACTTTTCATTGTGATAAAGACAATAACTTTTACTAATGTACACATAAATGTTAATTTCACACATATTCTAGTCACGTCTGAGACTAAGTTGTATTGGTTAGCTCTTCCGGTAATCCATAACACTCCCTTTTGTTTGGATTGTTTTATTTCCTATTCCAATTTTTTGAATCGTAAAATTTTTTCTTCACTTCCGTTCCTTAGGTAGTATTGTTTGGTTTTAGTTCAACAAGGAAAAATCGTCTGCTAAATCGCTCTGTCGAATAAGCATAGAGTGGCGAGAAGAGGGCTTTCTTTTTTTTCGTGTTCCATATGATTACGGCTGTATGAAGTGGCGAATAAATTTATTTTGTATTGTGATCGAGTTTTGTTGACTTTCCAGAAGTATTTCTTTTCGTAGGGCTAAAAAGTACAAGCATCTAGACGACAAAAAAACTACAAATGAAGAATAATAAAAGTAAGTCATGCATTTCTGTTTTCTACAGGAAAAAAGCATGAAAATATTTTTATTAGGTTTCAATGTACCTTTAATTTCATATGATTTCAAAAAGGTCGGATTTTTAAAGTTCATGAAGTGTTAAGAGAACTAATTTCTTACAATTAAAGAATAAAGTAAACTTAATGTAGTGTATGAACTGTTCAATGAATGATTTAAACTTGAATAGTTTTGTATGGTTCAATGCATAATTTATATGTGCGTTATAAAATTTAGTTGCTTTTGATCTAATGTTTCAACTCATTTTACATGCATTTTAAGAAAAAATTTGTGATTTTAAAGTTTCAATTAAATGAATAGAAATAATTCAGTAAATACGTTTTTGGTAGTAAAATAACAAGCATTAATTAGAAATAAATTAATAAAGTAATAAGGATATATGTAAAACTAGTGTATTTAATTAATGGAATAATTAGGAAATTAAAATTTAACAGCTTATGTTATATTCTGCGTCGACCTGTTGATCATTATAACTTTTATTTTATTTATTTCATTTTTACTTTATTTACTTTTTTTCATGAGTGGATTTTTTAAGGAATTGAGCAGTTCTTCAAGAGAGTGCTTCGATATCAACCATTTGAAAAAAGTGATTTTTTTTTCAATTCTGAAAGTGTTCAATTTTACAACTCTATATTTCAGCTGCTCATAAACGGTGTTCCGCGGAACCTTAGGGTTCCACGGAAGATTTAAAGGGGTTCCGAGAATTAGTATTATTTTAATCAATGATGAGTTCTGAAACCTCCGATTATATTTAGAACCAACCTGTATTTCATAACTTATTTAATCTTTCAGTTGCATTTATGAAACTATTTCAAGTAAAATGCAAATTAAATAAAAATTACATTTTTTTAAAAGAAAATATAATATTTCTAATTACAATATATTGAACAAATTAGGATAGGAAAAAGCATTTATAAAATATTGCATTACTAGTATTTCATTTCACGCTTTACAAATAAGAATAAAATAACTAAATTCCTTTATAAAGAAATATGTTTCCCTAATAACCCTTTTAAACGTATAAAGTAGTTCTTGTAAGTTTTCATTTCGAAATAAACAATCATTCGGCTTATTTTATTCATTTTCAGCTTATGTATGTATTACAAAGGCAAATTCCTTACTGGACTAGATACAGCACAAAGACTGTGGGACATAATACCAAATTTAAGGTTATTAATGATTAAACGCTGAAAAATCTTCTCTCCTCTAATTAAATATTTAAAAACAATGTCTTATAGGTTATAACATTCACAATTGCCTTAATGAACTTTTTATAAAAGTCGAGTTTCTGCCTTAAGGTTGATTGTTTAGGATTCCATAGCAGAAGAAAAATTGGGAAATGCTGCAATATTTCTTAAAAAGATAGTAATTATCTTACTATGTTGTGCATTTTCTTAGAACACGAAATATGATATGATCCTCAATAAGCGTTAAAAAAATATTTTTTGACGTAAATCAAGAAAAACCAATAAGTTTTTTAAAAATTTAAAAAATCAATGTTTTATTACCTGTTTAAATATTACTAATAGCAGAATTTTAACTTTTTAAAGTAATATAAAAAATTAAAACACGGAAATACCATAAGCCATTCCACTGATATAGTGAAGACTTTGTTTTTATCTCGCTGCTCATATAATATTTTTATCTTTAATCATTTTTTTTAAACAATAAAAAGAACCGGGAAAATTAAAACCAAATATTAGATTGAATTTTAAACCAATTCTATTATAATGGTTCTTGAATATTGTTAAAAGATATTGTCCAATACTACAAGTGCTTTTCTAAATTTTCAGTTCACTTTTGCATGTTTCTTAGGTATTAGCAATTTTAAAAACTTTATATACAGGATTTTTCAGATCTTCGGTTCTAATATTTCTGATAAAATTATTTATGTAACCTATACATGTACAGTACAGTACAAAAAAATGCCTGTTTAACAGGTTTTACGATAATAGTTTACAGTAAAAGAGCTGTACTTCATTGGTGCGGATAAATGGTTTAATCAGTAAGTAACTTAAATCCTAATTTTTGAAAATATAATTGAAAAATTTTATGTATTTACGATTTCATAAAAATAATTCCTCCCCAATAAGTATTAAAAAATTTCAGTTTTTCTTCGTAAAATGTTAAATACTATTATTAAGTATTAAAAAAATAATTATTTATTTGACAAAACTCACTAAATTCAGAAGCAATAAGACAAAGCCTAAGCTTAGTGGCATCAAATTAAGCCATGTGACTAACAATAACTGGTTTGAAGGTATTAAAATTTGTTATAAAAACAAACATTTCGCTTAAAAATTGAATAAATAAATAAATAAAACTTGAGCAAAAAGATATTAAAATATAATCTTTATTAAAAACACAATTTTGGAAATAATTTTACTATGCTGCATTAATGCACAGCCATGATTTT
This sequence comes from Parasteatoda lunata, assembly GCA_949128135.1. Classification (NCBI taxonomy): domain Eukaryota; kingdom Metazoa; phylum Arthropoda; class Arachnida; order Araneae; family Theridiidae; genus Parasteatoda; species Parasteatoda lunata. The sequence continues at coordinate 63,054,460 of OX421970.1, forward strand.
TTTTTTCGTTACTTTAATTTTCTCTTTTATGCTTTTAAATATGATGTCCTGTTACTTAGCCGAATCGTAAGAATTTGATTGGGAGTTTTTTTTTTTTTTTTTTTTTTTTCTTCATACAATGGTTTTGCCCGTTAAAAATTTTTTTTAAAAGACAAAAAATGCGTTTCAATTTACGAGATAGCCTATTTAAATAACTATTTTACTCAGAATGAAAAAATTTAAATTTAGAGAAAAGGCATTGTAAAACATCTTAGTAGAAGTACGAAACTCAGATATTATTTATTTTGGAACAGAGTTACACTTAAACATCAATGCTAAAATTCACGTTTCATTCTACTTTAGCTCCCTTTTGTAACGTAAGCGTTTAACAGCCTAACACATAGTAAACTTAAAGTTATGAATTAAAATTTACTTTTTGATAATTTTATAAGATTACACGGAGAGAAATTAAATTAATTTTGAAACTATTATCCAAAAATTTAAATATTTAAATTAATTTTGAAGCTATATTCCAAAAAAGTTCATATTAATTTAGGTTTTTCCCTAAACAAAGAGACATTTTGAAATATTCGAAAAGATCTAAAAGATGAAATATTCTAGTAATCTTCTGTAAATCTCAATAAAATAGCATTTTCAAAGCATTTAAAAATTGTTTTAAATTCTATGTTTTATAATTTATCATCGTCTAAAATCTCAGACTAAATAAAATTTCTCTTATTTTCACCTTTTAAAACAGGCACGAGACCTTTTTTTTCTAAAGTGTTAGTGATAGAGCCGTCAATTCACGTGCGTATAAAACAAATAAATACTGTGACAGCGCCATCTGCCGAACTGACGGTCAAATATTATCTGGGAGCGAGTGGAGGGATCAGAGAGCATAATCTTTCTCCTCCTCATTCGTGAATTTAGTCTCCATCAGAGTGGAGTGCTCGACTATTGTGTTATGAAAAGCGGTCAGTGTTTACTCTGTGATCGGTTTACGTATTTTAACGTCACTTTTGGAGTTATGTACCTTTTCTCCTGAACTATCTTTTGGATTTAGTGATATTATTCTACGCAAGTGCTCCTGTAAATTGTTTTTGTCGCCATGTATTCGTCGCGGCGATCTGGGTTGTTGTACGAATATCCGACACGCGTCGAAGGATGGTTAAATACTGTTGGTAAGTTTTTACATTTTTTATATATTTCGTATATAATTTAACTTATGCGAATATACATGGACAAAATAATTTGAAGAACGCATATATTTCATTGCAAATTAAAATTAATACAAATTTTACTAATGATAGTTATATATACACTTGAATAATAAGGAGAAAAAAAAAGAGACAGAGATGATATATCAAAAGGAATGAGAGGCTGGAGCCTAGGACCACGAATTTCTAGAAGTACTTTAAATTTGGCATATAATGACTTTTTTTTTTCTCCATTAAGAATTTTTTATTAGGATTAATATTTAAAAAAAATTAAATGAGTATAAGTCTAAATTAATTTAACAAATTAATGAATGAATATATAAATTTTGAACGATTTACAGCATGATTATCTTATGTTTTAAGTTATTCAAAACTATTTTGTATGTAAATAAGATGTACATTGAGTTTAAAAATTCGACCTGAGGGGTCCTCCACTGTTCTGTGATTACAGCCCTCCATATTTCTTTATCGGATCCTGAAAATAATTTATAATTAGACTTTCCTTTAACAAAACTGACTTTGTAAACTTAAAATAACTTTTCAAATAACGTTACTTAGTAAATTGTGCTTCACTCCTTATAGAAACACAGCCTTTTGTTATAATTTCGACTAATTGTTTATCATTTTTGAGTTGATAAAATATTCATTCACGCATAATCTGTGACTTAAAATAATCGGCTTTTGAACATATTATGTTTTATTCTCATCTTGACATGCAGGAGATAAGAGACGATCCCATGCGGTTTTCGTAAGTTGTTTTGCCGGCTTACCTGTTTTTTCCTCTTCCGTTTGTTTTTCGCTGATGATCTAGGCTTAGTGAATGCTTACCTTTCAATTTGACAGAGATGTTGCAAGATTTCCCCTTGACCAGAGAACTGCGTTTTTTTTTTTTTTTTCTCTTAATTTATTTTGTTTCTGTTTTTTTATTCAATTCAATGACTGCTTTTTTTAAGCAGTTTAACTTAAATTAATCAATGAATCGAGATAACAGATTAAGTAAACTATCTGCACAAGAACGGGTCTCAGCTTATGTTTATTCATTTCATCATTATAATTCCACTATTGTTATTGTACGTTGAATATAGGTTAGATAATATTTGTACATTTGGTGTTAATAAAGAGATAGATTTTTATTTTTTTAATGAAATAGTTTCCTTAAAAGTTCTTAACTTTTTTTTTAAATTTATAAATTTTAAAACTTATAAAATAAGATAAATTGTATTCACTGCCATCAAAAAAGTACGGATTGTCATTTTGTATGTTTCCAAACGTCATAGTGCAAAATATATAGTATAAACAATTTTGTTCTGCTGTAATTCTTATTTTTATTAGTATCGGAATTTATAAATTGTTAACTTTGATCTTCGTTATCGTTATTTTTTAAAATAAATTTGGGATAAAGTTTTCTGCGTTACCTCTGAAAGAAATTATCAGCATTGATGCATAAACATAACCTCTATGAATATAAAATACAATAATAAGAGTACTGTGCGAAAATAATGATTTAATTACCTTCAGAATTATTTAATACTAATAAACTTTTCAAATTTCGCATTGAGTTGGTATGGTTAGCATAAAGTATCTCATTTCCATTGTTAGTTTATTTCATAAAAAATTGCATGATTAGTTAACTTGACAGTTTTTTAAATTTAAATGATTAATTAAGTTACTTTTCTTTGAAACATCCTGTCTAAGGGAAATTTTTCTCTCAATATTGCGTATTATTCTTTGAACATTTTACTATAGAAAATTATTCTACTAAATACAAATGCGTGGTACATTATGGTACATTTATGGTACATTTTAGTTCCATACTATAGTATTAAAAAAAATATGGTGTTATACACATTGTTTCAACACATTTTTTCAACAGTATTAAAAACAGTGTGAAATTTTATTAAGCTATTAAACACAAAAAAACTAAAAATCATCGAATGCAATGGCTTAATACAATATTAAGAGCTATTTCGCAATTGAAATTTAAATTGAAAGAACTAAGTAAACTAAGATTCATTCGTAAACTCATTCATAAACTCATTCGGAAAACAAGAAAAGAGATTCAGTAATACTAATTCAAAATTTCATTCCCGGAAATATAAAATTTTATGTAAATATGTTAAACTATAGCAATGCTTGATTAGCATAAAGTCATAGGTAGAACTTCTTGTCTAGATCGATATTTTTCAATTATTATATATATATATATTTGCTTTAAATGTACAAATTTGTTACAAAATTTGCAATTTATTTAATGTATACTAAAGTGATACATTTAAAAACAATTCTGATAAAAACTATAGATTTAAAACATATAGATGCGCAACAAGTAAAAAACCCAAATATTGTTTTCCCCGCATCATAATTATATACGATACCTATTTGTAAGAAATATTCATGACTGGCAAGTATTCTTTTCTGTTGGCTTCATTTTTTCGTAATATATTGAAATAATGCACTAATATATTGAAAATAGTTGAACTATTACTACTTAAAAAAACAACGCAAGCAAAATTGCTATACAATTAGATGATTTTGTTCTCACACTTATTCGAATGGATTGGGGGAAAAAAAAAGAAACAAAACTTTTTTCTTCATTCGATAAAATTCTTTTTCGAGTTTCAAGGAGACAGAAAATCGCGCTGATTGTCCAAAAATTACATCACTATAATCGGACTTGGCTAGCTTTAGTCTAAACTTAAGCTTTAATGTGCGAATCCCTCCCAACTCAAACGGACCCAGCTGCTTCATAGTTCTTTTTTCAACTGCAATTAATGTTTCTAGCATTAATGCACTTCGTTTCGCAGATGGCTATTCTTTAAACACAGGTGAACCTAGATAATAGGGAGTATGCAGACCAATCGCAATTATAGTTTAAGTTATAAAATGATTTTTGAAATCATCATATTTTTAAAAGTTAATAAAAAATTTTATTAATATTTCTGATACTATTCTTAAAAGAAGCTATTGTCAACGCCTCCTTCGTACTCGAGGTGAATGCCCATGTCTCAGATGCATATAATAAAACAGATATAATAAATGTTTTAAAGTAAAGAAATTTAGCTTTTTTAATTTAAGAAAACTGGACTCCATAAATTTTTTTGAGACTTTAAAAACATCTGTTTGCATCTGAGATTTGTTTATGTAGTTCTGAGATTAGATCATTTTTATTTAATTCTGCTCCGAAATAACTGAAACTATCATCTTTTCAAACTTTTAGATGACTGATTTGAAATTCTGAATTGACACATATTTGGTCCTTTTTTTTAAAAAAAAAACTGTGTTCAACCCGATAAAATGTTTTACTTTTAGCTTTCTGACGTTTCTATATATTCTAAAACTAATTTTCTGAAAATTTATAAAAATTGCACTAATTATTTTCCTTCACTTAGTTCTCCCATTAATAACATATCTGAAATTCTGATACAAATATTAAATTCTTATACTGAATTGATCGCAATATTTTTCATTTAAATTAGATCTCAATGTATTTGTATATTTTTCATTTCATTTTTGGATCGAATCTCAACATATCTTATCTATACGCAATCCATTTAACATATTTCTCATCGTTTTTTATCTTCTGTCTGATTAGTGAGCACGTATCTCTAAGAGTGTAGAAACGCAATAAACGCATTCAATATTTGATTTTGTAGAAATCTTAGCGATGTAGCCTCTTACCTTCATTTCGTACGGCAATGACTATTAATATAAAAGACTTTGCACGAATACAATTTTTAAATAGCGTTTTATAACGAAGAATGTTTGAGAAAATATTTGTACTCAGTAGTTATTAATATACATTAAATCCTGTATTTATTTATAAAGTTTTTACTTTCAAAAATAACTCAACTCTGATTTGGTTATGCAAGCAGCGGAGTACTCTAGATTTCTTGTGTTTCACACCATTAGAAATTTCTCGGAAAAGTGGCTAAATAATAATTTATTTATTTTTGTTTTAAAATATTCAAACAAAACAGTCAAATTATCAGAAATAAGATGGTGTTCAAACTGTGAAAGAAATACAGTTTATTAACTGCTTTCACCTTATACGGTTAAACAACCAGAATTTTACCGCACCAACTAGACTCACCTAATGAAGTTCCTTGCAGATGGGTACATATAATAGTCAAGAGGGCTAACCTGTTTATTTCATGACTGACGGAACGGGGCAGCACGAGATAATTGTTAGCTTAGATGGTAAATTTTTGTTAGATTTTATTGCATCGGAAAAGTAATACAAAACGTATAAACTTAAAATGAAGTGCGCATGTAAAAGAAATACTGTACTGATAATTATTTTATAATGCTTAATGATTTTCAATCCTTTCGCTTAACGTCGAAAGAAAACTACTAAATTCTTTAAAAAATAGTTCGTTTTTTTAATGAATATCAACAAGCGAATTTTCGTTACATTTTCGGCAGTTGAAGAACTTATAAAAAGTTTACAAAGCAATTTTTTTTTTTTTTGGAAATCGCCTTTGTTAAAGCTATAATTGATTGATTTTTTTTATTATCACCAGACCGTAAAATTTTCTTAAACTCGGAAACGTTTTTTAATTATTGTTTCGTATTAAACCCATTACTTCTCTCAGTCCCTTTTCAAGGACGGTTTTAAACCCATTACTTCTCTCAGTCCCTTTTCAAGGACGGTTTTAAACCCATTACTTCTCTCAGTCCCTTTTCAAGGACTGTTTTAAATCTATACCAATAGCTCACAAGACGATTTCGACATGAATTATGTATTTATGAGCGGAATTATGTATTTATAAGCCTTCATTTTTCAAGTGTGATTCAAAGCCAGTTTTTCGCAACTAAAGGGGAAAAAGTGAAGCTTTCTTGAATTTACTTATTAATTAATTTATTTGCATTCGATAAATGTTTTAATACAATTCTAAAAAAGCTTTTTCTTGGAATCTCATTTTATTTCAGATTTTCGTTTTGCATCTTCAGTGAATGATTCCAAAATTTTGCGAATCATTCTAACAGCTCTCAAAATTAATATATAGTGGAAAGTGTTGTAATACATGGTAGCTAAGATTCAAAGGCCTGTTGGAGCTAAATTGTTTGACATAGAAACTGTCAGATTTAATTGAAATATCCATTGTTTAGTTGAGTTAGTCTTAGAGCCATGATGGTTTAAGGCAGTGATTCTCAACCTTTTTTTTTTTTTTGTGGCGGCACACTTTTAACAATTTCGAAATTTGACGGCACACAATGAAAAAAAATTAGTTTAAAAGTTGTTTACTTAACTATGATACACTGTGTTAAATAGCTTGTGATAATAATTTTGAATGTGAAATAAAATAATATGTAGCTACAAAAGCATGTTTATTAAGGGATTAATTATTTTTTTCGACTAGTTTTTTTTATTAGTTAATAAAAGTTTTTTTTTTTGTTAGCTTGTTTTCTTTAGTTATTAACTGTTATTTTTTTTACATTAATTATTATTTTTTGTGATTTCTTGTTAATTAGTTTTATTACTAATTATTAATTGTTAGCTTATTTTTTTGTTAGTTATCCTTTGTTAATTTGTTTTTAGAACTATAAATTTAATAGCTTTTATTTGGAAGTTAATATTTAGCTTGCTTTATTTTGTTAATTAATATTTTTAATAGTCCTTAAATTTCCTACTTATTTCAACATTTTTTTAAATTGTGTGTCAAAGACAAGACAATCGCCCACAAAGATGTTCACGTGGTTAAAGCGATGAAAAATTATATAAAAGCATTATAATTTTTATTGTATCATTTCTAATATTTGATAACATTTTAAGAATTTGGCGGCACACAAAAGTGCCGCGGCACAGTGGTTGAGAATCTCTGGTTTAAGGAATCGAGCGTCCGCCTTCCAATGTGGCGAACCGAGTTCGAATCCCGGCGATGGCTGGTCGACACGAATTCCGCATCCAGCTTGCACCAACCACAGTGCTGAAGTAAAATATCCTCAGATATAGACGGATCATGGATTAGAGTCCCCTTGCTGCCAGGCTAAGCATGGGACTTTTTCTAGGCTTTCCTTTCTATATAACTCAAATGCGGGTCAGTTCCTTCAAAATATTCTTCACGAAGACAGATTCGTTCGTTAGGCAAATTGCTACTACTTTTTTTATAAATGATTTTTTAAAAAAAAAAAAAAAAAGTCAATTTACCTAGTTTTACCCCAATTGTGAAAATGTAGCAGTGATTTCTATTTTACATGACAATTTAAGAAAATTATGCATATAATTCACATGTGATGTAATATAGTTAACTTCGTACTCCCCTGCATTGCAGTTTTCATGGCCTCAGCATAGACTCTCATACTTCCAGAGCAGAGTTTATCAAAACGTAACAGAGCAGTGCTATTATTGGGCTAAATCCTTATTTGTTTCTAAAGTATCAAAATTTAGCAAATATCTAATAAGCTGGACTAAAAATAATTTTTGTAACTGTATTGATTGATGGGTAAGGCTAGTTTAAAAGCAAAAGAACATTAGAGAGTTGGCAAAGTATAACAAGATTATCTAAACAACACACCATGAATTATTCTATTACACGCCACTATGGCTTTTTCTTGACTAGTAAAGTATAATTTAGAGTTAGTCCGCTAAAAAGCAGAATTAATCAAACTCTTCACTATCGAAGTATCCGGACTAGTATTTCTAGTCAAATATTTATATTTCTAATAAAATAATACCATGATTCTGGTTAATGAAGCCAAAACACACATTATTTAAACCAGTCAGTTGGTAATTCTTTCGTTCATAAATGGTAATTTTTTAACGGTCTAACGGCAATTTTGTTTTTAAAAATTACAGTTCTTATTATCCCATATATAGTAAAAAAAACCGACTAAACTGCTAAGTAAATTTAACCGAATAAATTGTTTTTATGCCAGGCTCTTAGGTGTAATATGGTAAAATGGCCAAATTTTACCACATTTGCTTAGTTTTACAAGGCATTATATAACCATATTTTATTGCTAATTTTGCCAAAATCATAGCCAAAGCGCTTTGGTTAAAATTAACGAGCTCTTTAGTGTTCCCAGAGCCAGAAATACTGTAAATGTTACCATATTCTGGTAGTTTTGACCATACTTTTTTCTCAGTGAGGGTCAATAGTTGCTAGTAAGTATCTTGTACTCTATCTGTTCTTATACTTTTGTTGCTGTGTTATTATACCCATGTGCTATACTTTTAACCTTCGCCATGATAATAAATTTTTTCATAAAAAATTTCAACTTTTAATTAATTTGATTAAATTTAAATAAAGTTTGATGCTATATTCCAATAAAGTTCATATTAAATTAGGTTTTTCCCAAAACAAAGAGACATCTTGAAATATTGAAATATTCTAAAAGAAACTGTTGTTACTGTTTTTTGATGATGATGAGGTGTTACATACATAATAATATTACTTTGTTTTTTGAATCATCGCATGTCTAGATAACCGTCGTTCAAACAACGAATCCTCAAAATTATCTTAAATTATGGACATTATCGTGGTACAAAAAAACTATAATCGAGAAACCCATAACAAGATAGGCAGTCATGCTCGATAAAAACTATAAAGCGTGAAGCTACTGATATTGAAAAAATAATAATTTTTTTTATCTGAGACGCATCAGTAGCTTCCACTATTAGTTGCAGATGGAATGATACTTTAATTTACATAGGATATAGAAGTTATCTCATGTAAGCTTACATCGATAGCCTTTAAAAGTGTTTTTTTTTTCCGGACCTTGGACAATTTTCGACATCTTGGAATTTTAAAGTATGGAGATAAAATAACTGCCCTTCAAAAATATGCTATAGGTTGGGTAACTAAAAAAAGTATGCAAATTTCTGGATATTAAAGTAATATAATGGCCATGCGGTAATAGATGAGTCCAACTTCGAAAAGTTCATCGGACACACACGGATTAATCCTACAAATTTATTGATAACAGATAAATTTATTTATGTTCACAGTTTGTTTATTTATCTATTTAGAATCAAATTAACTGTGTCCGTAATGGTTTTCTTAAGACATTTCAGGATACAGATGGTTAATGAATTACTTATTATTTTCAGTTGAACAAACATTTTTAATTTTTATTTTTGTGTGTGTATTTAAGCAAAGTTTAATTATTTTATTTAACATTAAAAAAAAAAAAACGAAAAAGCGAATTTCGTTATCGGATTTATTTTATAAGCATTCTTTATACAAATACTTAACGTTGTTAATTTTTTGTAGCATTTATTCTTGAATGTTTAAAGAATTGCTAAATGTAATTGTATTTAAACCCTTATGATTTTTAATCCTCTTATTCTGAAATAGTTTTTTTTTTAGCATTTATATTTGAATGATTAAAAAATTACGAAATGTAACTATTTAAATCATTATGATCTCTGATTCTTTTTTCTGAAATTCACTTCTCTTTTCTAATATTGAAAAAAAAATTTTAATTTACTTTATCTGTTATAACAATGCAAAAAATATACACATAAATATGTGTATGAATGCATAACCTTTAATAAATAAATTTTTATACATATGTGCAACATTATGTCTTTACATTATCACCTCATAAAATTAAAATTAATTTTTTATACTTTTAATATGCTACGAAACAGTGTTTTTTAAATAGTTGTTGTGAATGGTAATTTTTATTGTAACACTTGTTAGATACATAGTTAAAATGTTTGAATATGCGCTGAATTAGATTTTAATTGTATATTGAAATGTGTCATTATCATTACAACATTATTACATTTGTTTTTTAGTTTTAGATTTGAATTTATCCTTGACAAAATTTGTTTTAAAGATTTTAATTTGAAGACACAATATTCCAATTTGTCAATAATTCATTAAAAAAATTATTCATGAATAGTATAATAATATTTTTTAAATAAAGAATAACACACGCTAAATTTTTATCGGCTTCTTGGGTTATTTTAATTTTTCTCAGCATATAGGTTATTTTGTCATTTCCGTTGATTTACCTGGAGGCGACACCAGGATTATATTTTAGTTAATAGATCACCGTAACAGACAAGAAAAGAAGATGAAAAGGCTGTTAAGTAAGATAATAATTCACACTTCACGTCTAGAGGGCGTTGTCTTCTTCTTTAAGCCTTCTCATAACAGAGCCCTCACTCGTCGCTTATCACATCACTGCTGCCAGCTCTTTTTTTCCCATCAAAAGTCTACTTTTCATTTGTTTATGTCTTTTTTCTGGCATCACTTTTCTTTCTCTTTTTTTATTGTTACTGTCTCTTATTGTTTCTTTTTTAGTAACTGAGACAGAATGCTTGGGCTAAGGCATTAAGGCTGGAGATAAAATTTGTCGCAAACGTTGCTATCTTTTGTGGAGATGTTAAGTTCCTATTTCATCCCAGTTGTGATGAAACGGAACTTATAGAGCAGAATTAATTTAAAGCTATTTTTGTATCTGCTACTGAAATCTTGGAGCACTGCTGATGCATTTGTACTGCTAGTATTGATGAATTTGTACAACTTTCATAGAATCTTAAAGCTTTTGAGTTCTATTTTTCGTTTTAAAATTGCAATATTTTATATATATATATAGTTCCAGTGTACCATTTTCTGCTGATGTCATCTAGATGTTTTGATGTTTTGTCCTTAATATGCTTTAAAGTTCAGAGGAATGAAGGTTTATAATTTGAGCAAATTTAGAAAGCTAATTTTAAGATGTAGCTGTGAGATATTTAATTACCCCAGTAATATGTCAATGTGCCTGAAAGTTCAGTTCAATTAAAATTCATAAGTTTCGAAAAATTAAGAATCTTATATTAACATATAGCCGTGTGTAGAAAATTTCATTATTCAATAAATGTGTTTACATGCCTCAAATTTTAGCTGAACGTAGGTTTGTAAAGGTATGCAAAATTTGAAAGGTAATTTTAACATATAGCGTGAGATATTTAATTACCTCAATTTTTGAGGTAACAGTTTTAAAGGGACAAAGAAACTCCAAAAACTAAACTACTAGAAAATTTAGTTTTTTTTTCCTACGTGTATTTTCTATGGTGTACATAAATCTTTAGGGTCCGTAAATTTTTATAACTTTTTTCAGCTTTTAACTGTTAAAATTCGGGTAAAATTATAATACTGAAATATACGGTATTTAAACCGTTTATCTAGTATTTTTCCCGTTCATATAGTAATGGTTCCCCGGAAATTCTGGTTTTAAAAATTATAGTTTTTAATACACATAAAGTAAAAAATACAAATCTGAAAAGTAAACTTAACAGAATAAATTGTTTTTATGCCATGCTCTAAGGCATCATGATAAAATTATCAAATTTTACCACAGTTATCCAATTTTATCACATATTATAAAACTATATTTTATTGTTAATTTTATCAAAATCCAAATTGTTAATTTTATCAAAATCCATATTGTTAATTTTATCAAAATCCATTTGTTAATTTTACCAAAACACTTCAAAAAAAAATTACCGAGCCTTTCGGTGTTCCCATAGATCAAGAAACACGGTAAATTTTACCATATTCTGGTAGTTTTGACCATACTTTTTTTTTCATAGTGCATATTAATCTTTTAAAAGATGTACATAAGAACTGTGCTGTATTGAAAAAATTAATGAAAATGTTTTATATTGAATGATTAATAATTTTTATTTTTGTCTTCATTTTATTTATTTATTGTTATTGTATAAAAATAACAAGGTACTGGAGGGAGACATGCATGCTACTGCATTTTCCACAATGCTTCTATTGAACATGCTCCGTTGAATTACTTCCTTTTGGTCAATTTTTGAACCTTTGTTTTATTAACGCACTCCTTAAAACCATCAAAGCGTTATTCACAGTTGATTAACGTTCGGTTTTATTTCTTTTAATTTAAAGACTTAGAACTCGCATTTTAAACAATCGATTCTTCTTGTCATTTATTGATTTATAAAAAAAGGAGCTTAATTACTGGCTTTTACATCCTTTAAATAATGTTCGATCATTTGTATTATTTTAACTACTAACATGACTGAACGTCATTGATGCATTATCAGGAAGTTCGATAAAGCATGTTTACTACTTATTTTGTTTGTTTTGTCCCTAGGTTACTCACCTTGTTCGCCGTACAATTGTTTGTTTTAACTATTTGTCATATCTTTTTCTAAATATTTTGCATTCTTATCTGGCATAGACGAAATCCGTGTTAGCTTGAAGTAGTTAAAAATAAAATCAATGTCATGAAACGGGATTAGTTTGCAACTATGTTATTATTGATGAGATTTGAAACTTTTCTCGATTACGCAGAATTTTTATTTTTAATTTCATAATGAAAAGCAAAGATGAGAAATTGTGTAATTAAAAATTTTTAAACTGTGAAGAATTCAAAGTTAGTACATTTAAACATAGTGAAGGTTTGAATTTAAATAAATAAAATTTATTATTAAAAAAAAGTTTTAATCATATTAACAGTTAAAAAATATAAAAAAATTTCATAAATTGATTATTGTCGAATGGGCAATGATAGATGAGAATTACCGCCAATTGATTTGACTTCTCGAAACTGGGGAAAAAATATAATCAGAAAAATTAGCGAAAATATGCTCGTAGAAAAGCGTTTCGTCCTTGCAATTAATAAGTTTGAATACGAGGGTTGCTATTTATATTTCTGGCCTAATAATGAAAAAACAAATATGTAGGATCGAAATTGGTTTTATTGTTTTTCAAAATATTCTCCATGATGATCAATACACTTTTGCATGCGTTTGAACCAATTTTCAAAGCACTTTTACCAGTCCGATTGAGGTAACTCCAAAACATGCGTTTTGAATGCATCAACCGCTTCTTGGGGGGTCGAAAATCGTTGTCCACGTAATTTATTTTTGATGTGTGGGAATAAGAAGAAGTCATTGGGTGCCAAATCAGGGCTGTACGGCGGATGACCCATCAGTTCGATCTTTCGCTCCGTCAGAAATGCCTTTGTTTGAGTCGATGTGTGAGAGCTCGCATTGTCATGATGAAGAATGATTCGCCTGTTCTTCTGCTTTTTTCGAATTTCTCCGATGACTTCTGGCAAACAAATGGTCGTGCACCATTCAGAATTGACCGTCCTGCGTTGCTCTAACGCCACTGTTGCCACATGACCGTTAATGCCGAAGAAACAGGCAATCATTTGTTTCGATGTGCTTCTTCCTCGAACAACTTTTGTTGGTTTTGCCTCGTCTTGGAAGACCCATACAGTTGATTGCTGTTTTGTTTCCGGCTCATATGCATAGATCCATGATTCGTCACCTGTGTAGATGTTATACACAGCCTTTGATGTACCTTGAACGTATTTTTCCAACATTTCCTTGCACCAATCGACACGAGCCTTTTTTTGAGCGTTTGTCAGATTATGCGGGATCCAACGCGAAAATTTTTTTTTACGCTCAAATGTTCATGCAATATTTTATTGATGCTAGTCATACTAATGTCCAAAGACGCCTCTATCTCACGGTAAGTCACATGACGATCTTGCTTTATCAGTTCACGCACAGCATCGATCTTTTCTGGCACAACAACGGATTTTGGACAACTTGCACGGGATTCGTCCTGGATCGAACATCGACCACGATTAAATTCGTTATACCAATTTTTTACAGTGCTGTAGGATGGCGCTTTATCGCTGAATAAAGAATTAAGTTCATCGAAGCACTCTTGTCTTGACAATCCACGTCGAAAGTTATGAAAAATAATGGCAGGAAAATGTTCACGATTCAATTCCATTTTTTGAAAGAGAAGAACTTTTCAGTTCACTGTCAACAACACAAATGAAGCTATCATGGTAAATCGTCTGTTGAATTTATGTTTAAAAATATCAAACTTTCGATTAAAATCGTCTGCGGTCGCCTAGCAACACTTACTGTTGCCAAGGCCAGAAATATAAATAGCAACCCTCGTATCTAATATAATGATAATCAATCACAGTTTATATTAAATAATCATAATGAAATTTAGTTATTATTTAAGTTAATTCCATTACAAAATGTACAATTAACTAAGAAATAACAAACAAACATGTTGATTGCAACTTGATCTAATGAACAAGTTTTCATGTAATAAATTTCAATGGGATTGGAACTAGATTTACTAATGAATTAGTGATTACTACACAATAAAGAAAACGAAGGAAAAAAAAATAAAAATATGACCACCGAAGCCGACTTCTTCTGGGGGTACCGGCCTCAGAAGCCAAAAAAACAAAACCTTTTCTATTGAGAGAGAGGACAAATGCCAAAATTAACTCTCTCGGTACCCCGAAGGTTTTGTAGAAGTCCAGGAAAAAATACATGAAATACATAAAACCAATTCAGAAAAGAAATTCAAACAAAATCTTGAGAAAATAAAAACTCACATGAAACAGGTCAAACAACGATTTCACAAACCTTCAGGGTACTGAGAGAGTTAATTTTGGCATTTGTCCTCTCTCTCAATAGAAAAGGTTTTGTTTTATGGCTTCCGAGGCCAGTACCCCCTGAAGACGTCGGCTTCGGTGGTCATATTTTTATTTTTTTCCTTCGTTTTCTTTATTGTATATTTATTCTTTCTTTTGAAAATTCTGCTGCTTTTAAGAGCGTTTCTTTCAAAGATAGTTTTGTCAATTTAGAATTAAATATTTTGTATTCTTTTACTATTAGTGATTACTATTAATTAAAGAAAGAAATCTAAAATATATTTTGTCAGAATGTTATAATAAATAGTTTTATATCAAATGATGAAATATTGATCAAATAATTCCCGTGAAATAACATCTAAATTAAAGCTAAAAAAATGTGTGTAAGATTAGTTCGTTATAAGCTTGGGGATATGACCCCAAGTATCTGACCAAAGGGGGATTCTAATCGACAACTTTACTAATTTTATAATGACATTAAATTTTTTAACCGATAAATATATAACTCAAGCAAACTGAATTACGATCGAGGAAGAAAATAAGTTACAAACAAACTTGAGGAAGAAAATAGGTTACAAACAAACTTGAGGAAGAAAATAGGTTACAAACAAACTTTAATAATGAAGTTTTAAATCATTAAAATTTAATTTTCTTTTCATTAAAGAAAAAAAAAAAATTTAAGATGTTTTCGAATATTTCGTTGGAGATATTAATTACTTTACTTTAGAATAATTTCCGCTTTCGTTACTTATAATGAGATTTAAAACAGAAATGAAAATTTTTCATGACAGTGATTTTTTTTATTTAATTATTTATAATTGGTTTTTCGTCTTCTGCTGTGATTAAATTCCTTTTTGAAGGAGATTCCGATTGAAGAGTTAGCCCCCGAGCATTTGAACGCCACTGTGTAAGATATGTAATTAAGCAGCGCAAATGCACACTATTATAAAGCTAGGTGCAATTTTGAAAGAAAGAAAAAAATGAAATGATCGAAGGTGAAAAATCTAGGGAGTGTTTGTAAATGAAGCATACTTCCATTT
This sequence comes from Parasteatoda lunata, assembly GCA_949128135.1. Taxonomy (NCBI): domain Eukaryota; kingdom Metazoa; phylum Arthropoda; class Arachnida; order Araneae; family Theridiidae; genus Parasteatoda; species Parasteatoda lunata. The sequence goes on from OX421970.1 coordinate 63,070,079, forward strand.
TCTTTGTTTCCTGGCTATTGGAACTTTTTCTTAATCGCTTGATTTTTTTAGCCTTACAATTAATATGTTTCCGTTATTTTATTAGTATATTTCGGTTAAGAGTATAAATCAGTTATTCTCTAGATCAATCAAGCTAATGTGTACATTAACCATAGTGATCGGTTAAAGTGCTCCCTTTTTCATTTCGTATGCTACCTATGTAATATCTGCTCATTACCGACTAAGCACTCGTTAAAGTGAGAATGAAATCTTGCTGCTTGGACAGTATAAACGTTTCTTTAGGCTTAAATTTTTCGCTATCTTAAAGGAAAAAAAGTCCATACAATCAAACAATCTGTAAATTTGTTGATCGAATGAAAGAAACAAACTTTCTGAAGTTTAAAAATGGAGACCTAGGTTAATTGCGGGCAAAAAATCGTGATTCCGCACCCAAACGGATTACTCTAATTAATTTGAAGATCAGCTAGATTATTTGCGCATTCACTCACGGCTTTCGAGCTTTAGCGAGTATATATTATTATAGTTTATCGAATATTTGTATGGAATCAGAATTTTCCATTCAGAATATTCTCTTTCAATCTTAATCACTCTTTTCAGTGATATTCTTACAACTCCTACACTAGTAAGAGAAAACTTCTTCTAATTGAGTAGTGTCAAAATTCCTTTGTCACTCAATCATTAATTTCAATTTAGTGATACTCACAACTCAAAAACGAAATTAGTGACAGTCTCTAATTAGTAACAGCCACATATCATTAAGCAAAACTAATTTCGAAAGTGTCACTAATAGTAGATTTTTATTTTCTTCGGAAGATAGCATCTCTAACTATCGCATTCTCATGAATGACGGCTATTATTTTCAACCATCTCGCCTCTTGCGTAATCCAGTCGGTTTAGCGGAATTCTATCCTCTTTGTCTTTAGCCGACCCTTTTTGCCTTTACTCCATCCCATCCCTCCCTCTCCTTGCATTTTTCATTATCGCTTGCTTCTCTTTTCCGGTCCAGCGAACACTAGATAAGCCTAATGAGCTCTTGGCTATTTTATATTACTTTGCTTTATTTATTTCTCATTCATATTATATTTTAACGTATTTGCCTCCCCCTCTGTTAGCATTTTATTTGTTCTAAAAAGCAAACGCATTATTTAAATGGAATGTTTTTAGCTTTTGTTTTAAGAGCTTCTCTGATAAGTTTTGTTCCTCAAAGTTCATCACAAATATAGAAATAAGACCAGTTTTTTTTTGTTTTTTTTTTATTATTTTTTTTTTTTTAATTTTAGGCTGTGTGATTAGCATGTAAATCTTTGGCCAGCGCCCTCTATGTTTATTCTGCAAATGGCACAAAACGTCAATATGGATAAAAGCCACAGTTTTCAGAAAATAATAAGCTCTTGTGGTCTAAATTTTTAATATTTAAAAACTTACTCTAATGTTACATTACATGGGCTCATAAAAATTTGCAAAGAATTAGAATGAGGCTTTGATTTTGATAATTTTCATTTGGATGGAAAAATGTTGCCAATAGGCAAAGTTTAATAGCTTTTAAAATATTTATTTTATTTGTCTGTTCTAAAGCCTAGGTAATTCTTCACGGAAAGATGAATATATAGTTTAAAATTATAGCCTTTCTTTAAGTCCAAGGCACTTAAACTGTGGCTTTTTTATTTTGCTTAAATAAACTAATCTTTCTTGAAACACATGACTAGCTTAGTGAAGAACCATTATAGTTTATTGTCATAATATTTCCAACATAATTAATTTACTTTCACTTTTTTTTTCTCCTTAAAAAAGTTTAATTATTAATCAATCAATAATATTCCCGTATATTTAATATAAATTCAGCTACATTTTATTTCTTTTCTCGAAACTAATTTTTTTTTATCTCCTCAACCGTTTGTTATCCAAGTATTTCGGTTTTGGTTAAAAATTATTTTTAAATTTTAAAATACAAACATTATCTCTGTCAATTTATGTAAACACAGGCAGAAAAAGATACTCCAATTTGATATGGCTTTATTTATTTTACTTTTCAAGGTGAACTGTAATCTATTTAAAAATCTTTAAGAGAAAATTTTTTTAAAAATAATTTATTGAATGAAATAAATGTGTCGAGAATATTATTGCAACGGGAGACAACTTGTGGAAATTAGCTTTATACTGCGCAGATAAACTAAAAAAACTTTTTTAACATTTTTTTTTTTTTTATCAAAACAACTTTGTTTGTTTAGTATCATAGTATGTTTTAGAACATAGAAAAATAAACATTTTAAAAAAATAGGGGCTTCCATTAAGCCATTCTAGTCAGGTTCGCTTTGTAGTATATGAAATTTGATTGTGATGAAAAATTATTTCTTAACTCTTTGGACGAGCCACGGTGGCTCAGGGGATAGAACGCTCGCTTGACGATGAAGTTACCTCCAGGTTCGAATCCCTGCGTTGACTGGTCGATACAAATTCTGCTCCCGACTCACACCAATCATAATGCTGACTTAAACTATCCTCAATGGTAGACGGCTCATGGGTTAGAGTCCTCTTGCTTTCTGGCTAACCGCGGGAGTTTTTTCATGCTTTCCTCTCCATATAAAGCAAATGCGGGTTGGCTTCTTCAAAAAGCCCTCCACTAAGGCTTGTTTGTCCAATGCTTAATCTAAGAATTTTTCTTGTCTTCAGGGTCGGGTTTAAAATAACAAGGCTACAGAGTTGAACATTGATGGTATAACTCAGTGTTTCCCAAACTTATGACTTTTGTGTACCCTTTCAAAATTTTTCGAAACGCTGCGTACCACTAATAAAAAATCAATGAATTTTTTACTATAAAAAATTGCACAAAAGTTAAAAATCACAACTGGCTGTTGACATCACTAATTACTAACTGTTAACTCTGCAAAAAATAGCTAATAGAAAAAAACGTAATTGTAAATTTTCATGGTTAGCTTTGTTTTTAAATAAAATTTTTTGGAATTTTCGTTTGTTGCAAGTTATTCCGCATAAGAACGCGTACCCCAGCTAAACTGTGCCCACACCCCTGGGGGTACGCGTACCACACTTTGGGAAACACTATTATAACTGTTCAACGCCGGTTATAAAATACAATGAAACAAAATAAAATAAATTAACACTTTGGAATTGTATAAATTTATAATTTGAACATGCTTTTGCATTTGTTGCATTCGAACTACATTAAAAAATATTGCTATAGTCCGTGAAAATAAAAAACGTTGTACTAAAATTTGTTTCTACTTTTTATTTGCGAAATTTTAGCGTTCTGATGACATTACTCTTAGGATAATGTTTTACTTATCATGTACCCGCTAGTGAAACGCTATTTTAAGATGTTGCGCACTTATAAATTTTTATTATAACGTTGAGATGTCACAGAAATATATGAGTTCTATCTAGTTGTTTAAGAATCTGCTAATAAACATAGCAGCTATCGTATTGGACATATGGAATCTTTTGAATGCAGACACGGGTTTGATTAAAAAAAAAAAAACAGTGTGACCATGGCAAAAATGATGTTTAGGACTCTTCGATGAGTGATCCAACATAGTTGCCGCTGTATAATTTATATATGGTCAGTTTTTCGGTTCTTCGAATACCAGTTGTTCCCAAATCCTAGATAAAAAAAAATAAATAAATAAATAACTATTTCCCTAAAAATTCTTATACTATTTTATTTTATTAAATTGTGCAAAAAAATGATACGATTTTTATAAAATGTTTCTAAAAGTTTCTAGAAAGTTAAAATATTTTTTACTTGCAATGCATTGTGAACGATAAGTGCCTTATTGTAATGCAATATACTATATGTTGATATCATAATACAAAAATAGTTATTTTTATATCAAAAATATCCATAATACAAAAATATTCAGTGTTCCCAGTATTTAAATTTCGAGTCATTTTTGTTATCAAATGGTAGTAAAAAAAAATAATAAATAAAGTATTTTAAAACACGAGAAGTTATTTCACTTTTCCATTCCGTTTTTTCTAAATAATGAATTCAGTGGAATTTTCTTTTTGCAAACACTACTGTATGAGAATTCAAAGCAAGGTTATATTGATAATAAAACTAAAGAAAAGTATGGAATGAATTGAATTTATTTTATTATTATTATAATAATTCTACAGATTATGGGAGCTGAATTTTAAAGCAGTCATCTCTTCATCTCGCGTTCCGACACGATCGTGAAATTCTTTTTCGTCTAGCTTTGTTTCTCAGCCCGTATTCTTTTATTAGGGTAGTAAAACAAAAATAATAAAACTCATCTCGAGGCTTGTGTTTTAACTCCCACGTCCGACTTCTAACCCTTCCTTCATCGCCGTCGTAATTATGTCGCCGTTTCACATTCAAAAATAAATTGCAAACACAATAACATCCAGTCCAATCCGTATCAAACAATGTCCCCTAGGCCAGTGCTTACTGATCATAATTAGTTTTCGTTATTTGTTTTGTTTTTCACTCTTCGCGAGATGAGTGTGCCTTTTATTATTCATAAAAATTGTTTGCTTTGAGTGGCATGATACAATACCACTATCACGGTGCGGTGTATTATCAGAATACCATAATTGAAAATACTTTTATTTGTTTTTGCGTTGAAAATATTTTACTATGTTTAATTGAGTCGATACTTTTTGGAAGGTTTAAAGATTTTAACTGGTATAGAAATATATCATCGGTATAATTGATAATGTAAAAAAATTATTCGATTCTAAAGTTAAGGTGGATTAGTTCGTTTATCCTACGTCATTGGTATGAAAGAAAAAAAAAAACATGCTCTAAAATTAGGTCTTCTATTTGTATAAAACACTAAACATTTCAAGATTTAAATAAAATATAGGCTCAAACTATTTGGCAAGCCCGTAATACGATTTTCACTCCTTAGATTTGTTTATTATAATATGCAGTGTTTTCTGAATTCAGTGCAGTGCTGCCTTCTTTAGTACTGTTAATATAGTGCTGCACAGCGAGCGATGAGTTCATGAAAATGAACCTACTGGTAGTCGCAGGTGGCCGAAAATTTAGAAGAAAAAATAAAATAAAGCTATTTTTTTTTAATAAAATATTCGTGTAAAATTATATCTCTTCTATTTATCTAATATTCTAAAGAATTTTTTTAAAAAATAAAATATACATGAAAAAACTACAAAAATTATTTATTTTTAATTGAGCAAGAGAAAATTTCTAGATAAAAAAAAAATGCTTCGCATTAAATACATTTTCGAAAAAAAAAAGAAGAAAGAAACGGGTGGTTGTAATAACGAAATTTATAAAATCACTGGCTAAAAACTAAATTCAAAATTCCATTTCAGCTGGTTTAGATATGTTTTAAAATCTATGAATAATTTGGATAACATTTAACAGTTCGTAGAGTGTCGCTTCTCAGGGGTTGTTACACAAAAATTTTACGTGATTGAGCAGTGACTTTTCGACATCTTATTTGTTAGTAAGCATGTATATAAGTTTTACCTCTAAAGCATTTGACCACAGCCTGTCCTAAAATATTTTTTATTCTTACTTAGCAGTATCGAAATGCTGATATCGACTATCCATTTTATACTGTCCATATTAAATGCAAACGGAAGATATTTTATTTTATTTTATAACCGTCGTTGAACAGCCGACCCAATTTCATGGGTTTACGACTACTAATTTTCAACTCCGTAGCCTTGTAATTTTGAACCAATCCTGAAGACAAGGAAACTCCTGGATCAGTACCCCCAGAGGTATTGATTTGTTATGGGAACATGGAGGACTTTGAGACTCGACAGATTTAACGTGCATCAGTCACCATTTACTACACGGGGAGTCTTCGGCCGGCGAGGATCGAACCCACGACCTCTAGGATATGGGCCCAGCGCCCTACCGACCAGGCTATCCCGGCCTACAAACGGAAGATATTATCTAACTTAAATGAATGAACAAATGGGTTGTAAAGATACAATGTGGGTAGAATCTTATTTAACTTGCCTGCTAACTCTGAATACGCCCCTTTTTTTTTTTTTTGCAATCTTGATCAGAGAGATGGATGCCATAAATCTATTTCATTCCATCGCAACTTTTCATTCTAGTTTGATCCCATCTTAATTTATGCTTTCTTTGTAACAACAAACAAAAGTGTTGTTAAAGATCTCTAACTGAATTTTTTCTTTCTTTATGAATAAATATACAACAAAGTTTCAATTCAGAGCAAACCCTTGACAGGACAATGGCACTTGCTGAATATTAAATATCGTCTATCTCGGAATTCGTTACTTAATTTACAAAATTATGGCGATGATTAAAATTCTGTTAGTCTGTTTCATGAATGCAAATTATAGTTTGTGAAAAATTATGCAGATTACTAATAGTGGTTGAAACTTCATTAAAAGTGAGCTTTATTTTATGACCGCTATTTATTTAAAAACGTCGTCAAACAAATTACTATATCATGTTGCTATTAACCCTTTAATTTCCATTTTTTTTTCAATTGCGTAAACTTTTTTATATTCATGGTGTTACAAGAACTAGAAAAAGTGTGGTAACAGAGTTCTACTTTTTTTCACTTTAATTTTTTTTTTTCAATTGTGTAAACTTTTTTATATTCATGGTGTTACAAGAACTAGAAAAAGTATGGTAACAGAGTTCTACTTTTTTTCACTTTAATTTTTTTTTTCAATTGTGTAAACTTTTTATATTCATGGCGTTACAAGAACTAGAAAAAGTATGGTAACAGAGTTCTACTTTTTTCACTTTATTTTTTTTTTCAATTGTGTAAACTTTTTTATATTCATGGTGTTACAAGAACTAGAAAAAGTATGGTAACAGAGTTCTACTTTTATTCACTTTAATTTTTTTTTCAACTGTGTAAACTTTTTTATATTCATGGTGTTACAAGAACTAGAAAAAGTATGGTAACAGAGTTCTACTAAATTATGAGTTCAAATTTTGAGTCAAAAATAACGATTTTATAACTAATAAAACAATGAACCTTAACAAAAGATTTTGATAAATTTTGTAATCACTGATATAATTGATTAATTACACTTATTTTTAATACGCTATAATTTCTGAATTGTCCTGAAATTCTTACAATTGAATATTGTTTTTATTTATTACTTATACATAACACTTTATTTCATGCTGAAAACAGAAAAAATAATCGCTTATATAGAATGAAAATTAATGCATAATTTCCATTAAATATGTATTAATATAAAAAAAGTCTAATTTTTTGTGTTCTTTTGTATTTCTAGAAATAAATAAAATGGAATAAGACATTTTTTATACATTTAAAGACATAAACATTCATCAAACAAAGACAAAACATCAAACATGATGCAAATGATACGCCACAAGTCAATTATTTTCGATTTTTTTTTCGTTCCTAGTGCATTGTTTACAGTACAGTTCAAAATACCTTGGATAATATTTTTTCAAAGTTTGAAAAACATATTTATGACATCGATATTTATGCATGAATAAACAGTCCAGAGATTTAACGTGAATTTATTGTATTATATATGAAACTAAGAACAAAATAAAAGTTTAAAAAGACACGATTTAATTTAAATGTGCGAGACAATTTATTGCATTCTTTCGTTTGTGACAACTTATTTGGAAGTGATAGATTTTTAATTGGAAGTGATTTGTTTCTCCCACAAAGCGTATCCACACTGTAAAAAATTCCGTATCAAATTACAGTATGATGCTATTTGATTTACGTATAATGCAATTTGAGAATTTGATTGCATCATACGTAAAGTCCATTTTTAACCGTAAAATAGTATACCACAATTTTTACAGTAATATTTATTTAATTAGAGCAATTCATTGAATTTATGATAATTTTTACTGAATTTGATCCTGAATTTTTTACAGTATAAAAATAAACTTAATTATATATTTAACTTATTACACAGAACACATAAAAAATATTTTTTAAATGAATGAAACTGCAACCAATAACCTCTTGAAATCATATTGCTAAAAAGCATAGAAAATAATACTACAAAACTCAGAATTGCACAATATCACAAACTGCGAGCACAATGTTACATACAACGGAATAATAATAGATTATACAATGTTGCGTTTTGAATGACATTAATTTGCACAGCTATGGTTTTAAACAATTTTAAATAATTAATTAAGCTTTCTGGTATACAAATTACAAAATTCTTATTGTCTTTCATTTTATTAATCTCTTTTATCGATCGATAATTAAAGAAATAAATTTCTCTACCACCACAGTATTTATCATCCTGTATCTGTTGCCATGGAAACGGGGATAACCAAAGGAGAGAAGAAGAAAAAAAAATGAAAACTCTTTTTTTCGAAGATCTTTCTGTGAAAAGGATGTTAAGATTATGCATTAAGATACCTTTAGAAAATTTTATAGCAAACGCACTTCTTAAATGCAAACAATTAATTCTCGAACAAAAGACACTCTGACAATTGTTTCAGTTGAATCTTTTATAATAAGCACCCATTAATTTTTTTTTCTGGATGTAGTAGTCAATATTTGCATTAACTTGCTATCGTTGAGGTTCATTGAATCACTAATTGAATTTTAAATTAATTATTTCGTTTTAGTTGAGTAAACATGTATTTCTACGGGGCATTAAACGAGTATTATTTCTTTTTTCTAAAATTAGTTTCTTCTTTTATATAAAAATATGTTAACTATGGACTATTCCATCATTGACATCAAAAAATATATCTTTTAAAGAATTCATGTCTTTTTTACGTAAAATAACGCATTGAACTAGTTTTAAATGATTGATAAAGCCTCTTATAATTAATAAAAATGTTTCAAATGTAGTAATTAATAATATCTTAAATAATTAAAATATTTAGTGCTTAATAATAATTAACATGCATGCTTATCTTAAGAAAAAACATTGAAACGGTTTCTGTTTCAAATAATAATTGCAATTTTAATTTCGTTTATAAAAAAAAATTATAATTGTAATATGAGTTTTTATAATGTATAAAATGTTTAAGGTAGTTTAAAATAGTTGAAACAGAGTTTAATTTAATTTACTAATGTATGCATTATGTTAAACTTATTTTATTATTGCTATAGATGTTTGTATTTATGGCAATTATAGATGTTGCAATTTATGTTGTTATTTTGTCTTAAATTGTTTTTAAAATGAATCTATTGTTCAGAGATAAGTAATCTTGAATAACTAAAGATTTCTTTAGAGAATTTAAATATTTTCAGTTTGTCATAATCAAAAATACATTTAATTATTGTAAATTGTTTAAAAGCACCTTTTTTGAGTACGTATACCTTTTTTGGCAAATTTAAATTGAGTTGATAATAGATTTTCTTTTGTTACTCTTAATAAAAATTAAACAAATACATTTTCTATTTAATATTGTTTAGAACACATCCTGCTGTATTTTAATTTAGTATAGTATGACTTGAATAATAATTTTTTTATAATTTCCAGTTCAAGTTATTAAACCTTTCACTGTTAAAATAATTGCCACACCAATTTTATATGTTGAATGACATTGTAATGATTTTTTATTCCGCCAACATTTGTTTATAAGAAACACGAGTATGATGGATGATAAAAAAAAATTATCTTTTCTTATTATTAAATTAAAAAGAATGTTAATAAATACTACCTCAACTGACCAAGAATATGGCACAGCTGCCCAAGCACGATTTATAGTTACCTTTATGTGAATTTTGGCAAATTTGTTTGACAATAAATCGTTATTTTACTTTAAAGAAAATGTATTTCAAAATAAAATTTATGACCGATTTAGGAAAATAACGTTATTTTAAAAACATAAAATGTTGAATTTAATTCAAAAATATTTATATTTATTGATTTGACATTAATGTAAATGTCGCACTAATCCAATGCTCGATTTCTTATTCAATTTTATGTATAACTTAAATTGTAAGAAAAAATTATCAAATGACACGTTTTACACTACATTTACTCCAGTAATGTTTATGTTTTATTCAGTTTGCTTTTCACAATTTTTTGTTAATTTTCACCAGCTGTTAGTTAAATAGTTAGTTCTAAAATTTAGCTGCGACATATTATGATAAAGTTCATGCCATTTATTAATTTATTTCCTGTCTCGCTTCACGAATTCTTCTTTCTTGTCTCATATAATTTCCTACCGCTTGTCTTCCGTTAAAAGAAAAGAAAAAAAAAAAAAAAGAAACACGATTTTCTCTACTTGTTTAATAGTTACGTATACTCTTGTTTGATAAACGATAGGAACGAAACTCCATTGAAACTAAGACAAAAGAGTTCGAATTGAAGAAGCGCCAATCCTCCACAGCAAAAGAACAAACGCGTTCGTTTTTTCTCGTTATCCAAACGATATTCTATCGACGGATACTGAATCTTTTATGAGAGAGTAAACTTTTCTAGTTCTTTTATTTTATCCACAGAATGTCGTATCCGCCCAATAATGGGTAATTCCATTTCTCTTCTATGTGACACTTCTGGGTAAGAAATAATTTCAGTATCTTGACGTGGAAGTGAAGTTGCGCACTGAAGATTTTACGTTTTTCGAAAAGGAAATTTTCCGATAGTTTTCTTTTATTGAGTTTCTTTTGCGTTCGGGAATTTTCTTCTGAGACAACTTTTTTTTTTTTTTTAAGTGTTGCAGTTGTTTGTCTGGAAGTAATAAATTATAGTTTGTTAGAGAAATTACTTTTGCAAATATAGCAATAAGAGAGAATGCGTATTTTAAATTCTTGAAATAAATGTTTTAAAATTGTCATTTTCTCATTCTGGTCTTCAGGTTATGTTCCAAAATTTTATTTTTTAAAAACACTTAGACATAATATTTTTTTAAAGACATAATATTTTTTTAAACCTAGACTAGTATTTAGAAGTATCGTTTGAATAAAATGTTAAATAATGTATATTTCAATATTAATTTTTGATATATATATTTTAATTACTAATTACTGTTTTTTTTTTTTTTAAATTACTAAATCGAAGTTTCGGAAATCGCAAAAAAAAATTTTGTTCATACCTTTCTTATTTTAAAAGCCAAAAAGGAAACTCAATAAAACTCTTTAAAATAAATTCAGAATTCTTTTTTTATTTTCATTCAAATTTCTTTTTATGATAATACATTGTCAAAATATGCACAGAACAATGAAATATGCATATAAGTCTAACTATATTTCTTGAAGTTAATAAGATTTAATTCATTTAGTAATCATTAATTCACCCACATTTAATTCATTTAGATTCAGTTACCCATAAATAAATTTCTTTAATTTGTTATTCATAAAAAATTCACTGATAATTTCGTCATTAAAAAGAAAATTAACGAATACCTTTTTAATAAGAAAATTGAAAAAAAAGAAAGAATTAAAATGCTTTTGAAGGAGTTAGAGCCTCTATTTGTTTTAAAAAATGATACTGTTTAGTTGGGATGAAAGCTATTTAAAAAAAAAAAAAATTTCTTAATATCCTGGAAAAGAGAATCAAGTCCAATATTAGTAGACGTTCAATTTCTATCATTAAAATGTAGTATTTTCTCAATTATAGCTTTCAAAAATCATTTTTAACGATGTGTTTTTTTAGTTATTATGGTTTAAAAATTCACCTTGTCGCTTTCTAGTCGAAATTAGCTTGGTTTCCTCTTCGTATCATACAGTTAGAGATGGCAATCTTAGATTGAAATTCATCCCACGTTAGCATATAGCTATGAAAGTTGTTACAATATTACGTAAATGAACGTAGGCTCTAGAACTCAGAAGAGTTCTAGAATTAAGAATTTCAAATTGAAATGGATATTCACTTATGAATTTGACATTATTTAGTTTTGTCAAAAATGTGTATAATGTGGAAATCAAACCGATTTAATCATATAAGTTACATTAGTAATTATTTGGACATATTTTCAATTGTTACCTTAGTAAATCTAAATTTAAAGTTGAAAAACAATTCTTCGAAGCAATTCAAAGCTACGTTAAAAAAAAACTAGTATTCTCAATAATACTTAAAAAGTTCATACCTCTTAATTTTAAGAATTAATTTCTACAAAGTATATATTTTTAGAAAAACTGTATTAATGTAAAAACTACATGAGTATATGATAACCGTTTATCTAAAATAAACTAGATTTTTCTATTGTTAGAGAAATAGCATGAAATTATTTCTTGCTCATTTTTCATTTAAATGCGTTTTTTATTATTATGCCCATTTACATAAAAATTTATTTTCAAGTGTTAAAAATCTAAACAAAATGTAATATTATTTATACATTTAATATAATGTAATAAAGTTGAAAAACAATTCTTCGAAGCAATTCAAAGCTACGTTAAAAAAAAACTAGTATTCTCAATAATAGTACTTAAAAAGTTCATACCTCTTAATTTTAAGAATTAATTTCTACAAAGTATATATTTTTAGAAAAACTGTATTAATGTAAAAACTACATGAGTATATGATAACCGTTTATCTAAAATAAACTAGATTTTTCTATTGTTAGCATGAAATGAGCATGAAATTATTTCTTGCTCATTTTTCATTTAAATGCGTTTTTTATTATTATGCCCATTTACATAAAAATTTATTTTCAAGTGTTAAAAATCTAAACAAAATGTAATATTATTTATACATTTAAGGAAAAAAAAAAGATTATGTGATAGGATAATTTTTTGCAATTTATAAAGTTGTAAAAAGAGTCATTTAATAGCTTAGAATTTTATAAAGGTTTGTTCTTGAATTTTGCGGACGGTATTTCATTATTTTTCTTTTTGATTTTTACTTTTGAAGAGAGCTTTTTTTGGGATTTGGATTTTTGTGATGGGTCCTGTAATATTAATTCAATCTTTGATTCATGTTAACTTCAAATGTATTTTTAAGCATTTAAATTAAGGACACTATACTGAAATATTTATTACTATATCTAAGAACACTGTTCTGACAAAGATCTAACAAATGTTCTTATTGTGATTCTTTTAACATTACAAAGAGAATGAAAGGGCGTTTCAGGACAATATTTCCCTTCAATAAATCAATTTGTGGCGTGACTACTGCCCCGTACATTACCATCTGAAATCGAATTATTATTCCTGCCTCATAATGTGAGAAATACTGATAGTTCAATAAACGCGCTGGATCGCAATCATCAGAACCAATAAGAAGAACAGGAAACACCAGCAACCGTAGTAAGGAAAATACCCTAGGGATGCTGCTGAAGAGAGGGGTCGATCTCTCCTCCTACGATCCTCCCACACTCATCCCAATCAGCTCCCACACATCCGGGATTGTCAGAGAAGCTATTTGCTCTTGAATCAAAGGTTGATCGAAGCCTGTTTATTCTTCGTTTTTCAATGACGCGTTAGTGTTCTCTGATTCTCTGTATGAAATAGCTTTTGTTGCAGCTCAAGTTTAAAATAGATTTTTATTTCCTAAAATATTTATTCAGATTTTCGTAATTTGTTTAGTTTGATGATTGCTTGTAAATCAATAATTTTTCTTCTTTATTATATCTAGAATCGCAAAACTCTTCACTTAATGTAAAATTTTTAAATACTTGAATATCTTGACGCTTTTTGATTCAATAAATGTTTCTGTAATTGATTTATTGGAAACTTTTCATTCGCACCAATTTTTGAGTTGATTCCGTTATCTCTGTTTAGTTGGTAGATTATGTATGATTTCACCTTGAGTTCTTAATTGTTGGAGGCAGTTTTTAACAAATTCATTTTATAAAGACACTCTACGCCGACAGTAAATCAGCAGCATTTATTATAGAGTGTTTTGAAATTAGCGTACTAAACGTATGGTGTGAATACGTGACGGTGATATAATGTAAAGATGGTGATAAAAAATAATGAAATTTTAGTAAGCATAATTATTTAAAAAAATATCTACTAAAAGAATTTTAGGAAACATATCGTAGTAAACTCATTAGAATTATTATTAAAAGGCATTTTGCCTGATATGTACACCAATAACAAGGTTATTCAATTGCTTTTTTAATTTTTATTTAAATTTAGTTAAATTATTGCATATTCTATTGTTATTTGGAGACCTTATTCTTAACCTCAACATCCTTAACAAGGTTACTCAATTACGGTTTTAAATTTTATTTAAATTGAATTAAATTATTGTTTGCCCCATTTATTGGACAATAAGCAAGGCTTTTTGTTATTTCAGATTACTTCCTTCATTCTATTATTTGTGCGAAAATCCTAATTTATTTGTAAGATACTTTAACAGGAAACACGACGAAATTAAATGTGATTTGAAATATCACTTAGTTCTCTTAAACGAACCTTTGTCTGAAACCAATGTCTGGTGTGATTGTTACTGCATAACTACAACGGAATTGCAAGAAGCTGTCTCATATTTCTCCTGCCTAAATTAAGGATTGTTACTTCGTTACTTTGAGAAATGTTATTTGCTGTCTTTCGCCAATCTAGAACGATTTTGTAAATGAACAGTACATTTAGGATTGTGTTGTTCTTATATCGTTCCGAGAACAATCGGCTTTTGTAAAAAGTGAAGAACCGTACCACGTTGATTTTATTTTTGTTGTGTGTCAGATTTATTTAAAAATAGAGATTTAATAAATATAGTATGTTAAAACACACATCCATTTTTATAGAAAAGGAAATATTTATTTCATTTTTTTATTTTTTATTATCAAAAATCTTCAATCTTGAACGATTTTGTATATGTACATTTAAGAATGTTTGATTTTATGTTCTTCCAAGAGCAATCAGTTTTTCAGAAAAATTGAGAATCGTTCCTCGCTGTTTTTATTTCTGTTATGGGTCAGATTTATTTAAGAATAGAGATTTGATAAATATAGTATGCTCAAAACAATACACCCATTCTTATAGGAATAGAAAAAGTGAATATTTATTTCATGATTTTATTACTTAAAATAGCCGATATAGAACGATTTTGTAAATGAACTGTGCAATTAGGATTATGTCGCTTTTAAATCCTTCCTAGAAGAAACAACTTTTGTGAAAGATGAAGAATCACTCCACGCAATTTTGATTTTTGTTATGTGTCAGATTTATTTAAAAATAAAGATCTGATAAGTATAGTATGCTAAAAAAACCACAGCCATTTTATAGGAAAGGAAAAAAGGGAATGTCAGTTTCATAATTTTGTTGCTGAAATTCGCCAATCTAGAACGAATTTGTAAGTGATCCGTAAATTTAGGACTGTATTGTTTTTCAAGAAGAATCAACTTTTTTGAAAAATAAAGTATTATTCCATGCCGTTTTTATTTTTGTTATGTGTCAGATTTATTTAAAAATAGAAACTTGATAAATACAGTTTAGTTCGAAAACACAATTAATTTTATGCAAAGGGAACAAATAATTTGAAAGGAAATAAATGATTATAATACTGAAAATTGATATAACCGAAAAGAGTATACGTGCTCATTTATTTAACAAAACTAAAAAAAAATAGTTGCTTAATTTATTTAAAATTACAGCGCTGTAGTTGCTACTTCAATTGATAGCCCTTATTTTTACTAATGCTGTTATTGCTAGTCTGACCATCTCCTTAAAACAGGTATTTTTACAAGAGTTAGAAATTTACAGTTTGTATAATTTAGGTAATGGTTTTATCATTACGTGTATTAATATAGAATATTGAGTTTTAAATTATTTTATTTTAATTTTTTTAATTATTTAAAATTCTCTATGCATGTGAATCTCAGTTAAATATTTTTAAAAAAAAATTGCTATTTGTTATAATCTAAAATTATGTAGATTACGGTAGAGGGTAGCTGTCGTTTTTTCCCCCGCTCCCCTATAGCTCTTTAACTATGGTTACAGTTACGCTTTTTATAAATTGTAGACATTAACTAATATTTAAAAAAGTGAAAAAAATCTGATTATTTTCTAAATAGGAAACCAAAGTTGTTTGTTTGTCCTCACTGAAATTATTCCTTAATTATAGCTTATTTAGATTAAAAGTATAAGCGGATTCAGCTAATCATAACTAAAATATAATTTTTCTTGAAATTTGCTACTTTGGAACGTAACCTAGAAAAAATTGCTACAGTAGGATGAAAACATTATAAAACTTTGTTACATCATTTCGGTTTGAAATTTTTTCCCTTATTTTGATTCTCTTGATATTTTTTTTTTATTATTAAAAAAACATAAAGATGAAATATTGAGTTATTTGTATCCTATTGTGTATTTAATTTTTCATTCTATACGCATATCCTTTAAGTAACAAAGGAACCTTCATAGTATACATGTTTGCAAGACTCTACGTTCTAAAATGGTTTATTAACGGTAGGTTGGTATTGATAACAGTTCACATCCGCTCTCCACAAGGGAGGGGGTGGAGAAGACTTCTGACAATTCTGGAACAGCTAATCAGGATCACAACATGATGGAAAGGACTTGCGAAAACCATTGCTCTCGCATTTTATACTAACACATATTGGAGTAAACAGGCACAGTCGTTGACATACTTGTATCCTTACGCATTAAGGAAAATCATTTACTGCTTCCTTATATGGAAGTGAAAAGGGGGAGAGATTCTAAAAATAACTCAATCGTATGTTATTAGCCTTGACTTCCCAAAATAGAATCTCTCTACGCTTATTCTTTAACAAAGACATTTTATGAAAACGAAAGAGTTTTAATTCTTTTATTAATACAAAAGTATTTATAATTTTTGTATTATATATATATATATATATATATATATATATATATATATATATATATATATATATATATATATATATATATATATATATATATATATATATATATATATATATATATATATATGTAATACAAAAATTATAATACTTTTGTATTAATAAAAGAATGAAATCTCTTTCGTTTTAATAAAATGTCTTTGTTAAAGAATAAGCGTAGAGAGATTCTATTTTGGGAAGTCAAGGCTAATAAACATACGATTGAGTTATTTATAGAATCTCTCCCCCTTTTACTTCCATATAAGGAAGCATGAAATGATTTTCCTTAATGCGTAAGGATACAAGAATGCCAACGACTGTGCCTGTTTACTCAAATCTGTGTTAGTATAAAAGCGAGAGCAATGCTTTTCGCATGGCTTTTTCCATGATGTTCTGATCCTGAAAAGTTGTTCCGGAATTGTCCAAAGTCTTGTCCACCCCCTCCCTTGCGGAGTGTGGATGTGAAGTATTATCGATACCAGCCTACTACCATTAATAAAGATTTTTTGTGTGTAACATGGCTTACGACTGCATTATTAAAGCTAAATACACCACTGATAATAGAGATGAAGCTCTGTTATTATAAGACGACAGGATTTTTACTTGCTGAGGAAACCATTGTTATCTATTTTCCGGCTGACTACAACGTTGATAAAACCTCATCCCGGGGGACGAAGGACGAAAGAAAGAAGTGCCTAGTCCGCGGTGAAAAACGAATGAAGGAAGGTCTGTTTTACCACTCCATCTTTAACTACACCTTCATCGCTGTGAGAATGCTGACGTTGGCTCGAGCTCGTCACATGCCTCTCTGAAACCCATAGTGTCCAATCTGGAAATGACCGATGACCCTACAATTCCGTAGTGCTCAAATTGTGAAAACAAAAGTGAATGTACGCGTTGAAAACAAAAAAAGGATAATATTTTTTGTTTCTCTTCAACATAAAAAGGCATGAAGGTCAAAGGACACTGTGTGGAAAATGGAAAGAAAGTACTGTAGATATATTTTTTTTTTTATCCTCTTATGTTTCTTTCTCACTAGCATGATTGAATAGTTTATCGATATCGGAGATGAGTAGTGTTTTAAAATTTTCATTATGAATAACTGAGTATATTTTATTATGAATAGTTAGATTGTATTTCTTGTATTTATATTGCTTTTCTTTAAAATGATGATATAATATTGTTTTTTATCTTGCATTTAAAATGTTTTTGAAAGAAATAAATGTGATTCAAACGTCAATTAAATTAGTGACGGCAAACAAAATTAAGTTATTATTTAAACTTTTGTTTCCTAATGATTTTTCTAGATTAAACCGTAACAAAATTCTAAATTTTTCAGAATTTTCTTTTGAACCTAACGATGAAGAATTTTCAAACAAATTACAAGAAATTTGTAATACTTTCAATTTTTCGGAATTAGTTAAAATTTCAGACATTTTAAATATTTCCAGTGAAGGAAATAAAGATGAAATTGCAAAGCACATTTTAACTTGTGTATGTGATTTTGATAAGTTAAAAAATTCGATAGTAATGGAAAATCTCTCTGAAGATGAGGATGAAACTAATCAGTTTCAATGTAAACAAACTCAAACTGATTTTGAATCACATTTACCAATTAAAACTTGTGTAAGTCAATTTACGCAAGTTAGTTTAAATACTAAAATATATGTTGATAAAGAAATACAAACTCATGTTTATACTGATAAAGATATGGCATCCTATAGTCAAAATTCTAGCAAGGATATAAAGAATAGAGAAACAGAAACTAAATTAATAGTAAATTTTTCGGATATTGAAGCAGTTACTCCTATGTTTAAAGGAGAAAAACACGAAAATATTAATTCTTGGTTTGAAAACTTTGAAACTCATGCCAATTTATTTAAATTATCTGATATGCAAAAATTTTTATTTGCGAAAAGATGTTTAAAGGGTAATGCCTTAACATTAATAAGAAGTGAAAGTTGTTTAAATTCATATGAAAAATTAAAAAATCTTTTGCTTGAAGAGTTTGGATTTGATTGTAATAGTGCAGAAATACATGCAATGTTGCAAAAAAGAAAGCAAAGATATAATGAAACTCTTCAAGAGTATTTCCTTAAAATGAAAGAAATTGCCACTCAAAGTGATATTGATGACTTAGCTCTAATCACTTACATGATTCAAGGAATACCAGACCAAACAAATAATAAATCAATTCTTTATGGAGCCAATAATCTTTGTGAATTTAAACAAAAACTTAAAATCTATGAAAAAATTAAAAGTGACTTAGATAAAAATAAATTTCAAAATAACAAGGGACCATACATGAAGAAAATGGAAAACCCTAAATATGACATTAGGTGCTTTAAATGTAATGCACCAGGACATAAAGCTCCGGCTTGTCCTAAAAATAAAAGTGTAACCCCGAATGTGACAAAACCCAAAATACATCATACAACACAGGAGATCCCAATAAATCAGTGTAAATACTGTTCGAAGAAAGGACTATTGAATCAGTTTCACATGGGCTCCTCGTGTGTAAACAACCCTAATGTTGTTGAAATGAACGTTCAAAATATGACAAATAAACAATAGCAATTAATAATATCCGGATATCAAGTGGAAAATAAATACCTAAATGGATATCAAGTCGAAAATAAATACCTAAATGGATATAAAGTGGAAAATAAATACTTAAATGGACGTCCAAAACCAAAACAAAATGAAAAGGTAAAAAAAGAGATATTATTGAATGTTGATACCGGGTCAACATTGAATATAATACCAAAAGACCTTGTGTCAAAACTAAAAATTCCTATTAAAAAATGTGAGGAATTAAATGTTATCCAAACGAAAGGACAATTAACACTTAACAAAATTTGTGAGTTTCCCCTTAAGATAGGCGAAATTATTAAATCAGCTAAGTTTTTTATAATTGATACTGATTTACCATATGCTTTACTAGGGTTGCAGACTTGCAAGGATTTTTGTTTGTCTATTGACTGTGTCGGGCCAGTTGTTACTCAATTTGGTAAGAGATTGATCACCTCTGCTAATTCTAACAGTGACAACTTATCTTTGCACATTAGACAGCAAAATTTTCAAAGTGTTAGGGTTAAAAATGGTGAAAAAAATAAAAGTTTAAGATGTTTCAATAAAAGTAAACATTTTGAAAAAAATAGAAGTTTAAGATGTTTCAATAAAAGTAAACATTTTGAAAAAAATAGAAGTTTAAGATGTTTCAATAAAAGTAAACATTTTGAAAAAATAAAAGTTAAAGATGTTTCAGTAAAAGTAAACATTGAAAAAGATAATGTTAAGGATAACAAAAATAAAAAGAAAAGGAAAAATAGGAAAAAGAAAGAAGGTCCAAAAATTTCAAATAATTCGAATATAGTACTAGGTAATGTGTGCACACATTATCAGGTCAATATCGACGAAAGAATAAAAAATGAGAACAAAATACAAAATGTGGACTTAAAAGAAATTTTAAAAAGTTATGATGATATTTTTGCAAAACATAAACACGACGTGGGAGAAATCAGAATGGAACCACAAAGAGTCAGGTTAACCTCAGATTTACCTATATCTCTAAGGCCGTACAAAACATCCCCAAAACAACAACAGGAAATTGATTTACAGATAGAGGAATTGTTAAAAAATAACATTATAAAAGAAAGTTCATCCCCTTATGCTGCCCCTGTAACTTTAGTCTTTAAAAAAGATGAAAATAAAAAGAGTCGTTTATGTATTGACTTTAGGAAATTAAACCAAATTACAAAAACAGATTCTGAACCTCTACCTTTAATACAGTCTTTAATTGAAAAATTGTCTAATAGTAGTTATTTTTCTAAAATAGATTTATCACAGGGATATCATCATGTTCGTATTCATCCTGATGACACTGAGAAATTAGCATTCGCTACTCACAACGGTCTATTTGAATACTTAAGATTACCTTTTGGCTGGAAGAATGCACCAAGCATTTTTCAACGTACAATTCGTAGAATTTTAAATAAACATAAAATTAAATTTGCTACGAACTATTTTGATGATATTATTATATTTTCTAATTCTTATGATGAACATTTAACCCATCTTAAAAAGATTTTCGATATTTGTAAACAAGAAAACTTGAAATTAAAACTTTCAAAATGTTCATTTTTGCAAAAACAAATAGAATTTTTAGGATATGAAATAAGCAATGGGATTGTATCACCCGATAATCATAATATTGAGGTGATTAAAAAATTAATGCCCCCTAAAAATGTAAAATCATTGCAAAGATTTCTTGGATCAATAAATGTTTACAATAAATTTATTGATGGTTATGCAAATATTCGACATCCTTTAAACAACTTGTTAAAGAAAGATGTAAAATGGGTGTGGTCAGAAACATGTCAACAATCTTTTGAACTGTTAAAAAATGCTATTATTTGTAAACCAATTTTGAAAATTTTTAATCCTATTCATGAATGTCATCTTTTTGTTGATGCATCGTTAATTGGAATTGGAGCTGTGTTAAAACAGACAGATGAATGTGGTGTATTGCATCCTGTAGCTTTTCATTCTCGCTCCTTAAGAGACTATGAAAAAAATTATGCAATTACAGAACTTGAATGTCTTGCTATAGTCGATTCTCTAAATAAATTCCATCATTACCTGTTTGGCCAGAAATTCACCATACATACTGACCATGCTGCTTTGGTTTGGCTAAAAAATGTTAAAAATTTAAAAGGTAGATTGTTTAGATGGTCATTATTGTTAAGTATGTATGAATATGATATTAAATACACAAAAGGTTCTACTAATTTTGAAGCAGATTGGCTTTCAAGAGATGCAACACATTCACTTGTCAAATGTAATAGTAAAAATAATGTTCATGTTTCACATTTGTTAAAATTGAATGAAATAATTGAAGCTCAAAGGAAAGATAACTTACAAGGTAATTTTGTTGATATCAATGATGTTTTATGTATACGTAAGAAAAATTTTATTAAAATAGTTGTTCCATTTTCGTTGAGATTAAAACTTCTGCAAATTACTCATGATAAATTTAACCATCCAGGAGTGCAGAAAATGATTAACTTAATAACCCCTGTTTATTATTGGAATAACATAACATCAGATATAACAAAATTTTGTAAACATTGTCATACGTGCCAATTAAATAAAAAACCGCGACAAAAAAGATTTGGATTATTACAATCCTTACCCCCTGTGAATCAGTCTTTTGACTTAATAGCAATAGATAGTGTTGGTGGATTGAATTATTATAATTCAACAAAAAAATATTTAACTTTAATTATTGACCACCTAACAAGATACATTTGGGCTTTTGCGTCAAAATCCATTAGTTCAGAAACATATACAAATTTTTTACATCAAATTTTTCAAAATCAAATACCTAAATCCTTGTTGAGTGATCGAAACGCCGCCTTTACGTCTTCTCATTTTAAAAAATTTTTGAAACATAATAAGATTCAACAATTATTGACAACTGCGCATCATCCGCAGTCTAATGGCAAGGTAGAACGCCTTGGTCAAACAATAATTACACGTTTAAAGTGTAAAATCAATGAGAAACCTACTAAAACTCCATGGCCTACTTTGTTAAAAGATATAGTTAATACTTATAACTTAACTCCCCATTCTGTGACAAAATTTCCACCTGCATACCTCATGCATGGTAGACTCCCCTATGAAAATCCTTTAAATGAAGAAATCTATCCACCTGTTGAGGAAGCTAAAAAAATAGCAATTCAAAGAACTAAAGAATATCATGAAAGAAATAAAATTTACTATGATGCTAGATTTTTAGATATAGACTTTAAAACTGACGAATTAGTTATGTTTGAAGAATTTACTTATCCTAATACGAGGAAGTTGTCACCTCCTTTTAGTGGACCGTATAAAATTCTTCAAAAAATTTCAGAAGCTAATTACAAAATAAATAAAAAGAATTGTTTAAGTAAACAAAATTTTGAAATAGTACATGTATCAAATCTTAGGAAATATAACAACCCACAAATGTTGAAATTAAATCATGAATAGTGTACAAAACAAAACAAAATATGTTACTTTCTTCAATGGAAGAAGTACACCCTATATTTTTTTGGGAGATCCGAATCGCGTGTGGAGATTTACCTCAACATCAATTGGATGTGAGGGCGATGAAAGTTGAACTTTTTTTTTCTCAACAAGTTGAGAAAAGTATTATAAAATATTTTTGGATTGACCCGTCTGGATCTCTCAATATCACTGTGCTTCATGAAATTCTGTTTTCCTCCATTTTAACGGGGAATACAAATTTTCATAAAGTAAATAACCCCTTTAACCATACAGAATCTTAAATTCTGATTAAAGACACTTGTTGTCCAGTTCGTTTCCATAAAAATTATGTATATTTTTGTGTGAAACATTTTTGAAATATTTAGTAGATTAGTTATAAAAATATGCTTTATTTTTCTTTCTGTTTAGTTGCCTAAACAGATAAATTGTATTATCATGTTTTTAGTGTTATTATTGTATATAGTTGTTTTCTTTACAGATAATTGAAAAAATGTTATTTGTTGTAGTGAAAAGGAACAGTCGTACCAACATAAATTTTAAAAGTTCAGAGAATTCTAAATTTTATTATGATTTCTTTTTGGCTTGCCAAAAATCTTTTTTGGGGGGGATGTAATACAAAAATTATAATACTTTTGTATTAATAAAAGAATGAAATCTCTTTCGTTTTAATAAAATGTCTTTGTTAAAGAATAAGCGTAGAGAGATTCTATTTTGGGAAGTCAAGGCTAATAAACATACGATTGAGTTATTTATAGAATCTCTCCCCCTTTTACTTCCATATAAGGAAGCATGAAATGATTTTCCTTAATGCGTAAGGATACAAGAATGCCAACGACTGTGCCTGTTTACTCAAATCTGTGTTAGTATAAAAGCGAGAGCAATGCTTTTCGCATGGCTTTTTCCATCATGTTGTGATCCTGAAAAGTTGTTCCGGAATTGTCCAAAGTCTTGTCCACCCCCTCCCTTGCGGAGTGTGGATGTGAAGTATTATCGATACCAGCCTACTACCATTAATAAAGATTTTTTGTGTGTAACATGGCTTACGACTGCATTATTAAAGCTAAATACACCACTGATAATAGAGATGAAGCTCTGTTATTATATATATATATATATATAATATATATATATATATATTATATATATATATATATATATATATATATATATATATATATATATATATATATATATATATATATATATATATATATATATATATATATAGTATATATATATAGTATATATATATATAGATATATGACTGCGAAAAAATTTATGGTTTTACGGTATTGCCCTAAACATTTTTATCCCAATCCAACATTTATGAAACTAATTAATTTTTTAAAAAAAAAATCATTAAGTAATGTGAATTTTTTGTAATTAACTTACTTAGAGTTTATTTTCCTGTCTAATTTCATTATAAAATAATAAGAGTTGTGTTAGTTCAAATTGGCGCCAATAATTACTGCCAAAAAATGACAAAAAACTATTAAAATTTTACAAAAATTTGGAGTATGTTCTCCAAAAGTCCCCAGTAAAACTTAGTCAATGAAGTAAAAAAAACAAATAGGACCTCAAAATTATGCTTCGCTGTGTTCTTAATATTCTTTTGTTTTTCTGTATCCTTTTGTTTTTCTGTGTTCTTAAGTATATATCGTGTTCTTGAAGATATCGATTGGGAAAAAAGAACACTAAATGGAAGAAAAAATTACTAGAAGGGAGAGGAAAATCCTTCTAAAATACGCCTAACATGTGAATACTTCTCCAGCAGGTACCCATTACAGGTAAGTGGAAGAAAACATAAGAGATAGCTCTCGGATTAAGGTTACCTGAGGGTTACGCCGGCTACCACCTGCTCTTTTTTACACATTTATTTTTTTCCTCTCTTGTCAGGGCTGTCGGAAGTATTCCTATTTTACTCTCCCTGGTTTTGCTACTACCTTTTTATCGTTTTGTAGAGGAGTTTCATTACATTTCGATATAGGGACTGTCTGTAGAGATCTTTTAAAAATATATAGATCGTAGACCGCTTTAATTTAAACTATTGTGATTAAAACTTAACGGATCATCTTGAATAAAACATTTCTTTTGGGTTATACTTATTCCAATACCATTTATTTTGATATTGTAATATTGAAATTACTGATAAATTTTATCAATGGTTTATAAATTACATTATAAATTTTGATAACAATGTATTAAATATATATTAAACTAGTTTTATTACTTAATAAATATATATATTAAATTATTTTTATTGATTAATAAATATGATAAAAAATTTTAGAAATATATTAAATTATTACTGTTTGATTGCTGTAAACATCCAAGGCTATAAACACAATTATAATAGATATTGAATTGTAATCGATTGTTGACCAATTTATTTTTATTATTATGATTTTAATTAATTGAATCATATTTGAATTTTGTTGCACTTACTAACTTACCCTTTGTGTATTCATTTTTATTTTTTAGTACTCAAATTACAGATTTATTTTAATAATATTTATAAATTACTGTCTATATATTAACTTATGGATATCAATTCATGTTAATAATATATCAATTGTAACTTTAAAATGAATATTTGCGTAGCATAGATTAAAATAAAATCACTATTTCTGCATCTACAATTTTGAATTGAAAATTAATGATATTTATTGTATATTAAAGTCGTTAATAATTATTGATCAATAGAAAATAAAATTATTTTTCTTCTAAAATTCTGCTTTCAAATGTAATAAGAAAATCACTTCGAAGTATATTTATGGGGGAATTATACTTCTGAGAAAAAAAAAAATGTAGTAGTAATCTTATAAAAAATCTATTATTGTGAAAGCTTTTGTGAAAATGATTCTTATAATTTCTTTTAAATTTACCTACGTTGAAATTTAATGTTTCCATAATTCCTCACTTTTAATAATTACCCGTTAAAATTATGTAGCAAGATAAAGTCTTAACTATGATACCTCAAAATCATATGTTTAAAAACATTAGATCTACATAAACATATAAAAAAAATCTTATGTAAAAAAATTTAATTGGGATAAAAAAAAACATTAATTATAATTTATTTTATATAAAAATGCATATATATTAATAAGTTAACGCTCTGATCATTTCTTTAAATATTGTAAAACAAATAGTTGAACTTAAGTTATGGTGAAATTTTAAATGAACGTATGTTAGAAACACTGAAAACTCTAACTTTATTAACAAAAATGGCCAAAGGATAATTTTTTTTCTCCATCAGTCAGGTTATAGTTTCGTAAAGCTCTTTTGAGAGCATCGATTGACAACGATTTATTCTGGTAAAACCAGGTGCTGTTTTTGCTTACGTGCCTGTTCAATTAATTCTGCAAGCTGTACTAATGCCATTATTATAGATTTATGTATGGTTCTTTGGATTTATTATCGCATAGTACTTATGACATATAACGAGCAGGCGAGATTATCAGAATAAATAAGTTACTTTATTTTATTTCATTATTTTCTAAACTATCTTCTATCTAATGAGATTATATATGATGTTTCTGCATTTATAGTAAATTACTATATAATATTTTACGAGAAAAAAATAATAATAAATGAATTTGATTACAAATGTTAAAGTAACTCAAGTTTATTTAATATATTTTTTTAATATTGGTGTAAGTTTAAGTCAATCGATATATTTATTTTTACCAAAAATGCATTCTAATTCGATGGGTCTCACTTTTATTATCAACTTCCTTTTATTAATGTATATTTATTTTTAATTTAAAAGCTTCATACTCTCAGAATATGTGTTAAAACTTTAAAAACAAAATTTGTGGTAGTAAAAAGTAAAAATGCATTGAAATCCTAACCACATCCCTTCTCAAAACAACATTTGACCAGATGGAGCTTATATAAGATTATGTGTGTAGTTTTATTGCTTAATACCCTCTTATTTATCTTATATATATTATACAACGTTTATGACACATTATTATTTTAAATTGTTTTAAATATTTTTTATTATTTTATATTTATTTTATTTTTATTAAATATTATTTATAACAATGTTAGAGTGATGCAAACTAAGAGAAGACATGCATCCAAGAATATGTAATTTTATTTTATTAACTGCATTGAACAACCAACCCGTTTTTGGGGTGTATGGTTGAACTCTGTAGCTTTGTAATTTTGAACTCTACCAGAAGAAATGGGATCTCTATAATAAGCATTGGACTTTCCTTTTTGGTTGATTTTTTGATGGAACTAACTCGTATTTACGTTACTTGGAGTGGAAATTTGAATCGACTTGCAAACGTTGAGATTCGAACCTGGATCAACTCTTTGGTTATTGAGCTCTCTATCCATGAGCTACCAAGGCTCACATAAACTTGTTTTTATTATATAACTAGTGTTGAACAGCTGTCCTAATTTTGAGTTTACGACTACTAGTGTTCAACTCCGTAACCTTGTAATATTGAACCCAACCCAGAAGACAAGGGAGGTCATGAACATGTTAAGTGAAAAAAATTGAAATAATTAGAAGCTTTAGAGGAATATTGAAACACCAGAACGTTATTTACTAACTAACTTTTGCAATTAAAACCCGCTATATTTAAAGACTTGGTAGAAGAACTTGATATTTAATACTTTCAACCGATATAAACATGCTCCTAAACCTGGAAATAGGAATGTTAACTAAATGTCACTTAACATGTTATTTTCAACATACAATATAGTCAGGTATCTACAATGTACTTCTAGTAAGTAGATTACGATTTCTCAATTAGAAAACGACTGTATTTTATACGAAGACATTGTAGTCCCCTTAGGACTTTATTTCCTACTCTATGATTATTGCTTTTAAATATTCATATGTAGAATCAGGTGATTTCCTCCTTCCTCGGCCAACCCACCATTACGTCCCTACCTCACGTAATGGTATCTTATATCCTACTTTCTACCTTCCTGACCCCTTAATCTGTTGCACCACTTACCATCCGATTACTCCCTAGAGAGATAGGAGAATAGCTGAACTTGGAAGGAGAAAATATTCTCTAAGGTAAGGTGAAGGACGGGCTGAACGACCCTCCTACAGTACATTTAATATCTCGTTTCGCCTCACTGTGACTGACCCCTGGTATGTTGCCTTATCCAGTGGTGCGAAGTCTAAATGGGTAACATTTTGTTAATGGACGTTGCCTCTGTATTCGGTAATGTGTTTTAATTTTGGTTAGCTTCGTTTGGTAACTTCATTTAAAAGTAAATTTTCTTGGAAAGCCTATATTTCCTGATGAAAATCTAAGATTGCATTGCATATGAGACTTCTACTATTTATAAATTATATGTATTAGTTAATGTAAGGTAAAAAGATCTCAATTAGTTCCAATAATAAGGAGTATTGTTACCATTAATACTGTAAAAATGTGTTTTTGCCTTTTATGCAGATTAAAATAAAACGTTTATTTCTTACTGGAAATGAGAAAAAAGATTACGGATGTCAAAACTGACGCTTTTCTAAAGACATTTTTGAGGCTAACTAAAAATGATAACGATTGTGTAATGAAAAATTCAATTAAAAATTATGGAAAAATTACCGGCACTCAGGATTCCGAAACTTTTTTAATAACGGTATTTTTACCGTAAAATCCATTATCCATTAGTATTAAATAATGGGTTTAAAGATTAAAATACCGTAAAATCCATTTTTCCATAAAATCTCACGGGGAAAAAATCTGATATATCGTAATTTTTACAGTAATATTTCCTGTATAATCACTGAAATTAGATAAATATTACTGTATCGTAATTTTTACAGTTATATTCCCTGTATAATTAATAAAAATTACCTTATAAAATTTTACAGCAAAAATGGATTTTAGACTAAAGTGGATTTTACCAATATAACATTCAGGGTACTAGTACCATAATTTGATCCGGAATGTCTTACAGTGTAAGTAGAGAAATACATTCAAAACTTTTACCAAAGACTGTATTTGTGACAAGTCATTCATAAACTGTTTGAATGAATTTCCCAGTCTAACTCTTGAGGATTTGTACTTACATCCCCTGAAGGAAAAAAAAAGCGTGTTCATACTTTGTAGAGGCTTTTAATTTAATCTACTTTCACCATTTTTTACCCTTTTAACACATTGCGTTTTGACAACCAGTGGTCTGTTTTAATTCAGAGAATAGACCTCATTGACTATACAGAAAAAACGTGTAATGGTGGGCTGATAGATAGATAAACTAAAAGATATATATAAATATAAATGAAGTTTTCCAAACCGTGTATCTGTTGTTTTTCCCTTCGTTATTGTTTTGAATAAATGTATAGCTTGCTCCTAAACTACATAAGATCCTTGTTTTATAATTATTGTTACTTGTATTTTTAATCATCTTAAAATTATTAAAATCTGTTACTAATTAGAAAAAAAGAGAGGCATGTAGCTATTAATAGGTAGCTGTGGGCAACGTGCAGCAGTGATGATACGAAAAAGTTAACGAGTTGCGGACCTAACCGAATAGTTTAAATTCACTCATTTTCTATTTCTAGTATCAATATTTCTCCTTATGTCTTCAATTTTTTTAAAGAGCACTGCTTAAACTAAGCATGTCTAAGTTATTTTAACTTCTAAGAAAATAGCTGAAAATATTGATTAAAAAATTGAAGGTTTTGGTAAAAGTATTTATGAGCAAATAAGTAGTAAATAATTGTTATTATGAGCAAAATAAGAACTATATGTAATAAACAAAATAGTAATAAATATCTATAAACAAATGTAGATGCGTACAAAGTATTTATAACCGAAACATTAGCAAATAAACAAAATAGTAGCTAAGTACCAAATATTTATATTAAAAGAATAGCAAATATCTTTACACTAAATGACGGTGAATATCTACAAACAAAACAGTAGCAGCGTCATACCAATATTTATAAACAGGGGTCTGTCCAGACATTTTGTGAAAGGTCCGTTTTTGTAAAATTGTGAAAAAATTACTCGTAATTTGTGAATATAAAATAAACGTTAAGTCACATTCTTTCAACCAGGGTCCGCTTTTGTGAATTTGTGCAAATAGGGTCCGTTATTGCAAAAAAACTTTTTCAAGGAGTTTTCAAATTGTAAAAACATACAAGATTATGCTCAACACTGTAAAATTACAATAAAAAAAATTTAATTTAAAAAAATTAACAGCAATTGCAGCTACTAAATTAGCGATGCAGCATATAAATATTTGGTATTTAGCCTATACTGCTGAACGCAGAATATTCATTTCGGATGAATAAAGGAAGAAGCGTCTGCCGAAGACAAAATTTAGTTCGTTTACATCTATCTTAATGCCCCCCCCCCCCCATTCCTGGGAAGGGTTTATTCGATTAACAAAACAATAGTGAAGATAAACAAAATTGTGAAGGGTCCGATTAAAAGATAAAAACGGACCCTTCACAAAATAATTTAAGTTAAAATATTTTTTGAAGGGTCCGTTTTTATGAAAAGATATTTTGTGAAGGGTCCGTTAACGGACCCAAATTTCTTCTAAACAGACCCCTGATAAATAAAACAGTAGCAAACAGTTATCAATAAAAGGCGCGATTATAAATGTTCCAATTAAAAAAAAATTATTATTTAAATTATACTTTGAAACCCAAGAATATTTCCATCTAAAATGTCAGTTGCGAAAAGTTTTTTTTTTTTTTTTTCCGCTTATGACGTGGCTTTTACAAATTTACAATATTAAATGTTATAAGGCGATACCTTGAAGAATAAAAAAAAATTAAGCCTGAAAAGAGAATAATTGAAAAAATTTTATTTAAAAATGGGCGGAATGACCCCAAACCATTCATTCGATATCTCATTTCTGCTCACTGTAGCTCAACTCTACAAGTGTTACGTTACATCTGCTTTGTTTTGCTCAGTAGAGCTGAGTCTAAATGAAAAAAGAAAATGTTTTTCTAATAGATGAACTGAGGCTTGGTTGGTGTTTTTTTGGATGAGTTGCGTGGCAATTACAAGTTTTAATTTTAATTTACGACTTTGATTAGGAAATAGGTTTCCTCACGTTATTTGTTCCACCAGGTTGCCCTCTTCCACCGACTATTAGAATGTACGTAATTGTAACATTGGAATTATTTAGTTCAGTGATGTGTGAATTTCGTTAAATTTATTGTTTATGGTGTTGTCATTCATTTATGGCCAACACGTAAGGGCCAAGATCATTAGGAAACTCCGAAGCGATTCTTATGTCTTTTATGCTTTGATGGTTGAATTTGTTTATTTTCTATTACGATTCGGTGTCCTTTATGCTTTGATGGCTAAATTTGTTTCTTTGCTATTGTCGAAGTTTTTATACTATATTCTATGAGTAATTGCTCGAAGTGTGGAAAAAAATAATGCAGATTAATACATTTTAAAAAAACATATACATTAATAATTTTTTGATATGTAGTCATTTTAAAATATGCATTTTATAAACATGTAATGTAAAAATTGTAAAAAGAATTGTAGAAATCAACTAAATAACTTCATAACAAGCAAATCATGCTTGCGTTTGCGTAATTCTATGCCTAAAATCTCTCTTCAAAAGGAAGAAACTTAGTTAAAAGGAAGAATTTATAATCTTAAATTAAATTTAGCACTTGTTTTATCTGCATAGATATTTAATTTACATATTTTGTTAGTAAATTCCATTAATTTTATTACATATTTTCAATACATAAGTTAGTTCACTGCCGCATTATGTAGTAAAATAGTAGAACGTAGAGTAAAGCATTCCTGTAATAACCCATTGTGGGGGAGGGGGGAGTCCTGGAGGCAAAGGCTTCACAATTTCGTGACCAGCAAAATGATTGTGGCAATATGGTAAGCTGCACTCGAGCCGCCTTTACTTCCCAGACAAGCTGGTACCCGTCGATCTGAACTGGGGGGGCTTCAAGCCGCCTCTGGGTACCGAACCCAGTACTTCTCAATGACAGTTCGGTGGCTAAAATAATAAAATGATATTCGCTAAATTTGGTAACCGCTCAATTTAAAAATTCGATAATTAAGTCAGAAAATTAAGACATTTCTAAAATAAAAAACGTGCACTGTTGCTTATCACTATATAGTATTAAAAAAACTAAGTAAAGTATTAAAAAAATGTCTTATCTTATCATTAGTTTAAAGTTATTGACAGTGCGTTTTTTCTTTTCGTCTGATTGACTAGCATATTAGAATTTGTTTATTTATAATTTTGAAATCCTTTTAAAGAAAACTCATTATTTAGACTTTAGATTATTTAATAAATTATTAAACTCGTCTAATTACAAAATACTAAATAATAGCAATAATAAAATTTTGGGTTTAATACAACTATTGGCATAAATAAATCAATTGCTATACATTAAAGAGTAGTTCATAAAATTTAAAGTGTTAAAATTAAGAATCACATTATAAAAAATAATTCCTCTGAAATAAGTAGGACTTAATTTTATTTTTTAAGTTGTTTGTATAAACTTCTCGCACATTCTCCCATCATAGCGAAACCTCTGTTATATAACTATGATTATCTATCCCTAAATGTTTTGAATTTTCTTAGTGACATTATTGGAATTTGAAAAGAATAATATTCTTTTCGAATTAGAGAATTATTTTTTTTTTCACTTTCAAGCATTTCGACTTCTTCAACATATTGATGCTGTTACTAAATTAAATATTTGAATCGGTTGGAATAATTTATTCTCTAATTAATTATTATTAGGAAAGAAGCTAAAATGATGTGTTATTTTCTATTCCGTAAATAAACTAGTTTTGCATTCATGAACTTGATTTCAAATTCAGCGTCATGGTTGTAAATGTAAAATGAGGACACGCGGAATTTCCGTAAAGTGCAACTTCTTGTTTTCATTCAAGATGTTTGTTGTTTTATATTTCGGCGAGAATCGCTCTCTACCACTGGAGGCCACTAAACGTGTGACATTTTCTGGTGGTGAATAAGGATAAGTGGCATCGAAACTGGTTTCGTTTTTAATTTTTAGTTCACACGGTTTCGTCATCATTATTTTTTATTTTCGCTGTAAGTGGAAACGGTTGATAAAATATCACGAAATTAAAAAAGAAGTAGCCTTTGAAGATATGATTATCGCTGAAAAATATTGAATAGCGTTTAAGTTTTGATATCATATTTCTTTAATTTCGTATTTTTCAAAAAATCATTTCTCCCATCAGTTTTAAACAGTTGAAAAGTTTAAAGAGCTAAGTTTTCAAAATAGTATCAAAATCAAGTATCAGAGCAGTATCAGTATCAATATTAAGCATCGATAAGATACTTGTCAATATTTTAAATTTTTTAGACATTTTATAGCAGTATTTTTATTTTTCGAAACCTAATTTCTGCTTTTGCACACTCGGATTTTTAAATCTGAATGATTTCGTTATTTATAAAACAGTTTATTTTATTTTATAAGGCAAACAGTGAACGCTAAAAGCTGTTTTTAACAAAAATATCAATATGCATTACGCCAAACATCTTTTGAGTATATTTTTAGTTGCGGCTTTATTTTTATGAAGCTAAAAGTTCTGCTCTTGAATTTTTTTTAAACAGAATTACAATTCGCCAGTTTATTTTTTGATTTTAATTCCTTTAATTTAATATCGATATTTAAATTATACTTACAATTATATTTAATTACTTTAAGTAAATAATATTTTTACCCTAAAGTTACTTTATAATTGAATATTATATTCAAAATAAAAATTTCATTTATATTATTTTACTACTCACTCTAACTTTACGTAAGCAACTCAATGTTTAAGTAACGCGTGTATAAATTGCACATGCATGTAAACATGTTTAAAAATACATTTAATAATTTTTACTGTTTAATAACTTTAATAAACGTTATTTTTTATTTCATTTATACGTGTGCTTTAAATATTTTATAACATGTAATATTTTACTTATATAATTAAAATTAAAAATTAAGTTTCTTTTAAAATATTTCTTAAAAGGTATTTTGGTTCGTGTTTTTCACAGTTCGTAAAAGGACAAAGAAACAACAAAGTGACTTTAATTTTCAAAAGTAATATGTTGTCAATTTTTGCTCAACAATTTTTGTAACATGCTAATATTTAAGTAATATAGAAAGTGACTTTTTTAGTAATAGTGTGTGAAACCCTTTTTTTTTTTTAGTAATATAGAAAATAAATTTAGTTTCTGTATGTTACATGTATTTATATAAGAAATTATTATTTCCTTTTTTTATTAAAAGTTTCATCAATATTTGTGTTATAACTATTTAAATAAACCAGATATTATATTTCAAACTGAAAAATAATTAAAATTAAAAGCATCGTTGAAAAAAGACAAAACTAGGCTTAATCTAAAATTTTACTGTTATTAAAATAGTTATAATTTTTATTATATTAAACATTATTTTAACATTTTCTTCTTTATTTTTTCCCAATTTATAATGTTAAATACTTTCTTACATTAAAAAAAAATTTTTTTTTTTAGATTTTGAAATATCAACTTTCATCCCACTATTTGAGCTTAATCTTATATCCCCGACAAGAATTGACCATACCAAAATATTACGAAACATTAATAACATTACGATCTGAAAATAAAACTAAAATAAACTGTCTTATTATATTTCAAATTGTTCTCGATGTGATTGGTTAATATATCTGTGGGCGTGTAATGGAATTAATGACTATAAAATCTGAATTATTAAAGAACATAAGCTTTTTACATTATTTCTCAACTGCAGTAAAGAAGTCGCATAGCACGTCAAGGGAGTCTATGTACCCACGTGATATATTTATTCAAGCATTAATATTACATATATTATTAATAGAATGAGTGCTGTCTGTGAGATGCGGAAGTTGTGGGAACCCACAGCATTGAGGAGAGAGAAAGAACATCTCTGTGGGGTGGATATTATAAAATCTCTTATCTTGTTCATGAGCACGTCTTTGATGCATTATAGCTCTTAAATCTGGTCCATTAATGTCGTTTTATGGCTGCTGGCACGTTGGCTGCATATGCTTGTTTATATAAAGTAAAATAAATATAGAGTGGATGATAGATTGTAAGCATATGGGAAAAAAGTTGACAAAAATCTAAATGAAAGCTTAAGAGTTATGGAATTGTAATATGTTAAACATTTATTGCAGTAAAGTATTTCTGAAAAATTTTTTGTAACCCTGATTTTATGTGCATATGTCGTCATTATAATTATTTAAAATTAAAAAAGCATTTCTTGGTCAAACTATAAACTTAAAATCTATATAACTTATAGGTTTAATAGTTGAAGGCAAACCAAAGCACTTTTTTAATAAAAATTCATTTTAAAGCAATAACCGGTACACTGTTGAAGAAAGGGAAATATATCAGAGCACTTTTCGGGTATAAAATTATTCTACAGCAATAATTTGTTCCTTACTTTCAAAAATAAGATGCATCGAAGTACTTTTTGGTCATCAAATTATTTTACAGTAATAATTTATTTATTATTGTAGTAAATTAAACTTATCGAAGCACTTTTTAGGCATTAAATTCATCTATAGTAATAATCTGTTCATTATTGTAAAAAAATGAAACATATCAAATCAATTTTGGGGATTAAATTATTCTATAGAAATAATCTGTTTATTGTTGAAAAAAAGATGATATCAAAGCACTTTTCGAATAACAACTTATTCTGTACTACCAATCTGCTCATTGTAGAAAAAAAATTAATAATACATATCAACGCACTTTTTGAGTAACCGATTCGACAACAATGATCTATATATTGTTGAAGAGATATATGAAAGCCTTTTTTAAGAAACAAATTTATAGAAATGTGTTCATTGTTGAATAAAATAAGACTCATTTAAGTAAATTATTTTAGATGAACAGTTTATAAAATGGTCAAAATCTTGATACCTATACGTGAATCGTTGCCAGTTAAGTTCATCTTTTGATGTTTTCTGATTTTTGTTAATTTGACTAGAATTGGTGAAAGCTATTTTTAGTTATTAAATGATTTAATCGTTACTTTCTTGCTTCGCCCTTGAGATAATATTGAGTGTTAACAAAGAGTATCATTGATCGTTAACTTTTTAAATTTTTATTTTCAGGGCTATTTTAAAGATATTGGATGTTTTTTGTATAAGTACCAAAAGCGTTAGCTTTTAAGCAAAATGTTTAAAGGAAGTTACAGAACTTAAAATGAACATCTGATCCCATTCGAATACTTAGATCTGTCATTAAATCATATCACAAATACATAAAAGTTTGAGAGAATTTAAAGAACTTCTTACATTTAAGCAGTCTTAAATGCTTTGACGTCAGACCGCTAAGATGTTTTAAATATCACGAATAATTTTTTAGTTGGAGTTTTAGGTTAAAACATTAGTTTGTTCGCGCATTACGTTCATCGTAATGCTACTGTCTTGAGCTGTATAAAATACTAGATTCAAATGTATGTAGCAAAATGTATGAATTAGATGTTTTTCAAATAGCATTTGTGTCATATTTCTCTCGTTTTGTTAAAACAATAATGTTTATTGTTTAATTGATTAGATATTTATTCTAACGACACAAATTCCGAAAAGAAATACCTGCCATGACTGTGTTTTTTTTTTCCTTTCCCTTTATTTTCATATTTTTCGTGTGTTTCTTATTTATGAAGTAACTTATATATCCGTAAACCTTCGTTAATAGCTGATGTAGAGATGTCATAGAATATAGAAAAATGTAGAAATCAATCACAAAAGATATTTTTCATCACAATCGTCTTTATTTTCTTTTATCACATGAGGACAAAATCATATTGACAGGGAGTTATAACCTTTAAAAAAAAAAAAGCATAATCGAGTAGACAAGTTTTCAACATTATATAAATCAAGTTTAATCATCAAGTTTCAACACATTAATTAAATATCCGTTATAGTTGCATCTAAGTTGTAATTTATTTTCACAATTATCTTTCTTTCTTTCTCTCTCTCTCTGTCTTTTAAGGACAAAATCTATTTATAGACAAGGATTTACTCGAAGGATTATCGAGAGGATTTACTCGAAATTTTTCTAATGTAAATTTCCCGTTTTGTTGACATCTCGAAAAATTTGGAAGAATTCAAAACATGAAACCGGAAGTTATCAAGATGAAAGAATTAGCTTATAGCTTACATAGGGAAACAAACTTAAAGGGATTAAAATGGAAGTTAACAAAGTATAAGTGCTTAACTGAGTAATTGGTAAAATAAAGAGGAAGAGAATGTGCGGTGAACAACATCATAGCAGAAATTCGTGGATACATGATGAAAAACTTCAGCGAGTAAGCTCGTTTCTCTAGTGAAAAAAAGTAACAAGCATATTTCCTTTTAACTAAACATGATGGTAACACACTGGTTTTACTAAATATTTTCGATATGTTGAAATTTGGTCAAGAAGTTTTGAAAAGTCTTTGAACAATTAAATAGAAGACACAGCTTAGAATCATTACAAACTCATCATTAGCTAGTTTTTTAATTTTCTTCACGATAAACTATTAAGAGTAATTCAAATTAATTAATTTGGAGAATTTTGTCTTTTTTTGACATCTAGTATACATTGTTCCTTTCTAGTAATTAAGGGAGTTGTAATCATGACCGCTTAATTTCTGTGGCTTAATGACTCTCCTTTGCCCTACCTTTTGTTAGTAAATTGGCAACAAAATCTATTGCTCTTCAACTCTTTGAAAGTAAAGTACAATGAAAAGATTTAGGTTTCGTTTTATTCTCTTATAGCCGTGTTCTTAATTGTCAATCGAAAACAAAGAAAAGTTTCTCTTGTCTTTCTTTTATTTTTAAATAAGCTAAGAAATTATTTCTTTTCAAAAATGCATTTGTTTTTGTTTCTGAATAAAGGTTTTACGTTCGTTCAAAAACACGAAAGTTATTTCCTAGAGTTGTGTAATTTTTTTAAGCAATTTGTTTCTCATTTAATTTTTTTTCTTTCCTATATTTTATAATGATGTGCTAAAATATTTTTATTTTGTTTATTTTAAAATCTGAAATTTTTTTAAATGAATAAGAAATAATTTTTTTTGTCATTTTCTCGTTTTAACTTTCCGCTATAGTACTAAAAATTTAGACTAATTATTATTGGTTAATTAAAAATTATATTAAAAATATACTAATTATATTAATTATTAAATGCGTATTAAACAAAAAAAACTTATTTCCGATGTGTTTTATACAACAATAGATTATATTTGTTTATTTAATAACTCAAAAATTGATAAAATATCATTTTAAAGTAAAAACTTTGTAAATTAGTTCTGCAAAATATTTTTAATAACCCATCTTGTGTATGCTTCAAAAACCACTAAACTGTTAAAATACTATTAATGTAGCAAGAAAGTATACAGAGAAGAAATTCAGGTAAAAATTACCGTACTGTATGGTAATGAAATTTAAAGTAAAAAAAAAATCATAATTCTGGTAATAAAAACCAAAATATATGGTATTTAAACCAATCATTTGCAAATTGTCCCGTCTATATGGTAACGATTTTCTGAAAAATCTGATTCTTAAAATTATAGTTCTTATTACCATACATTTAGTAAAAAGTACAAAACCGAAAAAAAAAATTTTAAAATAATTTTTTTTTTGTCATGCTATAAGATATTATGATAAAATTACCAAATTTTATCACATATTATAAAACCATTTTTATTGCAAATTTTACAAAAATCATTACAAATGCTTCGGTAAAAATGATCGAGCTTTTTGGTGTTCCCATACAGCGAGAAACACAGAAAATGTTACCATATTCTGGTAGTTCTGATCCTACTTTTTTTCTCAATTTCACTATAGTATTGTTGACCCCTGAAATGATTAAGTAATTGACAAGCGTAAATTAGCTAAAATTTCTTTGAAAAAGAATGAGCTTTTTTTTTTTTTCTTTTTTTTTTTTTTTTTTCTTTAACGTCTATCACGGATATTTGCAGTAATTGGTGCAAATATACGAATAATACTTTCGAACCCTTTATTTTCATAAAACTAAAGTAAATCTAATTTAATTCCCAAAAATACAATAATTTAACATTAATATTCCATAATTTATAATGTTCTATAATTATTCCCTAAAATTATTAAATAATTGATAAGCGTAAATTAGCTAGCATTTCTTTGAAAAAGAATGAGTTTTTTTTTTTTTTTTTTTCTGTATCGTCTATCACGGATATTTGCAGTAATTGGTGCAAATATACGAGTAATACTTTCGAACTCATTATTTTCATAAAACTAAAGTAAATCTAATTTAATTCACAAAAATACAATAATTTAGCATTAAAATTCCATAATTTATAATGTTCTATAATTATTCCGTAAAATGATTAAATAATTGACAAGCGTAAATTAGCTAACATTTCTTTGAAAAAGAATGAGCTTTTTCTTTTTTCTTTTTCTTAAACGTCTATCACGGATATTTACAATAATTGGTGCAAATATACGAGTAATACTTTCGAACCCATTATTCTCATAAAACTAAAGTAAATCTAATTTAATTCACAAAAATACAATAATTTAACATTAAAATTCCATAATTTATAATGTTCTATAATTATTCCCTAAAATGATTAAATAATTGATAAGTGTAACATTACTTTGAAAAACAATAAGCTTTTTTTTTCCTTTAGCGTATAGATGATATCACTGAAATTTGTAATAATTGGAGCAAATGTACAAATAATACCTTCGAACACATTACTTTCAAAACTGAAGTAAATCTAACTTAATTCACAAAAATACTATAATTTGACATTAATATTCTATAATTTAACATTATCAGAGAAATCTGATATAAACAATACAAATATACCAATATTGCTTTCAAACACATTATTTTTAAAACCGAAGTAAGTCTAATTTAATTTACATTAATACTATAATTTACCATTAGTATTCTACTTAAAGTCAACACTATCTTTTATTTAACAAGCTTTTTACAAGCATCAAAGCAAAACGAAGCTATTTCAGTTTCGCGTTGATCGAAGTTTTAGGAATTGAACAGATATGTTTATTCCGTTTCTTTTGAGTTTATCGTGAATATATTGATTTTACATTTTTAGTTTCAATTTATTTTTTCTTGTAAGCTTTTAACAAGGAATCTATAAAAATTTATTCCAACGGATTTAGGAAAAAATTGTTTTGCTGTCCTTTTTTTCTCTTAAAAAAATGTCAGACGAAGCCTTAAAATAAATCGTTTTTGTGAATAAAACAAACATTTGTTAGATGAGATGTTTTGCTTTCAATGCACTATTCATTCAATGGAAATCACTGACGTCAAAAACCTTCCAACTGGCACAGGTGCATTTTATAACTCCCACACGTATGGCCTACTTTTCTTTTTCATCACTTTTACTATTTGTTTTGGTTTTCCCCATTAATGTCATCTTCATTTTTAGCATTATTGTGAACATTTCATTTTCATTATTTATCTTTCTTTAAAATAAAGATATTTATAATGATACATTATATAAAATTTGTAAAAACATTATTTAAATTACTTTCAAATTTTAAGAGCACGCATGGCCATGTATTAAGAACACGTACAAAAAAAAGAAGAATTATCTGTATATCTTACAGCTTCTCTTTATGTTATGTGACTTGATTTTCCATTTAGAAATATTGTGTTTAGCTTTAGCATATTTTGTTCAATACAAGTGAATGTTTTTCTCTTAACTTCCTTTTGAAAAAATATAATTTGTAAATGTTAAATAATGAAGCCATTTGTACATATATATATATCAGGGATCTGTCCAGACATTTTGTGAAAGGTCCGTTTTTGTAAAATTGTGAAAAAATTACTCGTAATTTGTGAATATAAAATAAACGTTAAGTCACATTCTTTCAACCAAGGTCCGCTTTTGTGAATTTGTGCAAATAGGGTCCGTTATTGCAAAAAAACTTTTTTAAGGAGTTTTTAAATTGTAAAGACATACAAGATTATACTCAACACTGTAAAATTATAATTAAAAAAATTAAATTTTAAAAAATAAACAGCAAATGCAGCTACTAAATTAGCGATGCAACATACAAATATTTGGTATTTAGCCTATACTGCTGAAAGCAGAATATTCATTTCGGACGAATAAAGGAAAAAGTGTCTGCCGAAGACAAAATTTAGTTCGTTTACATCTGTCTTTCTCCCCCCCCCCCCTTTCCTAGGAAGGGTTTATTCGATTAGCAAAACAACAATGAAAATAAACAAATTTGTGAAGGGTCCGATTAAAAGATAAATAATTATTTCGTGAAGGGTCCGTTTTTAAGTTAAAATATTTTGTGAAGGGTCCGTTTTTATGAAAAGATATTTTGTGAAGGGTCTGTTAACGGACCCAAA
The DNA here is from genome assembly GCA_949128135.1 of Parasteatoda lunata. Classification (NCBI taxonomy): domain Eukaryota; kingdom Metazoa; phylum Arthropoda; class Arachnida; order Araneae; family Theridiidae; genus Parasteatoda; species Parasteatoda lunata. The sequence continues at coordinate 63,111,144 of OX421970.1, forward strand.
TTTCCTCTAAACAGACCCTTGTATATATTATATTATATCTATGCTTATGTAACTTTGTATCTATGCTTAATTATTTAAACTAAACCGTGTATATTAATATTAGTATAAATATACAGTTTTAATTTATTTGATTATGGGCTTATTAGTTTACGTAACAGAATATTCCTTTTTATTTCTATTGGACAACAAAAACTAATTTTATGAAATATAAAATGAAATCCAATTTTTATGAGAAATTGTTTCTTTAAATATAAAAGAACAATGATTCGTTCTTGCTAACGATATTAAGGGTTCTATGAACAATACTGTTTGATATCGTAGAAGAAGAAGTATTTATTACAGTACTAAAAAAATTCCATGAAAAAAAAATTTAAAAAGAAGGGGACAGACTGACTGAAAAACATAAACAATTATTTCCGCTTAATTTGTTTAAGAATATTTTTAACAGTGTGAAGACTACTCAGTGTTTATGAAGATTGAGTGCGCTTCCGTGTTCGTGTAAATAAGTGCAAACATGTATATGAATCACGTGAAATTTTATAAACAATGTGTAATAAGTAAAAGTTAAAAAAGAGATAATAAAAGCGTGTTTAATAAAGCACGTTTAAGAACATTTAATAAAGCATTAGTTATCTGTCTTCCAACTCCTCTTTATTGTAAAAAGTCCTTTTTATGTAGTATTTACTGTAAAAACACTATATATTTACATTGAATAACAACTATTCTATTCACGTAAAAAAAAAAAAAAAAATCTGTGAATTGCTGCATGAGATTTTATTAACACATCTTAGATACTTTCGTATCGTCGATTTCAAAACTACAATCGGTTTCACCCTCTAAGCTACAGTTTTTTTAATGACATTTTTGTCAAAAAATTTAAACAAAAAAAAAAAAAAAAAGAAAGAAAAGAAAAAAAGACTAATGACATTAGTCTATTTTTTGCCGAAATGCGCAAATTTAAAAATGCTATTCATAACAGGGGGTTGTGTAAAGGTTCTATCACGACAAACTTCTAGGAGAGTTAGGATACATCATCAGGAATAAAATTGCATAATAACCTATGTCCTGATTATACGCCACTAGGTAGCCGCGCTGAGCTCGGCTTGTACCGACCACAGAGCTGATGTAAAATATCCTCAGTGGTAGGCGGATCATGGGTTAGAGTCCCCTTGCTGTCAGGCTAACCGTGGGAGGTTCTCATGGTCTTTTTCTCTCCATGTAACGCAAATGCGAGTTAGTTCCATCAAAAAGTCCTCCACGAAGGCAAAATTTCTCTCAATACTTGATCCAGGAGTTCCCTTGTCTTTTGGATTGAGTTCAAAATTACAAGGCTACGGTGTTGAACATTAACAGTCGTAAACCCAAAATTGGGTATGCTGTTTAACGATGGTTATAAAATTAAAAAACGCCACTAGGGGCGCTTTCCGATTGTTAAATGTTTCTTCGTATGCTTAAGAACAGATCGTAATAAGAAAGCGTTCCTAACCGGGTACGACGACATTTCCAGGTTTTCTAGGCAATTTCAATCCTGATAATGTGCCCTCCTATTTCCCTTTGAAGTTTATCGCATTATTAACTTGTTGTACATAATGTTTTTAAACTTCGACAGTTCGACAAAAAAATAGACTGAAAATGTCAATAAAAAATTTGTAGCTTTAGGAGCAAAACTAATTTCAGATTTGAAATTCCCAGACCCGAATCAGGCAAAATCAAATATTTGTATAAATGCAGCAAAAAATTTCCCCAATGTTATTAGTAAGCTGTATTGTTACAACGTATTGGCTATCTTTAACTGCTATTATTTAATTATAAAAACAGTAATTTCAATTTTAAAAAAAAAAACATATTTTTTATTTTAAGATTATAACTCTTATTATTATTTTTTTTTTTTTTTTTCTTTTTCAATTTTATAGTTTGTTCACATTTTTTAGCAGTACATATCATTTAATCCTATTTACACAACATAGTCAATTAAATATCTTAATTAAGAAATACTCATTCAACTCTGCGGAATGTAATAAACTCTTTCTGCTACTTTTTTCAAAAGTAAAAATTTAATAAGGGAGGAGGAGAAGTTACTTAATATTTCACCCGTTTTCGACTCGACACTTCCCTGTTCGGTAGAATGCAAAGGGGATCTGGGAGTTCTTCATCGGGTAGGGGCGATCGATACTTTCAAGAGAGTGAACTGCTACCCCTCATCCCCACATCGATCCAGTAGTCTTTGCTCATACTATCCGGGGGGCGAATGAGATTTTCGGTGGCTACTTAGCATACCCCAGTTCAATCTCTCCCCTTCTGCTGTGATTTTCGTTGGCGCCATTTTGGCTACTATTTGAAAGCGTGGAAATGAGTATTTATAACACTCTTTTTCTTTTTAACCCGTTAACGCGCAGGTGGTATCACGTCATGATTTCACTGAAAAAAGCAGCATAATAGTGCATTAATTTGTTGGTAACTTGCAAATGTAAAAGAATGAAATCTCTTTCACTTTAGCGTTGTCTTTTTGAAAGAAATTGTACTACATTAGCTTGACATAAGCAAACTTATCAACATTTTTTTTTTTTAGTTGAATAATATTTTGGTTAAATAATTTGTTATCTTGATCTTTTATTAAATTTAAAAATTATTTTATTTTATTTTATAACAAGCGTTGGACAGCCGACCCAATTCTGAGTTTATAACTACCAATGTTTAACTACGTAGCCTTGTAATTTTGAACCCAACTCAGACGACAAGGGAATTCCTGGATCAAGCCTTTGGACAAACGAACTTTCGTGGAGGACTTTTTGATGGAACTAACCCGCCATTGCGTTACATCGAGAGGAAAACCACGAAAGGCAAGGAGATTCTAATTCATAAATCGTCTACCTCTGAGGATATTTTACGTCAGTGCTGTGGTTGGTGCAAACTGGGAGTAGAATTCGAATCAACCACCCACCACTGGGATTCAAACCAGGGTCACCTCCTCGCTCTATCCCCTCAGCCACCATGGCTTAAGATTTGGTGGTTATGTTTAAAAAGTTATTCTAAAAATTTAGTTTTAATAAAGATAAAAGAACTTTACCCGAAAATAAATGAATATCTCACAAAAATGAGTTATTTTTCAAATTGAAATAAATATTCCCAAAATTAAAGAAGATTGATACTGAAAATTAAAGAAAAGATAATGAACCTGAAATGTTTCGATTTATCAAGAACTAAGCGAAATAACTTTCAGGCACCCATTCAATATTTTTTATACTTAGAAAAACTAGATAAATTGAATTTAATTGAAATTAGGTACTCATAAGTATTTTCTAACATTTATAAAAATTTGAGAAATTAAACTTATTTAATAACATTAAGTATAATGTGATAAAAGAAATAAGAAAGAAAGAAACTTGTATGCAATACTTCTTCAGGAGGCACTATATACTATCGTGGGACTAAAAAAGCGATATTGTTGATCTCTTTTTTCACATGCATCTTATTATTAGATCAACGTCTTTCCGACAACATCATTAAAAAGACAGATAGAGAGAGAGGAATTACAACCATGACCGAAAAGGGATTTGAACCAGGGCTCGAAAAAACTCAGAAAATTTACCCGTCCCCGAGGACGGCTTGTCCAACAATGTACCCGTCCTCCTTTGAAAGTATCCCGTAGCTTCTAAATAAATAAAAATATAATTTTCTCTTATTTATTACATTTATATAAATTGCACAATGAATTAGTAGTTACTAGGATTACATTATACAGTAATAAAAGAAATACTAGGTTACTAATGGTAACCTAGTATTTCTTTTATGAAATAATTTAAATGACAAAGTTCAAGTTATCTGGAATGTCAATTTATCCGAGGGTACTGCTCTTTTTATATGAATCAAATATGACGTTTGCCAGTTCCACAATCAAGCCAATGATTTACAGAGGTTTCTGAACAGAAATCTGAAAGGGGTTTTCCATTTAGGTAGATGTTCATAATTGCGTTTAACGCTTGTTAAGACCAGTACGTAATGTGTTTTTTTGTAAGTTCATTGCTGAAAAGCTCCTTTCAACCGCTGCAGTACTCCCAGACAGAGAAAACGTCAATTCCACGAAGCGCAGTATGTTGCTGTATTTCTAGTTTAGAGGGTCATTATAGAAGTGAGGCGATAGACTCTTGTAAGATAACAAAAATTGAAAATGTATCACGAACTTTAACGGGAAAATGGCCGTCCTCGCGGACGTCGGATTCGAGAAATTCGTTGTCCGCGGGGAATTTTTGACCGCCGAGAACGGACGGTTTTTCGAGCCCTGATTTGAACCCGGGGCTTTTCTGACATCAGGTCAGCTCCCTGACCACCATGCAAACAGTCGGCGAAGCTTTAAGCATTACATTGAATAAACTTTTTTTAGTGTAGAATTCTATAAACATAAAGTAATGCTTCAAAATAAACGAAAACGCTACAGCTAAATTTCTTGACGCCAATTATTTAAATATAATTCCTTCTTCAAACCTTGTATTATCTGATAAAATCTCAAAATTTTTGAAGTGGTCTTTTTAACAGACAACACTCTAGTAAGATGTTACTAATAATAATTCACCTTAATCGATTGGATCATTAACCTGTTGGGAATTGTGCCAGAAAAATTACGATTCGCCTTTCTTCTCTTTTAACTATGTCGGAAGTCAGATAAGTATTAGTTTTTGGGCGTATGCTGATGATGTCGCGTCTTTTATCTCTCTACTTAATCATCAACCTATTCCTTCGGGAAAAGTTTTCATTTCTTTTGACCTTGTCTCTCATTTCCCTTTTTTTTTTTTTTTTTTTTTTTTGCTAAGAAACATTTTAGGAATACTGAATGAATATCCATTTCTATTCCTATTTTAATCAGATTAATTGTCCTTCTCATTAACGTATTCGCTAATTTGAATAAATGGTGGGAAAATTGCATTACGTTTTTAGTGGTATTTATTTGCTCCCATTGCTTTATTCTGGTAGTGTGTCCAATTTTTTGGAGCTAATTGATGTTTTCTCATTTAAGATTTGTTTCAATGTAGTCTCCTGTATTTTATTTTTGATATGAGCTGATTTGTTTCGAATAAAGTCTGTTTATTTGGTTATTATCTTTTCGTAGTAGTTTTTGTGCTAATATTCTGCAAATAATTTTTTTTGAAATCCCCCCCCCCCCCCATTAGATTGCCTAATTTCATAAACAAAAAAAAAACAACAACAAAAACATTTTTTTGTGAACAGGAAAAAAACGTAACAAATTATAATTTTTTTTAGATTTTTTTTTTCCCAATGTGCTGCACAATCAGTCTTCCCGATGAGCAGACCTAGTGCGTTCTCCAGAAGTGGTATCCACTCTTTCAGGACCACCACAATGGGTGAGATACCGTTGGCCATGTTAATTTGGACGGCTAGTTTCTGTCACAGTTTCTTCTTTTATTAAAATATGTAAAATGCGCGGAGGAAAAATTACTATACTGTATGGCAGTGACATTTCTGGTAAGAAAAAACCATAATTATGGTTAATAAAAACAAAATATACGGTATTTAAACCATCTATTTGATGATTTTTCCGTTCATATAGTAACGGTTTACCGGAAATTCTGCTTTCCAAAATAAATTTCTTATTACCATAAATTTAGTAAAAAATAAAAAAGCAGAAAAGTAAATTCAATCGTATAAATAGTTTTTAAGCCATGCTGTAAGATATCATGATAAAATTACCAATTTTTACAGCATTCACCAAATTTTATCACAAATTTAAAAATCATATTTTTTTGCTAATTTTATTAAAATCAATACCAAAGCGCTTCTATAAAAATTACCGGGCTTTTTGATGATTTTTTCCCATAGAGCCATAAACTCGGTAAATTTGACAATTTTCTGGTACTTTTGCTCATACTTTTTTTCTCAGTATAGAAGAAAACAACAATGAAAAGGAATGTTAAAATAAAAAATATATATGAAATTTGCGCTTCAATTTTGTTACAAACAAAAATTTATGAATAAAAAGTAAGCAAAAATAATAAAAAAGAAGATTCATTTGAAAATAATTAAGTTAAAAAAAAAAAAGTTAAAATACGATATGGTAAACGCAGAAGCTGACTCAACATACTTTAATTAAGGTCAGATTCAAGTAGACTTTTCTAAAAGTTATATAAGCGGATATAAGATCAAAACATTACAGAAAACTACTTATTTTACTGTGCTATCAAAGTTTTTTTTTAACACATTTGCTACTTTATTATCATAACATAATAAAGTCTTAAGAAAAAGATTAAATCTAAAACTAATAACAATATTTATTAATTCCTAAATATGATTTCAGATATTCCCCAAAGAACTTTTGAAAATATAGGGAGGGGGTTGAACGTTACTTTATTAAAAAACTGCGTCTCCATAATTACTATGGTTTATCGGCATCATGAAAGTAATTACATTTTTCTCAATATTTGATCAATTTGTTGACTTAACACATTTTTTCCATTCTCTAATACCCCCTTGGCGAACTTTTAATTTATTCATTTTTTATGCATCTGATTTTTAGCAGTTTTACTTCTTCTAGGCAGGAGAGGAAAATGTTAATTCAGCAATGTTTTCCCTATTTCAAAAACCTAAATTAAATACTACCCCCATAGATAAACGTATTCCCCTTCCAATTGAAAATAGCATCTTGTGATGAAGTGTAAGGGTTGCTTTGTTACCATGGTTACTGCCTCTCCCCTGTTGCGAAGAGGAAGAAGGAAAAAAAATATGAATAATGATGGATGCTGAAGATTTGTTGATTAATATTCTTTTCTCACTTCATGTAATATACCTTATTTTTTCAGATTTAGGAATAAAAGTTTTAGAGGAGAGGTATATTTTGTTTTATAATGGATAAAATAAATTGATGCCAGATTATGATGTTTTAGATGTGAACTGCAATCAAATCCTATTTACTTTTATGAATTAATAATAAAATTTTTAATTTTAATAATATTAATTTTAGTTTTATATTTGAATAAATAATAAAATTATCAATAGAGATAGCTCTTTTAGTCTTAATATTCAAACCCAATTAGAAATATTTTTAACGTTTAAGAAAGAGAATCTGTAGATGAAGTACAAAAATTTAGATTACCTTAGTATGTCATCTGCTTAGCTTGGATTTTGTTAACCTTTTGTGTACCATATGTGATGGTGCAACATTGGTGCAGCGTAACAAATGGTTAAACTATTTTATTCATCAACAATATGAAAATTTTATTAAATCTTTTGTTGTGGTCGTTAGAACCAACAAAATTTCGGTAGCTTTATTGTTTTAATTATAAAACGAAGAAGCAGTGAACAAATCAGTTTGTAGTGCGAATTTCCAAGCGTTATAATACTGTAGAAGAGAAATAGGTTTTACCTATGCTATGCAATACTTATGCACGTGAATACATCACCAAGAATTTTTTTAAATTTTTTTACTATATTTCCTAAATTTGTTCAATTTTGTGCGGATAGGATACAGAACAATAAAAAATGAAAAACTTTGCTCATAACACATATATTAATAATATATTATCAATAGAATTCAAACATATAATTTTATGAAAAATTTGTAACAAAAAAAATTGATGAAGAAGTTGGATGAAAAAAAAATTATATAAATTTAAAATAAAAATTATAACAATAAAAATGGCTGCACTATTTACTTCCAAATATGAATGGAGTTTTCGATTTAGAAAATAATTTACTGTATTTTAAAAAGATAATTTTTGATATTAAATCTTGTGTCATTCCATAACAGAAGAATCAGTTCTGTTTTAATTGAATAATTTAATTCTATTTTAATTTAAAAAAAGCTTGTAAAGCTTTAAGCGATATGGTGTTAGAACATACTTTCTCCAATGGTGACATTCTATACAAATTTCTTAAACTTCAACTAGATTATAGATAAGATTCCGGATTTTCAACAAGATAGTATATTATCCCCAGCAAAAAAAAAAAAAAAAAAAACTTTTTTTTTATTTTTAAATTAACCCCAAAACGTTGTGGAATAATAATATTCTAGAAAGTTTTTAAATGTGGCTAATCATAACATTTCCTTAAACTCTTCCTTTTAAGACGATTTTAAACCTAAAAATATGAAACTATTTATCTTTTTTACAAGCCTTTTAAATATTTTCCATTAACCCAACGTCATTAGTAACTGAATGACACAATGGAATCTCACCGCTTAAGTTTTTAATGTGATGAAAGATTGCTTCTTCAGGAATAGGCTATGACAACATAAGCAAGTCATTCCGTTTTCCATCTTGAATGCAATAAGTCGTAAAATATACTAACTTTTTAAGAAATCAATTTATTCCAATGTAGCCTTAGCCGATCTTTTACTGTAATAAAGAGCTGCGGTTTTGTTTCGTGCGCTCGCCGTTTATTTGCGGGTTTCTTTAATCGCCCGTTTGATTATCTGAGAGAGTTGTTTTTCCGTATTGTATCGGATCATCCCGCCATTATAATGGATTTTCTTACTTGAAGATACTTAACTTCTATTTGATGACTTCCAACGGAGAAAGTATTTTGGGGAAGAATATTAATAGCTTTTATGTGACTAAAAGTAATGACTTCTATGGTAATGGTTATAGTTCTTGGAAGTTTTTGCCCACGTTGTTGAGTGGGAAAAGTTTTATACTCGATAAGGTTTGTAATTTTAATATCTTATAATTAATTCATTTATTTGTGATTTTTTTATACGTTTCATATTTAAACCTTTATGCACCGACTGAGCTTTTAAGTCCCATTAATATTATTTCCATTAGCATTGAAAAGGGACAAATTATCACATCGGCATTTGTCTGTCTCTGTAATATGACTTTCCGTTTATCATTACTAGTTGTTAACTATTATTTAAAGTTGTTATTTATTAGTACTCTATTATTTAAAGTTAAACATCACCTATTCAATTTAGTTGTTGATATTTTCTTATGAGGACACCATTTTATGATTCCTCAATTTCATTCCTCAATTCTCAGCTTTCTATCTTGATCAATTTTGCAAATAAGTCTTTCCTATTTTTTATTGATTGACTTATTAACAATGTCAACTAGTTATAAAATGAAGTATTAAATTTTTAACTTTAATTCAAATTTTATAGGATGGTGTAAGACCCAAACTAAAAATTTTCTGTAAGTTTTTAAAGTATTGAATATTAAAAAATCGTTGAAAGCCTGAAATAGACATTATTTAATAAGGCAAAAAAGTTTAACTCATTTTTGATAATTTTTTTATTAATTTGGTAAATAAAGAGTTAAAAGTATAAATAATTTAGTTTTATTTTTTTTTATTTTTTATGTTGGTTTATTTGATTTCAATTTTAGTATTTAATATCAATGTTACTAAATTCTTATTGTGGGAGTTTTGATTATATCATTTTATTCTTGCATGCATTTAGTTAGATGAAGCAGTGCTTAATTAGAAGCATTCATAAAAAAGTAGGGCTGTAAATTTGGAATAGATTGCAATTTTATAAAACTCGCAGTCGAAAAAGTTAGTTCCACTCTGACTCTAGATATTGAGAAAAAACTGCATGCGTTTCTTTGCAAATAATATACAGCTATAAATTATTCTGTTATATATTTTATAATAAAAAAAAATATTTATATCTTATATTTTATTATATTATATATCTTATATTTAAATATTTTATAAAATTAAAGAGTAATATATTTTATAAAAATGAATAATAAAAATAGTATATATTTTTTAATAACACATGAAAAAATAGGGCTGTGAATTTGGAGTAGATTGCAATTTTATAGAAATCGGAATCGAAAAGAATCGAGTTTAGATATTATTAAGAAAAAACTGCATTCGTTTCTTCGCAAATATTATACAGCTATAAATTATTCTGTTATGTATTTTAAAATCATAAAAATATTTATATTTTTAAAAAAATTTGTATATATTTTATATAGATAAAAAATAACGTATGTTTTATAAAAATTAATAATAAAAAATAGTGTATATTTTATAAAATTATTAAGATCAGATATAAATATCTAGCTCTTTCCATTATAATGGTTTTTGCACAATTTCAATATTTTTACAAATGTATTTGTTATTTCTCCTATTATGTCATGATATAGAATTTTATTTCGAATATTAATACAGATGATCGGTTATAAAAAAACAGCAATATTTTTTTATAAATGATTTGAACTAAACCTTCGTAATATTTTTATGTTTCGCTGTCTTGTACTATTTTGGGGAAAAACATTATTGCGGTTATAGAAGGGTAAATACGAAAGCATTTAGTGCTTCAATTATTATAATATTTCGCATAATTGATAACAGATTATTTAAAAAGTTTATGTTTTCATTCATGTTAGCTTGAATGTTTATTTCAATTGGAACTTATCCAGAACTAAACAGGATGTTTCTTGTTTGTGTTAAAAGCTCAACTCTTGTTACAGGTGAAACGAGTATTAACTGTTATGTTTTTCCCCTCCATTTTCTCCCGTTCTATTAATTCTTAATGATAATGTTGAAATAATGGTGGGATCTATTTTTAAGTCTGCTACTAAGCCTTACCAACGCTGAGATGTTTCTTTTGAAAGTTAAGTTTCACTGCCTGCTCTCAGTAAAAGAAAAAAAAAATTATGTTAGCATTTTCAGCTACTTTATCATAGTATTAAGCAAGTAATTCTTTGTAAAATTGAATTAAAAACCTAGACGAGTTTCGGTGTCACAATTGCACTCCTTCATCAGTAGGATTAAATACACGAATGATAAAAACAAAGATGATTAAAATCCGACAGAGATAACGTCATACCAAAGAGATAAAAAATTTTAAAAAAATTAATAATTTCCAAATATTTGCAGTAATGTCCTTAACAATAGAGTTTTTGTTTTTACTGATGTAGTGATTCTTCCCAAAATCCATGTCAGCAGCTGAAATACATAGATGATATGAGGTTAGATGAGTTGCTCCTACACTTTTTACTGTACGTAAAGTCCGTCGGAATTTACTCATCTCCGTTTTTATCATCGCTGCATTTTATCCTACTGATGAAGTTATACAATTTTAAAATCGAAATGCTTATTGGTTTTTAATAAATGTTTACGTTTTTTTTTTATATAATTGAAATTTATTTTGTTAAAATTAATTATTTTACGCTCCGATTAAAACTCATACAAATTTCTAATCTGGTATCGAAGTCAATATGATTTGTTTTTCAACTAGTAAAAAGAATCTATAGTAATTTAAATTTTAATACAACAATTGAATGTACTACATAATATATTTAAAGCATTATTTTTTCATCCAATATTTAAAAAATATAAATTTTGGTATTGACAATAATGAGTAACTTATTAGTAGGTATTCAATTAAAAACTTTTCCACTTTTTTAGTATCAAATTTGTTAGAACTGATAAAAATTATTTTATTGATTTATGTTTATTTTCAATGATTATAATTATTTGATAAAAAATACTCTGAAAAACTATCTTCGAAATTTGAATAATGTAATACTTAGTTATAAAAAATTTATATACAGTGTTTAAATAATATCATGACTAAAAAAAATGCCGGAAAAAGTCAAATGTATATTTTTTAAGGCTTTAAAAAGTGGCGCAAATATTAATTAAATTAATATTTATTTGCGTTTATAACAAAATAATTAAATCTGAAATTTTTAACTTTCATTCATGCGTTGTTGAAGGGCATAATGAAAATGGATTGAAACGATTTAAGGTAAGTTCTTCTATTGGCATGACAGCTCTTTGTGGGCCAGAAATAATATATTGTGCTCATAATTCAAAATTGTTAAATATTATTCTGAAGTATTAGTATTTAAATCGATTAAAAAGTTAAATTTTAATCATTAGTTGGAAATTACTGTTTATAAACTAATTATTAGAATTTAATTTGTTATTTTTTATGTTTTCAGAACATTAATTCTAAAGTTAAAAAATTGAATTTTTCTAATGACACTTTACTCTCTCTATAATACAAAAAGTAAAATCTGGATTGAATGTTTCCTCCTGTGCAGTCACTTCATCAAAAATTTTTAGTTTTCTTTTATTTAAAAAAAAGATTCATTCCTAAAATATATATCTTTTAATCTGAATATTTTTTCCAAACGGCTTCTACTAAACAATGCTAACGAAAACAAGCATAAAAATGTGTACTTCTCCCTAGACATCCTTATTTTTACATGAATACACAATCATCCCAACTCGTATGCTTATAAATTAAATAAACAGCATACAAGCTTCGTTCAAAATATTCATAAACTGTCCTTTTTAATTTACTCTCGCCCTATTTGTTTTATCCAGCAACCGCCCACGCCCTTAGTCTTTATTTACCTCAATGCAAATTTTCCCAAAATTCAATTTTGACTCAGTCACTCCCGTTTTGACATTCCGAAAATCCCGACGTGTCTTCATCGGTTCCCTTTTCCTACTACGGGCTTCCAAATTATTCTATATCCCGATGGAATTTCCGACGTTGGCAAAGACAACGCTTCTATTAAGCTACTGTCTCTTTCTCTGCATATCGATTTTACCATTTCATTTGAGTCATCATTTGGACGGATGGGGAAGAAGGGGACGCTCCTCCACCCCTCCCAACAATCTCAGTATGGACAACTTCGAGTCGAAACATGTCTCGTGTCCCATGGACTGGCAAACGATTCGTATCGTGATTGATGCTGCATTTACAGAAGATGGAGTTGTGGTGAATTGGGCACTTAACTGTGCGCCCTGCATGGGGCGGGTTTCGTATTCACAGCCCCAATGTTTAATGCATTTTTTAATCATACACTTATGCATATTCTCACGGGTAAAAAATGGAGCTCTGCAGTTGTTTGAGATAAATGGTACTTGCCACCTGTCGCTTGTTTTCGAAAATCAATGCTGTTTTGGGGAAGTGAGAAAGTATTATGAATAAATTTAAATAAACATAGTATGCAAAAAAAAAGCGCACGCTCTGAGTGAACTAATGTTAAGATGCTCTCGTACTTTAGTACTCCATTAACATTATGTTTGCTTGTTAATTTGTGTAGACAATGTTTTAAATAACGAAATCCAACGCAAAAACGTACTTTTTCTAAATTTATCTTACTTATATAGACGACATGTAAATGGCATATTATTCACAAAAAAGATTTTTTATTTTTGTCAAATTGTCAAATAGCTTTAAAAACTACGAATTAATAAATCTTCATAGGTCGTGCTGTAGCTTGCATCAGAAACTTATCTTAGCGGGTTTTTTTTTGTTTTTTTTTTTTGTAATTTTTTTTATTTTATAGTTTTTTTGCATCTCAAAGTTGTTCAGATGATTTGTAAATGAATCGAAGGATTCTTTGCGCTATGATAGTACTGTATTTACGTAGTTTTCTATATGATAGTTTGGTATTTACGTAGTTTTCCATATGTGAGTACGGTATTTATGTAATTTCCTATATGATAAGGCGGTATTTACATAGTTTTCCATATGATAGTACGGTATTTACGTAGTTTCCTACATGATAGTGCGGTATTTACGTAGTTTTCCATATGATAGTGCGGTATTTGCGTAGTTTTCCGTATGATAGTACGGTATTTATGTAGTTTCCCATCGATCATATTTTGCCAATAGCGCGCCTGAGTCATTTTATTATCTTTAAAATTGGTTTTAATATAGTAATTGATTGTAAATAAACTGACAAAATACAAATATAGCTTGCGCAAGAAAAAAAAAATCTATACATGAAAATTTCCAAATTTATTTTTAGATTTGGTTGACGGGATAGTACAAAAGTATCGATTGTGCATTTTACTACTCTAGCACATTATTACATCAGAATGTTAACTTTCAGCTAGGTATATTTAGAATATGAGTTTGAAACAATGGCAGTTTGAATGTGTCTGTTACACGATAGAACGTGTTTAATTCAAAGCTTCTATTCCAAAAACCGATGTCGTAATAATCCTTCCCAATTGTCTTCTCTATTTTTTTTATTTATTTTATTTTTTTATTATCTCTTCCTCTTTTTTTTTTTTTTAATCCTACGATGAACGTGAGCATAGTTATTCCAATCTCACCCGTTATTTTTTACCAGACTGCCTGTCTCTTCTCTTTTCTTTTTATCTTCTCTTTTAATCTAAAAAAAAATTAACAAAATAAAATAATCGAAAAGAAAAGTAATCGCCTGGCTCGGGGGAAATGACTTATCAGTTCTTTTTTCATTCATTCCTATTTTTATTTCTTTTATTAACTCTCCACATCTTGGACTTCGTTGATGCAAAATGTAATAAATTATAGACATTTGTTTCGACTCAAGCAGCAGCTCCTGATGATGGAGAGAGAAGATATATCAATCCAGATAATTGCTCTTTACATTTGCTCAATTTAATTCATTAAAATGGGAGGTTAAAAAAAATGAGTTGATTGAGTGAGGCCACGTTTTTCCGGTTCATGTTTTTAAAGCTTATACTTCGAGTTGTTTATGATATTTGGCAAAAAAAAAAAAAATGTTTTTTTTATTTTCGAAAAGAATCGATGAAAATAATAATATTGAATTATTTTCACTTTAATTTAAGGTATCCGATTTAGTAAAAATTCGTAATTTTGACGAAAATTTCGATTCATTTTTATTATCTATAACAAAACTTTAGTTCATTAGCTTTCCCAAACCCTTTAAATGTTTGATCTCTGATTTTTAGAAATGATGCTATAGAATTTTTTTCGTTGGCTGAGACACGAAACCGAAAGTAAACTTTTAAAAACGAAACTAAAATATTTTAATTATGCTTAGAGTATTTTAACCTTTTTTATTTTTGAATAAATTGGATTAAGACAAATTAAACTTATTTTCGAATGGTTAAATTTTTTTTTTTTTGTTCCAAGAATTTTCTTGCATTTTAAATACATTTTTTGAAATTCGTTGATTTCGAGAAATATTCTTTACACTAACATACATTACAAGAAAAGTTTATAAATAGAATCCTTTGAAATTTTATATATGGATTTTGTATAATATTAGTGATGTTTTGAACTGAAAACTAAGCTTTAAGTGTGAATTTTATATTTTTGTCAAGCTTTAAGTAAGAAAATTTAGAAATTTTCTATCAAAATTCAATATTAAACAGTAAATTTCATCCTATTTCATTGCTTTTCTGACATCTTTTGAAGATCGTTCTAAACTCAGGTAATCACATTATTGAGCTATAAAAAAATTATTTTTAGATTTATGTATTACAATTTGCTGTTAGCTCAAAATGAAAAATTTTTAGTTTTGAGTTAAAATTTGCTCTTATTTTGAATAATATTTTATAAATTTTTAAACTTTACCTTAGATTTATAATTTTGGGACCCAGCTTAACAAAAATAAAATAAAACTTTTAATCAAGCCTTTTATTTAAAAAAAAAAAAAAATTCTAAACTAGTTGGATACCTTAATAAAGCTTTCCCTAATTTTTCCGTTTTAATAGCGGACATACAATAATGGTAATTATATAATCTGAGTATATTTTGACAGGGAATAATTTAAACAAATTATTTCATTTATTCATAAGAAATAATTTAAAAATTTATTCCCCTGTTAAAATGTTGAATTTATTTTATTATGGATCGCATTATTTAGGATAATTTATAAGAGAACATCAGCATAATTTTTTTTTAAAAAATATATAATTATATATTTACACAGAACCTTATTAACCTAAACAATGAGAATTATGTAAGAATGTTGATTTGAATTAACATGAATATGAAATTGTTTCAAAAGTTCTTTTATGATATATCAGTGTAATTAAGTTATATTTAAAGAGTATTTTTTTTAAAACGTTGTGTACTATTTATTAAATAGTTTTTTCATTGATTCTTGTATTTAATTTAAATGATAAAGACTATATAGATGAAAAAAGATCATTTCAACTTTTTAAACATTAACAGGTTAACATACAAAAAAGGATTCAATCACAACCAAAACTGCTATTTTTAATTTTTACGCCAATATTTTCTTTAAAATATTTTAAAATATTACCTTTATAAAAAAAAAGTAATGGAAAAGTTGCTTCAGGAAAACTATTTTGATTATTTTTGGAGCAAAATAGATTTTAAAAATAATTTTTTTTCAGAGTCTGCTTCGTTCTCTAACTATAAGTAAATTTAACTATAAAATTTGTGATAAAGAATATTTGAACTAAATTTTCAACATTACACAATCTGTAACCTTTGTTTCATTTTGTTATCCTAAATACTTTTATGTACCAACGTTGTAAAAAAACAAAAGCAAAAATTTGAAAACGACACATTCTAAAAAAGTTGCCTTTATAAAATAGTTAGTACATCATTGTTATCTGATTACTTCTACTTCTATTTTAAATAAAACAAAATGTCTTTTTGAATGAAATAAATAAATTTAAATTATTAGTTTATAAATCGTGTAAAACTTGAAACCTAGTTTCGGTACATTTTTAATTGAAAGTATTTATTTCAAATTATAAATAATTGCAACAGTGAGAAAGGGCCTTGAATCTGCTATTTCACATTCAAGCAAATTTTGATTCTTAAAGTAAGCTTATTTCATAGTATTCCGTTTTATTAAGCTCATATCGAAAATATTATACAAATTTACACGTAATTTATACAATTGTGTGCTATTGATTGACAATTTTACTCATAATCGAAAATATACATAATTGTATTCTCATTTTGTTCCATTTTATTAAGCTTATATTAAAAACATTAAACAAATTTACACGTAATTTATACAATTGTGTATTTTTGATTTAAAACCCCACTCATAATTGCAGAACATAATTGTGTTCTCGTTTTGCTCTATTTTATTAAACTCATATCGAAAATATTATATAATTTGTTTTGTTTAAAAAATCAACATGATAAAGTTTCATTTGTTGTTTTAATTTGCTTTTTATTAAGCAATACGTTACACAAAACGTTTTACTATGTAACTCGTAGAGATTTTTGGTATCATTGTAACACGATTTCAAACAATTAAGAAAAATAAAAATTTCAACTAATTTTATTTATATTATTCTTTCACTTCCGCCTCAGTTTCAATTGGACGTGTATGACGTCAAAAATTTCTAATCACGTCTATGATATTTCAACAATCAATTAAATGAGAGTATGCAACTACCAAATGTAGCAACTAGTTTTTTTATTATCAGCGAAATAAGTTAAATTAATTACATACATGATACAAATGTTCAAACACTAAAAAAAAAAAAAAAAAAAAAAAAAAATTCAATTTATCAAAATAAGGAATCGAAATTAGTGAGTTTAATTCCAAGTGCTTTAATCTTCCACACTCAAAAAGATAAAATAAAATTGAAAAAGAAGAAGAAAGTTTCGATCAATCAAAATTCTTATCCAGGAACTCTTCTCTGTTTACAGATCCGGTTTGGTTAATGATCCACAGGTGGCGCTGACTGCCGAAGAGGGTAATGATAACCTGTCAAAATCATCCCATTCATCCTTTAGGATTTGAGCCTCCCAATGAATGTTTATAACACTCTTTTCAGACACATCAGATACCAAGCTTTATTGCCTTTCACGCCTAAATTATAATTTGGCGACCAAAGGATACTCGGAAGCAATAGCTCCTCTAACCTTTTGTTATTGGATAGAATTTAATGTTGGCGTATGTAGTATAATGTTGAGATAAATAATGCAGTTCGGGAAAATAATCAGTTATTGATTTTCAAGATGTTGCACACTTTATTTAATTAACATTTACGATTGTTGAATATAGAAAAAACCAAGTTGCAGTCATTATACAATAAGGAGATTTCTTTTTTATTAAATTATATAAGTTTTTATGCTTTCTCCATAGAAAAATTAATTGTAGTATTTTGTTACTGTATACAAATTATACTGATATCTTTATTTTATTTAAATAAACAAATAAACTACATTTGTTTTGAGCATTTTTTGTATTAGAATTTTTTTTTAGAAAAAAAAGACGAAAAATTTTAATATTTTCAAGATTGTTTGAGGGTTTTTTAGTGTTTCTATATTTTGGAGTTTTAATGTATTTATTTCAGTATTTTTTTTTCAATGATTATTTAAAATTAGTTTTAAATTTTCTTACATTATTCATGTAATTTTGTTGCAATTAATGTTTGATTGGAAAGCAGGAGCTGCATTTT
The DNA here is from genome assembly GCA_949128135.1 of Parasteatoda lunata. Lineage (NCBI taxonomy): Eukaryota > Metazoa > Arthropoda > Arachnida > Araneae > Theridiidae > Parasteatoda > Parasteatoda lunata. Next base: position 63,129,255 of record OX421970.1, read on the forward strand.
ACCCCCTCCTACCCTATAATTAAACTTAATTTCGGTTAAAGTTCGTCATTTTATTTCTTATTTTGGTTCAAATAATTTCATTCAATTGTGTCCATATATGTGGTTAATTTTCAGTTTACAAATCGTAGTTAATTTAATTTATAACTTGTCTTTCGTTTTCGATTTTATAGCCGTATAAATCATTCCTATACATTTCTCCACTTAGATTTAATAAAAAATAAAACTTAAAATACACTAGAATATCGATTCAATAGCACTAATCGATTCTGGAGCACTAATTACGTCTCGTGAAAAGATTCATCCCGCAAGTAAAGGTTATTAGAACGGATATTTCCTTTGTTGTATTAAAACAGATTCCTCTATTGCATGAAAAGCGCCATGGAAATAACTTTTACCTAACTATTCAGCTGTCTTCTGCATGTACGATCATTTTAGAGGTAAGGTGATGTTGAAAGATTGTTTCTGCATAGTCAGAAGTGTCCTAGTGATAGTGGTGTCCAAATTATAACAGTGTCTGACTGATAGCAGAGTCTAATTTATAACAGTGTCCTAGTGATCGCAATGTCCAATTAATAACAGTGTCCCAGTGATAGCAGTGTCCAATTCATCACATTGTCCCAGTGGTTGCAATGTCCAATTAAACAATGTTCTAGTGATGGCAGCGTCCAATTAATAACAGTGTACCAGTGATAGGAGTGTCCAATTCATCACATTGTCCAAGTGGTTGCAATGTTCAATTAAACATTGTTCTAGTGATAGCAGCGTCCAATTAATAACAGTGTCCCAGTGATAGCAGTGTCCAATTCATCACATTGCCCCAGTGGTTGCAATGTCCAATTAAACATTGTTCTAGTGATAGCAGTGTCCAATTAATAACAGTGTCCCAGTGACAGCAGTGTTCTAGTTATAACAATTTCCCTAGTGATAACAGTGTCTGAGTGATAGCTAATGAATATACGTTAATTAAAGTTTAAAAAGAAAATATAAATTAAATATATTAATCTCTATCTAACTGTGCAAATCTTTATTTAACTGTAAAAAATTTTCCGATTTTATAGCAGTTTAAATCATTCGTACAAATTTCTTTACATAGATTCAATTGAAAATAAAACTTCAACTACATTAGCGTATTGATTCAATATAATTTTCCTCTCAGACAAGAAGCAACAAGAGAAAATAAGACTCTCTTTTATTCAAACCTTCGAGGAAAATAATTACTCTTCCTTAACTGGAGCATTAATTACGTCTCGTGAATAGATTCGGCTCGCAAGGTAAGGTTATTAGAACGCATATTTCTTTTGCTGTATTAAAGAAGATTCTTCTATTGTGTGAACAGTGCCATGGAAATAACTTTTACCTAACTATTCAGCTGGTTTCTGCACGTATTATCATCTTAAAGGTAAGTTGACTTGATGTTGAAAGATGGGCTCTGCATAGTAAATGAGTAGGCTTGAAAAGGGAAAAATATTTTATTTTTCTCTCGTGTTTTACTGTGAAGACTTTCGTCCTGCAAGTCTTACGAAATTAAAACCCGTCGACTTATTTATAGTCTGCCGGAAAATGATCATTAATTTAAAGTGAGTTTTGTGGAAATTTTAGAACTTTATACGCTGCTAAGTACTATTTATTCTGAAGAAAAATACCTGAGTTTGTTATAGTTTTTCTTTGACTGCTCGTTGTATTTATTGGGTTGCTCGGAAAGTAATTTCCTTTTTTCCCCTACAGAATTTATTCGCTGACAACTTAACACGTAAGCCACATAATCATGGTAAATTTTTACAGCTAATGTAGCAAGGCTTGCTTGCGAAAAAGATCGATAGATTCCACGAAGTAGTTCTTGGTGACCTTTTAAATGTGGAAAGCAGAATTTTCGGCATATATTTTACTTTTTTGCTATCGAAAAGGTTAAAATGATGTTTCAAGTAAAATTATCTGATGTGTAAGGAGAAGGTGCATTAGTTGTACGCCAGTGCCAAAACTGGTTTGTGAAATTTAGATTGAAATGTACCACACCAGATGAAGACAACGAAAGACATTAACTGATGCAAACCGGGGTGTATAAGAATTCATGTGATCACCGAAACATTATCGAATTCGATCGTTTATGATCATTTGAAAAACGTAAGATTTAATCTCAAAGCTCGACATGTGGATTCCTCATTTTCTTACGGAAAGAAATTCGTGTCGTCGTGTTGGCGCCATTATCCATTTCTGAAGCGAATAATCACTGGGTTCGAGAAATCGGTTGTCTACAACAATGTTCCGAGCTCTATTAAACCTTTTAGACTGTAAAACTTTTACTTACTAAGGAGACAAAAAATTACCTGAATCAGTTTTTTGCTAGCAAAGTACAAAATTTTTATGCCTTGGAATCATGCTACTACCGGATAAATGGCATAAGGTATTGGACCAGAATGAGCGATGACAATACATGATTCATTAAAATATTCATTCACTATTAAAAAATCGCCTTTCATTTTCATAACAACAAACAAAATTACTTTACGAAAAGCCCAATAGTTTCTTGAAAATACATAAATAATCATCGGAAAATAGACTTGAATGAGAATCGGCATATGCTACGTTTTTAAATGCATCATTTGATGTTTGTATAAAGGTTCTTCTTTTTACTTATTTAGAAACATATTTATCGAGGTTGTATTTTAATTTATTTTATTTGTTTGATCAATTTTTAAAAAAAAATTAGCTTTAAAAGTTTCCAAAAAATAATATGTGTGATTCTTTTTTGCTTATAAATTATCAGATACGCATTAAGTAATTATAAACTTTTGATAATTTAAATGTGGGTATCCGAAAAAATGCTTTTGTTTCACGAGTAAGCATTTTCAAAATTAAAAGAAATCTGAAAAAATTCGCAAGAATATAGAGTTTTTTGAAAAACAACTGGTTATTCAAAAAATGTGAAAGTTTTATGTAATATGGACAAAACCAGAATGAATGCATATGGCTTTCTATCATATATAGCAATAACTAAAAATACATATTTTTCCTCCGAAATATAATTGTCCTTGTAAATCGTAAAAATTCTGGTAAAATTACCATATTATGTGGTAATGACATCTCTGGTAAACAAAAACCATAATTCTGGTTAGATAACCAAAATAGGCGGTATTTAAACCATTCAATTGGTAATTTTTCCATTTGTATGGAAACGGTTTACTCTAAATTTTGGTTTTCAAAATTATCGTTATTATTGCTACACATTTAACGATATTAAAATAAAAAATAAAAAAATGAAAAGTAAATTTAACCGAATAACGAGTTTTTATACCATAAAATTATCAAATTTTACAACATTTACAGAATTTTATTACTTATTATAAAACCATATTTTGCTGTTAATTTTACCAAACATTGACCAAAACGCTTCAGTAAAATTTACCGAGTTTTTTAGTGTTGCCATAGAGCTAGAAGCACGATAAGTCTTATCTTATTTAGGTAGTTTTGACCATACTTTTTTCTTTGCATAAGATAGTTCATAAACCATTAGTTCCTCAGCCTAAAAATATATTCCGATGATCATGATCAGAATATAAATATCATAGTTGATTCTTCAATTATAAATGTACATTTTATATATTTTCTTGTCTCTCTCTAAAGAATTTATGTACACATAAAATATTTTATAAGACGCCACCGCATAGAAATGGCTGCAATAGATTCAAATGTGTAAGCAGCAGCAACTTTAACAGGGGTAGAATTTTCCGTACTAGGGTCAATAGGATTTATGTTCTGTTTCCCTGCAGCCAGGGACATATCTATGCCTGCAGCTTAAGACTCTAGGTCTGAGGCGGGCTGTACAAATTACATTACAGGTCCTGACTTATGGCGCAGTTGTAATCTAATCGGTCCATCTATTTTGGGAGCCATAGCAATATTTTCTGATTTTCTGGTTGTTTTAGCTCTTGGTTGCTCTAAAATTGCTTTTACTGTGTGTTTAGGAATGATGGAGCACAGAATAACTTTTCATTCAAACTTAAAGAGGTTTATTGGTTTAGATAGCCAGGTTTAAAGATCGGAAAACATAAATCTTATTAGATATTGTCTTTTTATCGAATCGTTTACATTGCTTCGTATAATTTAATAGCGTTAGAACTCTAAAATTCCGCATTAAATTGCAGTATAAAGTATTGGCATTTTAGATGCATCATCTGTAAAATATCTGTTTACCATATATATTACATCGTAACTTTTAGCTTAATATTTATTTAATTAGAGTGATTCGAGTGATTTTACGGTAAAAATTACGGTATATTAGATTTTTTGTTCCGTAACATGTTCCGATAAAAATGAATTTTAGGGTGAAAAGTACCGTAATATTAACCTTAATTTTAACCGGAATTTTTTACAATGTATTACTATTAATTTCGGAAAGTTGTTAATTCATAGATTTATCTTATAGGTTTTTTAATGCTTCTATTCGGGGTTAGTGAAGTAAGTTTTCAATTTAAGAAATTTACCCGAACAGATCATAATCTGCAAAACAATCTTTAAATTTAAGACCTTTTAGAGGTTACTTAATTGTTGTAAAACTTAGTTCTGTAGTTCTTCTTTTGTAGCTCTGTAGTAGCTTCTATTTTTAATAATAAGTGGTAAGTGCTTAATAATAAGTTTTTTTTAATAATAGTGTCGATGGAGCGGTAATCACTTTCATAAACTATAAAAATTTCTCATTAAAAAATTATTTTTTTCATCTTTTTTACTTGTTAAAGGGCTATAATTTTTCGAATTTAAAATTTGCTTTCTATAATATACATTACCTTTCAAAAACACAAGTCCCTTTCATCGTATTAACTTCATAATATTAAAAGCCTGGTATTTCTTTTGAATTTACACTCTGTAAAAGCTAGAGCGGAATCTTGCAAGACGTGTGAGAGTAGTTCATTACTCGTTGTGTTCCACCGAAACATTTATCTTTCCTTTCCACCCCTATGTTGATGCTGAAGCCAATAGAAAGCTTTTTTTTCGGATGCAGTTCGTTGAGGTTAATCAAATCTCTCGTGGGGCTTCCAGCCACCGACGGCGTAAGAGCAAGAGGGGTTAAAATAAAAATTCTACATCCAAAATAAACCACCTGACAAGTTATTTGAAATTCTTTTTTTTTTTTTTTTTTTCACTGTGCTTTCTGGTAGATCCAATTTTGTGGCCCGCTTCTTTGTGATTGGATAACAAGACCCGAAAAGGGGTTTGGAATTTAAGTTCGAAAATCGATAAAATGAAGGAAAACCGCGCCTTAGGTGTTTTTCTGAATTGTTTTCTGAAAGATGTGTATAAAACATATAAAAAAGAAATTCCTGCGGATGGAACCATTTGTCAATATAAATTCAGAACAGAGTTAGTGATTTTGAAATACACACACACACAGAATACCTGCACGCAGTACTTACATAGCGCAGATGTACACGTTAAGAAATTCCGGATCGAATTACTGTTTAAAGCAACGCACCTTGGGTGCATCATCCGTAAAATCTATTTTTACCGTAAAATATTATACTAAAATTTTTACACTTATATAAATTTAATTAGAGTGATTGATTCTAATTAAATTATTATCTATCGAATTATTACCGTAAAAATTACGGTATATCAGAATTTCTGTTCCGCAGCATCTTCTGGTAAAATGCATTCGACGGTAAAAAATACCGGCACCCTGAGTGTCGGTACCGTAAAATCCAAAGCACCCGTAACCGTAAAACTACCATAAAATCTCAACTACCTAAACTTAAGGTTAATTTTAACCTTAAATTCTAAATTACCGGTACCCTGCGTGTCGGTATTTTTTACCGTAATTTGTGCAGTGTAGTTGATGCATTAAAAAAACACAGTTTTTAAAGAATGCAAAATTAATATCGGAAAATGAAGTAAACTGAAATGATCATGAATTGAATGTGAAATTGAATTAACTAATTAATCTGTCATATACATAACATCACAACTTCAGTGAGAACATTTATTAATATTTCATTTAACTGTGATTCATTTCATTTTGTTGTGATTTAATTGTCTTTTTTGAAAGAGCAAATCTTTATATTTGATAAACTTTTTAACATTACAATTTAATAAACTTTATAACATTACATAAACAAACTGCCAGTTTTCGAATTTCTGCGCAATGCAAAAAACTTAATAAAATCTCATAGTTATTTTAATTTTTTTATTAGATTTATTTTATCTCTAATATTATATACTCTATGGGTCCAACGGACTAAAATAGTATAAATTTCTTATTGGCGATGTTTTAACAACCTATATACATCGTGGGTAATAAGGCAGATCCTCAGTTGCAATGAGTAAACTAAATAAAACTGATCCGGTGTTAAAAAAAAAAGTGTGACGTAACTACCATTACGAAAATTAAACATCAATTCACTGGTATATAAGACATGCTAACTTGAATAAATCAAGAGGTACCTTTTGATAGACGACGGCTGGCATGGTCGATAACTCCGCCCCCACATAAGCCTCCATGTTTATAGATTTAAAACACCTATAATATTTATTTATGAGGCGAGTTTAAAAATAAGAATTCTACTATCTTATTTTTTGTTAGATTTATTTTATACTGTCTAAAATTAATTATCATAAATTTTATGATCCACTAAGAAATATAGTTGCTGATTTTGTGAAGAGCTCGTAAAACGTATATAAGAAAACGCTTATGAGATTAAGAGCTCAACAGTTACATTCTCAAACATTATGTACTCTAAGGTTCTAACTGGATGAAATATCTTAACTTCTCAACAGTAAATGAGGTGAACAACAACCCCTATGTTTACCAGACTTAAAAAATCTTTTGTAATATTTACGTCTTAGGAATGTTTAAAAATTAGAGTGGTGAAATCTAATTTTTTTTTTTTTATTCTGTAAAATGTTTTAAATTAAAGCATAGAATAAAATTTAAATTACGATGGATTCTGATAAACGCGCAGAACCTCGTTCAGCTGATAGAATATCGATCTCAGCCCCCATCAAATTGTTAAATTCACTCAAATCGTAAACCGTCCGTAATCGCCTTCCTTCCCTATTATCCAGCTTCTCTCATTCCATTACAGGAGTTTTTATTTTATGTTTTTCCCCTTTAGAGAACCGATATTATGACATTGTCGGTATGTCCATCGAAGGCAACAGCGTCTGTTACCATAGCAACATCCTATTGCCATGACTCAGAATGTCCTTGCTCTTGTGACATCTACCACAGCACAATAGTTTTCGAGCGTCACTGTCCTCTGTTGTGAAGGTCCGTCAACCCCCATCATACACACATACATCATTTTGTTCTCTATAAGTTTATTATGAAAGTTTTATTGAGTATGAATAATATAATATTTATACTGTAGTAAAACTTTTTTTATTGAGTTAGGGATGAATTTATACTTCTAACAAGTCTAGTCTAAATTACTATTCTTAACTATTTTTATAATTTGAAAACTTTTAAAATATAAATAAAATTAAAAAGGAGTTTTACGGAGTTAATTGTTTTGCGTTTTTTAAATTTGGCAAATATGTTAAATATTAAAAAGCATATGATTGATTTTTTTTTTCTATCACTTGTTATGCTTTTAAAGCTGTTGCATTCTAATACACATATACAGGAAGACACTAGAATTTCCAGTAAGGAATTTGATGAAATTTTTTTTTTAAATTTTGCACACAACTTACAATTTTTTTAGTAGAATACTATTATCATTACTTTTACCCAAAATGTGTATTAATCTGTTTTATTTTTATGATTGCAAAATTATGAAGCTTTAAATTTGAAAACGATTTCGAAAAACAACCATTTGTAGAATCTTTTTTTTCTCTAAATATGCTTACAAGGACTTTTTCCTCTCTTTTTTTTATGACTTTACTTTGAAAAGTTCCTAAAATATTGTGTTTTATACCTAATAAACGGCTTTGAGTTACAAATTTTTCTACTTAAATGACTTTCAAATTCTACAATTTTTTAAAGATAAATTCAAAAACTGAAAATTAGAAAACAATTTTAAAAAATCGTGATTTAAAGAATCGTTTTCACAAAGTATAGTGTTCTACGCCTACTAAGCACTTCTTGGGTCACAATCAATAATTTGTAAATTTCGCAATACTTTTCAAAGATAATTTTTGAGGAATTCCTAATTCTCCTATCTATAAATCTCACAATAAGAAAACTCCGATGTATTTGACATTGCATTATTTTATACACTTTGAATTATACTTGAAATAGTTCCTAAGAAATATCTATAAAACGAACGAATGACAATTTAATTGTAATAAGCGTATAACTTCACCCTGGAAACCTTTACCAATCGTCAACTCGTTAACTTTTTAATTTTCATCCGATTTACAAGAAACTGTCTGTCTCAAGAGTGTAGGGAATTAGTGTAGATTGTAAAAATAAATGTATTTTTTCTTTTATAAAATTGCAATATTATTGAACATAAAGGGTTTAAAACTAAAGTTTGAGTAAATTAAATAACCATGAAAATAACAAATAAAATGTGTTTGTTACCAAAACTACTTTATGAATATACAATCTGATTTTTTTTAATTGAGCCGATGTTAAATGATGTAATCAAGTCAGCGAGTACAAAAAGTTTTTTTTTTTTAAATTCTGTGATGTCGGTATAAAATGCATTGCATTTTTTCATAACAAAAAATAATAATATAATTAATAAAAACACCGATTGTTTTTTTAAACTTATAGTGCTGACCCCCTTTAAAATTTCCAAGTAAGTGTAAGAGCCTTTTTTTCGTTCCAATTTCAAGCTATTGATATTTATTGAGTGAGAATTTGACATTAAAATTTAAATTAAGTATTTCTTGAATCTAAACTAAACCTTTGGGAGGTGTTTTGAAAAATCTCTGTTTTTTTTTTTTTTTTTTTTTTTTCAGTACTAATGAATAAAACTAATTTAATAGTATATCTTTAATATGAACTCATTTTAAAGTGTTCGAGAAAACGAATAGCTGACATTTATTCAGTGAGCTAAATTTCTCTTCATTATTATTATTATTAGAATACAGACTTCAGTTTTCATGTTTCAAATCGAAGAAAATAAAAGTATTTTATTTAGTAAATCACAATATGTATTTGAATATTATTTATTTATTTATGATGAAGTGTTAAGTATTGTTGGAGGATGATTATCTCAAATTTATTCTGTGCAACAACATTTCTTGCGCTGCTATTTATTTACTTATTTGTTTAAGAAAATGAAACAAAACTTATGTGCTTTTATCTCCTCTCCAAAGCCATTGTTTTGAAACTCTTTGTGTTATTTATAACAAATAATTTATCGAAAATGCTCTTTTTGTCCGCTTCATAAAATATTTAGTTTTGTCCCCATTTTAAATTGTTTTTACTTCAAATCTAAATAATCATATTATCTAAAATCACTGGAATCACTTATATCGTAAACGTGAAAAATATCGAAAAATAAACGTGTTTTGTTAACCTTTATTGTATCATTTATATACAAAAAAATGTTGTTTTAAAAGACTGTGGTTTGGATAAACGCTCGGCTCACTTTATCTATTATTCAAACACAATAAGTTAAGAAGATAAATAATACCTTCTTTTTTTTGCATGATTTCTGGATGAACTCTTCTGAACAAAAGACCTAGTAACATTCAATAGGGAAATGAATAAAATAAAATAAAAGGATTCACGCTTCGCTCAGGCAATTTTAGTTTTTCACCTATAAATAGATCAAATTTTGGTATCAATTTATTAATTATCAAATTTTGGTATCAATTTATTAATTATCAAATTTTGGTATCAATTTATTAATTATCAAATTTTGGTATTAGTAAGTGCTGAATTGCATGTTTAAAAAATTTTAATGAGCTCTGTATACTAAGAAAGTTATGTATTTCTAATTTTATTTTTATTAAAACTATTATGTCATCAGATTTAAAATTAATTGAGGATTTAAAAATTAATTGTAATAACTACTTTCTTTTAAGTTAAACAATACCTATTAAAACTTGAAAAGAATTTAAACAATGGCGCTAGTGGTTTTTAAAGCTATTTTTTAAAAGATGCTACGTATATTTATTTGTTTTTTAAGAATTTTACCATGCAACCTGCTAAATTGACCACCTTGAAAAGTTTATCACTTGTTGAAAATCCAGTATCAAATTAGCAAAAACAGTAGTATATAATTCTGGTATAATAAAATGTATAATTCTGGTAAATAAAGCCAAAATATACGGAATTAAAACCATTTATCTGATAATTTTTCAGTTGATTTTGTAACGGTTTGCCGGAAATTCAGATTTTCAAAATTATAGTTCTTATCACCACACATTTAGTAAGAAATTTAAAATTGAGAAGTAATTTTAACCAAATAAATGGTTTTTATGTCATGCTCTAATGTATCATGACAAAAATTACCAAATTTTACCCCTTTTATCAAACTTTATCACATAAAACCAAATGTTTTTGTTAATTTTGCTAAAAATCTTCCCAATGCGCTAAGGTAAAAATTACCAAACTTTTTGGTGTTCCCATGGAGTCAGAAACACGATATTCATATTCACGATTACCATATTCTGGTAGTTTTGACCTTACTCTTTTCATTAGTGTAATAATAATAGTAGTTAAGAAACTCTGTTTTCTATTTTGTGTAAAAAATATGGACTTTAAGAATTTAATGCAACTTTAGAACACTTTTAAAGTTGTAAAAACAAACTTGCTTGTTGACATCAATCGTTATCTAAAATGTCGACTTTATTTTACCGAATTGTCGATTTCTTTTTGTCGAAATTTGTCATTTCCTTCACGAGTTTTGTCTTCCATACACTTTAAAGATTTCAGATCACCAAAGAGGAATGATCGAGATCAGAATAAAAAGAATGGCTTTTTCAGCCTTTTCTGTAGCTATCTGGAAATGAAATATCTCTTGGGAACCGTTACCATGGAAACCAAGATGCGTAGCTTATTTTTCAACCTCTAATATTTTTCGGCGTTTTTTTTTTTTCTTTCATTGTCATGTTAAAGGAAATGCTGTTATGAAACAAGATATTATTTTTTTGACGTCCTCGAAATTTTTTAAAGTAAAGATTTTGGAGTTAATAATTGCCATATGAATTTATTGCAGCTTGTGTTTCGAAAAAAAAAAAAAAAAAAAAAATTCGTGCATTACATTTATTTTATATTTACGGTATAGTTTCTCTTATGAAGTAACTAACATTTATATTTTGTGCTGCTCATTATTTATTTGTATTGCATGAATGGCTTGCTTCGTTTAATTTATTCTTTTAACTTACTTAAAACAATTGTATTTATAAACATTGATATTTACTTACAGGTCATTTGGAACAAAAAATGAAAAATTTAACTATACTGAGAAAAAATGTACGGTCAAAACTACCAGAATATGGTAAAATTTACCGTGTTTCTGGCTCTATAAGAACACCAAAAAACTCGATAATTTTTACCAGAGCTTTTGTCAATGGTTTTGGTAAAATTAACTGTAAAGTATCGTTTTGTAATATGTGTTAAAATGTGGTAATTTTATTAAATCTTTATTATTATTTATTTTGGAATCCAATGCAAATAATTAAAACAATAGCTTGCTATTCCCATGCATTCTAAATATATGGGAGATAATTAAGAGTTTGTTGGAAAGTGAAAGTCAAATTTTAAAGTATTATTGTTTAAAACTAAATGTAGTTTAATTTTCGTTTGCTAATTATACAATTAAAAATTAGATTAAGGCTAGAAACATAAAAATAAATTTTTTCATCCTTAGAATACATCATTTAATAAATGGTAGATCAATATTTTAATTCATTATAATTGTATATATTTCGACAACCCATAAAATAATATTAAATTTTTTTTGCGTTTTGTTTTAATCTTCAACGCACCTCAGTCAGCCCCCCCCCCCCCACACTGAAAAAAAAATTACGAATCCAGCACTCAGCGTGGCGGTACTTTTTACCGCAAAATTCAATTTCACTGCAATATGTTACGCAACAAAAAATATATAATACCGTAATCTTTACAGTAATAATTACCGCGAAATCACTGAGTCACGCTAGTTAAAGAAATATAATTGTACGGTGTAAAGGTTTACAGTAAAAATGGATTTTACGGATGATGCATCCAACGTGCCGGTATTTTTTTACCGGAATTCCTTACAGTGTAGACGAAAGGCAATACTATTGTTTTAGTCTACAAACGTATGCAAAAGTTGAAGAAAAAAAAGTTTACAATGACCAATTTTATCGTTTAATAATAACCTCTCCGGCTATTATTGTTGATTATAGTTATGACTTTTAAATACTAAATGTTTTTTTAACGTGTCAAAGAAAACTGAAACGATACGTCGAAATGTTGTAGCGTGATAATGCTCGCTTAGCCATCAGATTTTCCACATAAATGCCCCTGTCTGTTATAGCCTTCTCTATTCTTTGAGATGTGTCTGAGGAATTACCCTATTGCACGCAGACTCTTATACCCTATATATTGTTTCTTCCGAAGAAAATCAGAACATTTTTGTAGTCCTCCTCTTTTTTAAATTTGTTTTGTGAAAAGGAGAATCGTTTCTGCGGAACTCTCATTTTATATTACCCTTTAAATAAATCTCTCTCAGTTCGTTCCCTTTATTGTATTTTGATATAACAAATATTCAAGCACATTCGGTCTTGTTTTTATTTTAACATCAGCGAATGTAATGAATGTTGTGGAAAGAACGAACCATGCATAAATTTTTTAAGAGCACAAAGATTCCATCTATAGTAGTCGCATTCAATACTTATGCTATGCAACTTTTTTTTTAAATATAATGCGGCAACCAATATTTTTATAAGAGTGGGGCTGGATCGGAGTTGTCATTATTTTTGCTGCTGTCAGCTAAATTCGAATGCCTACACTCTCATAAGTTCTGGATCAGAGTACGGGGTAAAGTTGGGTAGAGTAATAAGTATGTTAAAAATCGATTGTGTTATTCGTATAATTAACATGTTAAATTAATATGTTAATTGTAGTAATTAGTATGTTAAAAATCAAATATGTAAAAAATCAAAGAATGATTTGAGTAATATTTATTTAATCATTTTTTAACTGTAAAAATTACCGTACATCAAATTTTTGTTTCGTAACATGTAGGATTTTACGGCACTGCCGGTAATTTTTACCGTTATTTCATCCGGAATTTTTTACAGTGTAAGAGAAGAGATCAGTAATCGGTATAATATTTCTAGCACATACTAATTTAACATTAGGTAACTAGGCTTTCGTCAACTAGGTTAACTAGGTCAACTAGGTTAACGTTAGGTAACTAGGTTTCCGAGATTGACCTATTTTCCCCAAGTCCATATGTTACCTTAACGCTTTTACTTCTCCAAAGATTGGAAACGCTAAATTTTCTCAATTATCTATAATTTAATAAAAATTTTAGATTTTTTCCCTCAAACTACGCTTATTTGTTTGACATAAACAGGGAAAATATAAAAAAAACAAGCGCGGTTAACTATGTGTCAAATGATTAGGAGCATAATAACAATGGTTTTTTTTTTTAAATTAATATATATCTCCAGCAGTATGGGTTGGAGTATCATTATGGGTGAAGAACTACGAAAAAAATTGCTCGGTTTTTCCAATTCATATCTCAGGGAGAAAAAAAAAAACCTATAAGCGAATTTGTTCCTATATTTTTTTAACGAAATACTTAATAATCTAATTTAAATTTAAGAATATACTAAGGTAAACGTTGATTGTCTCAAGAATACCTGTGTCATAAAAACCTGTGGACTAAATTTTATAATTCTTGAAAAAGTGCTTTTGCGATAAAGTTTTTTTGCGAGGACGTTAGTTCGAGAAAAGTTATTTTATGCCTTTTCCTTCAAAATTTAAGCTTGGTAAACTTGCTTATGAAAATTAAAAATCTTTTTAAAACCAATTATATCTCAATTCAAAGTTTTTGACGTTTTTTTTTATTACGGACAAATATGGATTTCATGGTTACCATGACGAGAGAGTCCATAAAAGAACGTCATACTTTTTGATGATATCGTCAAGACTGAGCAGCACTTCGAGGTCGAAATGGAACAACTTTGGTTTTCGAAAACGGTCGAAATGGAACAACTTTGGTTTTCGAAAACGGTCGAAATGGAACAACTTTGGTTTTCGAAAACGGTCGAAATGGAACAACTTTGGTTTTCGAAAACGGTCGAAATGGAACAATGTTGGTTTTTCATGCTCAAAAACAGCATGATTTGATGGACTTTTATAATAGGTCTTTATAATAAAAGCCTTCTAGTAAGCCCGACCAACGTTAAGATGTTTCTTTTGAAAGTTAAGTTTCACTGTTGGCTCTCAGTAACATAAAAAAAATTCTGCTTGTATTTTAAGCTACTTTAATATTGCGAGAGTTAAAATATAAAATTGCGAGAATGTGAAATTATATTTCCTTAAAAACAACGTCTAAAAATTAAAATCTTTGAGCGTTTTCGTGATACATTGGAACACCTAAGTAGGATAAGTGGCAGAGATGGCAAAACATAGATGATTTTATCCAACATCGCAACAAAGAGATAAATATCCAGTTAAAGGTACGTAAAACAATAAATTGACAGTAAGTGTTAAAAAATTAAAATGATAATGATTTTCAAATATTTGAAAAGCTGCAAGATCATAAACGATGGGGTTTTTTGATGATGTGGATTATGACTTAATTTTATTTGAAGATACAGCTCGGTTTGGCAGTTCACTTGACGAAAAAGAAACTGACGAAATGAGTCATCAACAGTGCAAAGCTCTTTTATTCTACTAAAATGTAACTTATTTTCATTCCAAATATTCTACACCATACACGCTATTTTGAATGCATCATCATCTGATAAATGCCTCATTATTTTGAAAGATTTTTATTCTCCCACAATTACTCTCTGGAAAGTGTGAAAGATCGATGAGTGAATGGACGAATATCACGATGTATGTCGACTTTTTAAAAAAAAAAAAAAAAACTTAACTGAAGATAGTCATCTTCTGAAAGCAACACTATCCACTGACGGCACTTTACCGATCGTGTCTCAGATCCAACTAGTTGCCTCATTTGGACGCATCTTGCATACGTAATGTGTTCTTTCTCTGATTCACGTTACGTCACGTGGCCAGTTAACGAGTATGCGAGGATCAGAGAGGGATCTGCTGATGGAACAAAAATATAAATTAAGCAAAGAAAGCGAAAACGCGTGATGTGCCTATAATATCCACGTTCTGGCCGCGTTTTTTTATTTTTTATTTTTTTATTTTATCTGAACAGGTGATCTGCCTGGAGAAAAAACGAAAAAGTTTCTGCTTTATGGAAAGATGGATTGCATTTGGAAGGTTGCCAAATCTTGTGGTAATTAGTGACGATGACGCGGGTTTTTAAGTAAAGATGGTGCTAGGTGATATGTAGTATTTTATGCAGGTGTAAGCGAATTAAAAAGAAAACAATTACTTGGTTGCTTCTTTTTAAAAATAAGAGGGAAACCGTGAAAAGTGAATTATCACCGTGAAACGAATACATCTTGTTTGCATTTTAGACTTGATCGATTATGATTTAAATTGAACTGTTGCTGAGTGTGATAAAATAAAATAAAAAATAAAAAATGTCTTTAATATATACTAAATAACTCACTAATTATACGTAGAATTACTTTTTGAATGACTTATTAAGGAAATTTTCTAAGATCTAATAATCATTTAGTTTGAGTGCAGAGGTGATTGTGCTCCGGATTTCCGGATTTTTCCCAAACTGCGCTAACGAAGTTTCCGGAAATTTTAGGTCCAGAAATTTTAAAAAATCATCGATCCCATTTATGTATAAAAATTCTTGAATATTTTATTTAAAAATATTAGAACTAGGCCATGGCACAGAATAGATCACGATGGCAAAAACTTACTGGGACGGCCTTGGCCTGTCATAGGCTGTAGTGCCCAAGAAAAAGAACTAGAATTTATACTTGGTATCTTTCATTTGTAAATATTTTTTTCTGGTAGAATAATAAATGTGATGAGAGATAAAAATAAACTTATACATAATTATTCATTTAAATTATGCTGTATATAATTTATTTCGAATTCAATGTTTCGAAAATATCAATGATTTAAATTTATAAAGACATTATGCGTCTTTAATGAAATATTCTTTTACTATAATTACATCTTTCAGAACATTTTTTTTTAATGTTAGAAAGATAAACAGAAAAAATATATACTATCAGCATGATACAAATACATCTATTTGACTTCATTGTCCTTTGATTTTGTGTCCATTTTAAAATTTTCGATAACTATAAATAATAATACAAATAATGCTACAGTATATATATATACTGCTTTTCTTCTTTTCTTGTCTAAATTTATGTCGGATTATATGGCAATTATTTTACTGAAACTTTCAGCAAAACGGAATATGTTATTTTTAGAAACAAAAATTGTATGATTTTGGTTTCTTTAATCAATATAAATGTAATAATACTTATCGCTGTTTCAAATCACGAACAAATCTCTTACGTTATCAATTTTGAAAGTTAAAAATGTTATTAATTTCAAAAGCTTGAAGAAAATTTTTTTCTTTCAGATTTGAAGCTATATACATATGTAAATTAAATATTTATTTCTATGTAAATTAAATATTTATTTCTCTTTAATCCCATCTTTGCGTGTATCCGACGTTTCCGTCCGCTACGTTAAAACGATTTATGTTCATGTTTTTCTCCTTAGCAGCACCTAAACGAGTGGCCTCGTTTAAATCAGCTACGCGCCTACGCTTTACTCAGAATAAAAATATTTTTAACATATTTCTGGTAATCATTTTTTTTTAATAGATACATTCAAGGTTTTTTACAAAAATAAATTTTCTTATAGTTTTAGAAATGTGACTTAATATTAAAAAAAAAAAAAAAAATTATTAAGACATATTTTCCATTATAAATATTTTATATCTGACGTTAGGAAATAATTTAGTCATTGATAAATTTAGTTATTTTATTCAATCAAATATCTAATCAATAGTGAAAAAAATTTCTAAAAACCAATTACTTCTTGACTAAAACAGTATTAACTTTTTTTTTAATGAGAAGCATTAAAAAGAAACTGTATCACTGTAAAAAAATTCCGGATCAAATTATGGTATAAAGTACCGCCATTTTGTTCGCCACATCCATAAAATCCATAGAGTAAAATATTGTACCGTAATTTTGCAGTAATAGTTATTTTAGTGATTCCGTGATTTTAGGGTAATTATTACTGAAAAAATTACGGTTCATCAGATTTTTTTTGTTCCGTAACATGTTTTGGTAAAAATGGATTATACGGTAAAACGTCCCTGCATCCTGAGTGCCGTTGCTTTTTACCGTAATTAGATCCGAAATAGCATTGTATATTGTATTTAAAGATAGAAGGTGTGTTTTAAATCCAACACTAGTCCAAAATGTTTAATAACTTGCAATTTTTTCTTTAATCAATTTTTCGAGGTTACTTTACCTTTGGACAATTTTACGTATGTAACGTTTGGTCAATTATTGAGTATTTTATTGACGATGCTAGTTTGGTAAAACAACGAGATTGTGAAGAACGAACCTAGTTTAAATTCCAGTGTATTAAAATGTTAATAATAACGATTAATGCACGTAAACAGATTCACCAAGAATTATGTGCACAGCTAATATTAAGAACAGTTGTTTGTTTCCATTCGAAATATGCATAGAATGTTCAGTGTTTTTTTTATTTTTTACTTTTAGAAAAAGCGTTTTTATATCATTAAAGAATGTAATGCTTCTAGAAACAAATTGTTTAAACTTAATACTTTTTCAAAATTGTGAAACTCGTCTAAAACGCGAAAGCAGAAATTGAAAAAATTCTTCTCCTCAAATACGAGTTTGCCGAAATTATCAAAAAATAAGACTATTAAGCACAAAATAACAGAATATAGACATCTTTTCTCGGAAGCTATAATTGCGCGATTTAATGGAAAAAAAGTGTCACATTGCTCCTCTTAATAGTTAACTACAGGGGTGTTTTTAAACCTTTTTTGTACGGATTGCAATATCTTAGAACAGTGGAATATTTTTTTTTGCACGACAGCTTTCATTAAATAATTTTGAAAGAAGTTTATTAAAAATTTCTCGTGAAAATTGGTTCGCTCGAAGTAAAAGGTACTAAAATAAACTTCTTATCATTAAACTAATCATTTATTAAAAATTTTGTCATTAATTCAGGGATTTGTTAACTCAGTACTCTTAATAAATCAATTCGACTATATTATATGACATCTGATTAAAACAGACCTGGAGACAGATTCTACTTAATCCATGTATTTCTCTCTTGATTAATCTATGGATGAAATTATATAGATACTAATTCCCTATCAAGTCACAAATTAATGTTTTGAAACATTTCTTTGTTTCATTTACTTCTTTTACAATTATTTTATGATACTAAGTAACAGCTACTTAAGATATCTTTCATAAAGTTTGACAATATTTACATAAAATAATAACAATATTATTAATCAACTAAATACATACATTTAATTTTAAAAAAAATATGAAAGAGTAAAGATAGAATTAAAATTAAATCTGTCTCTTGGGGGCAACTTTAAAAATAACTCATTTTTGTTCGTTGTTTTAATGCGTGAAGTGAAATTCCGTTTTTCAAATTACTATTTAAAAATGCTTATTATCTAAGCAGCATAACAATAATATATTTAGAGGTTACTAAGTTTAATTGTTCGAAGCTGGTCTACCATTCAACGTGCGTGTAAGATGATTCTTAAATAACGATTTATCTTCTCTATATCTCAATTTTTATATTCATCGTTTCTGTATTATCAGATAGTTTATATTGAAGCCGTCACCTGAAATTACAAGCATGGCCATCAATAGCTGTGAGTGGCAGGTGGCAAAAATATATACAACAGCCGCCAAACCTTTTTCATCCTTTTGACCTTGGAATCTCAATATATCTTTACTTCCCTCGCATATATTCAAATTACGTTCGAGTCGATACATGAATTTTGAAGAATAGATCGAGAGTTAAACGACATGCGGGGGAGAACTATTGTGAAGTGTTTATTTCTGAAACCTCAAATTTATAATGAGTTTGTGGTTTTGTTACGTCGTTTATTTTATTTTTTTATGTAAATTGAAAAAGGTCAACGTGAGCAAATCCTCCAAACATTTCCTATTTGTCATCATTTCATTGAAATAAATATAGATATAAAAGAAACGATTTATTATAATTTCTCCAATTTAAAAAATCAATTATTGATACATTTTTGATTATGAATGGAAAAAAAAAAAAGTCAAACTACTATTTGGATTTTATATTTTATTATAAAAATAATTTCGATAATCTAACCAAAGAATTAACCTCCCCTCTATATTCTTTGATCTAACATATTTTTTTAGTAACTGTTAGACGTTTTCTTATAAATAAAAAATATAAAAATATTCTTTTGCTTGTAATTATAGCATCAGAAAAAAAAAAAAAAAAAAAAAAGAACAGCAGTATTCTATCCACGTCAAAAGCGTAGCATACGATATCATCAAAAAGAAGGGGGGGGGGGGGAAATCCATTTGTGAAAAATTAATTTATTTCAGAATCTTGCATCCCTACTAAAATTCTAAATTAGTGTTTGGCCCTTCGTTGTAGATTTTTAGCGTTTCTGTCAGAAAAATTATGTTCTTATCTCTAATTATATTAGGGATAAGAACCTAATTATTATCCTTAGTTGTATTTCTAAAAATGTGTGTCAGTTTATGTTACGGTTCGAATAATAATTTCTAAAAGTTCTAAAAATTATAATCTTTGAGAATTTTCTAATATTTAAGAAAACTTACAATGTTTGAAGAGTTTTTTAACAGCTTGTAAACTTAAATACTTAATAAAATTTTATTATAATTTATTTGCAATTCTTGCCAATTTCTATAATAAGAACCATGCATGTAACTTTTTCTGTCTGTGTAAGATTGCTGTATCATCTGTATAGATTGCCATTTTTCAGTTTATCTAACCTTGAATGAATTATTTGCAATACTAAAACTTCTTTAATTTCTATTAAGTTGATGAAATTTTTTGGGGGCTAAAGGAGGAAAGGAAAAAAAATGTTTTAAAATAAACATTTCACAAAAAGAAAATAAAAGTCCAAATTAAAATTAAAAATGAATTTTTTGTTGTTTTGCTCCGAATCTTACAAGCTTTTCTAATATGTATTTACAACCATACGACTATCAAAAACTCAGTAAACTCAGTTAAAATATCTCTTGGAATGCGTCGATTTGTTTCCGCTGCAACTCGAAAGCCGTTAATATGCACAGCTGATCTGCAAAATAACTGATTTGCTCCATTAAAGTACGGAACAGAAAGTTCTCCGTATTTTACCTAAATAATCTGCACATTAATGGCTTCCGTATCGTTAAAGCTCAAAAGTTTATTTCTCTCCTTGTAATAATATTCTAAATCTGTTCTCATAAGTTAAATTATCATTTAATTATAATAATGTTTTAAACTGATGCTTTGTGTTGTAGTTATTTAATTTATTCATGATTTCTAGCAACTGATTTGTTGATTCTATTAACTTCAGATATCGAATAAATAGCATGATGTTAATTCAAGAGTACAGAATCGTTGCCGCTATTCTAGCAAAGATCTTATTTTCACTTTAACGAGTGCAGATATTAACGAGTAAGAAATGAAACAATTTTCGGTACTTTAACGAATCACCCTAGTTAATTCGCATATTATAGTGACTATCTACAGAATAACTGATTATCGCACTTTAAAGAATCACCCTTGTTAATGTGCTTATTATTGAGGAAATCTGCAGAATAACTGATTTTTGCACTTTAACGGTATTATTAGTAAAGTTATTATTGAACTCCCTATTGTAAGAATACGTTTCATAAATGTATATTTTTGTATCTCTTAGAAGTCCAAATATAGTAAGATTTTAAGAGCCAAATAAAACGTTTCTAGTTATTTTTCATATTAAAGACAAACATTTTTTACATTATTGTAAATTTTTTAGACAGAAATTTATAAAATACTATTGTTTTACATGAGCTTGTTTACTTTTCATCTGTTGTGAATTTGTAAAATAAAAATAAATTTTAAAAAAAATGTTTTGAAATGTATTTATTGTCATTTAATTTACTTGTTTTTGAAAACAATTCGGTGGCAATGTTTTTTCCTCTTTTCGAAGCGACGTTACTTTTTAGAGCTTCCCAAGATTAAAATAAGTGTATTTTATATGCATTCTTTTTTCACCGTCCTCTTGACGTGAGTACCACGAATCTAACTGTTCATATATATATATATATATATTCCAATAAAAGAAACATTGGTAAGGTTATGTCACAAAACCACAGCGTGTAAACAGTAATGTGTTCAGATGTTTTGTTTCTTTAGAATCATTGTTGTATTTCAATGGATTATGTTAATGTTCTCGATATGACATCACATAGTCTTGTGAAACTTCCGCTTTTTGTATTGTTTCGTGAGATGTCTGTCTGGAATTTGAAGATTTTTTTTATTGTTAACTGTAAGAAAAACATGTTTTTACCTGTTGAGGCTATTACGTCATGTGATTTATTCGTCAGTACCTTGTATATCTATTTAGGGCACTATATATATATATATATATATATATATATATATATATATATATATATATATGTAATAACAGAGCTTCATCTCTGTTATCAGTGGTGTATTTAGCTTTAATAATGCAGTCGTAAGCCATGTTACACTCAAAAAATCTTTATTAATGGTAGTAGGCTGGTATCGATAACACTTCACATCCACACTCCGCAAGGGAGGGGGTGGACAAAACTTTGGACAATTCCGGAACAATTTATCAGGAACAGAACATGATGAAAAAGCCATGCGAAAAGCATTGCTCTCGCTTTTATACTAACACAGATTTGAGTAAACAGGCACAGTCGTTGGCATTCTTGTATCCTTACGCATTAAGGAAAATCATTTCATGCTTCCTTATATGGAAGTGAAAGGGGGAGAGATTCTATAAATAACTCAATCGTATGTTTATCAGCCTTGAATTCCCAAAATAGAATCTCTCTACGCTTATTCTTTAACAAAGACATTTTATTAAAACGAAAGAGATTTAGTTCTTTTATTAATACAAAAGTATTATAATTTTTGTATTACATCCCCCCCAAAAAAGATTTTTGGCAAGCCAAAAAGAAATCATAATAAAATTTAGAATTCTCTGAACTTTTAAAATTTATGTTGGTACGACTGTTCCTTTTCACTACTACAAATAACATTTTTTCAATTATCTGTAAAGAAAAAAACAACTATATACAATGACAATAACAAAAACATGATAATACACTTTATCTGTTTAGGCAACTAAACAGAAAGAAAAATGAAACATATTTTTATAACTAATCTACTAAAATTTTCAAAATTTTTTTTTTTTTTAATTTTTTTTTTTCACAAAAATATACATAATTTTTATGGAAATGAACTGGACAACAAGTGTCTTTAATCAGAATTTAAGATTCTGTATGGTTAAAGGGTTATATACTTTATGAAAATCTGTATTCCCCTTTAAAATGGAGGAAAACTGAATTTCATGAAGCACAGTGATATTGAGAGATCCAGACGGGTCAATCCAAAAATATTTTATAATACTTTTCTCAACTTGCTGAGAAAAAAAAAATTCAACTTTCATCGCCCTCACATCCAATTGATGTTGAGGTAAATATCTCCACACGCGATTCGGATCTCCCAAAAAAATATAGGGTGTACTTCTTCCATTGAAGAAAGTAACATATTTTGTTTTGTTTTGTACACTATTCATGATTTAATTTCAACATTTGTGGGTTGTTATATTTCCTAAGATTTGATACATGTACTATTTCAAAATTTTGTTTACTTAAACAATTCTTTTTATTTATTTTGTAATTAGCTTCTGAAATTTTTTGAAGAATTTTATACGGTCCACTAAAAGGAGGTGACAACTTCCTCGTATTAGGATAAGTAAATTCTTCAAACATAACTAATTCGTCAGTTTTAAAGTCTATATCTAAAAATCTAGCATCATAGTAAATTTTATTTCTTTCATGATATTCTTTAGTTCTTTCAATTGCTATTTTTTTAGCTTCCTCAACAGGTGGATAGATTACATCATTTAAAGGATTTTCATAGGGGAGTCTACCATGCATGAGGTATGCAGGTGGAAATTTTGTCACAGAATGGGGAGTTAAGTTATAAGTATTGACTATATCTTTTAACAAAGTAGGCCATGGAGTTTTAGTAGGTTTCTCATTGATTTTACACTTTAAACGTGTAATTATTGTTTGACCAAGGCGTTCTACCTTGCCATTAGACTGCGGATGATGTGCAGTTGTCAATAATTGTTGAATCTTATTATGTTTCAAAAATTTTTTAAAATGAGAAGACGTAAAGGCGGCGTTTCGATCACTCAACAAGGATTTAGGTATTTGATTTTGAAAAATTTGATGTAAAACATTAGTATACGTTTCTGAACTAATGGATTTTGACGCAAAAGCCCAAATGTATCTTGTTAGGTGGTCAATAATTAAAGTTAAATATTTTTTTGTTGAATTATAATAATTCAATCCACCAACACTATCTATTGCTATTAAGTCAAAAGACTGATTCACAGGGGGTAAGGATTGTAATATTCCAAATCTTTTTTGTCGCGGTTTTTTATTTAATTGGCACGTATGACAATGTTTACAAAATTTTGTTATATCTGATGTTATGTTATTCCAATAATAAACAGGGGTTATTAAGTTAATCATTTTCTGCACTCCTGGATGGTTAAATTTATCATGAGTAATTTGCAGAAGTTTTAATCTCAACGAAAATGGAACAACTATTTTAGTAAAATTTTTCTTACGTATACATAAAACATCATTGATATCAACAAAATTACCTTGTAAGTTATCTTTCCTTTGAGCTTCAATTATTTCATTCAATTTTAACAAATGTGAAACATGAACATTATTTTTACTATTACATTTAACTAGTGAATGTGTTGCATCTCTTGAAAGCCAATCTGCTTCAAAATTAGTAGAACCTTTTGTGTATTTAATATCATATTCATACATACTTAACAATAATGACCATCTAAACAATCTACCTTTTAAATTTTTAACATTTTTTAGCCAAACCAGAGCAGCATGGTCAGTATGTATGGTGAATTTCTGGCCAAACAGGTAATGATGGAATTTATTTAGAGAATCGACTATAGCAAGACATTCAAGTTCTGTAATTGCATAATTTTTTTCATAGTCTCTTAAGGAGCGAGAATGAAAAGCTACAGGATGCAATACACCACATTCATCTGTCTGTTTTAACACAGCTCCAATTCCAATTAACGATGCATCAACAAAAAGATGACATTCATGAATAGGATTAAAAATTTTCAAAATTGGTTTACAAATAATAGCATTTTTTAACAGTTCAAAAGATTGTTGACATGTTTCTGACCACACCCATTTTACATCTTTCTTTAACAAGTTGTTTAAAGGATGTCGAATATTTGCATAACCATCAATAAATTTATTGTAAACATTTATTGATCCAAGAAATCTTTGCAATGATTTTACATTTTTAGGGGGCATTAATTTTTTAATCACCTCAATATTATGGTTATCGGGTGATACAATCCCATTGCTTATTTCATATCCTAAAAATTCTATTTGTTTTTGCAAAAATGAACATTTTGAAAGTTTTAATTTCAAGTTTTCTTGTTTACAAATATCGAAAATCTTTTTAAGGTGGGTTAAATGTTCATCATAAGAATTAGAAAATATAATAATATCATCAAAATAGTTCGTAGCAAATTTAATTTTATGTTTATTTAAAATTCTACGAATTGTACGTTGAAAAATGCTTGGTGCATTCTTCCAGCCAAAAGGTAATCTTAAGTATTCAAATAGACCGTTGTGAGTAGCGAATGCTAATTTCTCAGTGTCATCAGGATGAATACGAACATGATGATATCCCTGTGATAAATCTATTTTAGAAAAATAACTACTATTAGACAATTTTTCAATTAAAGACTGTATTAAAGGTAGAGGTTCAGAATCTGTTTTTGTAATTTGGTTTAATTTCCTAAAGTCAATACATAAACGACTCTTTTTATTTTCATCTTTTTTAAAGACTAAAGTTACAGGGGCAGCATAAGGGGATGAACTTTCTTTTATAATGTTATTTTTTAACAATTCCTCTATTTGTGAATCAATTTCCTGTTGTTGTTTTGGGGATGTTTTGTACGGCCTTAGAGATATAGGTAAATCTGAGGTTAACCTGACTCTTTGTGGTTCCATTCTGATTTCTCCCACGTCGTGTTTATGTTTTGCAAAAATATCATCATAACTTTTTAAAATTTCTTTTAAGTCCTCATTTTGTATTTTGTTCTCATTTTTTATTCTTTCGTCGATATTGACCTGATAATGTGTGCACACATTACCTAGTACTATCTTCGAATCATTTGAAATTTTTGGACCTTCTTTCTTTTTCCTATTTTTCCTTTTCTTTTTATTTTTGTTATCCTGAACATTATCTTTTTCAATGTTTACTTTTACTGAAACATCTTTAGCTTTTATTTTTTCAAAATGTTTACTTTTTTTGAAACATCTTAAACTTTTATTTTTTTCACCATTTTTAACCCTAACACTTTGAGAATTTTGCTGTCTAATGTGCAAAGATAAGTTGTCACTGTTAGAATTAGCAGAGGTGATCAATCTCTTACCAAATTGAGTAACAACTGGCCCGACACAGTCAATAGACAAACAAAAATCCTTGCAAGTCTGCAACCCTAGTAAAGCATATGGTAAATCAGTATCAATTATAAAAAACTTAGCTGATTTAATAATTTCGCCTATCTTAAGGGGAAACTCACAAATTTTGTTAAGTGTTAATTGTCCTTTCGTTTGGATAACATTTAATTCCTCACATTTTTTAATAGGAATTTTTAGTTCTGACACAAGGTCTTTTGGTATTATATTCAATGTTGACCCGGTATCAACATTCAATAATATCTCTTTTTTTACATTTTCATTTAGTTTTGGTTTTGGACGTCCATTTAAGTATTTTTTTCCCACTTTATATCCATTTAGGTATTTATTTTCCACTTTATATCCATTTAGGTATTTATTTTCCACTTGATATCCGGATATTATTAATTGCTATTGTTTATTTGTCATATTTTGAACGTTCATTTCAACAACATTAGGGTTGTTTACACACGAGGATCCCATGTGAAACTGATTCAAAAGTCCTTTCTTTGAACAGTATTTACACTGATTTATTGGGATCTCCTGTGTTGTATGATGTATTTTGGGTTTTGTCACATTCGGGGTTACACTTTTATTTTTAGGACAAGCCGGAGCTTTATGTCCTGGTGCATTACATTTAAAGCACCTAATGTCATATTTAGGGTTTTCCATTTTCTTCATGTATGGTCCCTTGTTATTTTGAAATTTATTTTTATCTAAGTCACTTTTAATTTTTTCATAGATTTTAAGTTTTTGTTTAAATTCAAAAAGATTATTGGCTCCATAAAGAATTGATTTATTATTTGTTTGGTCTGGTATTCCTTGAATCATGTAAGTGATTAGAGCTAAGTCATCAATATCACTTTGAGTGGCAATTTCTTTCATTTTAAGGAAATACTCTTGAAGAGTTTCATTATATCTTTGCTTTCTTTTTTGCAACATTGCATGTATTTCTGCACTATTACAATCAAATCCAAACTCTTCAAGCAAAAGATTTTTTAATTTTTCATATGAATTTAAACAACTTTCACTTCTTATTAATGTTAAGGCATTACCCTTTAAACATCTTTTCGCAAATAAAAATTTTTGCATATCAGATAATTTAAATAAATTGGCATGAGTTTCAAAATTTTCAAACCAAGAATTAATATTTTCGTGTTTTTCTCCTTTAAACATAGGAGTAACTGCTTCAATATCCGAAAAATTTACTATTAATTTAGTTTCTGTTTCTCTATTCTTTATATCCTTGCTAGAATTTTGACTATAGGATGCCATATCTTTATCAGTATAAACATGAGTTTGTATTTCTTTATCAACGTATATTTTAGTATTTAAACTAACTTGCGTAAATTGACTTACACAAGTTTTAATTGGTAAATGTGATTCAAAATCAGTTTGAGTTTGTTTACATTGAAACTGATTAGTTTCATCCTCATCTTCAGAGGGATTTTCCATTACTATCGAATTTTTTAAGATATCAAAATCACATAAACAAGTTAAAATGTGCTTTGCAATTTCATCTTTATTTCCTTCACTGGAAATATTTAAAATGTCTGAAATTTTAACTAATTCCGAAAAATTGAAAGTATTACAAATTTCTTGTAACTTTGTTTGAAAATTCTTCATCGTTAGGTTCAAAAGAAAATTCTGAAACATTTAAAATTTTGTTACGGTTTAATCTAGAAAAATCATTAGGAAACAAAAGTTTAAATAATAACTTAATTTTGTTTGCCGTCACTAATTTAATTGACGTTTGAATCACATTTATTTCTTTCAAAAATATTTTAAATGCACGATAAAAAACAATATTATATCATCATTTTAAAGAAAAGCAATATAAATACAAGAAATACAATCTAACTATTCATAATAAAATATACTCAGTTATTCATAATGAAAATTTTAAAACACTACTCATCTTCGATATCGATAAACTATTCAATCATTCTAGTGAGAAAGAAACATAAGAGGATAAAAAAAAAATATATCTACAGTACTTTCTTTCCATTTTCCACACAGTGTCCTTTGACCTTCATGACTTTTTATGTTGAAGAGAAACAAAAAATATTATCCTTTTTTTGTTTTTCATTACTTTTACGCGTACATTCACTTTTGTTTTCACAATTTGAGCACTACGGAATTGTAGGGTCATCGGTCATTTCCAGATTGGACACTATGGGTTTCAGAGAGGCATGTGACGAGCTCGAGCCAACGTCAGCATTCTCACAGCGATGAAGGTGTAGTTAAAGATGGAGTGGTAAAACAGACCTTCCTTCATTCGTTTTTCACCGCGGACTAGGCACTTCTTTCTTTCGTCCTTCGTCCCCCGGGATGAGCTTTTATCAACGTTGTAGTCAGCCGGAAAATAGATAACAATGGTTTCCTCAGCAAGTAAACATCCTGGCGTCTTGTAATAACAGAGCTTCATCTCTGTTATCAGTGGTGTATTTAGCTTTAATAATGCAGTCGTAAGCCATGTTACACTCAAAAAATCTTTATTAATGGTAGTAGGCTGGTATCGATAACACTTCACATCCACACTCCGCAAGGGAGGGGGTGGACAAAACTTTGGACAATTCCGGAACAATTTATCAGGAACAGAACATGATGAAAAAGCCATGCGAAAAGCATTGCTCTCGCTTTTATACTAACACAGATTTGAGTAAACAGGCACAGTCGTTGGCATTCTTGTATCCTTACGCATTAAGGAAAATCATTTCATGCTTCCTTATATGGAAGTGAAAGGGGGAGAGATTCTATAAATAACTCAATCGTATGTTTATCAGCCTTGAATTCCCAAAATAGAATCTCTCTACGCTTATTCTTTAACAAAGACATTTTATTAAAACGAAAGAGATTTAGTTCTTTTATTAATACAAAAGCATTATAATTTTTGTATTACATATATATATATATATATATATATATATATATATATATATATATATATATATATATTTATATATATGTAATACAAAAATTATAATGCTTTTGTATTAATAAAAGAATTAAATTTCTTTCGATTTCATAAAATGTCTTTGTTAAAGAATAAGCGTAGAGAGATTCTATTTTGGGAATTCAAGGCTGATAAACATACGATTGAGTTATTTATAGAATCTCTCCCCCTTTCACTTCCATATAAGGAAGCATGAAATGATTTTTCTTAATGCGTAAGGATACAAGTATTTCAAAGACTGTGCCTTTTTACTCAAATATGTGTTAGTATAAAAGCGAGAGCAATGCTTTTCGCATGGCTTTTTCATCATGTTCTGATCCTGAAAAGTTGTTCCGGAATTGTCCAAAGTCTTGTCCATCCCCTCCCTTGCGGAGTGTGGATGTGAATTGTTATCGATACCAGCCTACTACCATTAATAAAGCTTTTTGGAGTGTATCATGGCTTACGACTGCATTATTAAAGCTAAATACACCACTGATAACAGGGATGAAGCCCTGTTATTATATATATATATATATATTGCATAGAGAAAACATGGAAATAAAACATAATAAAGATTTATGAGAAGAGAAGAAAAATTATTAAAATAAAATATTTAAAAAAATATTTTTAACTTATTTTATGAGCTTTATAAACTTGCAACTTATGCGGAATAAACGCTACATAAAGCGCTTTTTGTGGTAATCATCTTAACGCTGGATTTTGTTTTGCTGCGCTATAACAATTACACATAGAAACTTGAAATTATGGAGGTGTGAAAAAAAGTGTACAAAGAGTACTATGGAAGAAACAAAAACAGATTCGATTATTAATTCGATAATTATCAGCTGTTAACCTTGAGTCCAATCTATTACCCAGTGTTTATCGCGAATATTTTTTTTCACTTTTAACTAATTAACTAATGTAATGTCTAACTTTAATTGTTTAACTAATGATATGAAAATTACATTTACTTTTTTTTTATAATCTCACTTTTAACTTGAAGAAAAGAGAAACAAAAAATTCATAAAATAATAAAAGAAAGAGGTTATGTGTTGCGTGATATAACCTTTAACATTTGTATCAAAATTTTTAAAAATATGTAAGAGACAAGAGAGATAGTATAAAAACAGTTTTAAATTGAACTGATACACAATATCAGGTTATCGTTACATATTGTTCACGAGTAAAATTATTTCTCATTTATTACTTCTTTTTGGGATACTAATACTGTATTCCTAAGTTTTATATATATATATATTCAAGTACTGTACAAGATTCTTTTTCAAAACTAAGTAAACGTTTATTTTGTTGCGATCAACATATTAAATAAATTAATAATTGTCTTAATATAAAATTATAATAAAAGGAAATTTGTCTTTTTTTCTTCTTTTTTTTTGTTAAAAAATGAGGATTTAAGATAAAAAAATAGCATTGAAAAGTGCAATGCAACTACAGTTGGATGATGAGCTGTGCTTCCTAGTTTTGTAAATAACTGTTAAAAATTGCAAATGTAAACAAATCTTGGCTTTCTCGTTTTTTGATTGACCGTCTCAGAACTTTTTAAAAATATTGCGCCAAAATCGGAAATATTACCCAAAAATTGGCATAGTTTAGATATTTTATTATACAACAAAACCCAAAAAAGAAAAAAAGAAAAAACAAATATTACGATTCGATTACAGTTTCCAATAAGATGTATATTTCAAACATTATGTGTTTCCATCATGAAGAATTTTATAGTTCTTAATAAAAAAAAAAATTAAGAGTGTCGTCATTTTATAACTTTGGACACGCAGTTCATTTTTACTATAACAATACTTTTTTCCACTCAATAAACTGAAAGTGAAACGTCGTAAAATAACCATTTCACTATACACATCATTTAAAAACGAGGCTAGAAAAAGAATAACCTTGTCATGGGCTATAAAGTTAAAAGTTTGACGTTTAACTCAATAAAGCGTCCAATGGCCTCACAGGAAAACACTTTAATCACAGATATGCGTGTACAAAATGAACTACAAATGTTATGTTGTCTATATATAAATATTTGTATTAAATTGCATTGAAATTTAATTTTTTTTTTACTAATTTAAAAAATTAGCCTTACATATGGTTTTAATTTGTTATATCATAATTTATTTTAATGACTTAATTTAATTTTTTAGATAAAAGAAAACTGTTAAAAGTTTACTTTTAACTTTACTCTACAATTTTAAATTATCGATCATAAAGTGTATTATAATAACACCAACATCATAATATAATGTTCCGTAATCACCGTCCTTAATATATATTTTTTAAAAAAATTTTATAGTTAAATCAATGAATTATACTGCTTCATTAGTGGTCGCAAACTAATATTTAAACTAGGAAAAAACTGTAGCACAATATCTGACGAATCATTATTAATGTAAGCTAAATAAAAAAGAGGACATCAAACCCTGTTTTGATTGCAGGAAGAAACCCTGTTTTGATTGCTCCAAAAATGTCAGGTTTTTATGCTTTTAATCAGGGTTTGTTGATTTAAATTAGCTTGATTTAAATCATGATTCAATTCAAATGATTTTTTAAGAAAAATAATTGATTTAAATCAACTGATTTTTTTTATATATATTGATTTAAAAAGTTAAAAAACTGTGTTTTAAATTATTGATACTTTTATTATTTTCTTTTCTTAGTTTTAAAATTTATTTTAAATAAATTGCTGCATAATTAATTTCAGTTAACAAAATTTCTGTCTTTCTTGGTGTGTGTTAAATTTCAACACATTTGAAATTACATTTTTGAAAATCTTTTGATTGTTGAGATTGAAAGTACACATTAAAGTAAACATTTAATGCTGTCTTAATATAGACTTGCATAGCTGTAGAAAGTAATTAATAAACACGATTTTTTTTCACAAAAAAATAATGTTAATTAAAATTCTACCTTTTGATTGAAAAAGCGTGGAATTAAAATCTACATTATATTTTATAGGTGGAAAATACATACAATCTCTAACGCTTGAAGTTGTATTAAAAAGAAATTACCTTAATGTGCCAAAAATAGAAGAAGAATAAATGCTGATGAATTCAGATATTTTTTTCCTGATATAGTGTCATTCAAGTCATTCTATTAAATTAAATAATAATAAGAATTGTGCTGATAAATTTTTATCCTGCTTTTTTCAATAGCATTACGTCAGATATGGATTTTTTTATATTTTTTTCGGAGCTTTATTGCATTGTAAAAAAATTTGTACTAAATTTCACGAAAATTTCTTCATCTAAGAAATTTTTCCACCTGAGTGCTTCACTTATGATCACTGAGCTTTTTGGTGTTTCCATAGGGCCAGAAACACAGTTTGTTCTACCACATTCTGATAGTTTTGACCATGCTTTTTTACTTCTCAGATTTTAAATGAGAAGCATGTGATTTGCTAAACCCTTATATTCTATTGTGCCTACAGCTCTTAAAGTGGGCTTGGACGATAAACCAGGTTTAAGGTATTATATGCAATGAAAGAAGAATTATATTTGTCCTTTAAAAACGACCTTGAAATTTTAAACTTCTGATAATAAAACACAAAACCTTATCGGAGTGATCTTTACGAACGATAAGGCCTTCAACTATCACCTCAGAAATAAAATGGCATATTTTGTTTTCAAATTAAACACTACTTCGTCAATGAGTCTCTTACTCTTCAGAATAATATAATCATTTTTTGTTTGATAAATCAGTTGTAAAGTGTGTAATAAGCTTTATAAAATACTTGCATTTCTATTAAAATACCTATGCTTCCGTGCTTCTATTGAATGCGAAATTTTTGTGTACAAATAATAGGCATAAAAACGTATCAGGAGCCGTTGAACCTGGAGGGGGCACATTTATATTTAAACATTTTATAAATAAAGGAATACAGCCCCTTTTAAGATTAAAATATCTTCACTCAATATTTATACAGTTACATAAATAATAATTTATTATGTAACTGTATGACAGTAAATAAATCGATTTTTTTTTTATGTGTAAAGAAAAAATTGAAGTAGAGACTTTCTAAAAAATGTCTCCATTTCAACATTTTCTCGGGGAAAATTGTTACTAAATCATCTCCTACTCATCCTCCCGCAATTATATATATAATCCCAGATTATATATATATATATATATATATATATATATATATATATATATATATATATATATATATATATATATATATATATATATATATATATATATATATATATAATTACGACATGAAGTACCGGCAATTTGGGTGCATCACCCGAAAAAACCATTTTTACCCAAAAATATTTTTAATTAATTAGAGTGTTTCAGTGAATTTACGGTAATTGTAACTGTAAAAATTACGGTATATCAGATTTTTGTTCTGTAACCTGTCCCAGTAAATATTTATTTTACAGTAAAAAGTACCTGAATGCCGGTACTTTTTATCGTAATTTGAATGTAGAATTTTTACAGTGTAATCACGTCTTTTAGAACTGAAATATACTACAATTAAATATTTATATCGTATAAAATTTTCGTATGAACCACATCTGCAAATTATTTACCACACATCACACAATTTCATTTATGAATTTGTAACGTAACTATTAACTAACGAATGACTGTAAACTATTTAAAATTATTCAAACTTTTTTTTATTTTAGTGATGAAATATACACGAATTGTAATTAAAAATCTGCACATAACGTACAGAAAAGTTCAATATAAGTTACACATGGACACGGTCATCGAATTTCTACTATGGCTGCGTTTATAATTTTCTTTATAAACCAGTCTTATAGTTTCGTATTAGATTCCTGGACTATTTATAAAAAGCAGTTTACAAATGTTTCGTAATTACCTCAACCATTATGTGAGCTATTTTAATGATTATGCTAAGATCTTTAATTTAGATTTTAGAGGTGAACTATGCATGAACTGTTATTAGAAATATATTGTGCGCGAAACGCTAAAGCTGTGCATAACTTAAACATGTTTTTCAACTACTTCCGATAGTCGAAATTAAACTCCAGCTAGGTTACTTTTGTAATATTTGTTAGTTACCAAAACGTTCCAAAAATGTATAAAGAAAACAGAAACAGCACAGCAATATTATATTTTCCACCAAATGGAACTTATTACAAAATTCGAAAATTTCAGCAATATGTATTCTGTCATTATATAGTAGATTCTGCGAGATCCTACCGTAACGTAATTTGGAACTAGTATATAGTAATGAATTGCCAACTATGTATTGGGTACGTGCATTTAATTACATGGTTGTGTCTAATCACGTGGTTGTGTATGACGTCACTTGGCAGCTTTAAGGCTTGGATTTATCAATTCGCTGAATCAGTTTTCAGCTCAGATTTAATTGGATACCTGCCAGCTACATTACAAGTGCGTGTCAAGTCTGATTGGCTGACCCATGCGTGACGTTGCTAGAAAGTATCCAATTATGAATACTACAGAACATATTAATCATTAATTTTTTTAGCAATCAGCTTTTAACATTCAGAAGTAGAAATTTATTTGATTTTAAAAAAACTGTCATTTTTGATGCTCATTGAAAGTTGAAAATATTAGAATTTTCTCATCATTTATTTATTTTTTAATAGTTCAGAATAAGGATAGGGAAGGGGGAATTTCCAGAAAAGGAATAGTAATTTAGTGTCAGGAAAAAATTTTTTTTCTTTTTGTTGTAATTATCATTTTTATTTTAATACTTTAACAAAATCTCTGATATTTAGCTTTTTTTTTACCACCACGTACTTCATTTCTATTAAAATTATTAAAAATTCGGTACATGGTGTATAATAAAATTTTTCACAGGAATTTTTATAAAATTATTGAAGGATTTCCACCAGTAAGATTATTTTAGCTTGAACCTGTTGTATAGTTTTTTTTTTATTTATTATCAGCCTTTCAACTCGTTGCTACTCTAACTTATAACTAAATTGATAAAAAAAAAAAATTACACATTTATTTCAATATTTTTAAGCAGATGGCAGCACCATTACTTTTATTAAATTACTACTTTAAAACTATTTTTATGCTGGTTTAAAAATAAAAATTTAACTTTAATAATTTTTCCCGGTTTAATTAATTTCACTAAACTTTTAATTTCTACTATTAAATTTAAGCTTAAACGAAAAGACATGTATAAATCTAATTATAAGCATTAATATTATTATTGGCACAGTTTTAAATCAACACTTATTTGAAAAATTATTTAAATCACTAATGTGTTACATTATTTATTTATATAAAAAAATTTCTTTTTATTTTGTCAGCTGTTCTAAAACATATTTTAATTAAATTTAAGAATTAAAGCTATAAAATCTCTTAAGATCTTTAAAACCATCTAACTATTTTAATACATAGTAAAGTATATAATATAAATATTAATACTCAGAAAACCAGAACGTATTGCTATTTTATTGAGCGAAAAAATGAATGATGAATGAAAAAAAAAAAAAAAGATTGAGAAAAAAAAATGAAAATGAAATTTTATACCGTTACTGTAATTTAATTCATGACTGAAAAACTGTTTTCATTTAGTTATGCTTCTGTGTGGTATTTAATATCCGTTTTATTAAAATTTTCTGTGATAAAAATTCTAACCTCAAGATTAAGTAATATTCCATTTTAAATATTACAATTAATTTTTTTTTCTTCTTTTCTTTTAGACAAGGAGGCTCTGGTAGGACGATTGAAGAACAATAGATGGCGCCAGCAAGCAAAATCTCAACCGATTGCTTGGAAACCTTATTATTGTGTACTTCTCCAAGATGACAGAAGTTTCACACACTTTCCAACGGAGGAAATGAGTGTAAGATTATAAAACACATTTTTTGCAGCTTCTATGAATGAATTTTATTTTTATTGACATTATTACTCTGAAAAATATATGATTTCTCGTAAGGAAAATAATTAAATATTTATGTAATATCTAAAAAATAGTTTTTTTAAAAAAATATTTTACAAAATTATAACTTTCTATACTGTAATGTCTTAAAAATTTTACAGAATAATAATAAAAGCAGGCATTACTTACATATTCAATATATTTTAAATAAAAATAAGATTGTTCTTATTTATTCTCTGTTTTTGTTGGTCTTGCTATTGATCCGTTGTTGCCATTCAATCAACTTTATTTTTCTGAGTTGAAGGGGAAAAAAGTAAGGAGGCTTGATGAAATTAATTTCTTAGGTTAATTTCTTAAATAAGTTGAAGAATTATTTTTAGTTTGTTTTTTATTGCTTGCGAAATCACTACATTTCTTATAGTTTATATATATAGAATTCCTTGTTAGTTGTCAAAATGGTTGAATTGGCTAGGAAAGTGTAATCCTGAAAACGAAACGTACATAAGCATTTACGTGTTTTCCTTGTTTTTACTGAATGCTTTCTTACAAAATTTCTAACTTAAAAAATAAACGCTCAACAGTCCCTATTTACTTTTCTTAAGGAAATGACAAAACAATTTAATGGAACTAAATCAACCAATAGAAAGGCTGAGTAACGTAAAGTCGAATTATCGGTTATGTGAAATGAAACTGAACTCTCTTATTCTGTATTCGAATCCGATCAGGTAATAAAAATAGAAAATTAAATGCTAGGTTTGGGAGGAAATATGCAGAGAGAAAAAATGTCTCAATTCTTCGCTCGCTTTTTCTGCTTTTTCAAAGTTTCTAAAATTTTGATAATTGAAAAAAGAATTTTTTATTTTATTTTACTCTATTTGTTTGAACTTAAATTCATTGTGCCAGTCAATTTGATTTCTTAAATCCATAAAATCCATTAAATGTTCCGTTTGCATCAAATTCCGTTTATACAAATTAAAATTTTTCCGTTTACATTAAATTTAAAAAAAAAAAAAAAATTTCAAAAAAAAGGTTGAAATTTAGAAAAAAAAAACTTTCAAAAAAAAAAGGTTGAAATTAAAAAAAAATTTTTTTTACATTACTAGTTTATAATGAGAAAACAAATATTTCTTTATTTTACTATCCCATCCTTGAATTACATTTGGAAAATAATAATATGATTATACTTATGATTGCTGTGTTTCAAACACTGATTAACGTCTTAAATAATTGACGTCATTCTGCCACCTGCTAAAAACTCGTTTTATATATTTTTCTTGTAGAAAACAAGTATTCATTACTGTTAAAAATAAAGATGAAATAAACGGTTTGACGGAAATGTGATTGTGCAATCAAAAAGTGTCTAATTTTAAACTCCATTTTATTTTAGTTTGATATTCAAATAGATTTTATTGTGAGTGCTAAGTATTACTCAAAAAATTGAA
This sequence comes from Parasteatoda lunata, assembly GCA_949128135.1. Classification (NCBI taxonomy): domain Eukaryota; kingdom Metazoa; phylum Arthropoda; class Arachnida; order Araneae; family Theridiidae; genus Parasteatoda; species Parasteatoda lunata. Next base: position 63,166,273 of record OX421970.1, read on the forward strand.
TTACTCAAAAGGTTGAATTTTAATTATTAAATCCCTAAAAATGATTTAATTGCTCTTAACAACATGAAAAACAAACAATAAAATCCCTTAGAACTATACAAGAATTCTATATTCTGTATTAAAATCCTTTTTTAATTATTTTGAAACTGTATATACCTATAGAAAATTGTGCTACAGCTTTCTTTAAGATATACCGTTTTTATCTATATTAGCGTATTATATTAATCTTTTTCTGTTATTCCATTTCTGTAAATCCTTTTATAAATTTATTATTCTAAACGAAACGCTTTCTCACATTTTTAAATTCACATCCTGTCTTTTAATGTACTTTTGGTTCAAGTATGCATTAATTAAAAGCAGGACATTTTCCTCTTTGCTCTTTGTTGGAATCGCGCGACCTATTTAATAAACCAATTACGATTATTAAGATTTCCCTTATTCCCTAAAACGAGACATTTTACGGATTTTCTGTGCAAGATTTTGTGTCACTCTCTCTCGTCCATCATCACATAATGATTAAATAAAATTACTTTGCTCTTTTTAAAATCCTGTGCTTGTTTGTTCTGCTCACACGACTGCCACCATCTATATATCGTTCTTAAAAGGTTTCAATAAAGCACTTCGAAGCAGTTTTTATTCTATTGTTCTACAACGAAAACTTGTGAGAATAAAGTTAAGCAACGTTAAAAGAACACAAATAATGCCTCATGAACAACTGTATCATAGTTTTGATTTGATTTTATAATGCAGAATCTTATTCTTTGTCAAAACCCAGATTTTAGTCTCGAAACACTGAAATGTTATTTTACATTACGACTCTGTTGAAGGTTCTATATTATTCGACAGAAGGTTATGATAGAGAACCAAATACTGTCTGCCTAAATAAAAACAGACAAAATGCGTCCATCTGTCCAACTGCAAAGAGCCCACGGGCCAGAATTCCGGTCACTGATCACCTGGCGGGCCGCAGTTTGGAAAAGTTGAACAATAACCTCTTATACAATAACAATTAATAGTTGAATTATTATTTTTAAAACAATGGAACAGAAGGATTATAAAACAATTTGTTTACATTTTAATGGGAAAATGCTTAGCCATTCTGCTATCATCAAATGCTTTTGCCATTTCTGCAGCACACTTTTTAACAACGACGCCATCAGTGTAAGGTTTTTTTTCGCTTTAGCAAGCTCAAGTGAAATTGCATACGAAGCATGCAAAGCATTGTACTGATAAGATTTTACTTGAGTAAACATCCCAGCTTGTTTTTGCAGTTTTGATTTTAGTTCTGAAACTATTAGAAATATTTCTTTTCCTTGATATTTACTGTGGCTCCCTTCGTAAAGACTCGCATAATGCCTTTTGACATTATATTCTTTGCACACAGTCACAACTTGCATACAAATCAAGCACTGGAGTTTTTCCTTTCTATTCGTGATGAAATACTGGGTTTCATAGCGGTCCTAGAACACTCGATTCTCACTGTCTATCTAACGCGAGGCAATATTGTATAACACCAGCGTGCAGGGTAGGACTGCTCTTGACCTGTAGATGTCCTGTATCTTTTTGTCCCAATACAATGAAAGGAGTGAAAGAGCGATCAAGAGGAAACTTCGGGGATCTCGGCTTGATCAAGAATGGTAGTCTCGGATGCTTCTTGTTACCATAAAATTTCGAAAAAAGAAATATGCTGAAAAAGAAGTTGGCGGGTCGCACAAAATGTGTTGGCGGGCCGTATGCGGCCCGCGGGTCGGTAGTTGGACAGCCCTGATCTAACCGATGGACTCTCGTATCGTAATCTGGAGCTGTCTACTACTATTAAAACCAAAAATTTACATATCAAAGAGGAGAGATTTTTGAATTTCTCTCGTTGACTCCAGACAACATCTGTCCTATCACTCAACAAACACCCATACCTGAAACAAGTCAATATCATAACTATAGTCGCCGACAGTGCTCTGGACAACTGGCGAGAAGAGTTCTTTAGGTAACAGATAGCATGTGTTATTATTTGTGTTCTTTTTACACTACTTGGACTTGTTCATATGTAACACAAAGTTAACCCCTTCTTCACTTGAATAATCTGTAAATTTCGCTAAATTCAAATGTTCATTTTACAATATTTTCTGTAGGAAATGTTGTAAAACGAACGATTGATTGATTTAACAGTGTTATACTAATATGCTATATAAATTGTAATCACTACACACTTATCTGGTTTTTATTAATATTGCTACACATTTTCTAACGTTTTGGAACTAAGGCATGATGCTTTGAGTATTCATTAGATGTTCTGAATGCTTTAATTTGCCTTTCAAATGAGGAGAAGGGGGTGAAATTTCTAGAGTAACGATGTTTTAATAAGGTAAGTATCCCCTTTCCCTGAAGTTTCTGTCAGACTAGAGCACTCTGTTAGCTCGTAAATTATGCTGAATGTCAAGCCTTCACGGGGAAATGCTCTAGTTTAGCGACGAAATTGTGACAAATATCATTAATACTCCTGTTACGTATTGTAATTATGAATTGATGAGGGTTGAATTTGATAGCTGTGATTTAAAATGGGAATATATTATGAATATTTTGTGAGTTGTATATGCTAAACTAAAGAATTTCTCTTTCCGGATTCCTTCAGTCAGAATGTATGTAAAAACAAGCTGCATAAACTCTTTGTTTATAGGAATAAATAATTTAAATGTATGCAAATAGTTGTCTCACATATTATAAATAGATATGTAGATTATTGACGCATAACAAAATGGTTAAATTTTGGTTTAAATGTGCCTACGCATAAAGTATATGATGAAATTGATTGAGTTTAAGTTTATATAACGTAATACTTGTATATCATCAATGCAATATAATTAATGTTAACTAAGTTTGTTTTTAATACAGGGTGATTTGAAATGACCGCCCTAAATACATATAGTATTTCGAATTCTTGTAGAAAATGAACTTAAAAAATTGACCCGTTAGAGGCCTCAACTTACAATATTGAATTAAATAATGTAAAATCATAAATCAATATAAAAAAGACTATTGAAATATATCAAATTACCTATCAGGAAGGTACGATTAAAAGGTACGATCCGGTTTTGATGTTTTCAACTTCGCCTTCCTTTATAGTGATTCTTTAGATTTCGATGCAGGGCTGTCCATAAACCAGTGGGAGTAAGAGGGGGTGGGGATATCTTCTGAACATCACGTTGCAAAGCATCCCACACGTCCAGAATTGCTACAGAGTGGATCCAAGAGCACTCTTCTGAGTTTAGACACTTCCGCTGGCCACCAAAATCCCCAGACAAGAAACATTATTGAACATATTTGGGATGCCTTACAACGTGATGTTCAGAAGATATCCCCACCCCCTCTTACTCCCACTGGTTTATGGACAGCCCTGCAGGATTCATGGTGACAATTATCTCCAGCACTACTTCACACATTGATCGAATCCATGCCACTTCGTGTTGCTGCACTTCTGCGTGCTCGCGGGGGCCCTACACGATATTAGGCAGGTATACCAGTTTTATTTTACCTTCAATTCAATTAAACTCTTCATAACCTATTTGAACTTACAATCAGTCTTTGATCAAATTCTTTTTAAATTCTTATCCTCTAGTTTAAGGTTCCAGCCCGTGAAATTTCTTCTCACGCTTATAAAGAATCTCTAATTCAATCAAAACTGGCAAAAAGCCGTCATTTGTCTTTAATGTGACATGTATCTTGACTTATGCGATCTCGATTAGATATTAACCACTTATCTATTCCATGCCGTAACAACTTCCTTTCCCATCATAACTCGCTCTGATGAGTTAATCCCATGCTTTCTCTCTACAGTGTGTTTTGTTCAAAGGAATGATTTACATTTTAAAGTGGATCCATCTTTGGCGTGTGTCGCATTTAGTTTTGAAAGATGCCGACTTCAAAGAAACTTACTCCTTTCTGCCGCCGCATCTTTCTGTGGAATAAGATGCGTTAAATAAATCAAGATATCATTTCGAGGGTTTTATTTCCGCTTTCTATATTTCATTTAACCATCTGGTGGATGAAATTATCTTCGTCTTCAGATTTTTTGAGACAGAATACTGTTTGTATTTTTCAACATGTGTTTTTTTGTATAATCGTTTAGTTACTGTAACTTTCTTAAGAATTTTGTTTATTTAATGATTTTTTAAGATTCTGAATTGTTTCAGGTTGAAAGTTCCTTTTACTTTTTACTAACAGCTGTTTTTTTAAGCTGTTGATAACCAAACACAATACCCAGTAGGAGGCAATTTCGATCCTTCTCTGTTTGTAAATATAGTAGTGTCCGTCATGAAAATTGACACTTGCGAGCAGTCTTAATCAAAAACTGCAACAGAATATAATAATATACCCAAGATTGAATCCAGTTACCGATTTAAACATAGGGTACGGAGTACCTTGCTCGAAGGGCAAGGTAAGGAAAATAATAATTTAAAATATAAAAAAAATAATCTGGGATAACGAAAGGCTATTTTCAAAATTTACATACTTGCAAAATCGCTAGAAAAGTGAAAAACTGAAATATCATTTCGAATTCCTGCATCACTCCCTCGCATGTTTATTTATTTGGAAGATGAAAATAAAAATAAAAATTCATGACAAATTTTTCATGACCCTTTTCTATAAACCATTAAAAAAAAAAAAAAAAAAAAAAAAAAACTAGTTCCGTAATGCTTTGAAACAAAAAGAAAATTATTTCCGAAGTGGAAACAAATTTCCTATTACTTTTAATTAGAATACGTTCTTATCTCTGTTTTTGTTTAAGTTTTTATGTTAGTTTGAATTTATAACCTATTAATGCCATTTAATTGTTTCTCAAGGATATTCTTTTGATATAAGTCAATGGTTTTATGGAGCGAACATATGCATTGACCAGAAGTTTCGTTCCAATAAAAAAAATTATATATTTACTAGTAAAAGCAATTAATTATCATCATAAAATAGTTAATTACAATCAATTCATATTCATTGTTCAAGAGATGGATCAAAAAGTTTATTCTAATTTATGTAATTTTCTCCGCTTGCAACTTCAGCCGAACAAGCAATTTCGTTATTCTGACGTTTTTTTATTACATCTTCAAAAGTAGAGCGTAAACTAATTGACATTCAAGTCAATGTTGCGGTTAATTGTTTTTTTTTTCTTTTTCCCATTACTTTTTTAGTTCTTATTTCAGTGGTATAGTCGGAGAATTATTGTTACTAAAGAAGTACCTTTTATCTTTTTGTTTTAAAGGATACATTTTTAGGGTATTGAAATGTTTGATGTTATTCTTCGAATCATTTTTTTGTTACTGACGGTAGTAAATGTTCTACATTTACGAGCAATTATATAAATCGTCTGCTATATTTGCTACTTTTAATGCATTTCTTAATATTTTTTCGTAAGTTTTAATCCAACATAAGTTATATCTAATTGTTAATAAGTGACATCTAAATAACATATTTACGTTGTATGGCTTAACTAAACGCTTACTAAAGTACTATTAAAAACCAATTTTTTTTATCAATCATTATTTTTGTAACTATGATAATTTATTTGACTCAAAAATACTAATTTTTATTGTTGCTTAAAAGTTACTTTTTATCTTTTAGTTCCAAGAGTGCATTTTTAGGAAGTTCTTCGTCGAATAGTTTCTTATTTTATTTATTTTTATTCATTTATCTGTACTTTTTATTTCATTATTATTTATTTATTTTCCTTCATTGACGGTAGTAAAGTTTTTTATTTAGGGACAATTAAATAAATCGTCTGCCAGATTTTCTACTTTTAATGTATTTTTTTCATTGCTTATTATAAATGTAATTAATTGTAACAAATCAAAAATATGAGCCGTGATGGCTTAAAGGATAGAGCGTTCGCCTTCCAATGAGGTGAACCGGGTTCGAATCCCAGCGATAGCTGATCGATACGAATTCCGCATTCGGCTTGCACCGACCACAGTGTTGACGTAAAATATCCTCAGTAATAGACGGATCACGGGTTAGAGCTCTTAGTCTAACCGTGGGAGAATTTCGTGGTTTTCCACTTCATGTAACGCAAATACGGGTTAGTTCCATCAAAAAGTCCTCCTCGAAGGCAAATTTCTCCCAATACTTGTTCCTGGAATTCACTTGTATTCTGGATTGAGTTCAAAATTACAAGGCTATGGAGTTGAACATTAGTTTTCGTAAACCCAAAATTGGGTCGCCTGTTCAACGACGGTTAAATAAAAAAATAAAATATATATGTTGTATCATATTTATTAAATTTGTATTTCTTTAATACTTAAACTAATGAATGCCTTAACTAAAGGTTTGCAAATGCACTAAAAATATTAATATTTTTCTATCATTACATTTGTGGTTTTAATAAATTTTAGAGTCAAAGAATTTGGAAGTTCAAAGAATTCATTCATAAGAATTCCATAAATTTTAGATCGTTTATTTGGCTCACAAATTGATATTTTTGACAAACATTGGTAAAATCACATGTTAGTAATTAGGAGGAAGTTTTATATGCCTTCGTAGGGAAACTTAATTATTGTTATTTTCTTCTTTGCTCTTTAAATTCTATAAAAAAAAAATTATTAGTTAAATATTTTTATGATATTACTCCTTTAATATCTGTGGGTGTGCCAGTTAGAGGTACAAATTGCAAATACGAAATTCAGACATCGACATAATTGTCAGATTGAGTAAAATAGTTTTCTTTTTATAAATTTTCTGAAAAATATAATACTGTAGAGGCAAATAAATTAGGTTACACAGATGAAATAGATATATAAAAAAAAGATTTTTTTTTTTCCCTACTGGGAATTGAATTATGAAAAAAAGAAAGAAAAGAAAATTCCATAATACTGCACCATAATCTAATTTAATGTGCGAGGTTGCATTCCCCCCCCCCCTTCTCACAAATAAAGTAATATCCGGTTTGTTCAACCAATTCCATTTCCACTACGAGAACTGAACAAAAAGTTCGGTCCATTTTGAGCACTATGAGGATCGATTTCCATTCGAAAAGCTACCGTACTTGAAATGGTTTTGAAAATTATTTTTTACTGATACATAACCTCGACGGATACGCAATTTGCATACAGAAATAAATATAGATAAGGATATTGCGTGATCTTTAATATGCACATATTAAGCGCGATATTTAAGTTTTTTTTTTTTTTTTATATTAAAAAAATAAAATAAATAAATAGATACCAGCATGCGTTTATTCCACTTTTCTCCGTTTTCATTATTGTCATTTTGTACATACATGAAAATTTTTTATTATAGTTTAGTGATATAATTAATTATTATGATAATGACGTAGAATTTAGTTTAAAATTATTGCTTAAGTGGTTAATTAAAAAGTTTTTATTTTTCTATTTTTATGTGGTTGATTTTTTATTTGTACCAGCTTTTATAAAAGTGCAAATTTTCTTTAACATAGTTGATAAAGCGTGCATATCTTTAAATTTTATGAATGTTATTATTTTGTGATTATTAGTACTTTTATAAATATTTTGAAATAACTTGCGTTAGTATGTACTTTTAAAAGTGTGTATTTATTAATGCTTATATGCTTGCATAGATAACTAAAACGAGAACTATTTATTTTAGAATATAAAACTCTTCTTTCTTTTTTTTCTTATTAAAAGCTTTAAAAAATATATTTTGTGAAACCTAAGACATTTGTGTGAAGAAAGCTAATGGAAGACAAAGTGAAGAACAGCTAATGGAATGTTTTGTTTCAAAATATGAAGTTTTTATACAAAATTAGTGAAGCACCTTATCTGAAATCTGGCATCTCTTTTTGTCGCTATTATTAATGATATTTTCGGAAATGCTTTTATTTATTTATTTTTAATTGTTACTGAAAGCAAATTTGGATGATTTTTTTTTTTTTACCATTAAAGATATTTTTTGAGGATAAAAAATTACATATGGAAATTGGTTTAAAAATTATGTTGGTTTAATCAATTGATCAGAATTTCTAAGAACATACGTTCCCTTCTTTTTTTGGCCTACTGCCAAAATTGCAAGACGAACAACACGCTCCAATAGCGCAAAGTTCTGAACTTATGCTCTAGAAATATGTCATAATCAGTAATAATAAAATGTTTTTTTTAAAAAAAGCGTTTAGAGAGAATGCATATTCACAAAAACAAAATATATTTACAAAATACAATCTTGACATAATCATGATATAAAGGAACTCATGGTAGGAAATGAGTCAAAATAGCTCCGAAACAAATAGTGGTCCAATTTGAAAACTCCACTTATTCAAAAGTGAAACAGCATATACAGTTTACCTAAAGTAAGAACTCCCATTGCCATTCGTCTGGATCCGTGGCGGTAACTATGGTAACGAAGTATAACTATTACAAGTAGGGGTGTAGGGTCATTGCTTGGGGCAGGTTTTGAGTCGGGGTAGCGAGAAAAAGGGAATCTTTTTTCGGTCTATTGTGTGAGCCCTAGAGTGAAGAGAAGCTACCCTCCCTGAAATGCGTTATTCTTGTTTCCATAACAGCAGACAGCCTCAGACTTTTCAGCGGTGGGGGGGGGGGAGTTCTTACCATAGACAAACTTACTCCATTTTTGAGCAAATTCAAAGGTGATATGGAGGGAGATGTTCGTTGGCTTTCGGCAGGACTCGAACCAAGGAACTCCCGGTTCGTTGTTGGATGGCTCTCATCACTACAGTTGTACAAACTAGTACAGGGAGAGTTAGAAATCTTTATATATTAAATAAATAATTTTAAATTTTTTTAAACAAGATTTTGTATAAAAATATACAAAAGTTACTTTAGATGGTAGGAAGATACGTCTAAAAAATTAATACTCAAAACATTTTCATTCATAATTATACAAACAGTAATTACTTTCTGTTTTCAGTGAAATCTAAATTTTTTTAATACAAAAAGAGTTAAAATATTTAAACGATTCATAAATAATGATATGTTGAAAAAAAATAGTTTTGAATACTAAGTCTAAATCTGAAAATACAATCTACTGAATTACTACTATTTGTTAACTGTAGTGAAAAAGATTTTTGACTTCCATCAATCTATACAACAATATTTATATTCTATGTTCGGATTATTATTACGGACTCTTAACTGAATAATTTTAAATACAAGCTTGTTAACTCGAAATTAGAATAGCATATAGTAAAAAAAAAATTTGAAGCATTTATTTTTTCTGATTTTATTCTAACTCATTGAGATTCTTATCGGCTTCTAAGAGAAAATTGCATTTAAAATAAAAAAATAATATCATCTTTGGGAAAAGAAGCATCTGCAATTTTTTCTTTCTTCGATTTACTTTTCCTTCTCCGGTCGGAGTAATCACGCCATATTCGGAACTTGCACGCAGATTGAAGAAGAAAACGATGATCTTACCTTTCTGAAATAAGCGTATTCTATATTGAAAAATAAAAAGCATACCTATATTTATCTCTTTCTGCCTTATGTATCAAAAACCACAAAACAAAGTTAAGAAGGTTTGCGTAAACTTTATCTTGCATAATAAGCTTTGAATTCATATAATGAATACCTTAGTAAGAGAAAGAGAGAACCTATGTTTCAGCTTTTTGGAATGTTGTAGTTTTTGGGGGCCCGTACAAATAATACGTAATCATATTTTTGACTATTTTGGACTCCTTCCTTGTCTGCAAAAATAAGCAAATTACAATCATCTGCTTACGTAATATATTCGTATCACTCCACATCTTTGCTTTAACGTGAGAGAAAGAGAGAACTTATGTTTTAGCTTTTTGGAATGTTGTAGTTTTTTGGAAGCCTTTCAAATAATACGTAATCATATCTTTGACTATTTTGGACTCCTACTTTGTCTGCAAAAATAAGCAAATATATTCGCATCACCCAACATCTTTGCTTTAACGTGAGAGAAAGAGAGAACTTATGTTTTAGCTTTTTGGAATGTTGTAGTTTTTTGGAAGCCTTTCAAATAATACGTAATCATATCTTTGACTATTTTGGACTCCTACTTTGTCTGCAAAAATAAGCAAATATATTCGCATCACCCAACATCTTTGCTTTAACGTGAGAGAAAGAGAGAACTTATGTTTTAGCTTTTTGGAATGTTATAGTTTTTGGGGACCCGTTTAAATAATACGCAAGTTTATTTTTCGCCATTTTAAACTCCCCCTTTGGCGGCAAAAGTAAGCAAATTACAACCATCTGCTTACGTAATATATTCGCAGCACCCTCCCCCCTCTTTGCTTTAATATTAACTTTGTCTGTAGTAATCGAATTTTAAAATTAAATTCAGAATTTTGAAATTAAATTTAAACAAGCGAAAAATTATTTAACAAATAGTTTACCTACTTTTTTCCTTTAATAAACCTTCTGATTCTGTTGCGAAACGATAATTAGTTAACTACATGTATTTTTGCAATTCTGATATTTTTTATCATGCTTTAATTTACCCAGGTTTATCCTACTTCCTTTTAGAATAAATATAATTTGTAGCTTTTTAAACCATTAAAGAGCGTTTATGGTTTTTCGAAAACTTTAGAGGTCTATTTAGCTGCAATGTAAAAAATGAATTTTTTTAAAAATTATTATTTAATAACTTTAAAATTATAAGTAAAAATCATGTGACGAATTTAGCAGTTTAAAAATGGTGTGCTAATAGTTTAATTTCTTTACAAAAAATTGCAATCTCAATAGATTTCGTCTTAAATCTTCCTTTCATCTATGAAACATTTCAAAGCGATCACTGAATCACACACATGCGAGACATCTTATGGTTATTGATGAAGTATTTAATGATTAGTTTGTCTATAACGTTTCATGATTTATATTTTTGGACAACAACAAAATAAAAAGATATTTTCATTCTTTTTAATGACCCATGAAAGCAAAAATATTTTAAAATTGTTTTACAAGCAACCGCTGCGTGTATATTTCAATGTTGAACTGAATTCTGCGTGTTTTTTTGGATGAAAACTTAAAAAAAAGGAAACACAAGAATGTATTTTAATTTATAACCGGCATTGAATATGCCAACCCATAATTGGGTTAACAACTATAAATACAACCCATACTTGGGTTAACAACTATTAATATTCAACTCCGTAGCATTGTAATTTTGAACGCAACCCTGATGATGAACAAACCTTCTAAAGGTAACCTCTAGCCTTACTCTGTTTTTTTTTTTTTTTTTTTTTTTTTTTTTAATTCTTAGCATTATTGTCAGCTTTTCAATACATCTGTTTCTTATAACTTTCATAATCGGTGTTAAACATCCGACCTAATTCTAATTCAACTCCATAATCTTGTAATTTTTAATCATATCCAGAAGACAAGGGAACTTCTGGATAAAACTTTGGCACAATCTAACCTTCATGCAGGACTTTTTGGAAGGAACTAATCCGCATTTGCGTTGCACGCAAAGGAAAACCACAAAAACCTTCCACGGTTAGTCCGTTGGCAAGAGGATTCTAACCTATGATCCGTCTACCAATGAGAATTATTTTATATCAGCACTGGTCAGTGCAAATCTGAAGTAGAATTCGTATCGGCCAGACAACTCTGGGATTTGAACCTCGATTATCTCATTAAGAGGCGAGCACTCTATCCAAGTTTCCTCGGCTTGGAGAGCGAGATTTTATTTTATTTTATAACCGTCGTTGAACAGCCGACCCAATTTCATGGGTTTGCGACTACTAATGTTCAACTCCGTAGCCTTGTAATTTTGAACCAATCCAGAAGACAAGGAAACTCCTGGATCAGTACCCCCAGAGGTTTTGATTTGTTATGGGAACATGGAGGACTTTGAGACTCGACAGATTTAACGTGCATCAGTCACCATTTACTACCCGGAGAGTCTTCGGTCGGCGAGGATCGAACCCACGACCTCTTGGACATGGGCCCAGCGCCCTACCGACCAGGCTATCCCGGCCTTCGGGGAGCGAAATTGAAATTAATGTTGGGTAGTGAATTTATTGTAGACAAAATAAATAATCTGGCATTTTGCAAAAAGCCACCTCCATTTTTGCAATGCGTCTAGCTAATATATTGTAATCATTTAGACACTTCGTAGACTTAATTCAGTAAGTCCACATATCATTAGATGAATTAAAATATACATTGCTTATGCTTAATAGCATGATTTGTTTTAGACAGGTTACAATAAGCATAGAATAAGAAATACTTGTTGTAAAAAGCCTTCTTAAAGATTTATGCACATCACCCAACCATAGCCGAGCACCTAGTTCCGTTTTCAAGGGCCTCTATCTTTTAGAAAACATGGTAGGAATATCACTTAATTTTGACCCCCGTCAACTTGGATCTTTTCAATCATCCTATTAATAATATGTTGCATTTTATACAATGAAGTGCTAATAAATTGCATTATGAAATAGTTTAAACAAGTTTAAAAGAAATAAAAATTTTATTTAACTATATAAATTGCTGTAATTCTATTAAAATTAAAGCGAGAATATTAAATCAGTTTATCGATAAAGTTATCGCAACAGTAGTATCGAACTCGAATTGAATTTTTAAAAAAGAAACTGATAAATATTTTTCATTAATTTATTCTCACAGTTAATTAATATTTCTTAATTCACACCCTATATTTTAATTACAATAGATATTTATAAGCCATTTTTATTAAATGGCATCTGCTAGAATTTAAAATAAATCATAATTTTTTTTTAATAGTTTTAAAAAGGAGATTCTTCTGATCTGAAACTACTTAGAAATCTGTCCGCCAATCAGAGAGTTCTTCATGTTCTGACGTCAGTTATTTTTCTTTTTCTTCTTTCCTTTTTCGATCTTACCTGGCGAGTTTCACCGCAAATCTCGTCAATTTTCATTCATGATTCTGTGTAAAGGTGTGCTAGGATCCTATCTCTGAGATTAATAATTTTCACGTGCTTTTTTAAGTTTTATTCAAAGAAAAGCCTTGCGCATAGTGTTTGTCTTGTTATTTTGAATATTTTAATTTTCGAGTTACGTTTGACCGAAAAAAAACGCATAAATTGAATTATTTTGCTTTACAAATTATAAATCGAGTGAATTTAAAGAGTTTAAATACAGTATAGATGTTTACTTGGATCAGGTTATTTTGTAAAATTATGGATTCTTTCCCTCTTCAAATTGAAATATGACAGTTCGGATTGCAAAATTAGTAGATATTCGTGCTTAGATTTAGTTTGATTACATGTGATTCTCGAGCATTTACGCAATGCTTTAAAATTTATTAAATAAATATTTTGATGATATTTAGAAATTGACAACTATATCATCTAGCAGCAAGTTAAAGCAAACGATAAAAAAAGCTTTTATTTAAAACATTTTAAAATTCTATTTATATAAACTAAATTTTTGACTTCTTGTGAAAAGTTTATGTGGCAAAAATAAGCGAAGGATTAAATGAGTGCACTATTTTTTATCAACTAAAACTTTGTGTGTTGCGTAGAGATTTGACATCATGTGTACGTGTTCACCCGATTTATGTGGAATTCGTTGGTGTTCTGGTGAACGATCTTTTGAAAAAGCTTCTGACAATTTTTTGAGTAAATTATTTTTGCTGTCCCCTCGTATTCCAAGAGCTCGTTTGAAGAAAGGAAGAAAAGAGAGATGTGTGAGTACTTTAAAAAATTAATTAATTTTTTTAAATGCATGTTTTTTCCTTGGGTTTACAAATTAATTTTCGGAAACATATACGTTTTATAAAATTTTCAATGCGATTATAAAGTACTTTCCCTTAGCATATCAAATTTTAATAATGCTTTTCAAGCATTTACAAATTACTTTCTTATGACATATATGTTTTACATGTCATTTATAAATTATTTTCTTACAACATATAAGCTTTGCTTTTTTTTTCCTTCACTTATAAATTATTTTAATATATGAACTTTACATATTTTTTCTTTATTTATAAATAACTTTAATAACAAATAAGTTTTGCATGTTTTTCCTTCATTTATAAATTACTTACTTAGAATATAAATTTTACATGTTTTTCCTTCGCTTATAAAATTCTTTATTCTGACAAATAAGTTTTACATGTTTTTCCTTCGTTTATAAATTACTTTCTTATAACGTATGAATATTACATATTTTTCTTTAATTACTTTCTTATAACATATAAGTTCCACATATTTTTCCTTAATTTATAAATTACTTTCTTATAACATATAAGTTCCACATATTTTTCCTTAATTTATAAATTACTTTCTTATAACATATAAGTTCCCCATATTTTTCCTTAATTTATAAATTACTTTCTTATAACATATAAGTTCCACATATTTTTGATTCATTTATAAATTTCTTCCTATTAACATATAAGTTTTACATGCTTTCCCATTCATTTATAAATTAGTTTAATATATAACTATATAAGTTTATTAGTTATTTTTTATATATTTATATATTTCTTTACTATGACATATACGTTTCGTATGCTACTTTTTCGCGTTAATATATGCTTTCCTAAAACGTAAAATTTTTTTAATGTTGTTTTTTATATGCGTTTGTATAATACTTTCCTATGGCATATTAATTTTGTTTCTTAATTTTCATGCGTTTAAATAGTACTTACAATTAATATATAACTCTTATATGTTACTTTGAATATAATTTAAAGAACTTTCCTATAACTTTATAGGTTTTATTTAAGACTTTTCATGCGTTTAAATAGTACTTTCTATATTATATAATTATTATTCACTACTTTTCATGCGTTAATACATTGATTTTCTGTAACATAGTTTTATAGGTTGCATTTTCATGGGCTGATATAGTGCTTTTCTATGACAGAGAAGTTTTGTATGTAACTTTTCTTGTGTTGTTTGTTAAGCTCATGCATTTGAACATCGTAAAAACTTGATAATTGTTTCATCTTTTCTTTATAATATGAATTATCTAGATTCTAAGAATATAAGTTAAGGATTTGTAAAAATGAAATATCCGTCTCTTAGTTAAAAGGCAGTTATTTATTCTGTCTAATGGAGCGTAATTGTAAATAATTTTCAATTTTCTAGATAACAATTTTCAACGGATTATATTGTTTAAGTTTTGTCAAATATTTATTATCTATTACTCTGAAAATGTAATCCAGTATATGTTTGTTAAATTTTTTAAAATATGTTAACTTAAAAAAAAAAAATTGAAAAAATTAATAACAAATTGATGAGTTTGCAAACAAAGCGTTTGTAAACTCATCAATTGTTTCGTCTTCATTAAAGAAAAATTTTAAGTTATCATATTAAAAATAAATAGAAAATGCGTATAACCATAAGTAAATTACAGTAGAAAACATAATTATGAAACTTTCATATCAATAAAATAGTCTATTAATATGCATAAATTATAATTTATAGTATTTTTAGCTCAAATATTTAAAAAAAAAATATCGTGCAATAATATTGTATATATGTATAAAATACATTAAACATTTAATCACTTTCTTTGCGAATATTAGAAACTTCATTTCACGCAATTTTTTTTTAAATAGCATGATTCATTTATTATTTTCATTTAATATAGATCGTTCGATTTTGTTTTAATTTTGTTGTATCCAAGTTTAAAAAATTTTATAAGTTTTTTTTTTTTTTTTTTTTAACTTCATCAATTTTAGAACATAAAGCACATCTCACCCTAGCAATAATGCCACAATTAAAAAATGCGTGACTTTGAGTTTTAATTCATTGTTTTAAGTTTTGAAGGTGTGTAAAGTATATACAATAAGCAACTCAACTAATAATCTTTTTCTTTTTTTTTTCTTTTGCACATAATGTTCTATTTAAACCATTTGGTGCTTTCTAAAATCCCACACTATGAGTGAATTTTATATGGTGCACTGTGAGTACTATAGTGCACTATTAGTATAGTACACTATGAGTGAACTTTATATATTTTGCATATAATGCATTAATGTTGGTAATCTAACTGGAATTGTTGTGGGAAGTAATGTTGGTAATCTAACTGGAATTGTTGTTGGTAATAATGTTGGTAATCTAACTGGAATTGTTGTTGGTAATAATGTTGGTAATCTAACTGGAATTGTTGTTGGTAATAATGTTGGTAATCTAACTGGAATTGTTGTTGGTAATAATGTTGGTAATCTAACTGGAATTGTTGGTAATAATGTTGGTAATCTAACTGGAATTGTTGTTGGTAATCTAACTGGAATTGTTGTTGGTAATAATGTTGGTAATCTAACTGGAATTGTTGTTGGTAATAATGTTGGTAATCTAACTGGAATTGTTGTTGGTAATAATGTTGGTAATCTAACTAAAAAGAGAAAGAACCGAGGAAAAGAAGATAGGTAGGGCATCATTAGGCGAATAAATGTATAGTTTTTTTTTTTTTTATAGTTTTTTTTTTTAAAGATATTAACCTTTGAGTTAGGATACAGTTGTCTACAATATTTTATTTTTCTATCAATATAATTAATTAATTTTTTATTATCACTGAAACACTTCTACGCAGTAAAAAATTTGTTAAAATTATATTAAAATTCTTAATTGAAAAAAATTGGCAAAATATTTGATTGTTAGAAATAATAACAAGAAAATTTGTTTTAAAATTATTATATTATTTACCTGACTTTTGCAACAATTTATGAACAGCATAAATAATTTATAAATATTATTCCAAAATTGTAAAATTATAATTAATATATATATAAATATATAATGCCTGACTGTTTTTATATATAAATAAATAAAAGAATAACATCAGCTTCTTAATGTCTAAAAGAACATATATTCTTCTACTATATTTATCAACAGAAAAATAAGAAATGAATGAAAAAATAAAAAAACACATTTTCATCTATAAGCTATACACCCTAACGATGTTGATTTTTGTTAGGTTTTCTTTATAGATACTGAAACTTTGAATGGCCATTTTTACTTCCTTTTCTGCCCGAACTGATAACTTTAATAAGCAAATGGCGCTGCTGGGGGCGTGCCCCATTTTAAAAGTGCGCCAGGCTATAAAATTCTGTTAATAGTCATAACTTTCCACGCAGTAAAAGTTGTTAGAAATCTGGTAAGCAAAATTTGCCATCAGCCAAGTAGCTAGCAAGGCATTAGAGCGATAACCAACTAGAAAGGTATCACTGTTTTTTATCTATATTAACTCAATTTTACCAAACCGTGCCTGTACGCGTTATCGGCAGATTAGGGGGCTCCTCTATTATATCGAGGTTTGTGCCATAAATTCACAATGCCGTTGACCTAAAGATTTGGCAAGAAGCCGCAATAACTTACTTTCATCTCGATTTTCTATTTTGTTGCATATTTTACTCTGAATGGACACTTTCACCTTTAAAATAATGACTTTTTTTCTGATACTACTGAATAATGGATCAGGTGTGTGTGTTGCTCTTAGGGGAAAAAAGATCTACTCTTCTATTTACATTTCTCTTTATTATTTACACTTGGTGAGGAACTAATTTTCTGTTTTAGAAATGGTATTGATGCCCTGATTTTGAAGAAATTAATGCACGGTTCTTCCTCTCTTTCTTTTATTTATTTTAAATTAGACTCTCAGTTTTATTTGTATTGAACTATCAGAGAGTTCTTTTTTTCTTCTTTAATTGACATATGTCACGGTTAGGGACTGTTCTAATATTACGTAAGCCCTTGAAGGTGGGAGGCTTCTTAAATGAACTTATTTTATTTGCTTATTTGGGACCGTTTAAATACTACATAAGCATGTTTTGGACTTCCCTTGCAAAAGTTACCAAATTACAAATCGACTCCAATTCTTGAGTAAGAAAGATGCAACGGCACCACATGCTCTTAGCTCAACAGTGATTTTAACTGTAATCTAGTTCTAAGAATTTTAGTATGAAATTCTAATAAAATTTGCAAATTTTAGATGGAACAAAATTTACTTTTTTATTTATTTTATAAAACTTCCCAACTACTAGAAGAAATTCTTTTCCATTTTTTTCCCCCCAAAATGTAATTTATTATTTCAAATTTAAAATTTTCCTAATGTGACTTTTTTTTCCCAAACATTTTTGTTAATTTTTTTTTATCTTTTAAATATATTTTGAAAATAAGTGGATTTTACTGTCTTGCGTGGGTGTTGCTCCTACCCCTCGTCCCCTTAGTCAACAAAAATAACCAAATAACAAACCCCCTCCTCTTTTTGGTGCTTATGTACGATTCTTTTATGGGGGATCTGTGAGTACAAATGATACAAAAAATTTATTTTATTTAAAAAAAAAAAAAAAAAAATTTAAATCTTTAAGATTTTTGTAAAAAAAATTAAAATTTGGAGAAAATTAAATTAGAAGAATAAGAAAAACATTTAAAGGATATTAGTTATTTCTTCTGATCCAAACTTTTTTCTAAGATCTTTCAAGTTCAAACGATTATTAAAGATAAGAATAGAACCTATAGCACGGAATTGGTTTTCTTGCCTGCTATCTTTAACTACACAATTGCTGAATTGCTGAGGTACTAGTGTTATACCTGAATTTAAAAATTCTTAAAATCCAGTTATTATTTTCAGAAACAAAATTTTCTGTAAGTACGTGTTTTGTAGTTTGCTTACATGGATAGAGGGGTTTAAAAATCACTATATCAACTAAAACTGATTTTTAACATTAAAACTGATTTTTAACGTGAATATTCAAGTTGAAAATCAATCATACATTCAATTTATAACCATCATATTCACGTGATACTCTAGCAGCCTTTTATTTAAGTGCTTTGTTTTATTTTTAATTCAGTATATTTTATCTAGCTATAATATAAAATCGGTTCTTAGAACGATTTAGATATTAAAAGGTGAAAAAGCCTATAGCCTTCAATCCACTAAAACATAGTTTAAAAAAATCGATCGTTAAATGAAAAGTTATCAGGAATCTAAGAGTATTGTAAATGTATTTTATCTTATTTGGCAGACACGCTTGATACTGCTTTTGCTTAATATTTGAATATATTTTCGGCCATTTTAATTACATCCGATTAAAAAATAGTATTTTCGTATTTTCTATAGCAATATGGGAAGGTAGACTAATTTCGTTAGAAACTTATAACTTTGTGAAACATTTTGTAACTCAAACGTGTGCTAATCTGCCTTCGAAATTAATAATTTACTATGTCAAAATCAATAATATCGAAATTTAAAAAAAGAAAAGATTTTTTGAGATAACTATTATAAAATATTGATTTTCATGCTCTTTTTATCTTTTTAAAAAAATATGAATACAAAATGTTGCTCTTACTGTAAATGTAAAAGTGAATTGTCTTAATGTACTGCTGTGCTAAAAAAAAAAATAATAATAATAATAAATAAGCGGATTACACTAAATGACTTTTGAGCTAATGATCGGATCTTCACGTTTGAAGACATAATCTTAATGGTTCAAGAGGGTGATATCAAATATGCTAATTAATTAGTGCAGACGATATTTTAAGTTATGAAATCTGACACAAAAACATACTTTCACTGAATAAATATATTTTTCTCTACGGATTCAGATTTCTGACCTCCAAAATATATTTCGAGGACTTTCTAAGAGAATTGCAAAAAATTCGCACAGATTTATAATATTCGTTTAACTATAGATAATTCCATTCAAAATGTAACTTTTAGCAAATATTTTTTTTTTTTATATAATTTTATATAATAACAGTTGATAAAATTTTAAATTGTAAAGAGTAAAATTTTTGACCTATTTTGATTTAACGATTGCGATTCTAAATGGCAAAATACAGAATTTGAGTGAAATCGGTCGAATAGTTCCTCAGAAAATTAATTTTAAAAATACAACTTTTAAAATTCGATTTCTCAGTATCATTAATTAGCATGTATGAGATCATCCTTTTGAACTATTAAGGTTGAGTCTTAAAACATGAAGATCCGATCATTAAGTGAAAAGTTATTTAAAGTTGTATACTTTTTATTTCGCCCTCTGTACATAATGCAGTTCAAGGCTGCTTAGATTTTGGTTTTAAACCATGGCTAGTGATGTTAATTTTGTATCTGTAAAAATACAATATCGCTTTTATTTGAGCTATATTCCGGTGTTAAAATAAAAAGTGTAATAAAAAATCCAAGTGTAATATAATATATTTCTTAAATTTACTTCTTTCATACTTTCCTTAAAATTTATGATTTTTAAACTTCGTCGTAATACCTGTTTTTATATTGCAAAAATATACAACGCTTACATTCTCCAAAGCATAACATTTAACCTAATATATTTTCTAAAAATATATAAAAAGTCTGTAAAAACAAAATACCGCTATAAAAAAGACGAACAAGGCGAGCTCAACTTATATCCATGTGTTATAAATCATCCGTGTTAGCATTATTAAATAGAGAAACTGTTAACCTAAAAAATATTTACATCGATTGTTTGAAGAAAGAAATATGACAATACGTATTTCAAATTTATTTTAAAAAAATAGATTTATTGCTGTATTGAACAGATAGATTGCCAACAAACCCTATGAATTTTCTGCCAAACGCCTCGTCATTTTTATTAAAAACAATAAAACATTGTTTTTCTGGTAAAAAGTAGTTTATTGTGATTTGCAACTTAGGTGGCATGGCATATCAAATGGTAATTTGTCTGCAAACTTTGATTTTCTTAGAACATGTGTAATGATGAACGTAGAATTTATTTATACTTTAACAAAACTGTATTTTTGTAAATTGAATTTTTAAGCAATCTTTGTTATATTTTTTTTTACAAGATTTGTAGACTTTATTTATATTTTAACAGTTACCTTAACGGTTATTTTATAAATAATATTTAATTTGAAGCGAACATTCATAATTTTCTTATAAAAAATTTGATATTGAATTTTCTAATACTTGAACCGCATTTTTTGTTACAAATAAGATTTAAATTTAATTATTTTAACAGGGTGCGTAGCGTTTTTAAAAAGCGCTTAAAGGTGCTTATTTTTGATTTTCGATTTTTAAAAGCCCTTAAAGGTGCTTTTTTCATTGGGTATTTTTTTTAAAAAAGTGCTTAATTTTCCCTTTTTCAAAAGGAGATTTTTCCTTTACTATGTTGATTTTCACTTCGAATTATGTAAAAAGAAAGTGCTTAAAAATATTTTATGAGTGCTTGAAAAGTGCTTATTTTTTGTTGAATAATTAGACTACGCACCCTGTTTAATGTTCTCCGCACTAAGAAATATTATATCTTTCTTAGATTCCACCCATAACTTCATTTATTTCGCGCTACCCAAATTATTCCAAGAAAACTTTATAATAAACCATCTCACATAAAAGACGACTTTAAAATTTTATGAAAACGGTTCATTAGGGAGTTAGTGTGGCTGGCAGACGATATTTCATATCGCCCGTTATCGCGAAAATCAACTGGAGGGAAATCAGAATACTTTTACAGGCGATTTCACACACCACGCCTTTATGAAAAGAATAATGATTACGGTTCCAGTGAAAAGATTAAACGATCTATTTCTTTGCTTTCGTTGTTAGTTATTTCTAATGAGTGCTTAAAGGTTAATGAAGTAGTAAATAAGATCGTTATCAGTGTTTGAAGTTTTAATTAATACAAAAGTAGCGGGTGAGTTTTAAAAACCTTAACAACGATGCTTACGATATAATCTGAGGTTATGTTACTGAGAGTTATACTTATTTATCCAATTCTTATCACAATTCACTATCAGATACGATTCTTTTCAGTGCTTAATAAACTTATTGTAGGTTTGTGAGTTTTTATTTAACGACTTTTACGAATTAATTAGTGAGCTCAATTTTGAGCAGTTGTTTATTTATGCTCAATATCGGCATACTTAGAAGCGTTGGTACATTAAGACTTTAGCCTTCGTTTTTGTTTGTTCAAGGTTTTAAACGTTAAGCTTGTCGTTTATCTTTTCAATTATTTTGTTCAAGATTTTTTTTTTGAATTTAAAGTTATAAGTTTTTCTTTGCAACTACGTTTTCTACATTTTTTAAACTTTTATTTTTAAAATAAATTTCAAGAAAAACATGAATGTTTTTCTTTCAAAATATTGATGAGAAAAATTTTCTATTAAAAACCACGTATTTTTAACTCATGCTTTAAAATTAGTGTTCTTTCATTAGTATACACACTAATCAAGGCAGACTTCTGACTTCTGACTAATCCTTGCTGATTACTTGCGTAATTACATGATTACTTGCTGATTACTTGCTTTACTGAGCGTAAGTTTTACTCAACTTTCTTGGCTTGTAAAAAAAAAAAAAAAAAGTTTAAAGATTTATAAAAAAAGTAAAAGCTTGTTGACTTGCTTAAATTTCTACAGTGTTTTAAATATTAAAGTTTTTAGTTCAAGTACATGTCTAGTACTTGTAGTAAAAGTATGTTTAGTACAAGTTTGTCTAGTACTTGCAAAAAATGATGATATCTCTCCACTATAGAAAAGGATAGCTCAAAATTAAGCAAAAACGTTTCAAAATAGCTCCAAAACAAATAATACCCGAATTTGAAAACCCCATGTATTCAAAATTGAAATAGTATATACTCATTTTTGAGTAAAATTCGTAGTCTGAAAAATGATACGAGGGTAGAAAAATGTGAGAAAGATGTTCGGTTGTTGAAGGCAGGATTCGAACCAAGGACGTCCAGGATAGTAGTAGGACGTTCTAACCGCCATATGTGTACACTCCTATCCAGGTAGAGTTAATAAACTTCCTATAGTGGTCACTGCAATATTACATCATGATAAAGTAATTTCAAATTTCAATTCTAAGTTGGAAAATATGGCTCCAAACGCTAGTTAAGCAGTTTGGTAATTTTAATTTCAATTTTTGCTTATTTCGCTATGTCTTAAAAATTTTTAATAAAAATTTGTAGGCAATGAGGTGTTATTGTGGCGGTTTCTTCTCTTAAAGAAATTGAGATTCCTAAAAAAATGTAACAGGAAAATATGCAAAATTATAATAAATAAATCTGTATATAACTCGGTTAATAATTTTTTCATCAAATATGTAGGATGATTCGATACAGCTTTAACAAATTTGGAGATTTGTTACAGCTCAATACAGCTGGAGAGATTCAATCATAGGGATTGAGAACTCCATATCAAGCCATGGTCGGAAAAGTAGAAATATATAGAAATTCAGCCTGCGCATTTAAACCGGTACTTTCGTTAATATAGTTAATTAATAAAAACATAATTGAAAAATTATTGCAAATGCTTTTATTAATTTTTTTTATGTGTCATTTTAATTGTCCTATATTTTAAGTGGAACGTACATTCTCTAAATTTCACTATGGACATTCAATATTAAACCAAAGAAAATGAACATTTATTTCTCTTCTTATAACTTAAATATATCTTTTACTACTTAAAACACGTTTTACAATTCTGGATTAGTGAAGTTATTAACTGTCCTCCTGAGAGGAAGTGGTTTTTTCAGTTTGGATTCGGTGGTTTGTTCGCACAGTAGCAAATGCGGAGATGAAAAGAAGGGGTTCGTAAATAATAACTCAGATAGATATTTATTCTGGTATTAAACCCCGAGGCAGAACACGACATTACTTATCTCGTGTGAACTTGCTCTTTTGATTTCCTTCATTAAATAGCTCAGCTGTTTCTGCTCCCTTGTTACGACATCCAAATGAATATGATTAATTGTTAAAACTATTTAACCATAACAAATTAGCTGTCTATACTAATATTTTTTTTTTTAAATTTAGTAGCGGAAAAATATTTTTTTAAATTTTTTTATCATTTTCTGCTTAACTTTTAGGTTTATTAAAATTTTCTATTGTAATATCTTTTTTTTTTTTTTTTTTTCTAGAATGTTTTATGATTTCATGCATTTAATAAATATGAAAATTTGATCCGAAAAATGGATGGGTTATCTGAACAAAGGATATTCAGGCTATTCGTTTAGGCCAAATAATTTCTTCTTCTTTTTTATTTCTAAAATGGTTCATTTAAAAATAAAAATGTATTAAATAGAATGAAAATATTTATTTCATATATTGACATAAATTAACTGATAAAAATTAATTTTAATTAATGTTATAATGATGTGATTTATGAAAATTAAAAAAAAGGCTCTTTATATATTTTCTCACAATATAAAAATATGTAAGCGCCTGCGCTGTTTATGACGTTCAACTCGACGTTACCATTTTGTTTTGTTTTACGATGGAATAAAAAAATTAAGATTCGATGGGCATTGAGCGGATCCCCCTAGTAATATTAAATTATATCAAAACAGCATAATATTTTTAAGTGAGAAAAGGAAATGTTAAATTCAAATTCATTAGTCAATGTTCTTTTAGTTTTCAAGATGTAAATAATAAAAAATTAGAATAAAATATTTTCTCTGTTTGATCTAAGTTTCCATTTCAAATCATTCCATCCTGTCGATATTCCACCCAGTCGTTATTGTTTAATTGTTGTGTCGATATTTCATTTACTCGATATTATTTTCCCAAATATTCCTTCCTTTCGATATTGTTTTCTTGTATAGTCGATATTTTACTCAGCTGTTATTGCTTTATCGTTGTCGATATTCCATTCAATTGTTTATTGTTTCACCAAAAGTTCCTACCATTCGATATTGTTTTCTTGTTGAGTCGACATTCCACATTCCATGCGGTCGTTATTGTTTTATTGCTGTCGATATTACACCCAATCGATTTTATTTTGCCAATATTCCTTTCATTCGATATTGTTTTTTTTGGGTTTTTTTTTTTTTTTTTAGTCGAAATTACATGAAGTTGTTATTGTTTTATTGTTGTGTCGATATTCCATCCAATAGATATTGTTTTGTTTTTTATATTCCACCTAGTCGTTATTAATTTGTTTGGTGTCAATATTCCACAATATTTCCTCAATTATTTTGCCAATATTCCACCCAGTCATTATAGTAGCATTGCGTCGATACTACTTTCAAAGATATTTTATTTTGAAGATATTTATTTATTTATTTTTTTTTTAATTTTTTTTTTTTTTTTATTTTTATTTAATTTTCAATTCAAATTGGCTTGATTCTCTAATTCATCCTATCGATAAAAAATTCTATCACAAAAAAAAAATTACCCCAATAGTTTTTTTTTTTTTTTTTTTTTTTTTTTTCTGCAGTAAAATGAATCAACATTCTTTTCAATTCTGCCTCTACCAAAAATCATTCTGTTAGCGTCGTTCTACCAACCATTCTTCAACGTTCGAATTAAATGTCTGAACACGATAAGGAACCGGCTCATTGTTAACAAAGAAGCGAAAGTGAAAAGAAAAAAAGAGAGAGAAATAAATAATAAAATTGTCCGAATCGTGGTTGTTTGGCTAGGCGGGTGAATTAGGTAATTGTTGACCCCCGACCGGATGTGTGCCCGTATATTATTTAAGAAAGGGAGAACTTGATGATGGACTTGGCTGAACATTATCTGTTCAGGGTTGTTGCAGCATTAGTTATATTATTTTTTCTCGACCCTATCGACCCTTGCGTGTAGGGAACTTTCTGCCTGTAATAGAGTTCGATTCCCTGTGAGAAAAATCGATTAACAGTTTTGCTGTTTATTAGATTTGGAGAAACATTGTTCTCAACTATGTTCCTCTCTCTCAATCCTTTCATCTATTATTTGTCTGAAGTCTTTAAACGTGACTGGTATATTTATAGTAAACTGACTTGTATGTCTTTTACAGCTTCTTAGATTTCTATTAGAATGTTTATCATTTTTCGTTCGATGCTTACTACTTCTGATGATTTTTAAATATTTTTATGATGTAGAACCTGCATTTAATACACGGGGTGTTCTGTAATCACTGCCCTTAGTATACACATTTTTTTTAGAATCTTTTTTTTTTTTTTAAGGAAAATATTTATGTGACAAAGTAACAAAAACGCTGATGAGATCTTTTGAGTGCTGATCTAATCGACTTTCAGCCTTTTTATCGGTAAAATAGGTTTTAGTGATTTCAGTCTCGCCTTCCTCAGTAGTTATTCGTTAAATTTCGATAACGCTTTTGTTAGTTTTTCGTTTAAATAGTCATTTGTGACACCGAATATATATACTTTTTACTTCATTTTGAATCTCTGTACCATTAAAGAACAACTAGCTGACCATCAAAAGCTTTACTTTTCCTCCTTGCAACAAAAAGAGATTTTTTTTTCTTAAATTACAACAGGGGATCGTTCGCCTCCCAATGATGTAACCCGGGTTCAAATCCCAGCGAAGAGTTTGATGCGTATTCTGCTCCCGGCTTGCACTGACCACAGTGCTGACTTAAGATATCGTCAGGAGTAGACGGAACGTGGTTTATAATCTCATTGCCGTCGGACTAACTGTGCGAGGTATTCACGGTTTTCCTCCCCATGTAACGCAAACGCGGGTTAGCTCCATCCAA
Source organism: Parasteatoda lunata (assembly GCA_949128135.1). Taxonomy (NCBI): domain Eukaryota; kingdom Metazoa; phylum Arthropoda; class Arachnida; order Araneae; family Theridiidae; genus Parasteatoda; species Parasteatoda lunata. The sequence continues at coordinate 63,192,599 of OX421970.1, forward strand.
AAGTCTTCCAAAAAATAGTTTGCCCTATTGCTTAATTCAGGAGTTCCCTTGTCATCTGAGATGGGTTTAAAATTTCGAGGCTACTTAGATGAACATTGGTAGTCGTAAACTTAATCTTAGATCGGCTGTTCAACTTCATAAAAAAATAAAATAAAAAATAAATAAAATATAAAATAAATAAAATAAATTAAAATAAAATACTTAATTTGGGATTTTTCTTGTTCACTGAACTAGTTTCAAAATGTTAAGCACAGAACAAAATGCCACACATCCATAACGGTGATAAGTAATTAAACAGCTAAGAAAAGATGAGTTGTATTCTTAATACTTTTTTGAAAAATCGTGTGGGTTAGACATAAAATGCTTTTTTTTTTTTTCTTTTTCGCTGAAGCATATCAATCTTAAATATTCTAAATAAGTTGATTCGGTAAGATTCTTTTGGGTCGGTTAGTCACACCGTCACCTCTTACCCGACATTTAGAGAAATTAAAATTGCCTCCTTTTTTTTTTTGAGGTCAGTCCAATGATGTTACACCGAGTCATTTAAATTAACTTAACGACTTTTCCTCCCCTGCACTTACTCAAACAATTTACTCCCATCTTAAAGAGTTTCATAATCACGATCATTCCGTGAGACATCTTATTTTGTTTTGTCTTGTTTTACAAATGAAATGGTAAGTAAATAAAATTCTTATATTCTCTCTAAGTAATATTTACAATTGTGTTAACGCTAAAGCTCAATAGCCGTTAATGCGCGCACATACCTAGCTAATCTACAAAGTAACTAGAGTAATCCATTAAAGTGGAGTCAAGTGTTTTCCGTAATTCACCTAGCTAATCTGCAGATTAACTAGAATAATCCGTTAAAGTGGAGTCAAGTGTTTTCCGTAATTTACCTAGCTAATCTGCAGATTAACTAGAGTAATCCGTTAAACTGGAGTCAAGTGTTTTCCGTAATTTACCTAGATAATCTGCAGATTAACTGGAGTAATCCGTTAAAGTGGAGTCAAGTGTTTTATGTAATTTACCTAGCTAATCTGCAGATTAACTAGAGTAATCCGTTAAAGTGGAGTCAAGTGTTTTCCGTAATTTACCTAGCTAATCTGCAGATTAACTAGAGTAATCCGTTAAACTGGTGTCAAGTGTTTTCCGTAATTTACCTAGATAATCTACAGAATTACTGGAGTAATCCGTTAAAGTGGAGTCAAGTGTTTTATGTAATTAACCTAGCTAATCTGCAGATTAACTAGAGTAATCCGTTAAAATGGAGTCAAGTGTTTTATGTAATTTACCTAGCAAATCTGCAGATTAACTAGACTAATCCATTAAAGTGGAGTCAAATGTTTTATGTAATTTACCTAGCTAATCTGTCCGCATTAATGATTTCTGTAACGTTCAAAAGTTTGTTTCTCTCATTTTATCAACTAATTTGTTGATTGTTTGATTGTATTTAGTGATTTGATTTAGTTGTTGAAAAATAACTGAGTAAAATTATCTTAATTTTCTTAATTGCAATAATATTTAAAACAGTTTGAGTTATTCTATTATATTTTTTTTAAAAATTGATTGATGATTGATTCTGTCAATATTAATGCTTTGGTAGTTCAAAGGTTTGTTTCTCTCAGTCTATCAACTAATTAGTTGATTGTAGTTGTTGACTTGATTTAGTTATTAAAAAATAAACAAGTGAAATTATCTTAATTTCCTTAATTGCAATAATATTTTAGACAGTTTTTTTTTTTTTTATAGTTTTTAGTTCAGTAAAGATTGATTCGATCAATATAAAAAAAAAAATGTCTATAAATTAAAAAATTTATATAAAAAAATTTCTATTAAAAATTACGAAAGTGCACTCATATTCGACAATTTAATAATTCCTAAGTCGTATTTCGCTATTTTTAATTATCATTTCGTCACGAAATTACGACTTTTTTTTTTCTCTGGTCAAACATGAGCTCTTAATTCTTCGACGGACAGTTTTCTCCCATGTGTGTCGAGTCAATGCATTCTGGGAGTCCACTACTTTTTTTTTTATCTGATTTTAAGAATGTTTTCTCTGCTTGAAGGGATGAAACAAGGGTTAGTGCAGTCGCTTGATCAGTAGATTTCTCGGTTTTGATTACCTACGTTTTGATCCTGAGCCCTCTCATTCACTCATATGTTATGTTTTTTTATTTTTATTTTAGATATAATTATTATTTAAAATTTAATGAATATTTCTGCTTTTTCAGTAAGATCTTTAATTAGAGACTTGGAATGCTTAGAATACAAACGTTTAAAGTTCATTATCTCTTTACATTAATTTCAAAATCAAAAAGTATAACAAAAATAAAAACGGTAATTTTTTGTACATTGTAAGACAGATTAAGGGAATTCAAACTTTGAAAAATACAAATAAACATACTATGTGCTACAAAAAGATATCTAAATTTCATTTTATGAATGTATATTTATAATTTACAATTAATCATATTAAATATTATGCTTTACATTCGGTAAGTTTATCATTATGCAATTCATTATACATTTAGAAAGCAGAAAAATTACTTAAATAGTTATTCTTATAATCATTTTTTTTATTTATTAATCTCTTCAGTATATATTATATACATGTTACCGGCAAAGTGTGAAACGCAGGCATTGTATATAATACCGGATGTTTTTAGGCAAGGTATGAAATATGAGAAGTATTACATACTTTACCTAGGCATTGTATATAATACCTAGGCATTCTATAGAATGACAAATGCTATCTAGGCAAAGTATGAAAAACACGTCCTGATGAGGTTATTATGTAAATGATGTGCATTTCTCAAAAATAAAAATGTTATTCTGAAAAAATAATGAGAGTGCCATTAAAAAAAAATTATTCAAAATGCGTAAAGAAAAATGAAAGTTGTACAAACCATAATTTATGTTTTTCTTATTAAGGGAAACAAAATGTTCATATAAAAAATTCACATTTAAGTCACAGTTATTTTCTGTTTAGAAACAAATATTGCACAAAATATCCATTTCATCACCTTTACTAACATGGCCACAGAAGATTTTATACTTTGCGGTTTCTCATTTGGAATTTTATAAAATGCCTAGGAAATGTGTGAAATATAAATCGTTTCATACATTGACGGCTAGTTTTAGGCATTCTATAGAATACCGGATTTTAAACTTTGCCGGTAACATATATATATATAAAAGTATGCATATAGAATATACTAAAAAAACATATTTATCTTCGGGCAAAAAAACCCACATAGACTGGATTTTTTCTTAAAAACCCGGGTTTTTGCGAACCCTGTTCACAACTCTATTATCACTGCCTGCTGAATATCGACCTTTTATGGTGTGTATTATGAGAAACAATAATATTTAATAAAAATGTATTATTCAACATTCACCATCGGTCGTCAAAATTCCGAATGACGACATTTGCCGATCTATGGGAGAAACAATGATGATTAACAAAAATATATTATTAATCATTCACCATCAGTGCGTGCTGAATGTCGACATTTGCCAGCTTATGTAAAAAAGCAATAATATGTACAAAAATATTTATTTTTCAACATTCACCCTCAGTGCATACTGAATGTCGACATTTGTAGGTGGGAGAAAGGAATATTGAAATTCCATAAATAATTTAAGACATTCGCCTAAGCAACTACGTAAATAGCGTACGGCATTCCCCCTAAGGATCTTGATATTCACAAATTTCAGTCTCTCACACCAGCCCATTGTTGAATGGTGACGAATTAACTCGTTCTTTCATGCTCAGACATTTTTATCCGATAACAAACTAACTCGTCATTGCACTTGTGGAATTTACAACATTTGGGCCCGAAATCAATATTTAGAATATTTTTATTTTACTTCCGCATTCAATTACAAAATAATGACATAGCTTTTTGAAGGAAAAAAAAAAATGCCGGTCATTAAAATGGCATACAGGTTAGATTGGCAATGCAACCAATTTAAAAGATATATATATTTTTTTTAAGAAATATTTTTGGAATTAATATAATTGAAATCGAAAATTGTAATGACATTTATGCGTGTCTTAGTTTCATATTTCCTGGATACCTGATTTTTTTTTTTTCAAGCCATCACGGTCGCTTATATCCTTTTGCATCTCGAAATACAATAGCTTTCATTCTATTATCTTGAATATTTACAGTGTTTTATTTGATAGATCTAGAAATTTATAGGTAGAAATTTGTTTCATTCACGCCAACCAGATTTCATATTCGATGCATCATGAAAACAATTTATTAAGTACAATTATGTATCGAACAAATTAAAATAAGCTTAGAAGCTTTAATTACTCAATCTAACTATTTTATTTTTATAACTATTTTATTCGTTTGCTCATCTGCTACTTTAAACGAAGGCGGAAAATAGAAATAGCATTCCTCAAAATACTTCTTTTGGTACTTTATTTCCATGCTTCTTTTATGTGCAGTTTCTTTTCATGTTAAGCGATAATCAGTTGAAGGATTTCATGTTAAACATGTAAAATACAATAATAATTGATTGTTGACTTTATAGGACCAAACTTGTTTCATGTAAAGCGATATTTCATTTTAAGCGTTTTCGCGTTCACGAGATTCGACTGTAGCTTATCTGTAAGTATGTAGACTGCGTTGGCAAATAACCAGGGCCTGATTATCGCCTAGGCCCACAATTTCTGAGGGGCCTCAAAAATTAGTAAAAAGTCCTCAATATTACTACTATAATATCTGAAAGAAACAGTTTTTCACAAAAAGTGCATTTTTTTAATTTCAAATTGTCTTTATATCGTGATGCAACCAAGCTCACATGAACGTTGCACTATTCAAATTCGAAAGAGCTGAATTTTAACTGGAGCATTTTTTTCGCAAACGGCTTAAACGAATGTAACAAGAATGCACATTCGCAAAATCTCTTATAAGCGATCAGTGATCTCTTATAAGTGACCACAAGAGCTATAAGCTTATTCTTAACAAATATGTAAAGTTGTTGACAGAGGGCGACAGCCTTTGATGTTGATGTTTTAAACTGATTTACACACTTCTACAATATAAAAATTTTGATTTTTCTTGATAGTTTTGGAATGATGAAACCTAATTATCAATCTGGTTTCGCAAGAAGAAAGAAAAAAGCTTTAAATGACGAAACCAAAAAAAAAAAAAAAAGAAGAAAAAAAGAGAAATTTTTTGTCAAAATATTTCGCTGTTAATAAAGTAGAGCCATCTATTTCCGACGAAGCATTGATTCTCAAGCATTGATTGAAGCGACGATTCTCATTGAGATTTTGATTAAATTTTTTGTTTGAGAGTTTCAATTGAATTCATTGAATATGAATTTTAATTTTTTAAAATGGGTTATATCTAAATAAATTATTTAAATGTGTTTTCAATTTTCTATGAGTAGATATAATTTCGGCTCTTTTGTATATTTATTCTGCGCTGAAATGTAATTTTCAATAAAAATTATAATTAATAACCTTAATAGTTTAGCTTACATGCTGAAGTTATCGTTAAATCTAATGAAAGGTGGGCTAGCTTTGTGTTGGTTTCAGTACTAAATAAAAAATAATTCAACTAATCAGTGACTTTTAGCAAAAATCACAGATTTCAATTGTTTGTGGTCACCAAACTGTTTTTATTTTGGTGTACAATTGTTTTGTTGTTTTATATTTTGCTTTAATTTATAAATGCGTAAACTTTATCTTAGAAAAATAATATTCAATTGTCTGATTTCAAAATTTTGTCTTGAATCATGCAATATAATAGATTCTTTTTTATTGTTAGGACTACTCTTTATTGTTAGGACTCTAATTTAATTTCAAAATTTGTAAGAGGCCCGGAAAATTTGGTGGGCCTTGGGCCTGGATTTGTCTTGATCGGTTCCTGCAAATAACCTAAAGTAAAATGTTCATAATTTTTATTATTATTTACTCTATGTACTACATAAGTAGAGTTACCATACAATGTCCTAAAAGAGATTTTATATTAGATAAAAAAGTGAAGGTGCGTGATGTTATTTTAAAATACTTCTGTTATCCATCTTCTTAATACCATCTTCCCCTAAATCGTATTGCTTGAAGGATATTTTGATTAAACAACTGAAGACAAAATTAAATGTACCCTGTAGTTCGAAATTATATAAATAATGATTCCAATCATATTTACAAATTGGACAAAGGATTTGCAAACAATGCAATCATTTTACAGAAACAAGTTCTCCTATTTACCTATACTTGAACTTCGCTTAACGACTTTTCAGTTGAACTTGGCGCCGAATCTCTGCTCCAGGTTTAAACTCATTTTTTTCCCTTTGAACCCATCCCTGAATAATGCGGCAGTCAGTTTTATCAGTAATTTACAATGAAGCGGAAGATTTGCAATATCCAAAAAAATAAACATAGCAAAAAGAGAAATGTGCGATCCCTCCAAACGATTCGCCTATAAATTTCGTCAATTGAATGCTTCTGCCGCCTTAGATAAAGGCGTGTTCTATTATACCTTCCATAGGACTTAACCTTTGGATATCCTAGGAATGTCATTTGGATATGACCTCAACTGTGCCGCTGACCGACCTCTGGAGCACCTTCTCTTTCTCCACCAACTCATTACACCTCGATAAATAAATTATAAAGTCTATTACGTCACGTATTTGAACTCTCATCAAGCGTGTGTTTTTTTATTCAAAAAGCCATAATTTACGAACGAAATATTTTTTTTCCTTTATTCGTAATTGAATTTAATACCCCTTCCATTCTTGAAGTATTATTTCAACTCAACTAATAATTAAATTACTCAAATAATCTTTATTTCTACAAATTAAGAGCCTGGGAGAAAGAAAAAACTTCGTTCGAATTTATTGTTTGTTTTATCTCCTCTAGATACAGTCAACAATTAAAAAGGTAGAGGCTATATCATACACTTTATTTCATGTCACTGAAAAATATCTTTTGCGATTGTTAGAAAGACGCTATACAGCGGGAAAATTCTCTTTCAACTACATAGTAATTTATAATTTAAAGTATAAAAAAGTAGGGCCGTGGCAGCCCAGTGGTTAGAGAATCGGACGCTAGAGTTGGATCTTCGACTCCTTCGACTCCACAAATACTGAAAATGTGTTTTAAAAATAATAAAATGCCGAAGAATTATGGGAGGTTAACTTCCTTGCTGCGTAATCCTGTAATAAGTTAGATATTTTAGCATTATTTTCTTAGCATTTGAAACTTCATGGTTTGTTCTAGGTTAACCTGAACTCACTTTTCTTTGAACTTTAAATTTCCTATGGTGGTGAAATGAAATTATCCCTGAAGAACTTTTCCCACCATCTCAAGGCAAAATATATTTATGATCTATAGTTGCTTTCACTATTAGTTTTTATTTAAAACTGTGTTCAGTCAACTCATTCAATTAAAATAGTAAATTCAAAATAATTATTCAAAATTGAAATACTCAAATCTGTACCGATAGACTAGAAATGTTGGAAACTTCTATTAAATAATATTTAGTTTTGATACATTAATTAGTTAGTTGCAAACAATGATAATTAGGAAGCAATCACGGAAGCTATTGAGCGAAGCGGGGGGGGGGGGGATGAAATACATAAATTTTAAAACAAACGTTGAAAAACTGATTATTGTGTGTTTTATTTGAAAACTGCTGTTTGAAAATTTTTCGAAGAGAAGTGAATTATATTTTATACGATATCATGTGATAGAATAACAGGTTCGTCTCCATATCGTATCGTACCTTTCCTTCCATAAAGTTTGCGGACAACTGTACAAAAAGGCTTTTGTTTGTCAAAATGTTAAAAATTTGTCTCTTATTGGCCTTATTGGTTTAAAAACGAAAGATAAACTTCATTTAAATGTATATAAATGTATATAAACAAATTAGAGTGTTATTTAGTTGTTAAGTTTATTTTGTTAATACCATGGTTTGATATGTCTTCTTGATTCTATATTTTCTGGAAGAGTTATAAAAATATTTTGTTTAAAAATATTTTTCACCACCAGTTTATGATATAATATTTATTTGGTTATCATTGCAATAACTTAAATCGAAATACTTATTTGTTTAAAAAAAAATATATTAAAAAATTATTGTTAAAATTATATTTTGACCATGGAACTCCCTATGTAAGAATATTACGAGAATAATAATCACCTACATTTTATTGTCATTGAGCAAATATTTATTAAAATTTTTTCCCTAAATGTGTTTTTTTAAAGTAAAATCATTTATAAAAATACGTGTAATTGGAAGATGGAAATGTTTCAACCACTTGAAGAAGAAAAAAAAAATGAAAATAGGGATGTTAAAATAAATGTTTCAGACTTATCAGATTTTTTTTTTTTTTTTTTTTTTTTTTTTTTTACAATTCTTCTTTTTTGTTATATAAAAAAAATTTGTTATTTTCGTGTAGTAAAAAGTATTAAAAAAAAATTAGAATTGGTGACAAAATTAAAATGAAAAATTGATTTTTGCAGATTGGTGAGCGACTCTTTTTGGATTTACCTCGTGTGAGATTGGATGGTGGCCGTCAAGCTTTTCGACGAAGATGGGGATACGACATAGGAGTACCCTCGGTTCCCGAAGAAGATGAAGATAGCAGCGAACTATCCGAGACAACATCGCTCAGGGATGAACGCCTGCTACGATTCTCCTCAATGGGTGAGTACAATTTACAAATATAGATGGCAGCAGTATACCTCTTATTTATTAGTTTCTAGCAAAATATCTAGATGGCAGCACTATGAATTTTTTTTTTTTTTTAATAAAAAAGAACTTTTTTCCTCGTATAAAAATATTTCAGGGTGAAAGCAAGATTAAAATACTGTTTGGAAATAAATGCTATATTAAATTCATCGAAATTAAATCAACGACAAAAATTCTAAGTAAGAATTAAAGAAGAAAACTTCATTGTAAGATAAATTGTTTACATTTAAATATGAAAAATAATTATGTTCCATTTGCGATCTCGTTCATAATTTGAAGATTATTCTAAAAAAAACTGTAAATGTAAGTTTAAACTGCTGAAATCATTTGATTCTTAAAAGTATTATTTTTCAAAGTAAATGAATCAAATTTAAAACTTTAAAAAAGTTTTTTTATAACAATAAGCTAACTAATTAATTTGTAAAATGTAAAGAACTTGTTTTATATATGCTTCTCCTAATATTAGGCAATAGTATACTATATTAGTTCACTTTGGCAATTTACCACAAAACACACTATTATGATTCTTTAAAAATAATTGCCTTTTAATTCACCAAGTCTACTTTATTGAAGAAAAATAAAAGCAATTACCAGTGTTAAGGGAATTCTTCAAATTTTTAAATTTCAATGGGAGTGATTTGTTTTTATGCATGACTTTTAAAATCAAATCCAAGATAACATGGATTTATCCTTGCTAAAAAAATGGCAGATAAGATATTTTAACTAATTATTGTCCACAAGTTCAATTCTTGTTTTTCCACTTTGTTTTAAGCATTATAATTTAAACCAATATAATTTATATTTTAATCAACATAATCTATATTTTGATTATTTTCGTTTTGGACGATATTTTAAAATAAACACTGGAATGATAATTTTTTTTAATTATGAGTTAGGTTTTTATTCATTTAGTTTTCCGAGTAAGGAGACAGGAGATTTTCTCCCTTTTTGAAGTAAAGAAGAAAAAAATAAATAAATAAATTTAGAAAGATGGAAAAATGCTTGAAATCCAAACATATTGATTTGAATAGTTATAGTTAATAAATTGTTTATAGTTTCATAAAATCATCTATAATTAATCATCTGATATATTGTTGAATTATCTATAGTTAATATTTTAAAATCTGTTTCAATATGATTTCTTTATGTTTTTTAATTGCAATTTAACTTAGGGGATAATAAAATAGACAATAATTAAACGACAGTTAAAAAGATAAAATATAGGAAATGTTAATAATTTCAAAAAGTCAAATCAAAATCTTAAAAAATAAATAAAATGGATTTTATATAAAATTATAGTCAAAGACACTCGTAAGTTTAAAAATGAGTTTAAGTTAACAAGTTAATAAGTTAACAACAGTTACAATTGGAGTTACAGCACTGTTATCCGCTTTAACACTTTTTATAACATAAGTCATCGCTAAATATCCGTGTAGCATATTCTATGCGTGATAAAATAAAACATTCGTCGTGATTATTTGTCAAACTAAGTTTAGAACTAAAAACTTAATATTATACAAATGCAATTGCAGATATCTTACTTCTTTGATTTGAAAAAACAAATAAATGAGTTTGTTTTCTTATACCTTAACTGTAGGTTGGCTAATCTTTCAATACAGAATAACTGACTCGTTGATTAAAAAAATATTTCGCAGAAAGCGATCTGAATATATCTTTTAAACAGCTTTTTTATCCTATATGCTTTATCTTTTAACATAGTAAATACTTCACAATACAAAAATCATTAAAATAGAATGTAGTTTTGAAGGTTGTGTTTTAAAATTAGGATTTGAAAGGTTTTTCATTAGCCTTATTTATTTGCGAAGCAATTCATGCAAAAACTTATTTCTTTAGATGTATACATTAAAGTAATTAAATACATTAAATACATTAAAAAAAAAAAAACTGCGTTGCAAAATCCCGAAAAAATTATAAGATTTTTTTAAAATATCACTTAATAAATGTTTTAATTCATTACACATCAAATAACAACACGCTCTCTGAAAATCACAAAAAATTTGAACAACATTATTTTAAAATGCATTGTTAATTTGAATTGAATGATCGATTACTCATTTTTAAAGAAAGTTCATTCTATTTAAATCAATAATTTTTTAAAAGAAGTTCGATTGAAATCATGATTTAAATCTACGAATCTTGCTGAATATAATATCTCAGTCTTTTTTTCCCATGTTATTCAGTGTAAAATAAATAATAAATGACAAATACATTTAAAAAGAAAAAAATATGTTTTTCCATTGAAACTTTGCGTCAACAATCGGATATAATAGATATTATCATAAGTTAGATAAAAATCTCTTATTATTTTGCAATTTAGGTGTAGGTTTACTAATCCTTCTTTAATCGGAACTATTATTTCTGCTAAAATGTAACCTATTCCCACCAGACTCAATATTATTATTCTTGTCTTTTCTCGGTCGCTCACCAACTTATCTCTTTCTGAATATTGATATAAATTTCCATAAAAAACACATTTTTCTTCCTCATTTAAATTCAGCCGGCGTTCCTCTCAACTCGTGCAACATCTGCATCACCCCCATGGACTCCTTATCTTTGTAAATATGTTTTCGGTATTTTAAATTCTGTAAATAGAATTCTACTGACCTATCAATATCAACTGGAATACTATTTTTTTTTCTTCTTCAGGCAATTCTTTGCCAATTCATTTGCCGGTGTATGACGCAATTTTTGAGCTGAATCCAGGTATAATTTTAAAATAAAGTAAACTGATAATATGGATTGTAGACAGGAAAATTTTAGTAATAATATTTGTGTTTGTTTTTCCTGAGCAGTTTTTTTGCGTTGCAAAAAAAGAATATTTTTTTTTTCAAACTTTTTTCTTCTCTATTCTCTATGTTTCTAGTTTGTTCTTCGTAAAAGAAACATTTAATACTAGGCTAAAAGACATCCATCGTATACACTGTCAAAAGAAGTTTCTCAAAAGTTAAGTAAAAATATGTCGAAATGGCTGAAAAGGAATTATTGTCGAATTTGAAAATCCATACACTTATTATTGAGTATAGTGACATACTCAAAATTGAGGAGTCTTAAAAATGACACATCATCTTAAAATGTGACGAAGTTCTAACTTTATTAGTTTTAGGAAATATAATCAGATTTATTTATATTTTTGCATTTACCTTCATTACAATTTTATTTCACGAATAAAGAATGTCTTCAGATCAGTAATATCAAAAATATCAAAAATTATTTTGATATTTTTTTAATTATAAAAATTAGCCTAATATTTACTAAAAATAACTGTTAGATTATCAAACAACAAAATATTTAAAAAAAAAAAGAATTGTACTAAAATATAAAATCCAAAAAAAGTAGTTCGAAAAAAAAATTTTTTTTCCATTCATATTCAAACATTTATCAATTTATGATTTTGTAAATTAAAAAAATTTCCATGACGAATAACTGTTTCTTTTGTATCAAAATATATAAATAAGGGCAAATTTGAAAAATAAGTGATTGGAAGGGAGCTGTGCTCAGAAGATTTTACTTTTAACACAGAAAAAATATACTGGGTTTTCTGGGTAACCATACATTATTAAAATACTAAATATAATATTTTTCGCTTATTTTGACCTAAATAAATACAAAATAATGAAAAAAGTAAGAAAAATATGTTTAAATAATTTCTGCATCAAATGGTTAACAAATGAAGACGAATTCTCAGAACTGTTTCATTTTTAAGCTTGCTCAATGGAGTATTCAAATTCGACTACATTTGTTTCCGGACACATTTTTGCTCTAGTTCGAGAAACCCTTTTTTTACACTATATATGTTACCTTATCAGTTACTTGAGGGACATATAGTATCTACTTTTTCTATATTAAAGGAGACCTATTCTTTTTCCAGAATATTGCGCACCTGAAATTTCTTAGCAAAGACTTTGAGAGTTATGTCATTTTTTAGCCTCCTGGTCACGTGACAGTTCTTGCAATTCAAATGCTGGAATTTTTTGATTTCTTCGCTAAATTTTGCATCGAAATTTCCATGTTCTGGATGAATATTTCTCCATTGGTACATGGCATTATTTTTAGTGATTGAATAATAATTTTTCTAAGATTTGATCAAATACTGTAGATTAGAATAAATTTCATTTGCTATAATTAAAGTAAATTTTGAGTGCAGGAAATTCAAATATTAAAATTTTGCAAAATAGTAGGCTGTATAAAACATGATATTTCATTTCATTGTTTTCTGATCGCATACTAAAAATGCACTTATTTTTCAAGGAGGGAACATAGAACATTTGAACGAACATAGCAAGTTTTATTGTAATGTTTTACGACGAAGAATCAAAATTTGGATGGGTCGGATTTATTTCATTTTTCAGTCAAAAAAAAGTATGTATTTATTGTTGAATTTTTTTCCGAGGACAAAATGGTTCTATTTTTATTCTCCACGCTTAATGATTATCAAAAATAAACTATTTGATCAAAAGGCACCCTACATTACAAACAAGATTCCAGATGTGCCGTTAGGCTTCCGTATTGTTTTCAATAAATCAAAGGATAAACAATGCAATCCGGTCTTTTCAGTTTTCTAACAAGGAGAGCCACATCTTGAATACAATCGAGATAAATATCGAAAGAGTTATGTACTGTTATTTTTTAATGCTGGGGCTGACCACTTATCCATCTGGACATCTTCGAGGATCGTTTGAAGTGAGGCGACCTGGAACGAACGGCAGTGAACGAGACGTTTTGCAAAGCAAAGATGGCTTCTCTGTTATAAGTGAACAGAGAAGAGCCCGCAAAAATAAGGGGAAGACATCGCCTTTATTTAAATGATCGGAAATGAAAATTTAAAAATACCATTTTTTTTTTTTAAATTTTATAATTTAGAGAACATTTGACCAATGTCGTTCACATTTTGTAGATTTAAATTCACATAGTTAAAAATGATCAAATATTTATGTCTTTACAATTCAATACTTTTTTTTTTTTTAACTATTATGAAATAAAATTATATGTAATTAAAAATTATTTCGGGCTGGGAAATATCTTGTGAAGTATATATCGTTGTGTGTAAAAAGTTTTCGATTTGCTACACGAAAAAAAAAATTTCTGGTAAAATTATCGCAGCGTATAGTAATGGCATTTCTGGTACAAAAACCATAATTCTAGTAAATGAAACCAAAATATAAGGCATTTAAACCATTCAGTAGTTAATTTTTCAGTTTATATAGCAGCGGTTTGCCAGAAATTCTGGTTTTCAAAATTATTAAAGAACGTTTCAAAATTTATTAAAGAACGTTTTTGTGTCGTTTGAACGTTTTGTAGCACTTATTAATAAGCATATTTGAGGTTAACAATGTGAGTTAAGATTGATTTTTAGTGCGTAAAAATCAGTTCGTTAAAATAAAAGTTTTTTTTTTTTTTGTATTATGTGCATATGCGTCATTTAGACATCGATATTGATTTAGATTTTAATGGTTAGAAGCATTAAAAATTTCAAAAGAAAACGTTAAATCAAGCTGTAATTCTCTCAAATCTGTTATCGGTCTTAAACGCACTAATTATCAATATTTTTTTTTCACAATGAAGACTTTACTTTATTAATCGTTACTTTACCATATTCAAACGAAACAGTCAAATAACCATAAATAAGATGGTATTAAAATTGTTAACTGTTAGGAAAATCGTTTATTAACTGCTTTAGCCTAAAACGGTCAAACAACCAGAATTTTATCCCTCCAACTAAGCCAATCTAATAAAGCCACTTAGTTCCTTGCAACTACGTACATATTATAGCCGAGAGGGCTAATATGCCGGTCTTATGGCTGCCAGAACGGGGGTTCGAGTCCTATTGCTGACATCCCAATATTTATTCCATTCCCTTCAACACTGGAAGGATTTCCAGTGCTCTGCACTCTCCAATATGCGTTATTGAACGATAATCGCAGCTCCTATATTCAGTTAAATTCTCTTTTACGGTTTTGAAACCATGTAAAAAAACGTATAGTTTTGTATTCATGGTTTTATAACCATAATAGTTGTAAACCGTAAAGGTAAAAAAAATTATCCTTTCCGTAAACTTCACGGTTAATTGGATGGACAGGCTGCTGCTGCTGATATTACACCCCAATTTTAGAATGAAAATTCTAACAGTAAACAGTATTACTTTTAACAAATTTAAACTATGCATTCGAAATCGTTTTATTAAACTTAATCGAAAAATTTTGTTCAGTGTGTTCTTCGTGATGACTCTAAACCTATTTTATACATTTTTATTTTACATTGAAAAATAATTATTGGTAAATGATTTTAAAACTGTGAAAGTAAAGAAATGTTCTTTACCGTAAACTTAACTGTCAATTGGATGGACAGACTGCTGCTGGTTATTTTGCCATCATTTTACAATGAAAATTCTAGCAGTGAACAGAATTACTTTTAGCAAATTGAAACTATGCATTCAAAATTGTTATACTAAACTTAATTGAAATATTTTATTTAGTGTATTCTTCGTGATTACTCCTACACCGAATTTATACATTTTTTAAAATTTTACATTGGAAAAAGAATTATTAAAATTACAGGATACGTTAATAATCTTCGTGTTTTATTTTTTAGGACAAATAAAATGTTTTGATTGTACTTCGTGCTCTAAAATTACTCCTTTGCAGCAAATTGCGAGTTATTTGCTAATATAAAACCTAATACTCGATAATTAAGAAGAAAAAAAGCGTACAAATTTTATTTTTATTTAGAGCGAAGGAATCTTCCATTATCGAGAATAAGGAAAAGTTGATTCTTTCTGAAATGTTCGTTCCTCATCATTAGGTTATCAGATGAACTTGTTTAAGATTTTCTTTTTCTTTAAAAAATTTAATTTTGGTATCATTTGTGGCCACTTTATTTATTAGACGTCCATTTAACCTAGTTTAAAAATGAAAATGGGTTACATTTTTCTTCTTTTACGTACTCTAGTTTAGCTGTGTTGTCGTTTTTTTCGTCAAATAAAATGCGCGATTACTTTTAATTAATTATAAGATACAGTATAATTAGCAGTTTTTTTTATGATAGTGAGAGCGTTGAAATTCCCATTATGGAAAAATGTTTTAAGTGTTTTAATCTAATTAATTGTCGAACCTTTACATAATGTTTTTTTTAATCATTTAAGAGCGATATATTTTAATTAATGTAAAAATAATGTTTTTTTTTTTTATGTTCTTTTAACTTTATGGTGTATTGTAATAAATTTAAAAAAAAAGCATTTAAATTAAATACGAGTAAATGCCATAAAATTTTAAATACAGTTGTTGATTAGCTGGAAAATATGTTAATATGTTAAAATTCTCTTGTTGTTGAATTGGTGTCATTAAGAAATATAATGTTAATTATAGATATCATATTTTAAAAATACGTTCAATTTTTTTAATTTTAACTTTTTTTTCAATCAACTGAATCGAGACTATTCTTCCTCTTGGATTTTAGGATTTTTATTTTTATTCATTTATTTTTGTTTAGTTTTTTTTAACTAACTTTCTGCAGAATTCCTTCATAAAATAAATGAAGAATAAAACTCTTGTTTGGTTTAATAAATTATAAGATACAGAACTTTAGTAATACTTTGTAATAATAAAGATAATACTTTCCGTGATGTTCGTTGATTGGTTTAAAATTCAATTTAGTTTTTAACTAAACCGATGAAAACTTGTTGTGCCGGTGTTATATATTTGTTTGATCAGAAACTATATAAAACAGTGATTTCTTTTTATAAAAAAAAAAAAAAAAATTAAAAACCAGCAGACACATATTATTAACTTATTTTTAAAAGCGGTGATAGCGGTATAATTTCGTGAGAAAAAAACTGCAAAAGAGCATAGAATAATTCAGACTGATACTGTGTACTGACTGATAAAGATATACTGTGTTTTATATGTTTTGAACGATGCTGCCGATAAGAGTAAATATTCTATTTATTTGCGAAAAATAAATGAATATGAATATTAAACGAAAATTTAATGAATGATTTGGCGATCAAGTCTTGAGCGGGACCCTTTGGTTTTCAAACCAGCGAAATTTTTTCGCAACTTATTTTTTTTTAACGTTGCATGCAAATCGCGTGTATTATGGATAGAAGTAGAATTAGAATAGTTAACGTAGCAAACTATTTTAAACTTTGCTTTTATTTATTAACTCATTGGACTTCTTAAAAAATATAATAAATAATTTTTAATTAAAGTTTTTCCAAAAAAAAAACATAAAAAATATTTTTTAACTATTGATTATTATTACTATTATTATTATTTTTGAAATATTTTTTTGAGAAAACACAACTGTTGTGAATGGCCTTTTTCTCTTTGTCAGAAAAAAAAACCGGAACCAAAATAGTTCGAATGAAAACCGGTTAAGATGTAAACACACCAATTTACTTTGTGTAAACACCGTAATATTTTTTATAGTAATATTTTTTTTAACACCGTAATATTTTACGTATATTTAGCATAAAAGCTGAAATGTTTTTATGATAAACACTACACATGTTTTTTGATTAACACTCGATATGTTTTTATGATAAATAAATCATAAAAACTTATTTCTTTTTATGATATAAACTATCCTAAAACCACCACGTAC
Organism: Parasteatoda lunata; assembly: GCA_949128135.1. Taxonomy (NCBI): domain Eukaryota; kingdom Metazoa; phylum Arthropoda; class Arachnida; order Araneae; family Theridiidae; genus Parasteatoda; species Parasteatoda lunata. Next base: position 63,209,935 of record OX421970.1, read on the forward strand.
CTATCATGAGAAAAACAAAAAATATTTTTTTATTAATAATGAGGAAAATTACCTTAAACCATCGTGATGAAAATCATTTTAAGCTAATAGTAACGAAAACTATTTAAAACCAAAGCTAAGAACTAATTAGATTTTTATGAAAAACACTAGATATGTTTTTATGAAAAACACTAGATATGTTTTTATGCTAAACATATAATTAAGAACTAAAATGTTTCTCTTTATGATAAAGACTATCTTAGATAGAAGATCTATCTTCCATAGAAGATTGAAAGATTCAAAAATTTTAATTCATATGAAAATTTTTAAAGCAGTTGTTACTTTTGTTGTAACAAAGTCCTACACCACATTTCTCACAAATAGTTTGTGTAAATCCTTTGCATTTTGGGTATTTGAATCTGATTCTTTTGTTAGCCCAATTAGGTCAGTGCCCAATTTCATCTTGGCGCACTGGTTTTGGACGACAATCGCCGAAATCGTCTTTCAAAATTTGTTGGGGCAAAGACATAGGCTTTTTGTGTATGTTGTAGATATGCAACAAGGTGATATGAAGGGTTAAACCTAAAAACCTTCTAACATTCTGCGAACATCTCAAATAAATCCAATAGCGTAAATAAAATTTATTATTTATTTATTTTAATTTTATTTATTTTTATTTTATTTATTTATTTATTTTAATTTTATTTATTTTTATTTTATTTATTTATTTATTTTATTATTATTTTCTCGCCTGTAAAATTGATTCATTTATGGTTGGATCTTAAATTAACAAATAAGATGTTTTTCTCTAAAATCAGCTAGTTTTTTTTTATTTTTTCATTTAAAATTTTATAAGACTTAACGTAAAACCGTATCTTCATATTCTGTTCAGCATCATCAGATGTAAAAACTCTTTCGTTCATCAACCAACGAATATTGATTAGAAATGTCGTTCACCTCGTAATTCACTTTCGATGGAACAGGTCACTTGTAATGGTTGTTTGCCCATAAACCTTAATGTGAGAATGGTTCTTTACTCTCTTTATGATGGAGCTTGTTTTTTTTCTTTTTTCCCATGCCTTTCAATTTAATCCATTAAAAAACACTCATTTATAGAGCTGCATTCACACAAAATGAGTTTTCAATTTCTCTTTCCGTTTTGGAAATACGTTTTCTTCAAATGGGTACTTCATTTCTAATTTTCGATTTTTTTTTTTAAAATAGAGTTTCTCTTGTATTGAGAAAATAATGAATTTTGCTTTGCTAAAGTTTATTTTTCATAAAAGAAGTCAATAATTTCTCTGAATTAACTCCAAATTTAAAATATATATATATATGTAGTTTTAAATGTATGGTCTACTTTAAATTTGAGCAGTCATTTTGATTTCCTAGATAGTAATTCTTTCCATTAGAAAATGAGTCAGAAGCCAATAACGAAATGTTACACATTTAAAAATTGTGCTGCATGTTGCACCAAGATATTAAGAAATTTGCTGTTCACAAATTTTTGTTCATGAAAAAGTCATAAAAAGTTTTTTTCATGAAATTTTTTTTAATTTAGTTTTAAATTAAAAAAAAAAAAAAACATTTTAATTGAACTATCTACTTAAAATTTGATCGGTTATCTATAAATGGAACTCTTCCTGTAAAATAATGACTCTGAAATCACTTACGAAATTTTAAAAAAAAAAATGTTACTCAGTTTAAAGTTGTGCTATATGTTGCACCAAGATATTGTTAAAATGTGCTGCAACTGCCACCATAGTAAGGTGCAAGAGTTGAACCTCATCGCTGCTTAAGTTAATCCGTCGTAAACATTATTTTTCATTATTATGGGTCAAGTTGAACGGAAATAGGGTTCAACTTAATACACTATTGCGTTGATTTCTAATCAGAAATATTTGTTCCGTGAGTGTTGAGCAGTATGATGATGTGCTACAATGAGTCTCACTTACATAAAGCCACCTTGATATTGTCTCATAACTAGACGCAAAGAGAAGCAATGATTACCAAATTTATATATCAAGAAAGTCTGTATCCTAAACACATATTTACAAAGAGTGATTTACTTGGACAGAAATAAGACATTGAATAATAAGAGGAGTCAACAAAAGGTGTCCAATCGAAATGAAGCCATTTCTGATTATAACCAAAATATCCGTCATATTTCTATATGACTTAAAATATTTGATGTTGCATTTCTTTCACCAATACCAGGAGGACAATATAGCGTCAATATTTGATTTGATTTTATAACTGGTATTGAAGAACTAAATTTACGATCTAATTTCTGAATTTACGACTTCCAATGTTCAACTCCGTCGCCTTGTAATTTTGAACCCAATCCAGAAAACAAGGGAACTTCTGGATCAAGTATTGGAAGAAATTTTGCCTTCACTTTTTGATGGAACTAACCAGTACTTGCGTTACATGGGGAGGAAAAGTACGAAAACCTCTCTCGGTTAGCTTGACGGCAAGGGGCTCTAACCTATGATCCTCTTACCACTGTGGCTATTTTACGTCAGCAGTGTAGTCGGGGCAAGCCTGTGCGAAATTTGTATTGTCAGCCATTGCTGGGGTGGCTACCTCATTGAGTGGTGAGCGTTCCATCCCCTGAGCCACAACGGCTTCACGAATATCAATGATGACAGTCTTTATTTCTGCCACAGACTTAAACTGCTTGTGCTTCTTTTTGTATATGCAGCCTTACTGAGAATAGCTCTTCGTGTTTGCTTGGAGGTTAAGATCATTAAAGGACAGACAATTCATCCTAAAGCCGCCACTGGGAAGATTTTGCAACGTAAATGAAGGTATTCTCTGGCTGAAAAAAATCCTATTCGAGCACACAGTTCTCTTTTTAAATGCCTGCAAATGAGCTTCTAGCAATTTTTGGTAATGGGTAGCCTTCATGTGGTCTGGTAAAAAGGCCAGCCCTGTTCACACAGCATTTATACCCCTCCACATTGCTGTCCACTGGGAATTATTTTTTTTTCTGATCTATTATTTCATTTCCTACAAGAAATGTGCAATATAAATAATTTATCAGTAGCCCATGTTCAGTAATTTATCAGTAGCCCCCTTCAGATTTTCTAGATCAGGGGTTTCCAACTTACATGAGGCCGGGGGCCACAATTAAACACACCAGTCAAATGGCGGACCGCAACTTTCTGAAAATTTTATATGGGACTCTTATGTTTGAAGGAACATTAAATATTACTGTCAGATTTTTATCAAGCCGTACAAAACAAAAGTATTTAATTACAAATTAAAATAAGTAGTAGATTTTTACCTCTGAAAATTTTTTTTGCACCGTTGGTGTGTTAAATTAATTTCACAGAAACAAAGAAATTAGTTTTTTTTTAACGAAGAAAAGTACTTTAAACCCATACAGATTTTTTACGAAAATTGTCCTCAAAAAATGACAACTAATATATTTTAGTTCGCGGGCCACAAAAAAAAAAGGCTTGGTGGGCCAGATGTGGCCCGCGGCCGCCAGTTGGTAAACACTGTTCTAGATATACAGCAATGTTCAGTTTTTCTAGTGTTAACCTCGATTTAAATGAAACATATGGTTCTGTTCCATATCGTATTGGAACAGAGCCATATGTTTTAAACTAACATGTAGTGCTTTCATTTTAAAACTCGAGATTAAATAATCGAATAGAACGTAAGCAATGGTAGACATTATGTATCGAAAAATTTAAAGAAGCCAATGACGTCTCTTCCTTTGATGTATGTTTTTTTATGAACCATTTTATTGTTTTCGAATTGAGATTCATGAAGCTGTTCCTTTCTCTTTGCTTTCTGTTGCATCGATAAATTCTTGGAAGAGAACTCTTATGAATAATATTAATAGCAAATGTTTAGTGATGTCATGCATTGTGTTGTCTAGGGCAATGCTTTTCAAAAGAATCTTTAATAGCGGAAGAACTTCAGTCAGTCAATTTATTTTTCATTCATTTTGTCTCATCAAAGTTAATTTAAGTCGATTGGAAAAACTAATGAGCTTTCTCTCTCACTATACGCATGACTTATTGTTTTTTTGTTTTTTTTCAATGCTATTAATAAGAACATTTTTATTTTGTTCATTGCATTTTGGATTGAGTAGAAGAGAAAATGTTATGTAGTCAATTTTGAAACCATTCTTAAAATGGCAGATTTTTTTTTAAATATTAAAAATGATTTCAAAAGTTCGTGTCCCGTTTGAAGCCAAATTACATAAAGCAGATTTTCGTGTAAAAATGAGTATTTATTCACCATTATTTTCTATAACTATATCTTAGTATTTACATATTTTTGAAGATTTCTTCTAGAACTAAGGCACCATACACTACATTTACTATAGTTTGTATTACTATTTTTAGCTCAATACTGTATTACCATCATTTATTTTCACTGTCTCTCAATGTCTTATACATTTTTAAGTCCTCTCTGTATAGAACTTGTGACTACTATTAAATTTATCATAATTTTTCTACACTATATTTACCTCCATACTATATCTGCCATCATTTCCTATAACTGTTTCTTAATGTTTTAAACATTTTTAAGTCTTTATTGTATAGAACTTGCGTACGATTTACAAAATTTACTATCATTTTTTATTATTGTCTGGCAATGCTTTACCCGTTGAGGTCCTTTTTGTACATAATTCGCTTATTTCTTCTTCAATGAAAATCTTATGAACCTCTTTCATGTTTCCGCGGAATGAAATTTTCTCCATGCAAATCATTTTGCCTAAAATACAATCTAGGAAAATTTGAATAACAAGGTCTGGTGAATATGGATAGTTTCTCCTTTTAACGTCCTAAGTTTTCGCATCGTCCCTTGAGTGACAAGTTGTTTAAAAAAAGATACCTTTTCCAAGGACTTAGCCGCTATGGCTGTGTCAGCACTGAGCTGTCATTGCAAAAGACTGGGGTTCAATTCTCAGCGGCGGGTTGAAGTCCTCCGAGCTCCAGTTGTCTGGGAAGTAAAGGCGACTTGTGTGCGATGCTGACCACATCTCCACAATCATGTCGTAGGTCACTAAATTTTGGAGACTTAGCCCTCATGAGCCTCTTGCTCACAACGGGCTGTTGTAAGAATGTTTAATTTCTTCTTCTATTTTTATTGGATAAATATGGACGTTTTACTAAAATTTTAAGAAATGAAGTTCAGCAGAAATGCCTCAAAGGAAAGAGCGCTTGCCCCCCAATGCGGTAAAAAGGTTAAAATCTATTTCAATTTGTAAACTTCTTCTGGCTTGCACTGACTACAATACTGACGTAAAATATATTCAGTGGTAGATGGAACGTGGGGTAGATTCCCCTTTGTGACTTTCTCGTGATTATTTACAATCCAGAATTCTTTAACGATTCGTTCGATTTTTGGAGATTTTCCTCTCGACTATATTTGGTTGCAATCATAAAGCAAGCTTTTATTTAGTTTAAAATTTGTAATCAAAACTAAAATAAAAATCAATTTTTTTTTTCAAGAATTAAAGTCATTATGTCAAACCACAGAATGGAAGAGAAACACAGAGAGACAGAAGAAAATTACAAATAAGTTACTACGACAAAAAAAAAAGGAGATTTAAGCAAGGAGGTAGATGGAACGTGGAACAAATATTTAAAAGGTTAGAGGAAACCCAATCTCAATTGTGTTCGATTATCGGGCTCAAACTTGTTTCTCCACCCCTATTAGTTAACTCCACTTTTTGTGGGATTTGTTTATGAATTTCACTACTTCATTCTTCATTCAACTCAAACTATCGTATATACACATTTAATGCGAAATTACATTTTTCTCAATTCCCATCAGTTTTATTCAATTGTGCAAAAACGGTAATAAAAACAATCGCCTAATCAAAAGACTAGGCAACATTCCTCCAGAATACAAGGAAGGGCGCTCTCTTGATACATTACGAACTAATAAGTATAATACATTTAAACGACATTGATGAAATTCATGATACAAACCTATTCACATCATTAATGATAATAATCATCACATGGCAGAGACAATAGGAGCTTCCTCTTAATCCATCTCGAATAGATAGTTGCGGAAGATGTAGAAGTATACATCCGTCGTTATTATTTCGGAATATCTATCTTATAAGTTTATTTGTGTCTGTATAATATCCTGAGGTAATCATTCATACATATTCAAACTTGAATTTAGTTTGTACCTACTGATAGAGAAAGTGAACTCCATCTGTAAATGATATAAGAATTTAACTGTCGAGAATTAAAATGCTTGAATTATTTCGAATTCCACTTTTGTGATTATATTGTTTCAATCTTGGCGAACCAAGGTTTCAATACTATTTTTATCCTCTAATTAAATTACACTAGTGGTAAAGCAAAATGATCGGGCAAATTACAATGGCAAATTATTAGTACTTGCCAATCTTTTTTTTTTTTTTTTAATTTCTAGTCGCTAATTTCCCATGGGCAAAATGGTTGGTTTTTTTGGAAGAGAAACTTTATTGTGTTTTCATCTTGGACATCTTCAACTGTTAATCCTGAACTGCTCGGTGCACAATTTCGCAGACATATTTGAATGCTGCTCAGACACATTCGGCGTAAATTCCTTTGATGACTGAATAGACATTGAACAGCCAGTCGAGATCAATATTAACATTTTCGGATTGGTACAAGGTACAATGGTGTTTGATGGAGATTGTAAGCCTGCATCATACACCCGTTTCGGATTCGGATTCAAGTTCATACATGAAATATAATTTGAAAGCCATGCTTTTTTTTTTTTTTTTTTTTTTTTTTTTTTTTTTTTTTTCAATTTTACATGAATAGTGAATGCATCATTTATATTGCGTGGAAGACAGTCTACGGTCTTGTACAAGTTATTGGGTACATTGATAATGGGTCCTTTTTATCTCTAATTGGTAATCAACAGCCAGTTCTCGCATTTGCATGAAAAGGGTTTGGAGAGTCACCGTGCAAAATTCACTCTTCGGTAGGGTTCAATTCTCGCTACCACTTTGGTACTTTTGTGAAGGACGGGCTTCATGCTTGCGTTTGCGAACGAAATCCTTTCGTTTTTCCGTTTGTGTATAATGCTCAAGGTATTCCCGTCTACGCTCTTTGGTTTTGACTTTTTTTAGCCTCGGTAAGTTTAGGCCTTGACATCTTTTTCTCTCGCTTCAACTCTAACTTTTGGGACCGTGTCAATCAGTTTGGACACTCTTTATTTGTGATATTCACCTGAGTTAGTATTGAAAACGATCTAGTTTAAACTGTAGGTTAGAATTTCTGATTCTTAATTAAAACAATAAAAACAAAAATATTGTTCAAATGATGAAATTCTCTTTTTTTCGCAACTCAAGAAGTATTTATGGGATTTCTCTGGTCCCATATCTCAAAAATAAACTCACCAACTTAATGCATAACGAAATAAAAAGTGAAAAAAAGAATTCTAAGAAAATTATCAAACAGCAGCGGTCGCCATAGCAACGCATACGCATTGTTTACTATTACTCTTGATTAATGCTCCTATACTATGATTAAGGTCTAATTCAGGGGCTCTGCTCTTGATTATTGTAGTTGAAAAGTGAGGAAGCCATGAAATCCAAATCAAGACCCATTTTGCCAATGGGTAATAATGATCGAAGATTTTTTTCCTTGCACTAGTTTTTTGTATGAATATAAAATTATGACTATAAATAAAAATATAATTTATCAATCCCGCGTAGACCCAAAAAGTAATACTGGCGACAAAGGGGGGGGGGGCGTACTAAATACTTAAACAGGAAATAAATCTATGGAAATGTTAATTAAACATTTTTAAAAAGTAAAGAATTCTTCTTCTTGAGAATGGAATTGGTAGAAAGCCTTGTAAAGCTTGCAGATTGCAGAGAAATATAAATCCATTAATTAATTTCGAAAATCAATTAAACCAACTACAGCAAAGGCATTTCTTAGTATGGCAACTTAAATAAAAATAATCAATAAAATATTTAACTAAATGTGTCTTTAACATTACACTAAGAACAAAATATTCATAAATAAATCGCATAAATTGCTAACCACATTTTCTTAATAATATTTTTTGTATCAAAGTGGTCTTTTTTTTATATCAATCTTTAGAGAAACCAAAGCACCTAATTTTTATTTGCTTTCATTAGTATTAATTAAATTATGTATATAAAAATATATTAGGATACATTAAATGATCTAATTTACATAAATTATAATCAATTCAAGTCAAGACTATTTACAATGAAATATTAATAAAATCTAAATAATAGTGATAAAATCCAAATAAAAATTTAGCATTACTGCTAGCAAAACTCTGAAACTATGTAGTCAATCAATATCTCAGATTTACTAAAATTCTTACATAATTTACATTCAAACGGGCAATTGTGAAATTCTTTCTTTCATTTGATAAATTAGGAGAATGCATAATGATTTTCCTCGAGGAAATTCTTTAACCGGAGCATAACAATAACCATTAAGATCTTCCCGTTGTGTCCGTGCAGTGCAGCTTTCGCTCGTCCAATTTACTCGCACGCCATGGCTCCAAAATGCATTTTGTTCTCTCAAAATTAACTCTTAATTTCATTTTTAAAGAGGCTGCTCCACACGCTGGAGTTGATCTTAAGATATCATATGAACAATGGGGAATGTGGGAGCAGCCGTTTCCTTGTTGGCTGGGAAGATGGCGCTAAATAACATGCCTAATGTGATGAAGAGCATCTGTCAGCGGATGCGGGGAGTATATTTTAACATAAGCTGTATCTTCTTCCGGATATTTGGCGGAAGTTGGCGGAGTAGACGGAGAATATTCCAATCGCAAACCGCATTCCATCTGTCTTTTTTTTTTAATTTTTTTTATAAGAAATAGATATAATTTAATTTTAAAATTTTGAAAAACATAGATAGTGCCGTACTATAATTTGCAATCCAAAATATGTTTTGATGTGTTTTTTTTTTTTTTTTTTTTTTTCCTAAATAAAAGTTTCACGTCTAAAATGAGAAAACGATTTCCAAAAAACTTTTTTTTTTTATCGAATCGTTTTCTTTTTTTTTCTGGATTACAAGTTCTATTTGTGATTAAAATAAGTTCATAAAACAATAAACATGAATATTATGTAGAAAAAAAAAATTGTAAACCCAAATATATTTTTGTGTGTTTTATTTTTATTCCGAATTGAAAATTGAAAATGAAAAAACGATTTGAGAATTTTCTTAATAAATCGTTTTCACGAAAAACTGCTTTCTTTTTTTTTTTTTCAATTTATAGTTTACTATTTCAAGTAAAATGTGATAACAGTTGCAAAGAAAAATTAAAGTACTTTGTTATCACAATAGATTAATTAAAACAACAAACTCAAATATTATCATCAAACTGATTTATAAAATAAAACATGTCTTATTCTACAAAAAATGTTTATTAAAAAAAGAGAATCTCAAAATTAAAAATTAGAAAACGATTCCAAAACTCTTCTTGTCAGTTAAAGGTTATTTCTTACATGGTAAAAGTCATATTTTAACTAAAATAATGTAACAGTTATAAATAGAAAGTCTCACAGTTTTGATGACGAACAAAAAACATTTAAAACAGCATTTCTGTGCAACAAGAATGTATTGCAAAACGTGAATGCGTCACTCTTGGTTTGTCTGATTTGTAATGTATTGTAAATTCTCGCCATTTTTAATATGTTTTGTTGATAAAATTGTTCCTATCTACCTTATTCGAGTTCTCTCTTATACAGCTAAACTTTCAATTACAAAATAAATACATAAAAAAACATTGTAAAATAGAAAACTATTTGCTTCCATATGCTTGAAGTGCATTACTTGTTAAAATAAAAGAAATATTTTGGAATAATAGAGATCAATCTTAAGCTAGAATTGTCATAATTGTATTCGACACTTTCAGCTAACTTGTGTAGTTTTTATTTTCTTACGAATTGAAGTATTATTTCTTGCTTTCAACAGAAAAAATACATCAGACTCACCGACGCACAACATCCATAGATTTTTCTAAGAAATGTTAATTCAGGAGATGAATGGATAAATATGCTTTAGATTGCTATATACGATAAATATGTTATACATCTATAGGTTGATTCACTTTAATTCAATAGCTTTTCTTGTTCTTCGACGGTAGAATTAAGTAAATTTTCTGTACTTACAATCAACTATTTACAAATTATATTTCTTTGTAGGCTTGCAATTACAAATTTGCTTTAGAGAAAAAGTATTTTATACTAAATAGTGATAAAAATTATTTGATAAATAGCGATAAAGTTATCATATTACTGTAGTTATTGATAAAATTATTTGATTAATAGTGATACAAATATTATATTACCGTGGAAAGGGATAAAACCATATGATTAAAAATTATAAAACTGTTGTATTGCCGTAGTTGGAGATAAAATTATATGATAAATAGTGATTAAGCTATAATAATACCGTAGCTTAGTTATTGAATTATTTGATAAATCATAAAATCACTAGAGAAAACTACAATATTATCGTAATTAGTACTAACATTATTTGTTAACAGTAATAAAATTAATATATTGCCGTAGTTAGTGATAAAATTATTTGGGACACAATATTATGATAAAACTATTGCCATAATGAGTGATAAAAATAATTTTATAAGCAGTGGTAAAATTTTTTTTTTAAGAATATTATCACTTAATGAAAAACCAATTGCCCTAAAATGTAAATGCTTGTTTACGAATTTGAAATTTAACTAATTTCTCCTTAAACCTGTCGCCGCTATCGAAAAATATATTTTTCTAAACAATACAAAAATACACCCATCCATCAAACCGTAATCAGCAATAAAATTACGAAGATGAAAATTTTTTTTAAACTGCCTGAAATAAATCTAAAAAAAAACGAAAAGAAGAGAGGGAAAAAAAAAACAGCCAAGACTTAAGAGAATTGGCGAGCAATACAAACACCCATTGCTTCTTTTCCTCTCGAGATCGTAGAAAAAAGATGAAGTAACCTCTTTTTTTTTTTCTCCTCCGTTATGCAGTTTTAATTTACTCTTCGCGGACTGCCTCATCTCAATGTTGGTTCATTCATGCTCCAACGATGATCTTGTTTCAGGAACGTCACCTCAGTTTGTCTCCTACATTGCAGGATGCTTGACATCCACAATCATGTTGACTCCTTGATGATTCAGTGTATCGCCTCCTGCTTCCTGTGATTTTATATTTTCTCAGCTATCATTCATTTTTAACGATGTTTGTGTATCCTCATTTTGGAACTGTGATTGGACGTCAATTCTAGTGTGAGTTTCGTTTATGAAACAGTTTTTAGTGGTATATGTAGTTGTGGAGCAGAAATGTTGAACATGAATTGACGGTCTCTTATTAACATACAGATTACCAGGATTTTCAAGTGTGTGATGATGCCGGATACGTTTAGAAATGGTTGTGTTTTATAGAAACTTCAAAGTCTAAACTCATTTAGAACTTTTTTTTTAGAAAATTGAATTAATTTTACAAAAGTTTATGTGATAAATTCTCGAAAACAATATCTGTTAAAGACTCAAGTGTATGGGTGAAGTGATAAATAACAAAGTGATAAGTACTTTTATAAGCGCTATTTCTTAAAAGTTTCTAATTTATTGAAACTTTCTTGAATGAAATTGAAGTGATAAATACTCTTATAAGCAACTATTTGCTTAAAGTTTCTAATTTATTGAAACTTTCTTTGAATGAAATTGAAGAGATAAATACTCTTACAAGCACTATTTGCTTAAAATTTCTAATTTATTGGAGATTTCTTTGAATGAAATTGAAGTGATAAATACTTTTATGAGCACTATTGCTCAAAGTTTCTAATTTATTGAAGATTTCTTTCAATGAAATTGAAGGAATGAGTGACAAGTTTAAGTGATAAATACTCGTGAAGACTCTAATTGTTTAAGGGTTTATCTATTAGAGCTTTCTTCGAATGAAATAGAAATGATAATGACAAATTGAAATGACGAATATTTCTGCAAGCACTGTTTCTTAATAGTTTTCTCTGTTTAGAGCTTTCTTTAAGTCGAAGTTTTTGTTGAAGTGCTAATTACTTTGAAAAGTACAGTTGTTTAAAGGTGTTCATATATTAGAGTTTTCTCTAAATGAAATTGAAGTGATAAGGGATATATTTTGAGAATTCGATTTGCTTAGAAAAATGTGAGACCGCTAGACATAATAGCTTTTTAATAAAACTCTAGCATTTATACTATCTAGATTATCTAGATTCGTTTTCCTATTTTTGTAAATATTTTTAAAAAAATATAAGTTTTAAAAATTTAAGTCAAAATCTGTCTAACTAATCTTTACTAATACTTAAACATCTTAAATTCAATTCTATTCGAATGCGAAGCCTGTTCGCTATTTTGAATTTGGGAGTTTTCCTCAATTTAATGTAAGCTTAATTTATAAATTGGTATTTCTTGTAAATAATTTTCATATTTGAGTCTCTTTTAGTTGTTACTTTCCTTTTATTCTTTAAAAGCTTAAATTCTCTCATTACTTGGTTGTAACTAATCACCAAGTAATCTTTGAGAAATACTTTTTTTTTTGTCGTAGAGCTTTAGTATTGCAGATTTCACTTCTACTTTGCTTTAAGCTCTATTTGGAAACTATTTTATCTGCTTTGAATATCTATCAAAGTTTGAGATTTAAAATATAATTTCATTTGCCATTTATGAATCGTCACGTGAAAACGCGATTTGAGTCAATTTAAATTTCATAAATGACATATATTTCTTTTTTTAGTTTATGCATTCGTATATAATTATAGTAATTAATTACTGAATGCAAAAAAAAACGTCCTAATATTTCATTTGCATATTTGGAAATAATTATATAGACAAAACAAGATAGTTTTTTAAACGTGATAAAAATCTCATAAGCCTACAATACCAGAAGACTATTTGTGTGAAAATTTAGTTGTGAAATACAAAGGGATATATGTAATAAACTTGTTGAATTTTAATGAAGTATTCAAAGTCCAATACCATGTCTCTCCCAAGGTCCTTCACAAAAATGTTGTGTAGTAGTGGACGAGCTCATGAAAGCCAAGGTGAGTACTAGTTTTAATAGTTTTTATTGTCATTTGATTTAATTAAATTCTGAAGGCAAACATAATGCATAATTTTCTTTAGTTATTTTTAAGACAAAATATTTAAAAGTCAAGGTTTTAAGTTTTAACATTTTTTTATTTATTTTTATGTATTTGGCACTTTCACATCATAGAGACCCCCTAAAATTACGCCAAATGTAACGCTAAACATTGCTTATATTACAAGTCATAATTTTCGTATTTGTATTGGTTTGGTCTTCGTGATTCTCCTTTTTGTCCTTTGTGAACCAACCTGAAATTTTTGATGCTACTCCTCTTGACTCGTGTTATGCACTTGTGAAATTGTAATGTTCAGAGATATTGGAAGGCCAGAGAACTAATGGCGTCATAGCCAATCTTCTGGGCATTTGTAATAAATACATAAATAATTTTCTAATTAGGTTTCCTAACTTAAGAAGTAAAGAGAAAATTAATCATAAATGAATAATAATGGCTTGATTTGTTGATTAATAATTTTTTATTAATTAAGTGCTTTATAATGTTATTTGCATTATTTCGATTTTCTGAATAACTATATCTTAATAGTAGTTGAAGGAATACAATATTTATTTAACAGTATATATTAAAATAAGGTACTTTTAGGTACAATGCAGATTATTATTTATTTTTTTGGTTGCTATTGTTTTATTTTTTAAACACAAAACAAAATGAACGTTCACAAAAAAATAATGAAAGTAAAAAAAAAAAAAATATTTAAAAAAAAAAAAAACAAATACTTGAGTTTCTTTTTACCTAACTAACCGAAAAATACCTATAATAATATATAGTAATAATGTTATATGCTATAAATAATAATAATAATAATAAATAATTATCATAATATTATATAATTAGAATAATAATATATGAACAAATTAAGTGCTCTTAATAGTCATAGTAATTGTAACGAAACCTTAATATATAATTCTAGAAGCCTTAACAAGGGCTTTTAAAACGCAGAACTACTACCTGTTATTAATCATTATTATTTTAGTACTTTTTGTACGCTAATAAAAGTAATACGGAAAAACAAAATAATATAAAATAGAATAAAAAGAAAATAGAATGAGGTGATCAAAATCTGAAAGCAAAAAATAAATTTAGTTAAAAATATAATATGAGCTTATATATGCGCATATATTTCGATTTTTTTATTGCTTTTAAGAGTGTACTGTATAAGGTAGGGAAAAAATATTATAAAAATAATTTAAGTTTTATTATTTATTGTATTATTATTACATTCATAATTTATTTTAAAACAAAGGTATTAAATTTCCATTGTGCTTTAAAAAAAATATATTATATATGAAGAAAAGTAAAAGTGTTAAAAAGAAACTTTTTAAAAAAAAAAATCATATTTAATTCTCTCGAAACTAAAGGAAATGAAAATAAATCATTTCCTTCTGTTTCGATTCAGACAAAATATTATATTAAACAAGATTTGAAATTTTAATTTACTTCATTTTATTGGTGTTTTTAGAATAAACATGAGAAAGTAAAAAAAAAAGTGTTAAAAACAAAACAAAAAAAAAAAGTATGCATATTTTTCACTTCGTGTTGATTGTTTACATAAAATTTTCCCCTTTAAAGTATTTTGTAAGGTTTCAAATAGAATTATGTTGTTCTCTTCCTTAAAATAAACCGATGCGTATTGATCCAAATACTTGAATGTATTCCAGCAAATTTTCTAAGTTCTTATGTACTATCTGTATATGTACAGGTAGCTAGACAAGACTCTTAGATTACACTAGAGAGGATTATTTGTGTACTTTCTATTGATTTCAAATCTTCAATATAAAATCATTGAGACGGTTTATTTTTTTTATTTTTTTATTATAATTTTAAACCGTTAAAAACATTTTAATTTTTTAATTAAACCCTAGTTTGGAGAAAGGTGGTTATTATTTCGCCAATTATAGCAAAGAAAAACTAAATGCTAGCCTCATTTTGTAATTTTGCTGTTTTTACTTTTAATTTAGGGGTAAGCTGCATTAAAAAAATACTGTTTTAAACAAAACATTTATATATATTTTTTTAATATTTTTAAATAATATAGATATTACTTAATTTCCATGAGGTGAATATATTTCATAAAACTGGCTAAGAAATAATTCAAGTCCAATTTTTTTTCTTTCATTGTCTGTCAAAGATGTCAGACTAAAAATGTTTTTTACTTCATTTTAATATAGTTTCTTATTCAATTAGAACTACAAAATTGAAAGAAAAAAAACAGTTTGTCACATGATTTTAATTTTAATCTTTTAATAGTAAATCACTTAAACTATTAAATTCTACTGTCCCGTACTATCATTCACAAACCAATTCCTCTCCCTGCTGGGGACATCATTTATAAACTAAGTTAGACATTAAACTGTTAAGACATTTCTGCTCTTTTTAAATCCATTAAGTTTTTATCAAAAAGCCACTCTTTTTTATTATTAATTCAAATCAATCCTCAAATTTTGTACTTATATTTCAGTAACAGGAATTTTGCGTTTAGTTTATCATGTTGTACTGCCTTAGTTATAATTTTTAAAAAAAAATTAAATTATATATTTTAAATCATTTACTTTAATAAATCCAATAATAGTTTATTCTTTGGTGTTCCCACGAAGAATTACTGTGAAATAGTAGTGTGCATTCACATTCATTTTAAACAACGTTAAAAAATATTGTGAAACCATAAAATCGTACAAATTTGCTGCCACATTAACGTGCAAATAAATAGTTTTTCACTTTAATTTACTTTACACTGAAAAAAAGTATGGTCAAAACTATCAGAATCTGGAGAAATTTTTCAGCGTTTCTGTCGCTATGGGAACACCAAAAAGCTCGGTAATTCTTACCGAAGCTCTTTTTAGTAATGATTTTACCAAAATTAACGATAAAAATTATTAATATGTGATAAAACTTGGTAATGTTATTATGGTACCTTAGAGCCTGGCATAAAAGCATTCATTCGGTTAAATTTACTTTTAAGTTTTGTATATTTTATTAAATGTGTGCTAGTAGGAACCATAGTTTTGAAAACCAGAAATTCCAGTAAAGCATTACCATAAAATTACCAAATGAATGGTTTAAATGCCATATATTTTAGTTTTGTTTACAAGAATTGTGTGTGTGTGTGTGTTTTTGTTTTTTTACCAGAAATGTCATTACCATTGCCATACAGAACGGTAGTTTTACCCGAATTTTTCTCTCCGAGTGTGATTAAACTAGATCGAATGCTTTGTTCAATATAGTATCCTATAAAAATTGCACTAAATTGCACAACACTATACTTTAACTTTAAGATATATTATAAAAGTTGCAAAATATTTTTACGTTACCATGGTTCAACTTAATCCGAAAAATTATTCAATATGACATCTTTTTAAGGAAACAGCAAATTCGGACTAAATTCTGTTTCAACTTGAAATGTAAGATTTTTTCTCAGATTGTAGACTATAGCAAAAGTTAACCTATTTTCTGTTTTTTTTTTATCTGTATCAAAGTTCTTTTTCCCACTCCATATGTTCTAATCCCTCCCACTCTAAAGAGAAACAAGTTATATATAGCCTTTTGGCCTCAAAAACAGAGCCACGAAATTAAATATAATACAAGATATCGTTTTTGTAATCGAAATTTTACTCGTATCGATTTAAAAAAAATGAATCGTTTTAATTCTGTTGCTTTCTAATATGTTCCTTTCCCATTTTCTTTTTGCTCAACAGTAAAAATTTATTTCTTTTTGAATTGTTTGTACAGATGAATGTCGTGGAATCCGAAATTGTTGTAACAGTAGTGATTTTCAGGCAGAAATATGTCATATGATTTCTGAATTAATATGCAACTAGCGCGTTCGTATGGATTGTATGGAGTTTATGTAAATGCAAGTTATAAGCTGCGAAAATAACCTTTAAGCCTCGTTTCATGCTTGCTGTTTCGTATAATATGAGAAATAATTATACTATTAAAAATAATTTACGTATGGTTTAATTGTGTTTAAAATTGAATTTTTTCTTCTCTTTCTGCTAAAATTAAAAATCTTATCACTTATCTAATTTTTTGAAAACATAATAAATAAAATTTTACTTTATTATAATTTTTTTTTATAGTTTACAATACAATGGCAATTTATAAAATATATCTAAATCTTAATGCATATTGATTTTGAATAAAATTTACCGAAAACAATAAAATTTCAAATATGCTATTAATATATTATTAACTAACACGACATACTACCCTTACTAAATGTTAATAGACTAACTACTATATTATGTTTATGTTTTAGCTAATGCGAAACTTAATTTTTAAAATATAATTATTGATATTTCTATCACAACACATGATCACAATATTTATACTGTAAAATTTCTTTATTATTTTTATTTGCTTAATAATAATATTAGTTACGATAAATAATAATATTTATCGTCATTGTTTATACTATAATTATCATCATTATTATTTTAAACTTAAATTTAACAATATATATTAGACTTTCTTTGATCGATTTGTTTGCATACTTTATCATAAAGAATGTGAAATTTTTAATTTTAAAATATTTTTTAGTATCTAATATTAAAATATAAATAAATCAACTATAAGCTCTAAATTTTCAAAACAATACTGAGAATACTTCTCATATTTCGTGTAAAATAAATACTTAGCGCAATATTACGTCTTTTAATAATAGATTTTAAAACTTTATTAGTCTAGAAAAAATAAGAACTTTTTTTTAGAGTATTTTAAAAGTTTTAAGCAACGCGTTGCTTTAAAAATTGTTACCTACTTTAGCTATTGTAATGACCGCTCGTAATGAAAATAATATAGCTTGTGAATAAGTGACTAATTGAATTAACGAATTCAAGAATATATGAATGAAAAAGCAAGTGGATGAGTGAGTAAATTAATGAATATGTAAATGATGAGTAAACTAATAAATGAATGAATAAAATGAGAGAAATGGAATCAGTAAAGAGCATGCGTGAACCGGCCACATTTGTTTTATTATATTATATTATTAATTTCAATTTAAATCTCTGCTGTTGATGTAACGGGATTTATTGGACAGGTTTATTGACAACTTATTCAATTACTTCTTGACAGGGTTACAAAATATAATTAATTGAATAATGGAAAAATATACCTTTTTCGTCATTTCAATAGCATTTTAAACGGGAAACATATATATTTTAATTATTCATTGGAGATTGGTCACCACATAGCTGTAGAAAATTAAAATATTTTATAATTCTTACTAAATTTTAATTATTGAATGATTTTTTTTTAGTTATATATACCCTAGTGCTGAAATTTGAGTGCTTTAGCATATTTCCTTAGGAAATTTTTTTATTCTTATATTTTAAATTAATTTTATTCAGCTATTGAACTCAACTTGCTATTAAAGAACATAATCTTTCGTAAATGTAACCTTTTAAAAAACCGTTTTTCATGTATTTAGTTTTTGAAAGATGGAATTAATTATGCATATCATTATTTGAATTTTAATTTTGAAAAGACAATGTCATCCTCATAAATTCGTTACTCAAACACGTAACCCTTAAACGTACGCATAACCCTTAAACATACGCATCTCCTTCAACAAATAATTGAGTTTCAGAACAAAACGTAATTGCTTTAACCATGTAACCGTGAAAATAATCTTTAAACTTCTTTTAACAAAACAATTTTAAACTTCGCATTTTAAGGAACAAATAAAATAAAAAATCATCACATATCTTGACAAAACAATTATTTGGAGAAGAGTCACCCAGATGTTACCTTGGCGATCCAAAGAGCTCGGCCAAATAGCAAAAATAACTGCTTTCGCCTTATTCGAATGCCAATCATGTGTTCAAGAAAGCGTTAAAGGTCATCATTCCTACGAATTTGTTATTTTTTTCTTTATTTCGAAATGTAAAGGAAATAATGATAGCAACAAACCACCATAAAATCCAACAAAGATGCGTGGTTGGCGATCAAAAAAATAAAAATTCTTCCGACCTAAAAATAAACTTTAGAATAACCTGGGTTTTCAGGTAAAATCGTTCACCATTATCTATATCAGTGAGAAAATTGGAATAGCGCCTTCGGATAAATCTACAGGAAATTCGCCATTAGCATAGTTTTTTTGTTCGAAGAATATTTTGTCAGTTTTCGTAGACACACGGCAAATAAGCCGTTACACCAATCATTTCTTTTTGTACGCAGTTGTGTTGTTTTCAATGCATGTTTTCCTTGTTCTTTTTCTCGTAGCGAATGAGATTATCCTGTAATTACCAATAGAAAACTATCTAAGCTTATCTTCGAGATAGTAATTCACACTGATGTACCCAGCCCTTCAAAACATTTTTCTTGTGAATATTCGCATTCTTGTTACGAGTTGGATTATCCTATAAAAACTAATTGAAGACTATCTCTGCTGATCTTCGAGATTATAATTCTTACTGTATCCGTCCCTCGAAATATACAAAAAATTCTATGCATGAGAAATAGTAAAACTGTGATCTGTTTCTGTTATTTTTAAAAATTAAGAGAAAAAATTTGAAATTTAAAGTAAAGGAAAACGAAAATGAATTCCAGAAAAATAGGTAATTGTTCTCAAAGCTTTAACATAAATTATTCAAATTAGACTGTTGTTCATGTTTGCAATTGGGTCAACAGCATTTATAAAATTGCTATATTCTTTTTTGTATTTTTTTCATTATAATTTAATATTAAAGCAAAGAAAACGTGCAATCATTATCAGGAAATAGGCATGCACAAGTAGCAAGCTAGAGTACGTACATTGAGATTCCATTTAAAAAAAAAAAAAAAAAGACAATCAAACTTTACAATGTAAAACGTCTAAGAACATTAAAATTTTAAAGTTTACTGATATATATCTTATTGATTAAAGTTTTCTAAATCTTGAACCATCCAAACACTCACGAATGCTAAAAATTGACCGAGTTTCCCTGTTAAGCTATCCAAACCACCATAGCCAAAGCCTTCCCACGCCATTAATGAGCTTTTACCGTGCTGTCCATTGAAAAAGATTTCCTCTTTTCTTTTACTCATCAGTTGTTTCATTTTATATATGACTCAGACAATTTGCTAAATAAAAGAATTAAGCAATATCTTAAATTGAAAGCTATCCTCAAGCATAGGAGAGTAGAATTTTTTTTTTTTTTTTTTTTTTTTTCTTTGGATGTTCTAGAGGTTTTCTGTGAAAGCTGTATATGATTAGAAGAGAAAAGGATTTCTTACCTGTTGTACAGCAAAGTAAGGTGAAGTATCATTAATTATGTGTGAAGGTTACAGCTATAGTAGTCAACTTAATCTGGCATGCCGCTTAGAGATTGCCAAAACCCATTTATTGACATTTATAGAGAGAATTGATGGTCCAAATCAGATTTTTCAGCAGGATAATACTTCAATTTACGTTTAAAAATTATCACAGTGGTGATTTTTATCGCAGGGTTCTTATCATGAATGGCATGTCCTTACCTTTAATTTCACTCCCCCTCCCCCAAAAAAAACGATCTTCTGTAAGGCTGTACATACCAAAAAGGGGCAGATTCAGTCTGCAGTAGAATTGAAGGCTACCACCATTCAAACCTGGCATAATACTGGCACTGCTGTCTTCTAGGTATTGGTGAATTATAAGCAACATTGCATATTTCAAGTCTTATATAAATGTGGCTGGTATTTTGACTATTATTATAGAAGTGGCTTTGTTAGGACACTTTTTTTTCTTCCTTTTTCACTTATTCGAGGTTTATTTATTTATTTATTTTTTCCTGTTCAGATGGAGCTTTCTTAATATACATGTTCGATTCACTTTGTGTCTAATTATAGCACAAAATCAAGATGGATTTATTTAAGTGGGACACGCTGTATTTAAATCATATTCGTCTGATTTTGTTTTCGAAAACATACTGATAATGTTGAATGAAATATGCTTTAATAAATCTAGTGAACTCATTTCTTAAGTCTCATCTGCCAATTAAACGTCAATTCAAGGACACTTTTTTTTAAGTAATTCTCTATAAAACTTAGTTACCTCAAAGTGGATGAAACTTATATGTATTAATTTGAATTAAATTCAAATACAAATTGAGTAGCTGAAGAAAGTTTCGAGTAGCTGTTTTGCCATCATTATCTATCATACATTATATTATGATATAATTTAAGAGTATTATACATCTAGATATCGAACACTTTTTGAGATCGTAAATTGTCGTCGGTAACTATTTGCAAAATTTTGAAAACTAATTTTAAAACATTCCCTCCATACATGGAAAATCGAGTAATTGCTGTCGTCACCGCTGTTGTTGAAAACTTTCCCCGTTTTCGTTTCTCTCTCTCATAATGCAGAAAACCATCGAATAAATAAAATTGAAATTTTGCACATTTTTAGGAATATTCTGATATGAAACTTTTACTGATATGGACATTATTTTTTAAATTTCTCTATTTAAAAGAAAAAGGAAAAAAATCTTATGCATCTTGTCAATCAGTTTAGCGAAAATCATTAATAAGAAAAATTTTGATTTTTTTTTAATGTTACGGTCTGGCGATAAGCAACACGTATTACTTTTTTAAAATTCTAATTATTTTTGGAATTAATTCAATTCTAAAGGAAAAATTTTTAGGAGTGAATATCAATTCATGCCAATTTTCTATTTCTTAAATCACTTTATCAGTAATCCATCCCTGTGTGAACTGAAACAAAGTATAAAAAATATAATACATAAAAACTGGGGTATTAAACATGATTATGTCGAAATGACTAAACGTTGATATCTGAAATAAAATGTATAACTAATTCCCGAGGTTGATAAACGTGAACGGACAGGGGTAAGAACCCCCTAATAAAATGTGACTGTAGTGTTTATCTTTCTCATTTTTCATTTTTGTAATCTTTAAGGTACACCGTAAAAAATTCCTAAAAAGAAAATTTCAATCCACAAAAAAAAAAAAAAAAAAAAAAAAAGAAAAAAAGAAGGGTGATAAATTTCTGAAAAATATGATGATTTCTCATTTAATGTATAATTTGAATTTCCTATTCAGTTTATCTCATACAAAATATTAATCTGGTCAAGGAAATGAATTTTTTCATTATAAATATTTTCGAGTAATAACATTCGTACCGTTTAATTTTCTCTCTCAAAAAAACTGATTAAAATCGGGGATACTTGCCACCATTTTCTTTTCTATTTTATAGCGATGGCTATTGTGTTGTGTATTTCTTCCACAGTTAAAAACTGATTAAAATAGGAAAAATTTTGTCACTATTTTTTTAAAATTTTATGGTAATAACTACGAAAATTTTATTAAAAACGAGGACATTTTTCCTATTAAAATTTTCTAAAGTTTCTAGCAATAACTATTGTGTTAAATATTATTGCTCCGTTAAAAACTGATTAAAAACGAGTATATTATGTCACTTAAAAAAAATAATAAATCTAGAAATAGTTATTATGTTATGTTTTTTTTCTGTTAAAAACTGATTAAAAGCAGGTAAATTGTGCTATTATTATTTTTTTTAATTTTAAGTAATGGCTATTGTTTTAATTTTTTTTTATTTTGTTATAAACTGATATCTTTCATCCTTTTAACTTCCTAATAATAACTATTCTTTTCTGTATTCTTACCTCTGTGAAAAACTGGTCTAAATATCATTCCTATCATATATCATTTCTATCTAAAAGGCAGCATATCATTGTTTCACATTAAGGCCTTCTTACTAAAGTTTAGAATAAGGCGCACTCCTTAAAAATTCTTTTTTAAGAGTCCATTTGACAATCCTTTGAACCCAATAACTGCACCCGCTTTTAAGTTCTTATAATGAGTTTTAAAGACGTTCACTTCTGTAATTTCGTTCCGCGTGACTTCGTGCGAACTCTTCCGCATTAAGTTAAATAGTGGTATTAAGACAACACTTGAAAAACGATGACAGATACTGACAATGCCATTAATGGGCGTATTTTGATAATTAAAAAAAAAGAAATTCATCTAGTTCATCGTAAAGAGTTGTTAACCTCGAACAACTATCTCTTTTGTTTTCTACGAATAACAAAAGCAATGACCATTTGGCGATTTTGTATACAATTGATGTGTCAAAAACTATTTTCCATTAGTACATTCTACTGTTTTTAAGCAAGAATTATATGTAAGTGAATTTAAAAAAAAAAAAAAAAGTAGCATTTGACTAATTGTTTAAGAAAATTGCTCTAAATATCATTGTCACGAATTGTTTTTTTAGATTGCTTTGTTAAATATTTGGAATTTTAACCTTTTTATATACTTTGAAAAACAAAACGTTTTTTTTTTTTAAAGAAATTTTAGCTTTATTACGAAACCAGTAATATCGAGTTTCACATTGTTTTGTTTGCGTCTAAATGAATAACTAATTACTGTGTAATTTATTTAAAATGTGCTATTTTAATAATAAAAGAACAGTTATTTGAAGTTTTATTATATTTGCTATTGTTGTTTAAACTGATGATTTTTGAACTATCTACTGCGTTATGTTTTAAAACATTATGACAATTAATCTTCGTAATTTTAGAGTTTAAAAGTACTCTTGTCAAGCATTTAAAAATCATGGTTAAATTTTGTTTAAAGCTAAACAAACTAAAATTTTAAAATACCACTTTCACTTAATGCTGTTTTTTTCTTCGGTAGGATTTGTTTTTAATTTAATCACCCATATATTATACGTTATTAGACTTTACATCGTAGTATATAAATTTAGTTTTCCTTTTTTTTAAGAAATTTTATTATTGATGTTTGATATTTAAATTTTTTTTTTAAATAGAATAAAAATATAGTGCAAAGAAGGTTTATTCTATAATCAAAATAAAATAATAAAAAAAGATTGAAAATTATTCGTCAAAATTGTTTATTTTTGGTTGCAAAATTAAATACAGAATAAATTTATTATAATAAGTAAAAATAAAATGCATTCGTCAAAACCCAAAAAAGCTTTTTGTTTAACTACTTCAGTTCAGATATAGTGTTTCTTAGTTTCATAACTTTAAAATTTGAATGAAATTTGATACGCTTAATCAATTACATTGATCAGGTGAAGTTTCGGAAATTTCCAATTTAAAATACAAATCAGAGAAAAGTGGGAAGTGAAAGGTGAATGCTTTGTAACATGAGGATGAAATTTGAGATGTAAACTGGTAATAAAATGTACACTAATCTTACTGGGTGAAAAAAAAAATGGCCTGTCTCATATTTCATGCAGATACTCAAAAGCGAAAATTGTAATACAATAAAACTGTAAATTTGGAAACGGTGAAATAAGTCGGGAAATGTACATCGAATCGGAAAAGTTAAATTAAACTTAAAAGCTATCCAATAATAATACTCGATCTCTTACCCCAACTCTTATGGGGGGGGGGGCAACTTTAAAATCTTAAATATTTAATTATTATCTTAATTTAATACATACATATATATATATATATATATATATATATATATATATATATATATATATATATATATATATATATATATATATATATATATATATATATATATATATACATATATATAATTTCAATAATATTAATATATAACATTATCTAAATATTTTTCTGGAACATCTGAATCGTTCATATTTAAGATTCCAAAGAGTTGCTCCCTATCCTGCACTCAAAGGGGTAAGGGAAGATCGAATTTGGTGTCATTGGATTTATATATATTATGAAATTCGTTGATATTTTTAAAAAACATTCATTTTGACATCTTTTTTAACTTTTCGTGAAAATTTAAAATTTTTAAAGCTCGTAAAATTTTATCCACGATACATATTAACAAAAACTTGAATATTATTAATATTTAATAATATTATTAATCGAATGTTATTAATCGAATTTTTAATATTTAAGAACAGCAAATCAAAAATTTTGTTCTTAAAATGATAATTTTGAACCTACCCAATGACCACATTCTATATGACTACACAAAATACATACTGAAATTTCTCAGTCAAAAGTTGAAACGCGCTTTTCTCAAAACTTGATTTTTCATGATTAGTATTATGACTACGGATGGTTTCTCGAAAGATGCCTCGGTTAACTTGAACTGCACACAACGTTTCTTATATCAATTCTCATAGTTTATTATTAGTCTTTCAGAAATCGAATAAAAAAGAGAAGAAGTTATTAAAGAATTGGGGGAAAATATCTTGTTTATTAAACCTAACATCAAATTATTTTAGAAAAATATGCATTGAAAAAATAGTTACAATACTTAATCAAATTTTATTTATGAGGAAGTCAATGTCAGTGGTTTCCGGGCCGCGGTCGGGTACTACAATGCCGCGAATGTAACTGCATTTGTTTTGAAGTCCTTCAGAGGTCCGGGGAAAAATTGTCAAACGTTGACAGTCTGCGACGGTAAAAAGTTTGGGGAGCACTGCCCTACGTAATGAAAAATAACTAATAAATGAAATGCATGAATTGCTAGTAGTAATGTTTTCAAAATTTGCTTATTTAATTATATAATAGTAATTCAATTTCCTTATTACTATTATAGATTTAATTTTTTTTTTTTTTAAATTGAAGTATCACTTTTTTTAATTAATAAAATTGCAGAAAGATTAGACTGTTAAGAGAAACAATATGATTATGTATTTTGTTTTACTTCTATTTACATTTAAAAAATTTATTTAAATGCATATTTTTATAGTTCCCAATTTTTATTTTTTTCACTCATTATAAGTTTGATGCTTATTTGCAATGCTATGGAATCCTTCCCTCCGTTTCCTATATTCTAAAAAATAACAATAGTCAAAAAGAAGTGTAAAATGTGTAGTTTATTTACATTTTTATAGTTTTTTTTTAAATTTGTTTTTTAAGAATGATTTTTAAACGGCTTAAACAAAATTACACTTCTTTAAAAAAGTGGAAAATGTACAACGATTTATATAAATATTTTTTTATTTTGTAACAAGTTTAAAAAAATCTCATCACAGCTGCATTTAAAATATTTTTCCATTTCTTGTGTATATCATTGCAAACGGAGGCTATTTTGAAATTTTTAATTTAACTCGTTATATTTCATTAACTCTCTCTACCATTCATAAATTTTGAATTGCGTAACATTATATCTTCTTCGTCTTCCTTCTCAACTTGATTTTCTTTCCGAGATCTTTCGTGAAAAATTAGAGCAATATAACTAGTGGCGCCATCTCCTATCTTTTATTAATGTTAATTACTAGTATATTTTTTATTTTAAAAAAGAAAGAAAAAAACATTATCCATTGATCATTTAAGTTCTAAACAAGTATTGCTATAATTTATTTACTATTTTTTTAAACCTCTTTTAAAGAAAAATTATATTTGAATTTATAGAAAATATTTTCTTTTTTCGATTCAAGGAATGTAGACCTAGATTCGTAGTAAATGTATAATTTTTTTAAATATTTTAAAAAAATGGTAATTAGCAATAGCATTCACTTCCAAAGTAAGTATTTCTAAGCACATATTTTTAGAAAATACTATATTAACTAATATAATATTAATGAATACAAAAAATTTTATATATACATAATAATAAAGTAAAATTTTCGTAGCAATTATTTTTGCAGTAAAAGCGGAAATTTTTTTTATTTAATTTTTTTGTTTTTTTTTTGTTGATGATTTAGACTTATAGAATTTTTAATATTTTTACTTTCCAGAGGCAAAAAAGTATTAAAATTCTTTATTTATTTATTTAATAATTTATGCTGTTTGAAAAGAAGTTTTAAAAAAGTGTTTTTTCTTCAATCTATCCATCTGAGTTGGCATGATTTAAATCATCATGCCAAACTCTGATGGATTAATGTTTTTTTTTTTATCATTGATTTAAATCACTGATAATCATTCATTAAATCACTTCCTGATTTTTTTTTAATTCATTGATTTATTTTTTAGTGGAAAATATTTTTCATTCTGTAAAATTTATAAATTCTATAAATCCTGATTTTATTGATATTGAATGTTTTATATAAGTAAGAATGAGACGGGATGTATGAAAATTATTATTTGATGTCTAAAATAGACTAATAAATAGAAAAAAGGAAACTGTTTGGTCATAGAAGCTATGGAAAACTTATAAATTATGATATTTTATTATCTGAAAGTAAAATAATTTGTTTTTAATAAATAATTTTAATTCCACCCTTATTTAGCTTAATGCTTATTTAAATATAAGCACTTCTAAAATTTATTAAACTAGTATTTTGTGTTTATGAATATAATTAGAGAACGAATTGTTCTACAATGTAATTTCGAATAATTGAATTATTTATTTATTTGTACGTTTCTTGGTCTTAATTAATTGTATTCTTCATTTGATATTTCGCTGGGAAATCTGGTCTTTGTTTCAACAAATACCAGAAAGGATTAAGCTTGAATAAAAAAAAAATGAGTTTATTTTTGCAGTAATTAATCTGTAATAATTATAAAAAAAACTTTTTAACCCTTTTAAATAGAAATCTTAAGTACTTTTGTTAAAATATTTTTTAAATAATATAAAGCATTGTTAATACTTCAGATCTTTGTATTAATTTTAATTAAAGCTCTATATAACAGAGTTTCGATTAGTAAATGTTATATCAAATTGATTTAAACAAACAAAAAATAAAATTTATTTTATTAATTTAAAAAAAAAAATTCACGATTTTTGTCAACTCTATGAAGTTTAATAACGTTGGAGAGGAAGACATGAAGTAGAGAGTTTTAAACAATACTTAAAATAATTATTGCATTGTATCCAGATTCAGCCATTTTGTGGTTTGTCTTGAAGGGTGAGGAGGACTAGCGTTGTCTAATTGTAAGAGAAAACCATCAGGGTGAAGTATTTTCATAGTGGATAGAAAATTTCTCTAATTGTTCAGAATTCCAATGATCGTTTTTACGTACTAAGCCTGGGATTCTACGCTTAGTTATCATTTGCTGAAACAGTGAACGGTCTTGCAGATCCTGACCTTCTTTAAGCCCCTTCGTTATATTTTAGACGGTTTTTTCACGCGAAAAATTACAGCTCTGCTCATTTCTACCAGTTTTTG
Source organism: Parasteatoda lunata (assembly GCA_949128135.1). Taxonomy (NCBI): domain Eukaryota; kingdom Metazoa; phylum Arthropoda; class Arachnida; order Araneae; family Theridiidae; genus Parasteatoda; species Parasteatoda lunata. The sequence goes on from OX421970.1 coordinate 63,238,045, forward strand.
GACGACAATAACACTCACGCTTATTAAAGTTTGACAAATTTATTTCTATATCTTTCTTGTCCGAATATTAAATTTTTTAAAATGATGTATATTTTCAGTTTAATTTGTATTCAGCAGTTATGTTCAGTATAGTTTCTTTATAGCATCTTTTATATACAAAATAAAATGGTGACAAATTGCAAAACTTTATCTCTCTCTCTCTCTTTTTTTTTTTTTTTTTTTTTTTTTTTTTTTACATACTGTAAACAAGAAGTACAGATAAATAGAAAAACAAAAATCCTAAAATGCTGCATTTCCTGAAGTAAAAAAAAAAAAAAAAATAACTGAGAATTTCTTTTTCAATTTAGTATAATGATACACCTGAATCAACGCATGCATCTCTTACCTATGGTATGACACCGACATCAAAAACTGTAATTAATGATCTGATTTAATGAAACATTTTAATAAACAGTGCAATGCATTACTTTTTAATCACTCCCTTTTTTTCTAAAATCTGACTGGTTGATAACATCACCGCTTTACGCGTTTATTTAAATATTTTATATATATATATATATATATATATATATATATATATATATATATATATATATATATATATATATATATATATATATATATATATATATATATATATATATATATATATATAGCGGGGGAAAAAAGCATTTTGTTCGAATTCTTATAAAATCATTGTATGTTTTGTTTAGTTCATGAAAATGTGAGTCAAAACTCATCATGGAATGTTTTCATGTAAGGAAGAAAGGACAAAATGCAGCACAGCTAATTCACGATCGCATTGAACTTTTTGGCAAAGGAGCAATGTTTATCTCCTCAATTCCTCATCCATCTATTTCCCCATTCATCATTCTCCTGTGCACCAACAGAATAGAATTCACAACAAGATCTTGTGCCGAAATTTCTGTTGAAATCTCGAAATGACTATGCATTCATTATTATTCTACCTTTTTTTTCCCTTCAATTTATTAGTTGCTACTTAAAATGTTATAAATTTTTTTTTTAAAAAAATCATCTGTAAATTTAAGAAACCAATACGTCTGAATTCTCTAAATTTTAACATGAAAAGCAACGTGGAAACAGTGGTTTTTAAAAATCAATAAACTTCATCTGGTCGGTTGCTTCTAGCTGTAAGCAAATTATTATTTTTTTCATTATTACGAATTTTTTATTTTAACTTATCCATCTTTTGCGCGCATTAAAACATCGCTATTTAAATTCCTAACGAGATTGCTTTGTTTAAAAAAATATATATTTCCGTTTTATTTGAAAGAGAAGAAGGTAATCTAATTCAATACATGACAAGGGTTCCCCAAGTGTGCAATGCGGCACCCTGTATTCCGTGATGTGAGAATCGGGGTGCCGCAAGGTGTTCAAAACTTCAGTTCTAATATTAATCCTTATAACAATCTGTTCCTATTCGAAAATAAAATGCTTCAAGGTAGAATCAATCGAGTTTTGAATCTATGTAAAATATGAGTATACTTTCTTAAGCAAAATAACTATGAGAATTTCCATTCCTTGCCTTACTTCCTACCCGTGCAAAGCTAGATTTTCAGCGATTTTTATTCTAAAGAGCAAAGTATCGCTCAAAAATAAATATTAAAGAATCAGTTTTGCAGATCTTAATTCTTGGATTTAAGAGGCTGCAATGAGCAACAAGTTAAACCATCGCATTTAATGCATAACACCTTCAAATGTAGATGGTAGTTTCTCTTAACGACTATGTTATCTAATATTATTTATATTTAAGATGTTATATATTATGAATTATATCTTTTTTTCTTATTAATTGCAAATAGAATGTTTTAGTGAATTTCAAGTAGGAGTCGTATCAACTTAGTTTATGTTCTCCCCACTTACTTACAGTTTCATACACAAATGAAATACATTATGTGTTTTATATAAAGTATCATACTGTAAGCATATATGATGGAACTAGTGTACTGTGAGACAATTTCAAATCTCGTAAAGATGCCTTAACTTAGAAAAGTTCAAAAATACCTTTTGTATTTTTTACTAGATTATTTTGACTATATTATAACAACTCGAAAAATAAAGTCAAAACAAGAAACTTAAGCAGCAGATAAGCATCACCTGGTTGATTTCTTCAAACCCTAAGCAAATTATACAATTTTACGCAGTCATGCATTTTCTATTTTGACTTTGTCAGTCATTCTTTTAATTACCCGTGTAAAAGTACCCCTATTTTAATGCACAGCAAGGTTGTTTCGCTTTAGAGCGATATTTCCGCTTTATTTGAAAAAGGATGCGGCAAGCGAAAGTTTTAATTAAGCTCAAAACTTCCAAATTGAAACGCATTTCTTAAGACGCGATTAACATCTAATCCCTCTCAAAAGTAATTAAAAGAGACGGTATTTGCTACTTTGGAACGGTATTTATTTTCCGTTTTCTCTCATCACTTCACTTCATTTACGTGAACAAACTTCAAGCGATTATAAAGAGGCTATTTCCTTTTGCTATCGTCTGCATTTTTGGAACATTTAAAGAAAAAAGCTTCTTTTATACGGTAGCTATGATTCGAATCCCGAATGAATGAAGTTTGTCTTTCAAGAGGCCTTTTTTTTTAAGAAAAGAAAAGAAAAAAAAATTGTCATTTAATTACGTCGCCATTCCTATTTTAGTAATACGGAAATCTTTTGGGATAATTTTTCACTTTTTAAGAGTTTTAAATCAATAACCAACAAGGAATATTTATTGATTTAACGAGTTTAATCCAAAATCCTGCAGTTATTTTAAGAATTAAGTCGTTTTAGAAAACAGTTAATTATTTACGGAGATAAGATTTAAAGAGATTCGATTGTTGTTGGTAATTGAGGTATTCTTAGTTCCTGTAATACGAAGGAAGTTATGCTATATTGAATCTTAACTTTCGAAGTGTTGCCAATTAGACAAATGAAATAAATATGTTTTCCTCCATTGTTTAGTTTTAATTACTTAAAAAACTAATTAAATGCCGTACTTGGAAAATTTAATTTCCGTAAAATTTTCATTGTTTGGTCATTTTATTGGATTCTATTTTGTATTGGAACAATATTTAATTGCAATTATTACAATGTATGGCTTTGTTTTTTGTTTCTACCAATATGTTCCATTAAAATTAGACTTTTTCTTCATAAAAACTAATGCACACGGATTTTTTGTCTTCATAAAAAGCTTTGTTATGCTATTATAAATTATATCTGAAAACTCAATACTCTCCTCTGTACTTCCCTTCCCCTTTTTTTGAGGGAAAAAAAAAGGGGAAGGGAAGTACAGAGGAGTACGCTTCCCCTTTTTTTGAGGAAAATGGGGATGGTTAAAGCAAAGTATGGTTAAAGGGGGTAAATGATTTTCTTCCAGACAAGGCAGTGAGGGATCATTTCTGATGTATTTTATTAGGTTGAGAATGAGATCAATCTCGAGATGACCTTCTAATTGCTTAGAAGTTATGAACTTTTTGAGTACAATTTTGTACATGTACCTGTTTACACGCTTGAATTGCTATCTAAACAAGTGAAGCATTGTTTCTTATGTATTTTTTCAAGCTTATAGAATGAGACTTAACACAAGTCAATAGAACAAATAGTTCAAAAAGTAAGAGGTTTCATGACCAAAAAATACTTTTTTCAACACGGACAGATATACGCACTCTACATTTCCATCCATGAATTATCTGAACATGTAAGATACATTTTTCGATGTAATTTTTCATGCTGAACTGAATAATAAGAAATACAAATCAATAAAAAAGTTATAAGGGTTTTGTATACAAAAAGTACAATTTTGTACTTGCACTTATTTAGGCAACTTACATTGCTACACAGACAAGTGAGGTACTTCTTCTGTATTTTTTTTCGCTTCATCGAATGAAACCAAACATGAATCAAAGCAGCTAATATTTTAAAAGCTGAAATTGGTTTTATGTATTATTTTTGAATTGAGCTTATTATGAAGTATGACTTTCAAACAATATATCCCTACCGCTCAAATTTTATCTCATTCAATTTAATATTAAAAATTAAAAAAAATTCACCATGAAATTTGCCTTGCATGTTCAGATGGCCCTTAGATAGCAAAGTAACAAGTGTACTTAAGTCATGTTATAAGTCGCATTTTTTATACATAAATACACTCGCAACTTTTGAAATATTCCTTCTATTATTAACTTGTGTTATCTCATTAGATTTAACTGAAAAAACAACTAGTAAACGATACCTCACTTGTCTAGATAGTAATTTCAGATGTTTAGATGGGTACAAAAATGTACTTTTTGTAATTAAAACCATTATAACTTCTAAACTATTGGTCTGATTGTCTCGGGGTTGATTTCATTCAATTTAGCATGAAAAATTGCCTTGAATACAATGCCTCGCTTGTCTATACAGAGCAAATTCAATTTTCCCCCTATCCCCTCAAATCAACACCTTTTCACTTAAAAAAGTGAAAAAGCATACAGAAGAGGGGATTTTTCAGGTATCATTGGAAGAGGGAGCTATTATTTTAGTTTTGAAAATAATCACGGTGAGGAAGGGAATGATTTTTTATAATCTTGTGTCCTACATATGCAATACTTTCATTTATTCATTTACTCGAAAATTATATTAAGATATGATAGAAATACTGGAAAAGATCACGCTGGGTGACACATTAAGGGAAAAAAAAGTTCATCCACTTAATGGCAACCCATAACTGAAATTAATTTCAATATGGATTGAATTTATTTCTCATTTCTGCACATAATTCATATATTTCATGTGAATTACATAGATTATAACTCTGTAATTATTCACTGGAAAATTGTTAAATTTCTCAATTTTAAATAAGAGAATTTTATTCATTCTTCCTGTTTTCCTTAAAGTAAGTTTAGCTTTCTAAGACATTTATGGTAAAATATAATTTCGACAAAAATTTGTCAGTTTTGCTAAATTGGAAACTAAGTTTATCACATCTCGTATGGAAATTGAAAGCATGTGATTAATTTAAAACAACATGCTTTTTCGCTTACCAGCAAATCTTTACTGTCATATTCTATGGTAAAAATGGACGTTTAAAATAACCCATATCAAATTAAACCTTTTATATAAATGGTACGGTGTCCTTACAAATTCAATCGTGCTGTGTTGATAATGCGATATTTTTTCTTCGTAAGTTTTTTACAAGGCAATATTTAGTTACCGCATAGTTTTGCCTTATTACTGGACTATATTATTAATAAGCAAAAAACTTCTTCGAGAGGTTAATAATTTCATATTTGTTCTACTACACTGTGATACTATTAGCATAATGAATTATAACTTAGTTTTTAAACAGCCAAAATTAATTTAATTAAAATTTCGGAAAATGCCTGCGATTTTTTTAAATCTTTCGATTATTTATTATAATTGACTGTGTGTATACACTCAAATGTTATTCTTTTTGGTTTTTATCCCTTAATTGAAAACGTTCTCAAACGCTCAAAAACTGGGTAAAAAATTAAAAAAAAAAAATTTTTAAGGCTGAACTTGCTTTAATATGAATACTAAAAAGCATTGATAACAGTATTTTTTCGAAAACAATTTAAAAGCTGCATTTTTAGGTGTTTTTTTATTTTTTAGTGTTTTTCATTTTATTTTTTTATTAATAATTCATCATATATATTTATTTTCACAGTTTTAAGTTCTATGATGAAAAGGGATAAAATCATTTGCAATACTTGATTTTTAATAAAGTTTTAAAGGGAAAAAAAATTGCTATAGGACTTGTAAATATTTATTTATTTTTCACGAGTTCAGTCTAAATTTTTGTAAAAAAGTATTATAATTTATTTTTGTCCTTTTTTAATTTTGTTCAATTATACTTTACGTTAAAAAAGAATTTAAGAAGCAAATATTTACACTATTCGGCGCATTCAATGTATATTCGAGTAACAACAGACAGAAATAGAGAAATGAACAAAAATTAGACAACTTGACACCGAGCAATTCCCTATACCTGCGATTTTGGCAAGTCGTGGTCATTCCCTGTTTTATAGCCGTGAAGTCTAACCCGATTTCACGACCTCATTCATTTTGATGATCATAATTTTAGATAATAAATATCGTGGCATGTTATTCTAACCTTGAAATAAAAGTTCGGTGTTTGCAAAATATCATTGTAATAATCACAAATAAAAATAAAATTAGGTTCACTGTCAAAAAATGCCGGATCAAATTACGGTAAAAAGTGTAGATACTCAGGGTGCCGGTACTTTTTATCGTAAAATTCATTTAACCGGAACATGATAAGGAGCAAAGAAAAATCTCATTTATCGTAATCTTAATTGTAATAATTACCATGAAATTACGGAATCACTCTAATGAAATAAATATTACTGTAAAAATTACAGTAATGATAATAATCGTAAAATTACTGAATCACTCTAATTAAATAAATATAACTGTAAAAATTACGATGTAATATTTTACGGTAAAAACGGATTTTACCTTTAAAATGGATTTTAAGGATGAGACACCCAAACTGCCAATACCTTTATACGTAATATTTGACCGGATGTAATTAAATCCTAAAAATTTTGCAATCGTGACTAAACTTTAGTAGCCTTTCTATATGTTACAAGTTTAAAATTGGGTGTAAAAAAATAAATTGAATCTTGTTAAGAATACATTTACAAAAAAAATTACGTTATTCAAAATTTTTGAATTCGTATTTTCATTTTTCTTCAATTTCAATCATGAAGAACATATGTTTTCTTTTTACTCATTTTTCATTTGTTCATTTTGCGTTATTGTTTTTTTTAAACTTTCTATCTATATTTCTTTCTCTTTCAAAATCCGATCCCCCCCCCCCCCTCTCTTTCTTTCTAATTCTCTCAAAACTGAAGAAATGATATCATAAAATACATTTCAAAAGAAAGAAAAGAAAAAAAATCACTTTGTTTCCTGTAGAAGGTCAGCAACTTGTAAGTACAAGAGCGTGACCTGAAGGTATACAATATACCGGAGATGCAGATGACACATCCTTTTGTAAAGACAGAAAAGAAACTACATATCAAGATGAGAAATCCTCCATGTCTGATATAAGAGCATTAAACGGTGCACTTCTTATGTCGTTCCTGTATTATGGTTGAAAGTAGAAAAAAAAGGAGCATATATCTTCAATTTATTTAAAAATTCAGACAATAAAAGATGTTTTTAATTTCATGTTTATTTTTCAAACCATACTGATCATGAAACAGTATTGCCAAGTTGAATAATAAAGGGCTCTTACAAAACTTTAGGTGTTTTTGAGGTTCATTTGAGATTGTTTTGAGGTATCCACGTTAATTTGAGGTTTATTTGAAGTTGATTTCAAAAATAACTTTTAAAAAATTAACCACTCAAGGTTTGATATCATGTTGTAGTTAAGTTGTTTCATTCCCATTCGAGGTTGTGTTGGGGTTTATAAATATCTAGCGTAGAACTACCAGCTTAGAAAAGTTGTTTTTGATGTGTACAGGTTATTTTTCCTGCACTTCAACAGGTAAGTATATTTATGGCGAGTATAAACTAACCCTGTTTCAATTACAAGCATTGCTGAGCTAAATATGAGGTTGATTTTATGAGGTGTAAATGAGGTTGAAATTGAGGTTTATTGATGAGGTTATTTTTGGTGCAAAACATAACCTCACTTTTTACCTTATGTTTATTTTTTACACGTTTCAAGTTCAAAAGAACCTAAAAAAACATCTCTTTTTTTTGTTAGGGAGGTATAGTTAAGATAAGCGAATGTAAATTGTTATCGTGATGTACCCAGCTACTTTATATTCTACGTAGGTTAGAAAATGTCCCTTATTAAAGTTATTTATTCATAAAAAAAAACGACCAGTATAGTACATTTATTTAAAATAACTCTGAAAATGCTTTAATAAAATCCGTCTACCAAAAAGGGAAAATTTTTTTATCATTTTTAATTGTTTATTTTTATGATTTATTTGTACACATGCACATGTAGGCTTGTGTGCTCATTACAAACAACGTCTTATAGGCCTTTGTCAAAGTGATGAAAAGATAACACAATTACAGTCTCTCCATGGAAAGAACTCCCCTCACCATTCGTTTGAGCCAGTGGCGGGGACTATGGTTACGAGGTTTATTTCAAGTAGGGGTTTTGGGTCAATAAAGACAGGTTTTTGCTAGGATCAGTGAGAGAAAGAGAGAACTGAAAGAATAACTCCCCTCTTTGAAATGCTCTTTTTCTTGTTTCTATAGCAGCAGACGGCCTCAGACTCTTTGACGAGAGGAGTTCTTTCTATAAACAAACTATAAAGGGGGTGCATCACCTCCTGTGCAGGGCGTATGGTGTGCGATATCGCTTGGCTTGGAAAACCCCAGTGTTTATTTTTTAATTCAGAAAAATTATTCTTATTTTCGAATCATCAATTTGGGCGATATATGTGTACAATTATTTAAGAAAATCGCTTGATAAAATGTGGTTATATTTAAAGAATTAGTTGGAAACAGCAATAAGCATTTCTTCAAGGATATACAAATTAGAAATAACCGTCGACATGTTTCAAGCGCTCAAAAATAGGCGCTCATTTTCAAGACTTGCCAGACCTGACTGAGAAGAAACAAAAGTGGTTTGAAATCACTTGAGTGAATTTGATATTCTTGAATCGAATGATCTTTTTTAATTAAGTAATATCTTACCACTTCAGTTTCTTGAGATTATTTATTCAGCAGTAAGCATATTTATACAAATTAAACTTGAACACATTTGTACGGATGTGCTTTATTACCTCAACAGTTGAAGAGCTTAGTGAAAGAAAATGGAAACATCTAAAAACTACTTGTCAATGTCATTGAAAAATGTCATTTTGCAATAAAAACCGTCATATCTAATAATCATTAAATCTAGGTTATGTAAGTTTAGATCTAACCATGTATAATATATTAATAGCCTTAGAAAATTCGATAATTTTAAAATGACATTTAACATGCTTTTCTACTTAACTCATCAATTCCTTTTAATTTGTCTTCTATCGCCAGGAAATAAATATAGAAGAGCAAACAAAATATGAAATAAATTTATTGTATTGCTGATACACTGTAAAAAAATTCCCGCATATTCCGGTACTTTTTGCCGTGAAATCCATTTTCCGAAACATGTTACGGAACAAAAAACCTGATATACCGTACATTTTATTGTAATAATTGTCGTAAAATCACTCAAATTAAATAAGTTTTAGTGTAAAAATCACGGTATAATATTTTATTACATTATATTTATTATTTTATATTTTATTTATTTATCAATTTTTAATGTGTTTCTATTTTCTTTCAGGTAAGTCACCCATCTTTTATTTTACAATTCTACGTCTTGTAAGTTTATTTTTTATTTACTTGATAATTGTTTGTTTTTATCCATACAACAAAGGAGTTATATGTTGTTGCATTGTAAAATATAGGAATTGCATAAGTTTCAGTGAGTCAATCGTTTTATTTTTAAACTATTTAAAAATTATTTTCCAAAAATTTGTGTTTAAAAATTATTTATTTTAAAGCACATTTAGCAACAACGCTTGATCGATATTTGAAAGGAAATAATTATAATATTAAAATTATTTTTAAAGAATGAATAAGTAAAACAATGATCTCTTCCAATTTATTGTTTTGATGAAGCTGTCTGTACAATGGGGCACCGATACGCATCTAGTTTTTAATAAATAAATTTTACTATTTGTATCTTTGAACGTTCATTTTATTTAATCATAATCAAATCACTAAAGAATTTCTTTGTTCATTTTCATATTAAAAAATTTCTAATGTAAATATTAGGTGAATATTTGTTTAATTTAATTTGTTTTAATTTGTAGTTCGATAAATTTTATGATATAAAAAAGTGTTTACAATCTGCGTTAGTATTTTTCATTAAGATTTTTTTAAAGATATGAAACTATTGAAAGAGTCTGCGTATTTCTATTGTAAATTATTAATTCACTAACAGGCAACATTTTGAAATTAATTTTTTTTACATTATTTGCCAATTTGAAAAGTTTCACAACAAAATTACCATATAATCATATAGTTTTAACTACAAATTATATTTAATGCATGTATATTAATGTTTATATATATTCAGTGTTTGTGTATTATTGATATAGTACAAATTAGTAATATACAAAGGTAAGTAAACAGTACTAGATACGCGAAATGCCTTAAGGAGTAATTTAGTTAGTAACAAAATAATAAAGTATTGAAAAAAAAAATTTTTTTTAAAAATACGTATTTAACATTCTTTTTTTTTTCTATAATTATTCAATAAAAAAAAATGCCCACACCTCTACCAAGAGGTATTTTTAAAATATCAAAGAGTCAGAGCGTACTTTTTTCAAGTAGAAAATTTCTTTCAACTTTCAATAAACTATTAGATACCTGCAAGTGACATCATCGTAGGTAAATAGTGGTATTTGTCAATTCAGAAGCCATCCAATTTAATCTGTTTAAAATCACATGATTTGGCTTAAGCTTATCACTTCTTTCCGAATTGCAAGTACTTATTCAAAAACAGTAGTTGTATATCCTTGTAAAAAAAATGTTTTCATTCTTTAATTACATCAAAAATTCTTGTTCATTTTATTTTTAAAGTTATAATTAAATTATTTTTAAAAATTTTTGAAGTTCCTATTTTTTTTTTTTTTTTTTTTTTTTTTTTTTTTTTAAAGCTTTGTTTTTTTAGAAGGTAGTTGTTTAAACTCAGCTAAGCATGAACACTAAAAACAATGACAAAATCTAAGCTTTAGAACTTTAATCCGATCAATAGGCTTAAAATCCAGATAGAGTGTCTATTGTTAAAGCATATTTTTTCTGCAATAGCTAAAACTGTTCATATACGTTTTTTTCCGTGAATTACAAAAACATTTTAAAACTAAGCTAAATCTTTGAACTTAAAAATATAACTAAAAGTGAAACTCTTCCTCCAACAATATATACTATAACTGAAACATTATGTTTTAAAACAACAAGGGATTATTCGCTTAACGCTTCTGTCTTTATTTAAATTGTGTTTTGTATTGTGAAAGGACAATTGTAATGTCAAAATATAAGGAAGTTCTACATTCGTATGCATTTGCAAAACTGGGAAAAATAAATATATAAAATGGCTTTCAGCTTTAAAAGAACTTAATAACAACTTTAACTCAATTATTTCTTGATATATCTTATTTAATATAAAATATTGAAAATTTGCAAACGATTTCAAAACTCCATACAGAATCGCTTGCTAAAAAAATTGCTTTTCATTTGTAAATAAATTAACACACGTTAGGACTCCTTTTAGATTACGAATTATTCCCGATAAACCGTTTGTAAATTATGCAAAATTTTTAGGCTAATTTTTACTAAGTTTGAAAACATTCTAAAAAATTTTTCATTTTTCCTTTAAAAACAAATATTAAATTTAAATTTCTCTATAATTAATGTTGTAAAAAAATTGTTTCGTTAACTATGAAAATTTGTAGTAATATGTAAAGAAAAATAAATAAATGGAAATTAATAAATAAATAAATAAACAAATAAATAAAACTAAAACTATAGAGTGATGTTTTTCCTTCTCCATTTCCTCAATTCATGTCACGGAATTGGGTACTTGCAATTCGAAAAGAACTATAACACTGCAAATCACAAGGTTGTGCATACTCACGTGGTTGTACTTGGCATGTTAACGTTACAGCTATTAGGTTTGGTTATCACCCTGAATCGATTTTTGGATCAGATTTAATTGGACATCTGCAAGTGACATCTCGCCTTTGTCGAACCTGATTGGTAGCTGAATCGTGGTCTAAATAAATGCCATGAATAAACCCACGCGTGACGTCACTTGCAGGTATCCAATTTCTTGCTTCCGAGGATAAATTTGAATTATTAAATTTCACTCTTTAGAAGAAAAATATTTCAGTTCATAGAATATTTATCTGCCTGAAAAAAACTTAATTTTTTTTAAAATTCATTATTTTGAGAATCTTCAGATCAAAGTGTCATAAATATTATGCATAACGTCTGCCGAACTTTTATTTAATAGAACTTTTTATAGAATTTTTAGAAACTCATACCATCATTTGAAAGTAAATGACTAAAAGTTACGTACAAAAGTTTCCTAACATATGAACTAGTGCAATGTCTTGGCTATACAGCAGCTGAAAATCGCAAAATTAAAGCAGTTGAATAGTCGTCGTCGTCCTCTTAGGAAAGATTTGCTAACATTTATCACCTTTGCACATTCTATTTCGATTAAGGGATATTGGAGAATCGACTAATTCCTTTGAAATGGAAAAGTAACATATCACATTCAGATCAATAAATGATAAATGTAAAATTCTAATTACTTTTAGAATGCAGAAGACGTGGAAAATGTTTATCCATTTATAAATGTATGCTTTCATTTTACTAATCGCCCTTATCTCCCTTTTAATTAATCCCCCCACTGAATGGAATAATTTTCGTCTTTATTTCCGGCTTTCTCATCCGTTTAGACCCGGATTTCTATTTTCCGTTTTGTTGTTATAAATAGGTGAACCTTTCTAAGATTTGCTTCGATTCATTTTCTGTCAACTGAAGATAAACCAACAACGTAAAAGGATATTTATTGATGGAACATTCTATATGCTTTTCAAAGATAAATACTTTAATCTAGGTTGTTGTATGAAATCGAAGACTAAATAAATATTTTGTTTTAATCTAGGACTTTTATAGTTAAATTATTATTTGGAAAGTTCAAAATACATTTTTGTATTGTAATAGTCTTCAGGAAGTGAAAGACATTGTTGTGTTTTTTTAATATCGAAATGCATAAGAATTACGCTATTTTATATTTGAAGCATGAAATGCAATTTTATGTTTTCCCAAAGTTTATTTGTAAATTGATTTAGTATGTGCTACAGAGTCTTTTAGCTGTTATTTTGTTTATTATTCTTGGCAATGAGCAGGAAAAACAAGTTTTTGAAAATCTCTGTTGAAATTTTAAATTTTGAAATGAGTGTTATAAAAAAAAATATATGAAATGAAAATTATCAAAAGATGCATGTGTAAAATGCTTTAGATATTTATAAAGTCTATATATCTCAACGTTAATCACAACATAAATATATTCCTTTGAATTTTTTAAAACTTGTTAAAATATTATACGAACATATTCCGAGAAAAAGGGTTGGAGAATTTTCATAACAGTATTAGAAAAAAAGAGTCGGGGGTCATTCCAGGCTTTTTGTGAAAGGTTCTGTTTTTGTGAAATTTTGAAAAATCTATTCATAATTTTCTGAATATAAAATTCTTCTTGGGTTCTTTTTACCAGAATCTTGTTTTTGTGAATGTGTGAAAATAAAGTCCTATATTTTTGTAAGAAAAAAAAAGAACATGTCTATGATCTTCATTTTCATTTAAGAAAAAAAAAATTTTTTTTCGTGAAGGATTTGTTTGTGAATTATTATAACAATAATTTGAATTGAATGTTTTTATTCCATTTGAAAGCTACATTAAGAATCGATGGATAATAATACATAATTGCTTTGCATTATTTATAAAATGAATGAATTGAAATAAATTTAATTGTTAAAATTACTTTTACTTTTAGTATTTTCAAAACAAATGATTTAAAACGGAAACTTTTGCCATAAAATATAAGAGTGTATGATAAGCTTGAAATATTAATTTTTAAGCAGAGAAAATGTTTTTTTTTTATTTTTAAAGTTTGATGGTTTGTATTAATTGATTAAAAATAGTATCTTGTTTTTTTAAAAAAAATAGGACGGTACTTAAATTTTCCTTGTAGTTCAATGTTATATAATAGAGAAATCACTAATTGGTCTTATTTTACTTTGAAGAAGTATAAGTCGTAAAAGATGAGCTTATTATAAAAGGGTAAAAAAAGGAAATCCCTGACCCTGAAGCAGTTTTACAACTATAAGAAAAAGCATTGAAGAAAGCAAGATAAGAAAACACACCTTTTCGGAAAGTATTTTATTATCCCTGTTGGCGAGCACTGTTTCTCTTGGCGACCAGAACAAAAGCAGCCTCCTTCTATCATATTCCGTCGCCATAGTAACAAGCGGGAAATAGTACTCAATGAACAAGTTTTCATCTTTGGGACTCTATTAGTTGAAACTTTTTTTTTTCCTCAATGATACTTTTCTCGCGAGGCTCCGCGTGGGTCTGGTAACGTTTTCTGAGAATAGCGGGAGTTTTTTTTCTCTACAAAACCATTCCATCCAGTTTATGTTCGAAATTTTTTATTCTATGTTTATATGTTTTCTAAAGACATATTTGTGCCCATGAAATAGACATTTAAAATACGTGTGGATATTATACCGAATTTTTCTTTTTTTTCCCCTAGTTTTTTATTTTAACATCATAAATTCCTCATGAACTGAGAGAGTAGGAGGTTTTAGCGAGAGCATTCTTATTATTTATGTTTGTGAGGGTAAAAAAAAAAAAGTAAACAAATAAATACCCCCACAACGGTTTTACGCTTTCTCCTTGCGCATGCGCCTAAAAAGCAGCTGCACTTCACTATTCACCTGGACTTCGTTCCTCCAAAACTTTCTATTCGGTAATCGCCGCTGTTCTTTGTGTTAATGTTTTCGATTCTCATACTTCTGTGCGGCGTTAATATTATTTCGCCACTTTTGTGTTAACTCTGTGCTATCGAGAATGTCTTCTCACAGAATCGTCTGATTTCATTTTTGAGATTATTTTTTCTTCATGAAAGAAGTGATTAAAAGGGGCATTTTGTGTTGTGTAAAAGTTTTAAGTGGGAACTGATGCTACTTTCGGTGTTCAATATTTCTTATCGCGATGGATACCTCGATGTCAACATTGTCGAACAATTCTAACGAAGACAATTCGGCCCTTGATAAAAATCCTTTTCGTGGTCGATTTGCTAGGGTGTTGTTCAGTTCTTGCATGGGTATACCCAGGAATTCGTCCCACGTTGCGAACGGCGACATGGAATGGGACAATGTGTCGGGTAAGTTTTTGTTTTCTTCTTTCTTAGAAAACCGGTGTTGAAATTTTGTGTTGTTATAAATGAAATCCTACTTGTATTGTATGAACGAAATTTGATGTAATTATTTGTCAACTTGTTTACAATCAATGTTCATCGTAATGAAAGGGGGCGGGGGAATTGAAATATTTTGAAATGTTTTTCCTGTGTAGCAATATGTTCGTGCTATATAGAATTCAATAAACTGTTTTGCTAATTTTTATATATCTATTATTCAATTTCCAACATCTTATTTCTCGATTTGGTTTTTGATTTTTAGGTGAAGTTTTACTTCTAAAAACAAGATTTAACGTGTCAGATTGTTTATTGAGTTGTTTATTTCTATTTAAAAGAAGAAAATGTGAGAAAATTTCTGAATTGTATTTCCCGTAGAACGATAATATGTACTGTAAAATTGAATTCACTGAACAGTTCAGCTAATTCTTATATTTATTTACTTTTTTTAAGCCGGTTTATCAAACTCTTTGAAATGTTTGCCTCGTACAGTATTGTGTACATGATAAAATACTGAATTCAACACTCAGTTTAGATAATTTATGTTTATCTTTTTCATTTATTTTCAATATTTTATTTCTCAAACTGAGCTTTGACTATTAGTTAAAATTATATTTACATAACAAATATTTTATTGCGTGAGATTGGTAGCCATTTATCTCTAGAGGGGAAAAAAAAGGAAAATTGTGAATTTTATTTCCTGTAACAGATATGTACTGTAAGATTTTGCTAAGTTAATTTCTAAAGTTTATTTGTATCTCTTGAAATAAATTGCTTTACCAAACTTTTGGAAATTAACCAGTGTTTAAACAGTTTATTGACTGTTATATTGAAAATCTACAAACGAGACTTAATAATAGATGTATTCATCAAATTGTTAGTTTTAATGTTTATCTCTGTAACAAAAGTAAGAAAAGTAAGAAAAATTAGAACTGGTTCATAGTTATCCGCAGAAAGTATCATGTAATGAGAGATTGTACCCACGGGCAGTAAAAAACGGGTCATATTAAATTTATATATACAAATGCAGATTCTGATTAGAAAAATCCTTTTCATTGGACATGTTTTTTAAATTCCTGCGAAAAAACTCAAAATAATTTTTACTACATAGACGTTATTAGATTAAGAGCTCAAAATGAATAACTTCCCACCTGTTTAATTTGCCTTGAAATTATTAGAAAGTTATTGTTCAATAATTGAATATTTTATTAAATTAAAACTTCTTGTATTTTGTGTAGTATTTAACTAAACATGTGGTCAATTGATTTTTAAAAATATTACGTCTGGTATCTAAATGTTCATTGAGCTAAGATATCTTAAAGAAATACGTATTTATACTTAAAAATACGTATATATATATTTTTAACAATAATAGTAAACTTCCACAATAATAAATAACTTCTTTCCTCATTTTTAAATAATGACTCGTTATTGTTTTTCATTAATTTTATTGCTTGACATGTAAAATAATACTTTTTATTCTATTATAATTTGTGTCTTTCTCAGAACTCAATAAAGAATTATTTCGGAAATCTGCTGAACTTAACTAAGTACAATATTTAGGAAGTTCTAGATTGAAGGAATTTTAAATCTTAGATGTGTAAAATAAATATTGATTGTTATTTTACGTTATATGATTGCAATAAAACAATTTTAAGCTTATTTTTAACTAATCTTATAGGTAAGTTATAAGAATCATAGGTTGATAAGTAGAAATTTTTTTAAACATGCAAAGCAAAGCTTCCTGTTATTTCTGACTTCCTCAAAGCGTGTTGTTGCAAATAATTATCTCGAATTATCTGATACGCATGTGATGTTTGTCAAATTTATATTATAGATTTATAAGTTCTTAAAACTATTTACACATCCGGTGTTTGATAGTCCAAACTACTGGAAACATTTTAGCATATCCTAAATTCTACCAAAAGTAGCTTTAAACAGTTGACAGAAAATCGCTTTCATCTACACGTGACTACATTTTCTATTTCGATATTTTCTTGAGAATTTCGAATATAAATAAAAATATTGATTATTCTTGCATAAAGTTAGATTTATTTTCAATTTTATAAGTCTTTAAAAACAATCTAACCGTTTTTTGTTAATTTTCTTTAAAAAATATTTATTCTATCTTATGTGACTCCAGGGGGGGGGGGCAGTTAAATTTATCATGTCGTAAAACTGCATATGGCACATATATAATCTTAAGTTTGTAAGTGCTTAAAGATTTTCCATCTAGAACAGGGGATAAAAGGGTGCTTGTGATTGGCATTCCAACTATGATAAAGTAACGTTCTTAAACCGTTTGAAAAAATTTCAAGGATTTGAAAATGGTGCACTTCACAAAAATGTTGAATGTTGGCCAAAAGCTTTTAGAATTTTTGAAATGCTTCCAAATATCATGGTGATTTACGAAACATGTTTGCAAAAAGTGATTTTTCTATTCAAAGACTGCATTTTTTTTCTTTTTCGCAAACTTTTAGCCTGACCGTTTTTTTATTTTTTTTATCCCATATTCATGCTGGACAATACTTATTCCGAAAGTACCAATTTTTTCTGATGCATCATCTGAATTGGTCTATATATTTTGATGCATTCATTTCATTGCCAATCATTTCATAGAGGGGAGTAAAAAAAAATACTTTAAAAAAAATGAAATTGATAAATTGCACAAAAAACTTTCTCTTTCAAGGAGTTGTAGTTTTAAACTAGGAATTAAAGACGTTTTGAATTTCGTATTTCAAAAGAGTTTGGCTCAAAGGGTCTGGTTTTAGCATAAAAAGGATTCATTTATAAGATAAATTATTTTGTGATTGGTCCGTTTTTGCTATAGAATAATTTATAAGGTTGCGTTTTTAATTTAAAAAAAAAATTTTTTTTTTGAGAAAACTCCGCTGGCGGACCCAAATTTCTCTAGAGGTAACCTCTAGCCATACTCTGATTTTTTTTTTTTTTTTTTTTTTAATTTTTTTTTTTTAATTTTTTTTTTTTTTTGTTTTTTTTGTTTTTGCATTATTATCAGGTTCTCAATAAATCTGTCTGCCCAATTTTAAGTTTACGACTACTAATGTTTCACTCTGTAGCCTTGTCATTTTGAACCTATTTCAGAAACCAAAGAAACTTCTGGAACAGTATTGGAATAAATTTACCGTCGTGGAGGACTTTTTGATGGAACTAACCCTCGTTTGCCTTACACGGAGAGGAAAACCTCCCTTGGTTAGTCTGACGGCAAGGGAACTCTAACCCATGATCCGTCTACCACTAAGGATATTTTACTTCAGCACTGTGGTGGGTGCGAGCAGGGTGCGGAATTCGTATCGATCAGCCATCCATGGGATTCGATTTCGGTTCACCTCATTGGAAGGCGAACGCTCTGTCCCCGTGCATCTCTTAGAATTATTTATATGCCACGGTGATAAAAATCGTTTTTTATTACATTCATGTAACTACAAACTTAATATAAACTGAATATTAAATCGTTTAGTTTCATTAATGCTAAAAAAAGTCTTCCGCAAAAGACGGATAAAAGTAGCAGTTAGAATACCTTGGATTTTGTGTAATGCATCCATTACAGGAAGCAGGTTCGCAAGCCATCAATTTCATATTTTTCAAAAACATATTATTGAATTCAGTTAGTCGAATAATCGAAAAATCGGCGCAAATTACAAAAAAAAAAAAAAAAAAAAACTCAAAATTAGACTTTTTTTATGTTAAACATTTTTGTATAATAAACTTCTTATTGCAACAACAACAACAAAAAAATTTGTTTGTTTTTTTGAAATACTATTTTCTTATTTACAGCAATAGAAATAAAACAGTTGTCGAGCCTGATTCGACGGATTTCACACAGATCTTGTGTTTTTTTTTTTGCCACGTAAAATCGCATTCTTTAAAAAAAATTTATACTTAGCAATTCCAAGTTTTTTCGACTGTTATTAAATAAAATAATAAATATTTGCAAAAATTTATATTTTGCATGGGATTATCTATGGATACAATTACAATTGTGGGCAAAAAAATTTTCAATTCGCTTAAAAAGTTCGAGATTTGGCAAAATACATAAAAAGTAAAATTAACATTAAGAAGACTCCCTACCACGAGAGTAACTTTTCGTCGCAAATTTTATTTCACCTCCGTTGCCAATTTAAAATTGAAAAGAAACAAATTATTGGTAGAACAATTATTGGTATTAACAAATTATTGGTAGAGAACTTCTTCCTTGCTCAATCTTAAGTTATCTTCTTAATTTTTTTATAATTTAAAGATTTCTTTCCTGTATTTGAAACTTCACGGCTTACTCTAAGTATGCCTGAACTCACTTTTTCTGTGCTTTAAATCTAAATTATAAATGTGTTAAGGAGATGAAAGAGAATTTATGACGAAAAGTTTCTCCCGTGGTATGGCGTCCTCTTAAGATTTCCAAACTTCCTGATCAAACTATTTGAACCATATTTCCCAGATTGCAACTTGGGGGTCTGAAATTTGAATCCGTGAAGTATGTTTATTCTGTAAAAGTACGTTTTCTCGTCTGATTTCGTGACTTTAAATATCGTTTGCACTAAATAGCAAATTAGAAGCCACCCCTCGAAACATTGTGATTAGAGTCCTACAACGTGAAGATCCGATCATTAGATCCAGTTATTCAGAGGGCTCTTTATTTTTTTTATTTATTTATTTATTTTATTTTATTTTATTTTTTTCACTTTACATATTTTACGCTTCTAATGACAAAATTTAGAACGCGAAATTTTAAATCTGGTGAATTCAAAAATAAAATTATGCATAGAGTATGTTCAAATAAAATACCTATGTTACCAAAAACTATATTTTGTATGGTTATGTCATACCAGTTACTTTTGTTTCATCAGTCTTTTCACTTTCAATTATTCATATCTAACAATTAGTTTGTGTACGAAGTTATAATATACCCGATGTAGCCATAAAATTGTAGACAGGCGTTAATATTTCACGATTTAGGTCAGTCATTTATCTAAAGGTCTAAGTGTGTTTCTGGTGTAGGTTTGCCTGCCTCTATTTTGTCAATAATCAGCGGATCGTTGACCTGCCTATACAAACGGTAAATGGACTTCGTAATCTCTTTCTTTTTGGGAATTGTCACGGGTGTTTCTTAATTAGTGAATGCTTTTTTGATAGAAAAGAGCCCTTATGTATGCCTCTCTTCATTTGGAATTTATTCTAGCCATTTGGCGTCACGTTTGCTACTTAAACGAACGCATGTGGGCGTGTTGACTGGGAAGTAATTAGAAGTGTTACTGATATTGATTTTATCAGTTTTTTTCTTTTTATTATTATTATTATTATTATTATTTTTTAATTTTTTGTTGTTAGTTTTGCTGTTGTCACGTGGAATGATTGAAATAAATTGATATGGTCTGCAAAATTCCCACTTATATTCAAAATGATGAAGGAAATGGCTTATTTACGTTTACATGCTTAGTATTCTATCGAAACATAATTGCTGGCTAAGAAATCTTTAATTACGTCTAATTATATAAATATCGGCACTACTCCCAAAATTTCCAGAGATCAATTTAGTTTCGTTTAAATTACATTACCCTTTTTTTTTTTTTTTTTCTTTTTTTTTTTTGCTTATCTTTTTACTTTAGTTCCATTCTTTATGAAAGCTGTGGCAATGATAGAGACGTAAATCACCAATTCATTCCTGTTGAAACTTTTGTTATATTTTTTTTTCTTCCTTCAAAATAATTATCAGAATGACCATAGAACAGGGGAAAGTAACAAAATTCTATCCACCCAGGAGAAATTAGGGAAAAGTTTTGTTATGGAATTCAGTTAAAATCCTCTTTAGTCAGGGAGAAAGAGTTAATTTAGGTTTAAAACATCTAAACGTCTTACATATTTTACAAAAAAAAAATAATAAATAAATAAATAAATAAATTCTTAAAATAATTTTTATTTTTATTTTCAATTGTAAAAGCAAGTATTGTTTTCTAATACAGTTTATGTATAAAAATAAGGCATTACTCTGAAACACTTTTTATAAAATTTATGCCACCTGTTATAAAATCAGAAATTCAAAAAAATCAGATTGGAAAAAAAAAATCAGGGATTTTTTGTGTCTTGTGACCATACTGATTATGTAATGCTTGAAACTGTATTTTAAATTAAACTATTTGATCTCGATTATAAATATTGAATTGTTTCTATCTTTGTTTAAGTAAGTTATATTTAGATAACTAAACTTAAGTCAATTATCAGTGTAACATCATTCGATTTATAGACTAAGAATAAAAAAACATGTCTAAAATTCCTTTGTTTATTTTAAACAAATTAACATAATTTAAAAGAGGTACTCTATTTAATTAAGTGTTTTCTATCTTAAAAATTATTGTTTTTATTATCATTATTATTATTTATATGGTTTCTATTCCAGCTTAAGTGTATTTTTATTCCCATTTGAAAGAAAGTAGTTTCGTTTACTTGATATGATGCATAACTGTCTTGCTTCACTTCATTTACTTCTGTCAACATCATTCTTCCCGAAATAAAACAATCATTATACTTTCGATATAGGTCACCTTTTTTCTTTTATGAGACAAAGTGCTAACTATTTCCTAGAAGTAAACCTCTTTTTATTGAATGTTTGTACAACTTGTGATGCCTTTCTCTTCCTGTGATAAGTCTTATTAATTTGGTAGTTTTTGTTACCGAGATTGGATTTGATAGTTTTTACTATGATTAACTCAGTAGTATTCGTTACGGTTACGGAAATTGGATTTGGTAGTTTTTGCTATAGTTAACATGTTACTGTACGAGTACATGTACGTATCTTTGTTACTGTTACGAAAATCGAATTATTAATGTCTTGTTACTTTTTTAAATAATTGACTTATCTTATTTGGAATAAAACAGATAAGGTATTTGATTTTGTACTCAGTAATATTTGTATTATTATTATTATTTTTACTCTTTCTCATTGAAATATATAGAAATTTACAAAATTGGTTACAAAGTTGCACGGTCCCCAAAATAATAAAACGGAACAGCTTAATAACTTTTAATCTTCTGCTCTGTCTACGATGTAAATTTAATTATTAATTGCGAAGTCTGAAACAGATTTTCTCTGAATAAACGTACCTTTTTTCGACGGATTTGGATTCTTTACCCTTAAAAATATGGGGGGGGGGGTACCAGCAATCTAAAAAATATAGTCCTGATAGTTTAGTTTGGTAACTAACCAAAACTTTAAGACCTTGGCGTCATTCTCCATATTTCTACTAGAACAAATGAATATAGCCACTTATTTTTTTTTTTTTTTGGCCAATTCCATGCAAAAAATGATTTATAATTGCATATTGTTTTTATGCTAACAATGATCAAAGAAAATTTTTGAAAAAGCCATAGAAACTTCTTTGCCGTGTTCAACAACCGAAATTAAAATGAAATCGATTGAACAGTTTCTGAGTAATCAAATTTCACTGCACTCTTATTTGTAAACTATCCTTTCTCTGGAGTCCCAATAGTAAAATTTGAACGTCCGCATCAGATATTCAACTAATAACATTTCTCATGCATTTTCACAAGTATTTCTCTTCATGTGGAAAAAAAAAAAATATATTGCGGGGTGAAATGTTGAGAAAATGTTTGCGTGTGTAAAATTTTTCACTGTTTCCTACAACCACTCTTTCCACGGTTTCATTTCCTTTTTCGACTCGTGTGCCTTTCTTGGTTCCCAGGCGCATTATCCGCTGCCCTTCTGACCCCCCTAACTGCCTCGATCGCAACCGCCATCTCCCAGTCGGTAACCCTCTCCTTTTATCATGCTTCATTTCATCCTCCTCCTACCGCCCTCACTTTTCCTCTTCAAATTATAGGAGTAAAAAAATAGGCACTTCTAAGGGCACATTGAATTACCCAGAGATTCCAAGTCTTGATCTAAAATTGAAGCTATTTTCAGCTGGTTGGATCTGCTTCACAATGAATTGTTTATCCGCTTATAAGATATATTTAAACAAAAATCATTATCCGAGAGGATTTCATGGCGCAGAAAATTGTTTTGCTTATTAACTTTTAATTCTAATAAATGCCATTTTATATTCTAATAGATGTTGTTAACGTAGGTACATTTCGTAGATAATTTAACAAGTAATTTAATTCACTCCTCTTTCTTAAATCCTATGTATTTAATGCTATGCAGTGCTTATTGGCAGAGACTTATAAATGATGTTGAAGGGGGCTGGAAACTCCTACAATTTAACTTCGTATGCATTTGCATTTTTATAACTCCTAATAATTTTAAAAGCCGAATAATGCCTTTTTAAAACTCGGAACTTTTTAATGTTAATTTTTTGGCTGACATTCGACTATGTTACGTATTTTTTTTTTTTTTTTATGAAATTATGTTTAAATATTAAATATTAAACATTCCGTTTGTATCTTTTTTTTTTTTTTTTTAAAAATAGAAGCTTTTTAATTTTGTCGAGTTAAAGTGTCACGTTTCATTATTTATTAATTTATATAAATTGAGAAGAAATTCGAGAGATTTTTTGGTATCTCACGTTATTTATTTTATTTTATTTTTATTATATTCTTAACTTTTATTGCGGTAATAGCGTGGTAATTTCCTATCCTCTTCTCTACAAATTCCACTTTTAGCGCTAAAATTAAAAGAAAAGAGGACGAGATATCTCGTCGCTAACTCACACGGTTTTCCCGTGGAAGACGATATATCCCGTACTTAGCGATGAAAGTGTTAAAGATTAGCAATTTGTTCAAATAAAGCCAAGAGCAATAAGGCAAGATTTTTGTTTTAATAATTCAGTTGATTTCATGATATTTATTATTAATAAACAAATTATAATTGAAAAAAAATGGCATTGAGTTAAAGGATTAATGAATTGAGTTAGTAATGGGAGATTGATTTTTTAAAGTAATTAATTAATTGATATTTATTATTTAAACATGCGTATTAATCTCTTTGAAAAATCTTACAACATAGACTTCTTTAATTTTAATTGAACTTTAACACTTCTTAAATTTAGCTATTATAAATAATTCTTACAAAGGCAATAAAAAAAACATATATTTTTATATTAAAAAATGCTTTATTATTATAAAGGGCTTTGTGTTTTTTTTTATTAGAATGGCTAAAAAGTGAATGAATAGTGAATTTGTTGTAGAATGAAACATGAACGAATGATATGATGACTTTAAGCCCTATACCAGGGGTGGTGAACCTTTTTTATACGCCAACGTGCCATTTTTTCTAAAAAATTGTTTAATGATGTCATAGACGTGCCGTCAAATAAGTTTGACTTCGTGATTATTGGGAAAATAATAATACTAAATACTATCAACTCAAAACTCTATTTACATTGAAAAAAAATTATTTTGCAATGTCTCAGTTATAGGCGTAATTCAACTTAAAATAACATCAGTGTGACTTCTGTTGCTGCAGATTAGATGACAAATAACTTATATTAGGTTGTAAGATGTTAGTTTAAGCAATACTTATTTTTTTTGCTAGTTACTTATTGCAAACTTGTTTTTTATGGTTATTAATTGTTTTTTTTAGCATAAATTGTTAATTTTTTTATTAATAATTGTTTATTATTTTGTTTGTTTTTGTGAATTTTAATTTAATTGTTACATATGCTTCCTAGTGTAATAACATTTGTGTAATAAAAATGCATAGTGCAATAACAATTGCGATCGGTGGCGTGCCCAAAATATTGTATCACGTGCCATTGGTTCGCCATCCCTGCCCTATACTAGTATGTAAAATACGATAGTCATGGGGTCAATGGTTATTCATTCTTTTATTCCTGAATCCTTATTTCGTTAATTTATAAAAGATGAGTAAGTTGCCTAAGTTATAACAAAACTCTTTACAACAGAAAAATATATTAAATAACAATAACCAGGGGTCTGTTTAGAAGAAATTTGGGTCCGTTAACGGACCCTTCACAAAATATCTTTTCGTAAAAACGGACCCTTCACAAAGTAATTTATCTTTAAATCGGACCCTTCACAAATTTGTTTATCTCATTATTGTTTTGTTAATCGAATAAACCCTTCCCAGGAAGGGGGGGGGAATAAAACAAATGCAAACGAATGCATCTCTAATTTAGTAGCAGCAATTGCTGTTTATTTTTTAAAATGTAATTTTTTTAATTATAATTTTACAGTGTTGAGCATAATCTTGTATGTCTTTACATTTTAAAAACTCATTGGAAAAGTTTTTTTGCAATAACGGACCCTATTTGCACAAATTCACAAAAGCGGACCCTGGCTGAAAGAATATGACTTAATGTTTATTTTATATTCACAAATTACGAGTAATTTTTTCACAATTTTACAAAAACGGACCTTTCACAAAATGTCTGGACAGTCCCCTGATAACAAAGAATGGTGTTAACATTACATTGTCTGAATGGAATCTGAAGATAAATTAATAATACATCACTACGCAAAGCGCCATCTGGGAGAAATATTATTTACACACTACTTAACATTTTATATCCTACAGTTCCAAACTCTTTTTTATTTTTTTCCCTCATCATTTCTATTCATAATATTTATAACCATAAATTTGTATTTAACTGACCGGATATAAAGTACCCCCCTCGAAAACCAAGGTCACATATTAAAGTAATACGGCATTCATATTGTAGACTTCTCAACATTCGAGAATATTAATGAATGCTTCGGTGAAATTACATGCATCAAATAACATCTCAATACACTTTCTTATTGTTTCATCCTAAACTACCGCCACCGTATCAGATTTTACGGTATAACTGACAGTCGATCTTTCAACTCGAAATTTCGCATTGTTTGAAGGAAATATAAATTTTTTTAAAAGAAAATCACTCATGCGGCTATAACAAATTATTCAAAATGGTGTTCTTTCCACCACCTACTTCCATTTTACAATTTTTATATTAGTACTGTCCTTGGAAACGAGAGTTGAAGAGCATTCTATATTAGTTCTGTGAAATGTCGAAGAAAAAAAAAAAAAAAAAAAACAACTGCTATCGACGAAAATGGATGCTCTTTTTGGAGAATCAAATAATTGGTTTTCCGAAGTAAACTCCCTTTGATCTATATCGAAGTTATAGTATTTTTTTATTTATTATTTTATATCAGACAATAAGCTGAAGCAATGCAATATTTATTTTAGATATATCAATTTTTACATTTTCTTTAACTATGTAATTTTATTTTTAATGCACAAAATCCTAACTTTGAACGTAATTGCTAAAATAGAAATTAAAATAAAAAATTCAAAGAAAGCAATATTTTTATTTCTCCGAAACTGTTTTATTGTTTTTGTCTAAATTTTGGATTTTTTTATTTAAAGTTGCATTGTTCAGAGGATGCAAAAAATTTCTTACTACTCAAAGCTTTTACGATTATTATTAGCTTATTCTTTGCTTGAAATCACCTTTTAATTAGCAAGATTGATCTAAAAATTTTTTTAAATGCTTGATTCTTTCATAACATTATCACAAAACTTAAATATAAAGAGCACTTATTTTCAACCACTCTCCTCATCAAAGTATTAAAACCATATTTTCCAGGTTGCAGCCATGTCCATAATTTAAGGGTTAAAACTCCAAATCTTAAAAAAGAAAAGTGCGTTTATTAAGAGAAAGTATGTTTTGTGCCTTCCTTTGTTATCTTCTTTACTAATTAATTTGAGATCCATCCCTGTTCTTATTATGATTGCCTTTAACGTCTGACAATCTATGATTATCATTAAACCAAAAGTTATTAAGGGTGATTTTTTTTTTCTTATCATAAAGTTTGATTCAAATGGACTTTGAATATAATTCTTTCAGGAATTTTTCATTTATTTTTAATACTATAATAAAGTTTTATACTTTTAAATGTAAATATAAAATAATATTGTAGCTGGTTCACCTGTTTAGAGCTAATTAAGCCAAAAATAGTAATCCCTAACTTTAATCTGAAGTTCGTGGGTGAGTGAGAACATCGGGGCTCATCATATCCGCTCAATTTCCTCCCCCATTTCTACTTCCGATCATGTTCCCAACACTTAATTCCGTCCGGTTGATCCCCCTTATTCTCCCCCCCCCCCAAGCTCATATCATACCACTCTTCTGAATTGCAACGTCTTTCTTTGCTGAGGACTTGGTGCTTTGAATAAAAATCATTACGTATTTAAGTAAAGATTTCGTTGTAATAAAGTTCTAATTTTTAGAATCAAAGGAACTTTCCTTTTTTTTAATTTCATGAAATTATATGTAATTTATATGATTTTTATTTTGAATATTTATTTTTATATACTATTTTAAAAAAGTTACTGATCTCTTAAATCCGAGCTTGTTATAATTTCTTATTAATGTGAATATTTTGATTTTATTTTTTAACTAAAGAAATTTTTAACTTTTTATTTAGATTTCCAATATAAAATTTTATTAGGTTTTATATTTCTAAATTTAAATCATGTTATGTTATGTGTTTATGACGTTCTTATTATTTTGTATTAAGATTTCATAAATTTTTTCATGTTGTAAAACTGTTTCCATTCATAATTGTAAAATTATTTATTAATAAAATTTTCCAAAATTTTTCAAGCAACCTTTACAGATAGATTAAAATGCTTCTTCAGGACAAAACGTTCATGGCTTTGTTTTAGAAATTAATTAGTTAAAAATCGCTTCGTTTAAATTATTTCAGAAATGTGCCTTTAAAGCTTCCAAATCCATCATTTATATTTAATAGTTATTAATTTTAGTAAATATTCCAAGTTTCACAATGGAAAAATAACGCATCACTTTCCTTTTTTCTCCAACTGCATTATATTAAAAATTCGTTTTATGAAGCTTTGAGTTAGTTTTACTAGAAAGAACTGATCAGGTTTTTCGTTCCTTTTACCCGAATATAATGATGTACGAATGTGAACACTTTACCATGGATATTAAGAGGAGTTTTGGATCCCAAAATTTTACTTCATTTAAATTTCAGTTTCTCAAAATAAAGGCTCGTTTCACGAAGCCTTTCGAAAAACGAGTCTATGATGTTGTTAATTTATAACTATAAAACTATAGCTTCTTTTAAAACATCACTTTTGTATGTGTGTGTGTTGTTTTACCAACAAAAATAGAACCTTATTTTCACACAATCGTAAAAGTGAGTAGGTGTTCCTATTTCACAAAACGGACCTTTCACTGAAACTCTGGGATTACTCCTGGTAAATAAAATTAATGCAAAAATTGAGGAGTATCTAACTTACATAGTATGATCGTTATAAAATTTACACAGTCTTTATGTTAGTTTTACAACAACTTCTGGATCCAGTAGTTTTTTATTATATCCATTAATAAATTTCAAAATTTTAAACGCTCCTTTATCAGCAGGGTGCGTAAGTGCTTGTTATTGTTTTTTCTATTTTAAAAGCCATTTAATGTAGTTTTCTTTATTGGGTGTTAGTAAAAGGTGCTTATATTTTTTTGCTTGGAACTTTTTAAATTTCCGAGCTATTCGAATTGGAACTTTTTTTCATTAGTTATCAAATATATCGCTGCTTCAAAACTAAAACGACACATCTGCCGCGCATAATACGTTTGCAGATGTGTCGTTTTAGTTTTGAACCAGCAATATGTACGATTATTTTACCAAATATATGTATATTACCAAATATATGTGCAAAATTATGGTAAATTTTTTATTTTTCCGCGCATGTCCAGTATGAAAGTACTACAAACTACATTAAATGCTCATATCTTGTTCAATTTTTAAATCTTGTTTTGTTTTGAAATTTTAAAATAATTTTGTTATTAATTAAAAGTTGCAACAACAAAAAAATTAACTAATTTTAATCAATATTTTTAAACCCATAGAAAAAAAAAACTGAAATAAAAATAAATGGTTTTTAAAAATGCCGTATTGCTATAAATATTTAAGATAAGCTTATACAATTTTATACAGTTATTGCATATAGAAACCAAAGTAATCGAGACAAGTAACAAGTTAATTGCTATATTTTTCTGACATTGGGTGTTCATAAACACTTTTTCCCCTTCGTAATTTATTGCCAGTCAACCAAACCTCTGAAAACTTTATACTTTATTGATAAATATGAGAAATCGTATGACCACAACTCCTTTGAAGTTATAAAATAACTTAAGTGTTTTTTGAGAAATTTAAAAAAAAAACTGTCAAATACTTAGGTCTCGTCAATTATTGTAGTTATATGAAAAACTTGTAACATAAGAAAAAACATTATGTGTGCACATTACCTTAATTATAATTTTTTTATTTAAAAAAGGGCTTAAAAGTTGTTCCTTTGTTTTTGTTAAAAAAAAAAAAAAATTGGCTTCGTACTCTGACCAATCAGGAGAAATTTTCTGTGAGGAAGAAAGATTATTGGGAGAAAAGATCCTTTGAAACATTTATCTGTTCAACCTTATTGATGATAAATAAATGTTGCATATTAGTTAACTAATAACAGCAAACATAATTTAAGCTAGAAAATTATAAAAAGTTCGTTTTTATAGTGAAGCCCCAAAACGGTCACAAAAATAAGTGTTTTGAACTTATCAACTGTCGTTTCAGTTGCTTTATAAAAGAATATAGACGTAAGCACACTAATCACTCTTTCTAACCAGCGAGGTCGAAGCATCTGTTGATGCTTGAATAGCACTTCCACCTACGCTTCTCAAACTTGAGATTCAAGAATCGGTACCGAACACTACCTTCTTTTATTATTAAGTTTTTGGATCTTACAACCCCGCTATTATTTGGAGGTTAGGTGTTTCCCAATTCTACGGGTCAGTATTTATCTCCGGTAGATGACTCATACTTGAGTCACGAGGCGAAGAAAAAAATATTCTTTTGTTGTGGTCGAATTTTTTATGATAAAATGTATTTAATTAATTATTTTTTTTTTTTTAATGTTTTGCTTGCTACTACTTACAATGACTAGTTAAAAACGCATTGGTTTTGGGCTTTTAGTATTGTTTTTATTTATTTTTCGTGGGCGTTGTGTCTGCAATTTGTTTCAAACATCGATGTTTTCCGCATTTCGTAAAATCGTACGTAGGAATTTTTTTAAAATTTATGTATTTGAAAGACGAAGTTTTGAAATGCAGCGAGGTTTTTATTTTATTTGTATGTAGTCAAAGAAGTTTAATAATTTAAAATGCATTTCCATTATCTTGATAATTATATTTATTATTCATATATTTATTTTTTATTAAAGTACCGGGTGCATTGAGATTAGTAGTCAGTAATTCGATATAAATTTAGATTTCGACTGTTATGTTGCAAAAATGTTAAGTTTTTCGTGAATCATTACAAATTTTAAATTTTTTAAACTACAACTCTTTAAAACGCATGTTTTTTCCCCCTTCCCTTCCCAAAAACTGGAAATTATTTTTACACATTCACATAACCTGGATTCTTGATACCAGTACGTGACGCGTTAAACATCGCATAAGTAGTGCGCTATTTTATCAGGATCTACCACAAAAAGCCGCTAATATTATTTAATAACTATGATCTGCTATTTTCAAATAATAAAACGCTTATATTTAAACTCTTTGTAATAACTACAGTCTCTATTTGAAGAAAATTTTAAATTTTCTATCTTTGATATTTTTCTCCTTATAATCTATGAAGTACTTGGAGTAAAAGTGTATACTACTTTTTACAAGTTCCATGTAGTTGAATTTTTTGAAATTATTAGTATTCTACAAATGAAGATTATCAGAGATTAAAAATTATCCACATTAACGTGATTTATGAGTTTGACTATTTGCATTTAAAAGTTTGACTATTTGCATTTAAAAGTTTGACTATTTGCATTTAATAATAATATTAGGTAAAAACTTTTCTCGCTATCAGATAAAAGAAAAAAAAAAATTATTTTTTATAAATATGCAAAGCAGGGGTCTGTCCAGACGTTTTGTAAAAGGTCCGTTTTTGTAAAATTGTGAAAAAATTACTCGTAATTTGTGAATATAAAATAAACGTTTTAAGTCACATTCTTTCACCCAGGGTCCGCTTCTGTGAATTTGTGCAAATAGGATCCGTTATTGCAAAAAAACTTTTTCAAGTAGCTTTTAAATTATAAGGACATACAGGATTATGCTCAACACTGCAAAATTATAATTAAAAAAATTAAATTTTAAAAAATAAACAGCAAATGCAGCTACTAAATTAGCGATGCAACATACAAATATTTGGTATTTAGCCTATACTGCTGAACGCAGAATATTCATTTCGGACAAATAATGGAAGGATCGTCTGCCGAAGACAAAACTTAATTCGTTTACATCAATCTTTCTTGTTTTCTGCCCTGGGAAGGTTTATTCGATTAACAAAACAATAATGAAGATAAACAAATTTGTGAAGGGTCCGATTAAAAGATAAATCATTTTGTGAAGGGTCCGTTTTCAAATTAAAATATTTTGTGAAGGGTCCGTTTTTAGGAAAAGATATTTTGTGAATGGTCCGTTAACGACCCAAATTTCTTCTAAACAGACCCCTGCAAAGTATTTTCTGATAATTTTTAATACTTTTTTTAAAACTGAAATTGTTATATCGACGTATAATTAAAGGAAGAAAACGTTATTAACATCTGTTGAATCATGGTTAAGAGTACTATAATGTGAAAATCAAACTAAAATCAGCATGGATACCTAATTAGTGGAATGCAGCCGAAAGGGGCTCTGTTTTCTCCACCAATTCGTTGCAATTATTAAAAAATGGCGGACAGAATTAGTTTAAAAGTTCAGTTTTAACTGACTTTTTGTTATTTTGCATTTTTTAATGCTTAATATTTTTACGTCATTCTTGTATTCTAAATTTTCTTAATGCATTATTTTACACCCCCTCCCCATTTAAAATGTGGCTGTGGCGCGTGAATGGGGGGTTGGCCACCAGTCAAAGAATGGAGCGGAAGTCGGAGAAGGGTCTGGGCCTTTCACTTCCTTTCCCTTTTGTGATATCACGCTTATAGCTCCGTTATCTCACTCTCTGCTGACCATAATGTCATCAATGGGTATTACAGTTATTCTAGCTCATTTAAAGATGTATACTTTGCGACTTAATTCTTCCATGAAACTTTTTTTTTTTAATCTCCATTGTTCTTGGAAAATTGCTTTCCACTTCGATGAATTTCACCTTCAAAGTCGCCTAACTCCAGGTGAATTTTGAATGGTAAATGACTGTTCAGTTTATGAGGAAAGTTTCTGTGATAGAGGAAAGAAAAAATGATGATTAATCCAAATAAATGTTTCGTGATAAATATCATTGCTACGAATGTGTCATGCCCACTTATTTAAATTGTTGTTCTGCATTTATATACGTTTAAAAAAATGAAATAACGAAACATTTAGCAATAATATTGTTTTTTTGATAAAGACTCATTTTTAAATTGATAGCTCGTATCTTATTTTTCTCTATAATTATTGTATGTTATTTCTGCAATAACTCATCTATAAAAGACAATAACTTATACGAGAATCTTTTTTTTTTTTTTTTTTTTTTTTTTTTTTTTTTTTTTTTTTTTTTAATAATGCGAAATTAATAGCGGTTGGAAATCTGTATTTTTTCTTTTTTATTTTCTTATGTGTTTTTAATGCATTGATAAAATAAATCCTCATTGTATAGCTTTTGTTTATTTTTTAAAATAACAAGTTTGAAAATTTTTCTTAAAAAATCGGATTATGGAAATCAGATTTAACTCTTAATCTGTTATTATAGAACCCTATTTTAATTTAAAAAAATTTTTGGGAAAATATTTTTGTAAATAAAAATACTGATCTACGAAATAAAAAGTTTTTTTTTTTTCTATTGACAAAGTAGATCTTGAATATACGCTGAAGGATTCTACTAGAGTAGATTGAACTCTCTTTTTAAGTGTACACATAATTTGCTCTTAAATCTATGTGCAGGACGAGAAATTTTCATTTCCTCGATTATAAAAGTTTGATATTTATAAAACAATCTGATTATGAAAATCAGATTCAACTCTGCAGTGTGTTAAATAAAACCCTATTTTTAATTAAAAAAATATTTTTGCAAATAAAAATACTGATCTACGAAATAAAAAGTTTTTTTTTTTCTATTGGCAAAGTAGATCTTGAATATACGCTGAAGGATTCTACTAGAGTAGATTGAACTCTCTTTTTAAGTGTACACATAATTTGCTCTTAAATCTATGTGCAGGAAGAGAAATTTTCATTTCCTTGATTATAAAAGTTTGATATTTATAAAACAATCTGATTATGAAAATCAGATTCAACTCTGCAGTGTGTTAAATAAAACCCTATTTTTAATTAAAAAAATATTTTTGCAAATAAAAATACTGATCTACGAAATAAAAAGTTAATTTTGCTATTGACAACAGACTGGCAAAGTAGATCGTTTTGGAATACACGCGAAAAAATTACACACAAGTAGATTAGACTCTCTTTTTAAGTGTGCACATAATTTACTCTTAAATCAATGTCCGGGAAGAGAAATTTTCATTTCCTCGGTAATGAAAAATTCCATTGTGATATATTTTCTAAAGGAAATATAGTAGGCTCAACACAGGAAGCGACAAATACATGTGGTCGGATATGTCAAAAAGAATGCGTCAACATTGCCGAAGTTCTTGGGTGTCGTCTTTCAGATCCAACATTTTCTTATGAAATGGACGCCTACCTTTGGGGGCGATGCAGTTTTTTTCTGTTTGTTTACTGACTTCTCCGTGGGCTGCTAATGCGAATTTGGCTTTGCAAAGTTCTTCGTTAAGTGCCGAGCTCAAGTAATCGAGATGAGTTTAGTTGAAAATACTAACAAATCAGTCCCGGGTTGAAGTGTTTTTAAACATTTTATGACCTTTGAATCCCCATTAGAAACTGTAGTTTGTTGACTTGTGTTTTGTTTTGGAATTGTGTAGTGTTAACGAAATTCGAGCTCATCTGGTGATAGTGTAATTATTGTTGACTTGAAACACTAAAATGGATTACTTCTATTTTTTTTGAAGCAGTCTTCTAGTTATGTTCAACTTGTATATCTGGCAATGAACGGACTGCAATTTATTGTAATTTCGAGTGTAAACATGGCTTCCTTGCCTACCAGATACCAACATTCTTCAAGTGCGCAATATTTGCATCCAAACTATTGCCCACAAGTACGATATAGGCGAGGTCGCACTTGGGATTTCAAACGTAGGTGTAGTGGCTGGACGTGGAACTCGCCATCAGGTTTTCGTAAGTTTGCATTCTATATAAATGGTGGCTTTAAGTATGTATTTTTAACTGTTTAGATCTAAAAACCGATTTGTCTTGTAGAATCGGGTGCCCCTTGAATTGGCGACAAATTTCGTTCAATTTTGTTGAGACTCACGTTGTGTTTATGATATTACAATTTTGTTCGATAAACTAACATCAGCATTAAATGTTTTGATTGTTTTAAAAGGGTTTGTAAAAAAATAAACAAAAAATCTAGCACTTTTTGTTACCGATCAATAGCATTAAAAAAAAATATATATATAGCCAAAAATTAAAGGTACACCCAATCGTATATTTTACCATGATTTTTTTTTTTTTTTTTTTTTTTTTTTTTTAGAATGCAGTTTATCGTCGTTAAAAAATCTTTAATATTTAACCATAATATCGTACGTACGTTCAACTATAATTCTAAAGATGAAGCTGGTGTTCCAATTTTTTTTAGTCTACTCTTTTTTTGTTGAAACAAGTGTTTTTCGCCAAACCTCTTTTAAT
This sequence comes from Parasteatoda lunata, assembly GCA_949128135.1. Lineage (NCBI taxonomy): Eukaryota > Metazoa > Arthropoda > Arachnida > Araneae > Theridiidae > Parasteatoda > Parasteatoda lunata. Next base: position 63,272,799 of record OX421970.1, read on the forward strand.
AAAATGCACACTAAATTGCTTAAAAAAATTATTTTTTAAAAACATTTGTATTTTCAATTTTATTTAAAAATAAAATTAAAAATATATGTTAGTAAAAAGGAGCCTTTACTCTTACTGTATGTAACTTTTAAATTGATTAATAACAAATGTTTATGATTTAATTTTAATATTTTTCAAAGTTAATAAACTCTAGGAGTTAATCTTGTTTCCCACCAATTACATAAACAATGTTATAAAAAATACTTTAAAAAGATTAACTTCTATATTTCTTTAATCACTGCTGATTTTAATCAGATAAAATTCTTTTAAAAAGGGATTAAGAAATCGATTTTCGCTCCTGTTTTCCTACTGATAAAGAAATAATCTCTTGTTTTCGCTTTTTGATTTTATAAGTTTTATTTCCTTCTTTTTTCCTTCTGTTCTATTTGAGCCACTAGTTCTCATTAAATATAAGTTTAAAAAAAATTTCTGTGTATCCCCTCAAAACTTTTCGGGTATCGTGCTCTTATTCTTGAAGTACCAGAGATTGAGTTAAAAATTTTAACAGAAGTAAAAAAAAAAAAAATAAATAATCTTCAATCGTATATGCTGATGTCTAAAATTTGCCTAAATGTAGCTTACAAACAATAAATCTACCATTGAAAAATTTAATTTTGAAACAAAAATATTTATGTTCAAAGATTTTGAATAGGGATAGTCAGGGCTTAATTTCTAAGGGAAAAAGTGTGGGAACCCTAATACATACCTTAGCCTACATCTGTGATATAGCCTTATATACCTTATTTATAAAAAAAGAACTAAGTATAAATTTAGTGTTCTCCCTAAGTGTTTTTAGAAGGACGTCCCGCCCTGCCTGCCTTTTGATGCGCCCTCTTTGCCTTATCCGTAGATATAAAGGATAAATCCCCTATATTAGTCCCTGGTCTTATCCTATCAAAAGAAACCACCATCCCTTAAAAAAAACTGCCTTTTTATTCATGTTCCATTAAAAAAATATGATTCACTGTTTTAATAATAATTATACACTGGAAAAATTATCTGTGTATATAGGTTAAATTCTGTTTACTATTACAAATATTTATTTTGTCAGGATTATTCTCAACTGGTAGAATTTTTATAGGTTTCTCTTTTTTCGGGGGTATATTAATGAATTTTTCCAATGATTTAAAATTATTTTTTAAAGACCTTTTTTTTAAAAAAAAAAAAAACTTTTTTAAGTGTCCATTTTCTTATAATTTTAAGTTTAAATTATAAAAAAACAAACAAAAAAAAAAGCTTTCAAGTTGTTTATCAATTATTATTTCTTTTAGTTTATTTATTTTTTTGAGAAAAAAAAATTTGTTCACAGTGATTGTCTTTTAACATACCTATAATTATATTTTATAAACTGCAAAATTTTCTCTTATTTTGATAATGAGTGAGAATTTTTTTTTCTTTGAAATACACGCATAAAATAGTATAAGAGGGTTATTTAAAAATTGTTGATGATCAAATTCAGCTATATAATTCATTTCTCATTGATATTATTAAATCGTTTCACACTGGGTCTCCTTCCCAAGGAATTAAAAGAATTATCTTAAATATTTAACATTGGTTATTTATATTTAGCATTGTTATTAAATGTGTTTTTTTTAAAAAAAGGCATTACTTCTACAAAATTTAAGATGAAAAAAATTACTCTTGTGTCAAAGTAATGTCCATGTTTTGTTTTATAGCAGTTTTCGTGATTTTTTTTACGTAATTAAAAAATGTATTAATAATTCAACTATTTTTTACATAATTTAAGTATTTTAATTTTTTTAAATATTTATTTACTAAAACACAGAAATGTTACCTTCTGAAATGAAAAATGTTTCCTCTTTTGTCTACAAGATGGCGCCATATCATTTAACGAATCAATGGCCTTTTCCCCGGTTACGTCGTCGGTTATTTTCCACCCAATTTCTGTCATCATTTCATGTTGTGGTTTTTTCCTAAGCTGATTATTGCAATCTTTAGCTCGTTGTAATTTGATTTACATTTTAATGTTGAGTTCCCCTCAACAATGCAAACTTTTTGGCTTAACTTGCATTATCTAAATTTCATATTTATTTCGGACCCTGTGATTGGCGGGAATATCTCTTTGGACCCGTCAGGTACCCCTTAGGGGAGGTACCCCAAATACGGGCGCACTTTAGACCATTCCCAGAGACTTTTTGACACCGACCTGAATACCCACAGCTTTCGGCTGTAAGTGACAGGGAAACTCTCTTTGATAATGACCTTTGTTTATAATTGCTTGCAATATCGTCTGCTGTATTTGTTAGTGTCTTATTGCTTTATTTAGAACTTGAGTGTGAAAAAAACGAACACATGTGTTTTTGTTTGGTGCGAGTTGGTTTTTATTTTTCTGGATTACGTATCGCTGAACTTTGAAACTGCACTCATGGTCTTTTATTTATATTGGTAAGTTTTATGTGAATACTTCTTTAATTTATTTCTTTATTATGTTTTAATTCTACTTTCTTTTATTCGGATAGAATAATTAAGCTTCAATAAATTTTTATGTCGATAAAATACTTATCTAGCTTTTATTTTCAGTATATTTTTAAATTAATTCTGAACTAAGAAGCATTCTTGTTTTTAAATTTATCTATTCGAATTACTCGATTTTATAAACTGTTATAATAGTTAAAAATTGACCAATGTAGTGCGAATTAAGTTCTTTTATTTCATCATACACATTTCTAATATAAATGTATGTACGTATAATAAAGGATTTAATCATGAAAACACTTAGGACATTTTTTTATGCCGACAAATTTATTAATTATTTTCAGCGAAAAATTTAGGCATGGAAAATATTGAATTTAAATTCATCTCAATGTTTTTGCATTTGGATATCTTAGATTAATTGTCACTGTTATTATTTGGAAAGCGTTAAGGCAAAATTTAACATGGATTTAAGTTTAATAAACAATTTGTTCATAGTTATCTAATTATATATAATCAATTATATTTTCAATAATCATTATCATTTAAATTTTATAACAAACAAATTAGTATATGGATGGTTATAATATAAGTAATTTTTCTTAATTCCATTTTGTTCTTACACTGCATTTAAATTCTTTTTGTCGTTGTACTATTTCACATTTTAAATTAGAAGTTATATAGGAATAAAGAATTCCGATAATTTCTGCTTTTTATAAAATCGTTTGCTCAAAAAATATATTGCTCTAAACTTTTAAATATGTTGTTCCAATAGAGCCTAGGCACAAAAGATATTGTTAGAGGTATAAGTTCTGATTAACTTAAAATACTTACAATGATTAAGTTAAAGTTGATGAATTTTTAGATAAAAAAAATTATTAATTAGAAAAAAAACAACTTCATTGGAAGTTTCTGTGTTTTTTTAGTGCTGTATTTCTTTAGTAAATACTTAAATGTTTACCGTTCTATAATTTTATTTTAATATAAAATTAGGCATGTTCTCCATAATGACAATCGAGAATCAGATATTGCTGTAAGGTCATTTTAACAAATTTTTGAGTAATTCTAGTAAACAATCGTGCTCTATTTGTTCTTTAGAGAAATCATTTTCCGGCGTGTGTTCACCTGAGAACACCTGGCTGGCGGCATCCTGTGCTCCCAAGCCTTGTAATATTGAAAGTTTACCCCCAGGGACAGATGGTCCACAGCAGCTGCTGTCTCGATGCGCGTGGCATGTGACGCGTGCCGGCCCCTTATTCCCCACCTTACCTTTGCCCCAACAATTGCATCGTCAATTTATTTTATGCCCCGAATCCATAAGCTTATAATACAGTTTTGTTCTAACCATTTATTATGCCATCTTGAAGTTGCGAAATTGGGTACTTGCATTTCCGCTTTAAAAAAAAAAATTTAAAATCCTGCTTTTGTGAAGCAAGAATGGCTATTGTTTCGGGGTTTGTGTTGATTGGTTTTTATCTCCAATGATATGTTAATTATATTTCGCTTTATTGACTTTGTATAATTTTGGGATTTTTAAAGAAAGGTAGAATTATTACTATACCTTTTTCTCTTAGAAGTGAAACTGTCTTAAAGCTTAACTTTTAGGTCTAACTCGTAATGTACAATTTATTGAACGTTGAAATAATGTAATTCATACAAGTTTTTTTTTTTATTATTTTTTTTTTAGATATCTTATACAGATTTAAATGTACAACTTTATATAAACAATGTTTTTTCTCTTTGAAAATATTTTTTCTTGCAATTGTAATTATATTGTTCCTACGAAAATAAATATTTTTCTCCTTGTAACTTTGTTTTTAATGTTTTGCCTAGTTAAAAACGAGATAATTTTCTTGGGTAAGATAAATAAGATAAGGTTTTTACACCATCGCATTTGTATTCATGGTTATAAGTGAAATCATTTCCCTGTAATTTTTCAATTAACTAGAATTTTTTTTTTTTTTTTAAATGATAAATTAAGATTTTAGTCAATACTTAAACAGCTTATACCTTTTTTCAACGGATTCGGATTTTTGAACCCCAAAGTAAAGGCAATCTGGGAAATATGGTCCCCATATTTTGGTCAGGAGAATGCTGCAAAGTTTGGACCCCTTAATGTTAATTTTACTTTGTTCGTATTTCGACATATTTCGTGAACTCTTTTAGCGAATTAAAAAAAAAAATTTGCACACAGTTATAAAATTCGTCTTTCCAAAGATAATTCCATGCAAAAAAATACATTTTCGTAAATGTTTAATTTTCATTATATTATTTAATAATAGTCGAAGAAAATTTTAATTGTAAGGTATAAAATTTGGGCGAAATCGGTTGAATAGTTCCTGAAAAATCAAATTTTAGATATACGACTTCTTTAAAATTTGATTTCTCAGGAACTATTCAACCGATTTCTCTCAAATTTTGTATTTTGCCATGTAAAATTACATAACAAATTGTATACTTATACAATATACAATGTTTTTGTTTTTTTTTACTATTTAATAAATATTTACGAACATTTATTTTTTACATGGAATTGATTACCTTTTGATAAAAAAATTTTTATAATTGTGTGCAAAATTTTTTTTTATCCATTTAAAAAGTTCTCGAGATATGACAAAATACGTTAAAAGTAAAGTTAACATTAAGGGGTTCAAACTATGGGGACTATATTTCCTAGATTGCTGCTAGCCTAGTATGTTTATTCAGAGAAAGTATGTTTTTGTGTCTGATTTCGTAACTTAAAATATCATCTGCACTAATTAATTAGCATATTTGAGATTTTTAATGAGTTTTTTTACATTTGACGTTTTTTTTTTTTATCTCTCTAAGGTTCACATTTGCATGTGATAAAATTCGTTGATATTTATTAGGAGGCTCATTTAGAATCTTAACGTGTATTATACATTTGGGTATCATTATTATTAATGATAAAGCAGAAATATAAATGATGAAATGTCCAATTTATCACTTCCTTTTTCCAACCAATATTCGCATAATTTATATCCTTGAAAAATAATGAATCTAGGTAATCGTTTTGTGGGATTAATCTTTAAGCTGTTTGTGTTCAAACACTGCAATTGCAACACACACATATCTTCAACGATTGATTTGCTCTGACAGTCGAAAGATCAAATAAATTAATCATTTTTACCAAGACTTTGTTTATAATTTATCTGCCTCTTTTTTTTTCTTTTTTTTTAATTTTTTAAAAATTTTTTTTTTTACTTTCAATTTTTCTTGTTGTTGAAAGTTGAAAATATTCGTTTAAATATGTATTTTTTATGATAATTATAAATTTCGTATATTAGAATTTTCAAAAAAAAAAAAAAAATTATACCGTGTAATTTTTATTATTATTATTTACAAAAATGCAAAGTATGTGCTTTATAAAAAATAAGAAAAAACTTCTAAGCTTCCTTTTTCCTGTTTTTCTGAGTTAACTTCCGTATTTTATGATTTTTTTTTCCGTAACTTCCTTAGTATTCTTACTTAAGTTTTAGTACCCGTTTAAAATTTTTTATCAAGTAATTTCCTTTAAAAAAAAAAATAAGATTCTCTTAGCAAGCTAACTTCGTGAAGGTATGAAAAGTAAGAAACATTCTATATATATGTAAGGACAAAAATATTAGATATCGATATTAAATCCTCTTAAAATGACCTTTAGTTAAAAGAAATTGTTTTATTCAACACTGTTCAATGCACGTGTGTGCATTGAACAGTGATACCTTACATTCATAATACCTTGCAGTGAGTAATACCTTACATTTTATTTTTGGATTTCGTTAAAGCACAATTTAATTGTTCTCCTTGCTAATGGAAAAAATCTTTTATCTGCCTTCTTGTTCTAGTTAAAAAGGAAATATTATATTCTTAAAGGCATCAAAAATAGGAAATATTTATTTATTTTACAAGCCGCTGCATGTGTATAGTGGCCCTGTATGATTCAATACACTTAGCTGCATTTACTATAACAGGTTTAAATTATAAATCTTAGAATTTAATATAATAGAAATTATAAATTTATACGTAAAATATAATTTAAATTATAATCACAAGCGTTTAGTATTAAAATAAGATTATAAATTATAATTACATCTGTAACAATATGATATAATATAAAAATTAAAATATTCATCACAAAATGTGCAAATTTTAAATTTAAGGCAAGTTAAGTAAACTCTTGATTTAAATTGTTTTTTTAAAAGACCTGGGCGGTGGTCCTGTTAGTTATGGTAATAACATTTGCCTTACGTTTTTAAACATATTTATTTGGAATACGGTGGCCCAGAGGGTGGCTTAGATTTAAAATTTAAGTTCGTTTTATCAAACTGTGTTAGTCGTATGTTGCAGGATGCTCTTGTGTTGTATCATGACTCAGCTGCGGTTTTAGGAGCACTTCGTAGAGCTTTTGGAATTTTCCTAATGATGTAGCTTGGAGAATAATTGAAAACATAGCAATGGGGAGTATTCCGGGAAACGAATCGATCTCAGTGGAATATTATCAACGACTAGCATGACATCAGAACATGAACCCGTAAGTTAAAAGAGCCTTTTTGAAAGAACGAATGCGGTCGCGAAGAAAGATTTAAATTCAAATGCAATTCTTTAACTTCCTGGTTACCAATCGTAAACATTTTTATGACTTGCAGATAACCTCTGATTCGAATGTTCTGTATCGAATCATGTAGCTGTTAAATTTTGTCTTAAAAGTGAAGTGGGTTAAAGTTTCTTTTTTACTGTAATTTGCACGAAATTGACTATGTCAAACCTGATTACAACTTAAAATTGTATCATGCATCTTGACAGGATTTTGTTCTTATTGTAACACATAGTATCAATTGGATCGTTATCAATTGGATAAGTTTATGTTAGTATATTTTGGTAATAAAGTTTTCATATATTGTAGTTATATGTGTGAATATTTCGATTGTACTTGCGAACTTCCTCAACGAATTGCATCTAAATTAATTTCATTTAAATGTATAATATCAGTGGCAACTAATTTAATTTTCCATTCTTCATCTTACCCTTCACACTTCCAATACGTGCAGGATTTATATTTGTGTTTTATGAAGGTGACGGTTATCAGAATAATATGACTAACAGGTGATAGGACAGTTTTCTGAAAAATTAATCATAACTAAATTTTTAAAAAAAATCTGATAGTTACCCCTGTAAGTACCCGCCACACCAGTCTTTTTCGACTGTTTATCTTCTCTTGATGATCCACACTTGCCGCTTTATTAGATTATAAAGCCTAGTAATGCCTTTTCTGTTTGTTATCAGATACCAATGCCTGTTTTTATAGTATTTAAATTCTACACTCCATCCCCGCTGATCACCTCGCTCAGTCTAACACTCTTTTACTTCCTGTACAAAATAGTGATAGGTAGCGTCAGAATGATGTAACACTCTAAGTTCAAAATAATCACTGTCATTCTGGTCGCAAATAGCAATGAAATTTTTTGTCATCATTCCCATTACTGACTCTCGCTTTATTGAATGTAGTGTTACATACTGTTATATTTTTGTTTATTTTCTTATTAAATAAGGGGGGGAAAAATTTTTCATTTTATTTTGACAATTAATTCTTTATTTATTAACAACCTTTTTCATCCTAAGAAATAATATTTCGATAAAACATATTTGGATTTCATTTTTTCGAGCTCAATTTAATATTGTTTTATTTGTTATTAAATTATTGTCAAACAAATTTTCTTCCTTCTCCGCTTACATTTTATTTTCAACCAAAGTAGCAACTGGAGTAACAAAACTATTTATAAAAAGTTAATTTTCCTTTCTTGTATTCGGAGTGATCGATATAAAATCTCTTTCTGCAGTTTTAACTTCTCTGCAAAGAAATTTATAAAATGTTAACAATGGGAAAGGAAAACTACCTTCCAGTAAAGAAGCAATCCGAATTCGATTTTCTCGATACCATTCCTATGACGTAATGCATTTACCCTACTGTTCTTTCCGAATTTCCAAGTTTTTTTTTTTTCCCCCTCTTTTTTTTCTTCTTTTTTTCTCTTCCATTCCTTTTCCCGCATCCATCGATTACAACTCCAAACTTTTCTTCCGTTTCTTTGTTAGAGAAGAGGCATTGAAGCATTTAATAATTCGTGGAATGTAGACTTGGAAAACATTTTATGTAAAAATATTTTTCTCTGATGATATTCTACTTGGAAAAGCTTGATTTCGAAATTTAAGCCTGTATTTAATCTTGCGCCTAGAATACGAATTAAGTTGCATTGCCATGTCGATAAAACACTTCTCACCGAAGTCTCGAGTTTCTGTAAGTTTGAGAGAGTAAATGAAATAGAAATCTTTCGCTATTATGCTTAGACTATTGAGATGTGAAGTTTTCATTTTATTATGAAATAAAGCTACCAGTAACAACGCTTTAATGTTACTTCGATTTTTTCCAATGCAGTTACGATCAATCTAAAGTACGTTTGCAGTGTTGTGTCAATTATTTTTATTACTATATTATTAATACAATTATTATAATTGCCCTTTCAAAGTTATTAATGTTATTAGTTAGCTCTTTTATGGACAGGCCCATAGAATTTTTTGTGTTCGAAAACTATAATTTACCAAATGCTACGCTTTATTATAGTTTAGCCTAACCTTAACGTCGAAATAATTGAAAAAATTAGTTGTTCGACTTGGATGAAAATCTGCTTTGGTATTTCGAATCTTTTGATGCAAATCAAAAGTAAAGATTTATTGTTAGTAAAAAATTAAACCAGGGTTTAACTGTTTTTTGTTTAGTGTGATAAGCCACGTTTTTAAAAGTTTGCCGTTGGTAAACATAAAAAAGTGTATACCATATACCACGGAAACAATATTTTTTGGGACAAGAATGGTTTAAAAATAGTGTGATGTAATTACATAAAAAAATAATGTTAGTTCTTAGACTAATTGTTAATTACTCGTCAACTTAAATTTATTTCGTTAAAATAAACAGGTAAATTCCTGTTTCTTCAAGTTATATTTAAATTTCCTTGATTCTAAAATAAGTAAAAAGCTTAATTATGCAGTAATTTTTTTTAAATATTTTTATTTTTATTTTATTACTTTTTTTTTCTATTCATACCAAAGTGATTAGCATTCTCTTAGGTATCCTATGGATTTTTATTTAATTTTATTAACCTATCCCTATCAGTAGAATAAAAGGACAAATAAGTCGAACCATTATTCTTAATGGAATACTGATTAGTTTCTTTATCAGAGGTTAATGTTGATAAGTCACGTTTGCTCTGGCGCACATCTTGCCACTTAATCTTGCGGGTTGGGTGAAAAACAGTCTGGGACATTTTCTAACCACAACTTCTGGCGTTTAATAGGGATCAAGATAGTAATCGAATACAATGGCTTCTCTCGACCCACTTATCATCAACATCGGTTTCACTTCTCCACATTCAAAATTAAAAGTAAGAGTTTGTTGTGACGTAATGCGTTTTTTTTATATTTAGATCATTTTGTTCTACTGTGGTTAGAAGCAACATTGAAGTGTAAGTGATTGTAATGTGCTATGGTTTAACCCTTTAACGCTGAATTTTTATTAAACATAGTTTTATTGCTTTTATTCATCATTTTGTGTCAATTTAGGTTGAAATGAGTGAAAAATATAATATTTAGCATTTTAATAATTTATGGTTATGAAATACAGAATTAAACAGTGTTTTTTTTTTCTACGTTAAAGGTATTATTTATATTATACTACGGGTATAGTATTGTAAATATTATTTATATATACTGAATACCCGGAATACTGTTCCAAACGCAGCTCACTTCCATGCAATACTTTTTCAAATTTGCAGTTATTTAGATATGTAAGAGAGAAAGTTATTCATTATTGAAATTCCTTAAATCCACAAAATCAGTTATTGATAATTTTTGAGTATAAATGGATGATATAATCTGGATACTGATTTATATTCTAGATTGATGTGAATTCGGATCAAATTTGTAAATTTTGCCCGACTTTAACTAAATTACGTGCGAATCTAAGATTTTTTGTAAATCTTCATAAAGCCAATATTTTTGTTTCCTTCAATGTTGACTTTTTAAATATAGGTCTTAATTTAACTTTAATTATATCATCCTGTAAATTAATATTTCTTACCTTTTTCCGAACTCAGATGATCTCTTTGTATGTTTTCAAGTGTCCTTTTAATGTTTAGGAATTTTTAAAAAGCTTTTTTTTTTTTTTAATTAAAAAGGAAAATAACTAAAGAACTTACAGTTTTCGAAGATTAGGATTAAATTTTTAAATTCAGTTGCAACTTTTGAATTAATTACTGCTTGTGGTGTTACTTTATTACTTAGAAAATGAATTCTTCCAAAAATATTAACTACTATAAAGCTCTTGAATTTTGATGTTGTTGGTACAAAAATAATGTACTCTTTTTATTTATAGTATTTAGAGATTATAGTCGTTTAAAATCGATGTTAGGTCGCAATGCTTCAATAACAGATGGACAGTTAAATTCTAGGAAGCGGTATTCAGTCGTGTCCCCTAAGTGGCAGTAATTATTGCAATTCAAATGCTTCAGTTGTTTTAGTGGAACATTTTACGGCACAAATATGCTACCGTTCTTAATCTAAAGTCCGATTTTGAAAAGCGCCGCTGACCATGCATGTAGACAGACCCATGTGACCGAGGCGACATTGGTCTAGATGTGAACGTTACGATTCCGTTTTCTTGACATTTTATTTATAGAAATGTCAGAGTTGTCCTCATATATTACAATACAAATGCCTTTCACTGTGGTTTATTTGTGAAGTTCTTTTTAATATTAATACTCAATTAATAGGATAAAGTTAAAAATCGTTAATACTTTTCCTTAGTTTGGTAAATGGGTTTTTACGTTTTGTATTTGCCAATTTCTAAATGAGGCGTCAGAAACAGCTAAACCTCGCTTTACCTTCGCTTATTTAGTTTTTAAATATTTTTTTCTTTCTTTCTAAAATGAACTCTATTAGTTTTTTTTTTTGCCCATTTAAATTTTTTCAGTGAACAAGAGAAGCTCTTAGGTATTATTTTGTTATTATTTTTCATTTTGCATAATGTGTTTATATTACTCTATGAATAGTGGAATTAATTTTTTACAACAAAACTATGTTTAAAAAATCATTAGTCCCCTTAATTAAAGGAACACACTTGGTAACGAAAATTTAGATGGATTCATAACTCCTTTTTTTAATATGCCAATTAAAATATTTGTTGATAAAATATACTTCAAAACAATCTTAAACCTTTTTAACAACACACGGTTACAAAGTTTTGAGTTTATTGAACCTTAATATCTTTCAAATTTTCTGCAACCTTAATATGATGTGCTAGGTGGAACCATATTATCGTACTTTCGTAAACTAGATTACACAATACTATGGTTCAACTTGTATGGAAACATAGTTCAATTTAAAACCATTTTGGTTTCTGAAAAATTTCCCCATAGTATGGCTAAGATACTAATATTAGTAGAGATTTTGCACCCCTGGCATTGAACCAAGTTGTTCTAGAGTGCAGTTATTTTCAAAAACATTTATACAAATTCTCATAATAAGTCATTCCTTGATAATATTTCCGCATCCTGCTGTTGTATCATTAAAGGTGCATTCAATCCATAAAATGCATTGATGAACTATGTTTTCCTGTATCTTAGCTGTAAAATTATTGGAATTTGAAAATATCTGTTAAAATTTTTTTCTGCTGGCTAGTTCCTTTGAACCACAATATCTAGTAAATTTGCTGTAGTAACCTTATAAAAGATGCTAAATTGCACCTTATCATTAAATTTGTTTATACGATATTCAACTTAAACGAAAACGTAGTTTCAACATACCAACAATATTATAGTTCAACAAAGAATAGATTTTCTTAGAGTGAACTGCACAAACGCTTCGTTACGGATTTAAAATCTTCACTTTTCTCCTAATCTGATCTTTAATACCATGCGAACCTTTTTCGCATTGATAAAAACTGAAGAAAGACGAAGTCACTTGTTTCACGGGTGAGGCCATCATTCGATAAATAATACAGGTTATTTCGGGATAAGATACTGTCTGATTTATTTCAGTTTCCTTTCTTTTCATGTCATATTGTTTACAAACTGTGAGAGATTCCTTTTTTATGACAGCCCATAAAAATATTTACTCCAAAACCGTAAATTCGTTTTCTGTCACGAGGAAACAGCTTTTTATGCTATTTTACCCACACTGTTTAAAAATAGTGGTTCAAATTTGAAAAAATATTGATAACCTATCCTTATTAAATTGCGAAATAAATCCGTATAAAGAGCATTTGCATTTTATGTTTATAACAAATTTTATTTATTTATTTTTTTTTTCGGATTCATTTTTTACGATAATAATATAGGTTTAAGGGTCATCATTTCACGTCAATGTTATTTTCTAGAAAATTAAACAATGTATTGATTTTAAGTTTTCATGTCATAGCTCATGCTCTCAATTTTAGTGTGCTAGATTGTTTTACACATTTTAAATGTACTAAACTGTTCCGCAAAGGTTCTCAAAAATTGAACCTACTCGTATAATATATGCGAGCGTTGTTAGCTTACAATTTATCATTATTAATTAAAAAAGAAAAAAAAAACCAGCCTCTTCAAAGAAAGTTTATCTTTTTCGAATTCCCGAGAAATAATATTCATTTTTACGCTTTTTCCAACCAATGCAAACTAGATTTAAAATAACATTCACGTGATTTAAAATCCCACATCGCGATTTCTATTTACGCATTTTAAGATCGCGTATCCGTCTTTCGTATTTTCACGATTTTATATCAAATATCAGAATTCGTACTGACGCGATTTTAAAAACAAATATCGAGATTCGTTTTCATGCGATTTTAGAATGAAACATCGAGATTCGTATTTACTCGATTTTAAAATCAATTTTCGAGATTTGCAACAACGCGATTTTTTTTTTTACAATCAAACATTGAGGTAATCTATTCACGCAATTTGAATAAATAAAGTACTGGCATCGATATTTCTATTTAAACATTGATAGTGGATAAATGTTCCTCCATATGCGTTTTCTTGCTCAAATTTCAGATATTTTTTCAATTTAAGAAGTGTTTTCGCACATAACATTTTTGGATTTTTACTTTCAAATTTTTGGTTTATTAATTAATTTACCCCTGTGGTATAAATCAATGGAGTTCTATAAAAATTGAACATTTAAACTGCTTGTTAAGTAACTCCAGCCGTATATTCTCTAAAGCCGTATATTCTATTGCTCTCGTCGAAAATTATTTTTAACTAAGGTGTTTATTTTCTAGAAGATATGTAATCGACTAAGTACTGAATTTTAGAATTGGATCCACTCACTCTTGCTTATGTGAGATGAGAAAAATTTGATTCTATAAATAATTATGAAAAAATTTTGTCTTTAAAAAACTTCTGAATGCATATTATAATGCATACTATGATTTGCATTTAGTGATTTGGACACCTTTCTTATTGATAGTTTTAAAAAAAAAAAAAAAAAAAATCTCATACTCCCTTTTTTTTTGTATTTACGTAACTTTTGGTGAACCTTCCAAGTTAAATGAAATACCTTTTACTAATTGTAAATTTAATCATTTATAATCAAAAATGGTCGAATAAAAGATTTGTCTCGATTGGATGACTTCCGTTCTCGCCTTTTAATTCCATATCTAATCATAAAACTTTTAAATTTGATTTAAATAAAAACATATATTTTAAACTATTAGCTTTTTGTTCTTGTTAAGAAATAACTAAATGTATGCGTTTATCTATCTCAACTAGAAATTTAAAAAAAAAAAAAAAAAAAAAAAAAAAAATATGAATATCGTTAATTTGTTTTGCGTGCATCCTTTCTTACCCGACTTGATTTAGTGGGTCATCTGGAGAAATAAAACCCGCTCTCACAGCCTCATTGTTCTAGTTTTTTTAATTTTTTTTATTTTTATTTTTATTTTCTCTCTCTCATGTTCTCACAAGATAGAAATCGGAACTCCATCAACAAAAACGTGCAAAAACATTTCGTAAACAAGACCCGGAATAACAATGCACGGACGTGTAAAACTGTCCAACACTGCAGGTCATCGCATAAAATTCACCTTATTTTTTATATTTTTTATTTATTATGCTCACAATTTGCAAAACACTCACAGATATCAATGAAAGTGAACTCAAAGCATGTTTTTAAAAGTTGGGGTATTTTTACTGTACTATTTTTTATTCTGTTAAAAATTAATTTGATATTTAATTTTTACACTTTTAAATTTATAAATAAAATTTTTTTTATATGTTGGTTTTTTTAAGGTTGTGCACTCATCTTTCCGTTAATAATCCATTTAATGTTTTATAACATTTATTATTATGTTTTGAAAATTAACTAACAACTTGAGAACCTTTTTGTTAACAAGTAAATGTTTATTTTGCATCTTAGGTAAACCATAATTATTTACGATTTATCATGATGTCCAACTTCAAATCCTTTAAAAGAAGATATACTGCCGAATATCCCTATAATAAAACTCACCTTTTCTTCCCATGTGGTTAAAAAGTAACAGCCATAGAATATTTTAAACTTATTCCCTATCTTTTGAGTTCGCATGTATTTCGACTGTTCGTTTAGCCTAAAGCGCCTCATGAATAAATGGAAGTCTCCTAGAATTTTTTTTAAGTATTTTTAGGAAAGATAAAGATAGGACAAATCTGGCAACGCTGACAGAGAGTGATGAAGACCTGTCTGTTATCCGAGAGTTACTTGAGCTTGTAATCTTGAAAAGTTTTTTTTATATTTTATTTCGTTATTTTTGGAGGCAATAAAAAAAAAACTTTCAAAATCTTGGTATTGGCTTTAAAAAGCTTAAAAAATAAATAAAAAATTAAACATTTTCACAGACCTTAGTAGAAATACTTGAAAACTATCCTTATCTATGTAGTTTTTGTTTCTTCTTTTTTCTGAATCATCTAAATGTTACGTGCTGTATGCAATTTACCTTAGCTGAAGTCTTTCTTTTTTTCAATTGCATGATAGTTATATCGATGTGGATTTATTACTTTTTTTATTTTATTTACTTTAATTATTCATAATAGTCTCTATAATACAATGCTTTTAGTTACCCACTGAATGTCAAAATAAATAAAAAAAACAGAATTGACAATTGCTGTAATATCGAGAGTTACCTAAATGTGTTATAGGCTACATTTTTTCTGTTTTGCTACTACTCTAAAATTATGCAACTTATTTTACTACTGGTGTTTTCTGTTTGGCCTTGTGACCTTGCTTAACTATGATAATAAGCCTTTCATATGTTTATGTACTCGGTTGAGAATGAAAACATTCCACTACAGTTGATTTCCTGTTGGGAAGTTTCTTTAGTTTTGTATTAATAAAATAGTAGTGTGGCAAGATGTTTCTTTTTTTGAAAAATTTGAAACATACTATGTTTATTATTCTATTCATTCAAACAATTATGTGACCTTTTGTAGCATTTCCCTCTCTTCAAAACTTTTTCTTAACTTTTTTTCAACTTAAACTTTCAACTTTTTGACGATACTTTTTTTCAAACCTAAATTATATATATACTCCGTTGCAAGTTAAGAAAAGATCGTTGCGGTATGGGATTTAAGTAATCATCCGCTACCTCATATAGTTCTGTTTTATTTCGTTGTCAAATTATGCAAATATGTTTTTAAAGCAAGATTAAAGCTCTCAAAAGTTAAACACGTCAAACAAAAATTTAAGTTGTGCTATGTCTTACGATATAGATTAATAGATCACAGAATTATTTAAAAAGAGTTTTAATTTCAAAGTCTTACTGGAATCCTAGATTTGGCGACACATTTCAATAAATAAGGAGAACATTCGTTCTTAAAAAAAGAAACAACTGTATGACGTTGCAAATGCGTTGGATTCGATTAGACCACTGAAAATAGCGCTTCTTACGCTGATATGCTCTTAAAACAATTTAAAGAATTTTAACTTTCGATTTGCCGTAGAAGAAAATCGTCTGCATAAAACATTGTTTATTCTTCTTTCATGAGTTTCTTTAAATGCGAACAGAATGACGAATATTTGTTACGATTTTTTGATATCATTATTAATATTTTTTATTACTTGTTCATTGATTATTATTGTAAATAAGATAGCTAACAAAAAGGAGGCTGTACAACGTCGTTTCAAGAGTTGGCGATATTTATTGATATACGTTC
Source organism: Parasteatoda lunata (assembly GCA_949128135.1). Classification (NCBI taxonomy): domain Eukaryota; kingdom Metazoa; phylum Arthropoda; class Arachnida; order Araneae; family Theridiidae; genus Parasteatoda; species Parasteatoda lunata. The sequence goes on from OX421970.1 coordinate 63,289,490, forward strand.
GCGCTGGGAGCTTCATCCATTTAGCGTGCACTTGATGCAAATATACTCTCTCCATAAAAATAATATAATGGTCTTTTCTTAACTTGCAACATAGTATAGTGCCTAAATTTTTTTTTTATAAATGGGTAGATGAAATTTTCATTGGGCGAACTAAAAATTTACTAAATTGAACCTCCATCAAGAACAACAAAATAATGCAATTCGATCATGCACTGATTGATTTAAGTGCTTAACTTGTATTCTGAACGAAAAATCCTTTTTTAAAAAAAAATCAATATTTTTTTAATATTTATAATTAGTTTTAATCGAAGAAAAAGTATCTTTTTCATTATGGTGTATATTTTTATTTGAATTTTTTTTTTCTCTGAAAAGGCTTTTAAAATGCTGGTATATATCTACATTTAAGGATGAATTTATCTAACAAAAATATTTTCCTACTAACGAATGTTTTTTTTTTCTTGTGTTGTTTTTTTATTTCTTCCTGCAGAAATAAAACAATGTGTTGATGTGACGTGCTAACCATCATATTTTTTATTTTTTTTAAATGTCATTACGTCTCAAAGTTAGTGAGATACATTTCATTCACTTTATGTAATCAACTAAAATATATTTTTCGAGTTGCGCTTTATTATCCAAGCCAGTTTTCATAAGTAAAGAAGAAAAATGGTGATTGTGGAGACTTCAGCATAAAACTTAAATATGTGCTCTAGATGTTTATGTTCGCCAGGTGAAAACAAAATAAGAACATAAGGACACGTTACGCACACACCGATCCGACCATCAGCAGAAAATTTATGAACCGTGAAAAGTACAGGAATAACACCATTGCCATTAACCTCTCCATTCACTTCCATTTCAAAAAGGAAAGGGGGGAAAAAGGGTTTAACCAAATAACTTTTTCAAGATTGTCTTTCTTTAAAGGGTTACGATGCATACATGCAGAGTTACGAGAAAATAAATTTTTATAGGTATTGCTCTAAGGAACGGAAAATTCAAAAATAAATTTATGAAAAGAACGAGAGAAAATTAGAGAATAATAAAAATCCGGAATTCGGGGCTGTTGCATTATGCTCAAGAAAAATACTACAACTTTCACTTAATGTTCGTTGCAGTTGCTAAAAAGCCGAACAGAGGCAAGCCGCCGTGACTGATGACGTCATATATAACCATGGAAACACTAACGCCAACAATTCCCAAACAACTAAATTCATCTCGGAACGGAAGTTACAAGCTTCCACTGCTCGCTTATTTATTTATATTACCGCCCTGGCCTGTGTTACCGATATTAAAGTTGGAAGAGAGTTTTTGTGTGGGGTAATTCCTGCGGGATTTGTTGGGACAAGAGAACATCTTAACAAAGAAAACCGAATCATAAATACACGCATCTTTGAAAGAGTCTGCTCCGGTAAAGGGGATGAATAAATAAAGAATAAAAGCAGTACCGTCTGCCACTGGAATAAACTACCTTTCTTTTTATTTTTTTATACAAACTAATAGAATCAAGAATCTTAAATCTATGGTTGTCAACGCCATAATTTATCAGAGAAGAGAAATTAAATCCCCTTTTTCCTGAGAAGATGTCATTGCTAAAGAAATTCGCATGCAAGTTTATTATTTATACAATGATGAAAATAATTAACTGGTAAATAACAAAAATGAAAAATCATTTTTTTGTTTTCTTTTCCACCTTTTTAAAAGAACAATGCTTTTACCAACTGTTTGCCTGATCCTGGGACTGGAATTTAGTTTAGTTGAATAATTAGAACTTTTCCGGCCTTTATTCCTGATATAACCAGTTGTAAATTTTCCGTAACTTTTAAAATGAATCGGTATATATTATATTGTAACAGTATATTTTAAATATTCATTATAAAATTAATTAAATATTATTAAAAATAAAAATAATGAAATATAAAAATTTAAAATAACTTCGTTTTTATAAAGAAATTTTAGCTTTTTTTTTTTATTGGTTTAAAAATACTGTATTTAAATATAAAGTTTCATCAATTCAACAATATTGTTATAGAAAAAGAAAAAAAAATCTAATTCTAAGAAAATAACAATTCTTATAATTTTTATTTTTTAAAATAATTTTTTTTTTTTCTTTTTAAATATGTATCGTGTTCTCTTTATTATTTCCCTCATCATTATTATTGTCCCAAAACCAGTGAGCACTCTCGTTATTAATTGCAGAAACTGCAAACTTTTATCAGTTTACGTTGATAAAATAAATAGGGGCATGCAAGTCCTGATTAAAATTTGATTAATGTTAACAAAAATATTGGATTTATGCTAAAAATCATTTTGCTATTTGCAGTTAAATGGATTTCGATCAGGCAAGTTTAGTTTTTTTTTTTTTTTTTTTTTTTTTTTTTTTTCTTAAATGATATTTTTAAATTGTTAACGACTTATGTAATTTTTACCGTAGTATGAGGTAATCTTCCGCTTTATTTATTAGTTTATAAATCAATTCTAATTTATATTGTAAGTCAAAGTTATAAAAGTCTATGAAATAGGAGATTAAATAGAAGCTAAATCGTGTTCAAATTCTTCTTGTAACATGGAGATAAATCAGAGAGAACAATGCTTGCTTTGCTTAGAGAACCATTTAAATTTAAGGAATGGGGAAAAATAGTTGCATAAAATATAACAAAATTGTTGCAGTATGAAGAAATTCTTCTGCTTCATTTTGTATATGCCTTTCTTTGGGAAAGGCGTCTTTTTCTTTGCTTTTTGTTGTTGAAAGGTTATAAGAGAGGTTAGGTGCGATCCACCCATTTTACTGAACTCTACCCATACCTTGCTGACCTTTTCCGCATCTTACAATGACTGAAGGTAAGTAAGATTTGCATTTTACAAGGTCAGGAAATTTGGGGTTGTGATAGCTGGTAAGTAGAAAATGTTGTATTGTTACCCTTGGGAATTGGCGGGAAAGAAAATTTTTGAAAGCTTTAGTAACTAATTTTTTTATTTTTTAAACTTGATCTTGCTAATTTTATTTTTAAAATAGCTTTATGCATTATTTTCTTTCTATATAAACTTCAAGAGACATGGGTTTTTTTTTTATTATTATTTTTAAACCATTATTTAAACTCTCAATATTTCGTTTATTTTTATAAGAACTGAAAAAGCTCACTCATTTTTATTATTATTCCTAAAATAAAACGTATAACATAGGAGTCCTAATTGCATTGTTATAACTTATGCACTATTTTCTTTCTGTGTAAACTTTTACTTTTAAGTGACAATTGTTTTTATTGTTATTATTTTTAAGTTCTGATTTGAACACCCACTATTCCTTTACATTTTTTAGCGCTTATTTATTTATTTATTTATTTTTCTAAATTGGTGGAATTGTAACTCATTTTTATTCTAAATTTCAAAAGTAAAGCTCATAACTAGTTCTAATTGCATTATCAAATCGCAGTTGTATGGAACTCGATTCTTTATGAGGACCACATTTTTTATCTGACTGCGAATCGAAACGGGAGAAATTCTATTGTTGGAATAATTTGGATTTACGAAGCTTTTCTATTAATATTTGAAAACTGTTTTCGTATTTCAAATTACGATTGAAGGTTAAAGGTTTTAAAGGTTTATTTTGCATTTCAGTTCGAGTAATAATGCCATTTATTGAAACTTTTTATGTATTTGGAATTCTAAATCGGGAATTCAAACTGTGTGTGTAATTTGTTTGATTAGTATCGATTCAAAGATAATCTTGCCTTTAGAAACTAATAATTCAAACTTCTCAATGTTTAATGTTTAAGAAGCATTCATTTAAAAGTTAATAATGCTTCCTAATATAACTTCTTAATATTAAAAAGTCTTCTGTTTTATCTTTATAAAGACAATTTTAAGAATAAAACAAATTTAAAAATAACTTATTAAAATTCCACCCCTGCCACCTTATTAAATAATTATGGGGCTTAAACTTGAGCATTTCTATTCTATACTTATTTATGCATTAACCTGCATTTGAATTCAATTTACTTTTTGTTTATTTGATTGAGAGTTGATACAATATCCATGCTGGTCGAGTGACCAAGTAACCCATTATAGGCCGACCAAGGCCAAGGTTGCTCAAGATGCCCCCATCATCAACATCCCTATCCATTTACTGCTGGGCGGATGCTGTTAAAAGAGCAGGTTTCGCAAGTTGTGTGCCATCTTCTTTCAGCTCAAGGGTTTTTCATCTCTGTTTATTTTGCATTCACTCCTGATCTTCAGAGACGTTTTAAGATCTTTTACGTGCTGACTTAGAATTCATTGACAAACCAGCCTTTTTGTGATTATTTTTACTGTTTTGCTGTCAAATTGAGCTTTAATCTCTATTGATTTTTCAACATATGATTGGATTAAGTGTGCAAAATGAACTCTCATCGTCACGTTATTACTGATGTTGGCGTTCAAACTGAGGATTATCCATGCTTTCTAGTTATGTGTTATACATTTCTCTTTTGAGAACTGATTATGGTTGGAAGTCGATATAAAAATTTTATGTTACGATCCATTTCTGGTATTAGCCTGAAAATTTTTCATTTGAACTGAAAAAAATTTCGCATACAAGATTCATTGCTGTAATAACGGACTAAGTTTTATGCTGATATTACCTACTGAAAACAAATAGAGCAATGATGCTGTGAATAGACTATATTACAATATGGTGACGTTTTCTTAGTCCAGTATCCGCTGCAATTTTCTATTTAAAAAAAATGTAGCACCCATGCATCAAAAAACTTCCTAGCGTGATCTGAACCTACTATTTCTTCGATCCACTTGAAATTTTTGTGTGTGTGTCACGTGCTGACGATAAGAAGTTATCTCCACTTCTGTATCTTTTCCCGGATTACTTTCGTTTTTGACGTTCAATATTTTCTTGGCGTGATGCTTTTTCGATCTCATGTTGTGTTTTAGGGAAACTTCCGAAGCTCTTCCCGAATGTAGAGTCACGCTCCACGGATGACACACTTCACAGAAAACGAGGACTGATTTTAATCCTTTTTATGCTTGTTTCTTTGAACACGCAACTTTCGGCAGAGATGGAAAACGCTATGTGGGAATTGATTGAAAAAGTTTCAAAAACTCTGCTGCAGTAAATCAAGTGTGAAGGTGAAATAGAACAAGAAATATAATTTTATTAGGAACCACATATGCACATTTGCATAGCGACAGTTTGTTTTTGGAAACGCGATTGTTTTCCTTTTGCAACTAAATATTTGCTTTTACGTCCCTACAAATTTACGACGTTTGAATAAATACCTCTGTCTACTTGCCTACCAGTTATTTCTTTAACGTTTCAACGAGCTTCATTTACATTTCAGCAAACTTAAGCATCTAATAGGGCCTCACATGTCTCATAGTGACTTTAACTTATAATTTGATTGTGAGCTTCAATGTCTTAAAAATTTGGAAGTGATCATTTTTAATGTTTTATAACGTTTTGATTGTTCTTCTGAACATGTGACGATCGTCAAAAGTTTAATAATCATTGAGAAAAGATGACATTCATACCAGAATAGTTAAAATATGTATTTAAGTCAAAAGAAATATTTAGATCGCTATATATTATTTCGTAGAATCAAATATTTACGTTTACAAAACGAATCTTGGTTTTTGAATGGGTCATTCCTCATTCCAAACTAAGAAGCAGGTCGTTAGATACATAAATATTTCTTATACCAGACACTCTTCATGTCTCAGCGCATATAATTTCACAAATCATCTGAGCTTTTGGAGAAAATGGAAAAGAATTCTCGCTTTATGACCAAAATACGGGCCATTATGTGCAAATCATCTTTGATGGAGAATAAAAATTACGACACCTTTAAAGATCATGGATGCTCTGTTAACATTAGTCCCTAAAGTGCCTCGCAATTTCGCATGCCGATTCGCATCGATGACTTCTTAAAAAATAGCCAACTGTCTGTAAAGTATCTTTTAAAGGTCATGTCTGTTTTTTAATTGGATCTTGCTTAGCGTTGACGACAAGTTTGTTCGTATCGCCCATTTTTTTTTCTTACTTTTTTGTGTGCTAAAGCCTTTGTTTGAATTTGCCCACAGTTTCCTTGGAGAAAGTGTTGTGATAGATAACCAGACATCTGTCGTGTGGCCTGGCTTATCTTGTGCTCAACCATTTTGTTTCCATTGTTCAGAAGTATCCTTAATAGTTACCTGACGGCCTTCTTTGGGCTTATACCTACGATTGAAGAGGATGTTAGGTTATTTATGAAATGTTAATGGATATTTCTTCGATGAATACCAATGTTACATCATTTGCAAGAAAAATTCATATTTGAAGCAAATATTTCGTTCAGAACTTCACGGAAATTTAGCCTTTTCTTTGGATACTAAGGAGCTTTAATTTAAGTTGAACTATTTTTACCATGAGATCTCTGATGTATCGGCGAAGGAGTCAGAGATCTAGAGTTCGCAGGAAATGCAGGTTAAAAAGAGGTAAATATAATCTGTTTTGAATATTGCATGCATTGTAAATTTTAAGTTTTGTAGCTGTTCAACCTTTGACACCGATGGGACACCAGTGCTTATATATATATATATATATATATATATATAAAATAAAAAAATTTGACACCCTGATTACGAGTAAATATATATTTTGGTAGTTTTTAATTATAAAAATAAGTCTAATGGCTAGTTAAAAAAATCTGCTTGATTATTGAAATTATATTTGTACTAAAGTATGAAATGCAGAAAAAAGTAGTTTAAATTTTTTTATTCGTATTCAAAAATAATTAATCAGAAATTGATTTTGCAAATTAAAGAAATTTCAATGATGAATAGCTGTTTGTCTTAGATCTAAATAAGTGCAAAATTGAAAAATTAATGTTTGGAAGATTTTACCTTCAACGCAGAAAAAGGCACGGGCATTTCATAACCAAAAATTATTAAAATGATAAGTATAATATTTTTTACTTATTTTGACCTAAATTAATACAAAATAATTAAAAAAAGTATTATAAATATACTCAATATTTAAAATATTTGATCAGTAATAGATGCTCGCTTGAATAAAAAAAGCTACTGATTAGATCGTGAGAACAGTAAATAAAATTATTTTCATATTAAGAAGTTTATTATTTATTACTCATCTCATTTATTTGCCGTAAAAGTTATAAATTTTAAAAGCATAATAATTCAATTGATTTAAAGTTTCATTAGAAAAGATGTGAAATTATTGTTATACTGTTTTTGCAACGTTTTAAGTCACTAAAACTGCAAGAGATATTTTAATGTTATTTTCGGATGTTATGAAAAATGCATCCCTGACTTCTGATTTAAGAGTGTGACATTTGTGTATACACAATTGCCGGGTAGTAAGTTATTTCTCAATCCTTGGAAATTTGTCGCGAAGAGTTCTCATTATATGTATATATGATATCGGAAAATTATAAATTGCGGGGATCTATCTGGAATCTTTACGAGCCTGTTGTGATTTGTGAAAAACCTACTCGTAATTTTGTGAATCTATAATTAGGGCTAGGTTCTTTCAGCCTTAGTTATGTTTGAATTTTGTAAAAAAAAAAAAAAAAATAATAATAATAATAAAAAAAAATGCGATCGTATTAAAAAAGGAGATTTAAAATAGAAAAGTCTTTTTTCATTTAAATGAGTAATAAGCTTATTTAGGAATAAATACAAATCATTTTTTTTCTCGTACTACACGAAGCACCATCTGCACCGAGGAAAAATTTTATAAAGGGTTTGTTTGTAATCTGAAGAAAAATTGTGTGGAAGTTCTCATTTTTAGAATGGAGAAAATTCTGAAGGATCAGTTTTTACGATTAAATAGTTTCTGAAAGGTCTGTTTTTACAATAAAATAATTAGTGATGTCACTGTAGAACGGTGGCGGTGACATCACTAATAGAACTTAACCTAAATTTTTCCTAAACAAACCCTTGAGTAGGCTGATTTTTCGCTATTAATTTTTATCACGTTTTTTTCTTCTTTTTCTTCCTTATTTTACGTCAAAATGTAAACAAAAGTATTAGTTATTTACCTACAGAAAAAGAACTAGGCGCGCCTGTAATTTTTTTAATTGACTATTCATAATAATAAAGGTTAGGCTATTAATTATGAAATAATTCATTCAATTCTCAACAATTAATATGAATTTGAGTTGTTTTTTAAGTTAATTGTCTAACTTCAGATTGGAGTAAATCGCAATTGATTAACAATTCCTTTTCCTAATACAATGCAGTTATATCGTTGTATTTCTTTTTATTTCTGTTGCTAAATTTAACTGATTCTTCACAAATCATTAGAACTACTCAATGTTTAGCTGAGTTTTTTTCTTCTTTTTTTTTTTTTTTTTTTTTGGAGGTTTCCGTAAATAATTCTTTTTTCGTAATATTTGGGCACTCTCTCACTACAAGTTAAAGTAAAGTGTAGATGAAGGACAAAAATATTTTTGTTTTGTACGCATCAAGCACTCATTTATCGTAGCACACATTTGATAACTTTTCAACCATTCTGTCAGTTCTTTGAAAGCAGATCATTCAATATTGTTATGTTCAATTTGCTACGAGCCTGCTGTAATACATTTTTTTGCCAAAGTTTTGAATTAGCGGTGCATAAATTATTAGCTGTATAGCAGCCTATATAATCTGGACGGTTATAATCTTACAATCTTTGTTGTGTGTGTGTTTTTTTTTTTTTTTCTTTTTTTTCTTTTTTTTTTTTTTTTTTTTTTACTTCTTCTTTCGAGAGTGGTCTTTCGAGCTTTTTTGATGGGGAAGTTAAAACCTCTTTCCGATCCTTATTGTTGCTCTTTTAACAAATGCCTTTATGTTATTCATAAGAATTTACGATTACCTATATTTTTTCTCGTTGGGAAATTCCAAGACTTGACTTGCGGAACGTAATACTGTTAAATGCTTGGTTGTTGAGAAAAAAAGTCTAAAATTGATTGTTTAAAAAATTGTTTCTAATAAAAAATTTTCAAGTGCAAAATATTTTATCGAAAGCAAAATAATGCGAAATTCGGAGTTTCAACATTGCTTTTAAATGCTGTAAATGTCGAAAAAGCTAAAATTTTGGAAAAATATTCCCTAATTTTTTAAAAAAAAGTTTTTTTCGAAATTGTATTAAAAATGCTCGAAAAATAATTGTAGTATAGAATTGTGTTAACAGCTTTATTGTAATGTAGTACATGCCCATTTTTTTTGCAATAACATCACAAATACAGCAAATATATATGACCTTTTATTAATTACTTAATATGTGTAAAATATTTTTAACAAAGTATATAAGTTTTATGCACTTTTGTGCTTAAAAAAATTATTTGAATACTACTTGTAAAGTTATTTTTTTAAAAAAACTCTTATTTTCTGTTTATTTTATTTTTATACATATTTCAGGGGTCTGTCCAGACATTTTGTGAAAGGTCCGTTTTTGTAAAATTGTGAAAAAATTACTCGTAATTTGTGAATATAAAATAAACGTTTTAAGTCACATTCTTTCAACCAGGGTCCGCTTTTGTGAATTTGTGCAAATAGGATGCATTATTGCAAAAAATAACTTTTTCAAGAAGTTTTTAAATGGTAAAGAGATACAAGATTATGCTCAACATTAAAATTATAATTAAAAAAAATAAAATTTTAAAAAATAAACAGCAAATGCAGCTACTAAATTAGCGATGCAACATACAAATATTTAGTATTTAGCCTATACTGCTGAACACAGAATATTCATTTCTGACGAATAAAGGAAGATGCGTCTGCCGAAGACAAAATTTAGTTCGTTTACATCTGTCTTTCTCCCCCCCCCCCTTCCTGGGAAGGGTTTATTTTATTCGATTAACAAAACAATAATGAAGATAAACAAATTTGTGAAGGGTCCGATTAAGATATAAATTATTTTGTGAAGGGTCCGTTTTTAAGTTAAAATATTTTGTGAAGAATATTGAATATTTTGTTAACGGAGTTAAATTTCTTCTTAACAGACTCCTGTATTTATTCTATATTGTAATTGTTATTGTAAGATTAAACAAATTCTTATTACAAACATTTATATTTTTGAAGTAATGCTGCTTAAAATTGAATAGAGTTTTGTCCGTTTGGTTTAAAACTTACTGTACTTAACAGCGATTGTGAACTGATTATTTGATTATCCTAACATAATAATTAACGAAAAAGCCTAATGGAGCATCCTAATCCTAATGGAGCAATATTTTTTAAAAATATAGAGATTCTGATCGAGTCGTAAAATGTAATATAGATTAATATTTTGATATAAATAATATATTTTTTATCGGATTTTTTATTTGCTGTTTTTCTCCTAATTATGATGATATAAATTGTGACATTAATATGGTATAGCTTCTGAGAAATATTTCAAATTTGTTTTTTTTCCCCCGCTATGTTTTGTTAGAAAAGTTACATAGTTTTCGTGTTTATACACAGATAGGATTTGTTTGTATTTACTCTCTGTAATCTTCTGTTCTGTCGAGGAAGCAAAAGATAAAAAAGTGAAGGAAATAAAACCTGATAATGAAAGAACTTCGATAAAACTTGCATCTTTTGACGTCACGAAGTAGATGTTCTCTGTTAGGATCCCCGCTCCGTCTGTTTCTGGGTCAGTTTCATTAATAAAGAGAGACATATGTTTCTTGTTAGATTGAATCATCTGGAATATCATGGTTGTTCCCAAAAAAGCCAATTCGAAGAGATGATTACTGCTGGGGTCAATGGAAAAAGGGCTGAAACATTATGGGTTCAAAGGATTCTAAAGATTATTTCTACGAACTTACGACCTATTTTTTTTTAAACATTTGATTTAATATCACCCCCGCATTTTTTTTTTTTTTAATGATTGTTATATATTGAAAAAGTAATGCTGCGTTAAAAGAGGAAACTGAAGCAATTTAATTGAAATTATTAGAATGGGGTAACGTTTCTCTTCAATTTGGATTATTTGTTTTGTAGTTTGATATACAGCATTATATTTCTGACTTAAAGCAATACCAATCAATGTTCATTTAGCTTAAGTTAAGGCTATAGATTTTAGTAAAAAAGTCAGTGTAAGAAATCGAAAAAAAATAAATTTTTTGAACCCATATCATGTCTTAAACAATAAAATGTATATTGCAAAAAAAAATTTCAATGCTCCATTTTGGACATCTTGACATTGGTTCTTCTTTCACTAAACCACAAATGGCATTAAATTGTCTTAATTTTTTTTTTATATATGATTTTAAGTATTTAATAAAATATTGTTTCGAAAATCTGTTTGTGAAATTGAAAGTAGTATTTGCTTCAACATACTATGTCTTTCAACGAATTTATTTCCCATTAAAAATATAATAAAATATATAATTAGATTTTAAGATCTTCAAATATTAAAGATAATTTTAATGTTTTGGAATCTTTATTTATTGAACAATCTATTAGCTTATGCAAATACACATAAAAATAATTTTGATTAAAAATTTTACTATTTTTATCTAAACCTTGAGCATGTTTTTCATATTTATAAAATCTATAATAATTGAATTGATTTTTTAATTCAATTTGAGAAAGCTCATGTTATTCTTTTCTTTCTTTTTTTTTTCCCCTCCAATATTATTTTCTTGTAGCTAATATTGGGAAGAAAAAAAATTTAGAAAAATGCTAACTGAATAAGATTTTTTTAATTATAGTTCTTCTTTATTATAGTTATCGATTTTGTAATTTGTCTGTTTGAAATATGTGATTGTTTTAAAAAATTTTTACAAAAAGTAATACCCGTGAAGAAATATTCCTCTTTCTTTCTATTACTCTAATTGGATAGCGCATTGTGCACATTACAGTGGAGGAAAGAAATTATTTTTTTAAACATTTTTTTTTGTGTCAATAAATAAACATGAAACAATTAATGATTTTTTATGTATATATATATATATATATATATAAATATGTTTATTTTCTTTGCAACTCTTGCCTTGAGGCTAAGGACGAAACTAAGCTATAAATAGAAATCGTATCTTGGCGAATTTTCAATTTAATTCAAACGCCTGCTATATTTTTTCTCTCCCTGCCATCATTGGGGAAAACTTCAGCTAAGAAATATAACAAAATAAAAATACAGTTTTGTATCTGGGAAGGGGGAGGAAATAAGAAACAACTCCACCCCTTCACTTCTTATAACAGCGATCCTGTCAAGTAATCCACAACCTACTCTTTCTGGAGATATACGTTACACGGCTATTATTTTGTCTCCTACAGAGAAAGAGCATCTGGATTTAATCATCTTCTACATCCAGTTGGAGATGAGGAAGATGCTCAGATTTTATGAAAAATATCCAATCCCTGGTGGACCCTTTTCTTTTTCTTGATCCTGGGGAAGTTTTTCCTCCATCGTGTGCGTACACAGTCGCTATTAATGGCTGTTTTTTTTTTTGTTGATCTTTTCTGTTAAGTCTTGACAAATGATGATCCATAAGCATTGTAAGATTTTTCGTTTATCATAAATCTTTCTTTCTTCTTCTACCATCCCTGTTTATGTTTCGGTTGTTATCTTTTTTTTAATTTTTTTTTTTTTAAATATTTATTCTCTTTAAGATTAAACGGAGAGGAGTTTAGTGGAAATTGCTGGGCTGCGATGTTTTGTATCGTTTGGCTCATCAACACTGCCAAAATGCTTTTTCAAACTTTTCATTTTCTTATATTTTATTTCGCCTCGTGTAAACGCATCTTTCGGTGTAAATTTTTATCGATTGTTCCCTCATCTAGATTCGAATGTAGAGATAATAATTTTCATTTCGATGTTTATGTTGTTGTTAATCTGTTTTGCGCGTTTTCAGTCATTCAAATCAATTGCATTATGCATTTTAATCTGTTTTATTTGTCTTTGTTCTAACAAAAGGAATACAGACCTGAGAAATAACTCTCTTATTGTGATAAAAATTGATAGACTCCGCTATCAGATTAATGTTAGTTCTTATTTACCTTAATCGTAAATAGCATTTTAATCAGGGACTGATAATTGTTTCCTCCTGCTTTGAAATTCTTTTATTAATTTTTAAACTTCGTGTTCTCTGTATAAATATAATCCAAGTTATATTTATACAGAGTGTTAGTGAATATAATTCCGTAGTACAAACTATTTTCTCGTGTTTCATCACATTTCAAAAAATATTGCAGTTATTTAAGAAGAAAAAAATTCATTTCTTAGAAGCTATTCAAACTATTTAAATTTAATATTTTTGTGTTGAAAAATTATATTTACATAACGATAGTTTTTTATAAACATATTATTAAATTAATGAATACTATACTAGTTTCACAACTTGTTTTGAATTAAGCGAGTATTTGTGTAAATACAGCCAAAAATACTGAAAGTAAATTTGCAGAACTTTTGCCCAATCTATCACCACGCGTTGCAGCCATGCTTAGAAGTGTTTCATTCACATATTTCTTTTTCTCCATGTTTGTAAATAAATTTTCTTCTGAAAAGAAAGAAATATTCTGCATTGTTTATTTTTTTTTCTAATAATTTACTGTTCAGGGAAAGAAAAATTATCAAATTCTCTAATATTTACCCGTGACTTCAGAGTTCGAAACTTTTTTTTTTCTGTGGTTGCCAAGCTAAGTTTTTGCTTCAGGTGAAATTTTTCCCTGATCAACCTAGAATGATTTTAAAATTGTACCTAAAACTCTTAAATGTTTTTAATTAATAAATGTTTCCATTAGAATTCCACAATTTTTTTAAGTATCGGCATAATTTATGTTTTAATGTATTCTTGGTTTAGGGAATGTGAATTAAAATGTACCTATTCTTGGTTTAGTAAATTTAAATTAAAACTATTTTTCCCAACGCCACTTGGTTTCAGTTATCTCTGGGCGAACCTTTTTCAGAGATGCCAAAATTAACCTAATATCTGACAGCTTTAGTTTTTAATTCTCTACCACTAATGAAAATATTTCACATTAAGCTGAACATTTAGCATCTCTAAGATAAAGATATGAGTAAAATGATAATTGAGATTTTTTTTATCCGTATTAAACATAATTAGATTTTGTTCTTAATAAATCCATTAAAATTTACATATTTCTTCAAGTTAGCGCTGTGACTTATCATATGGCTGCATAATAAAAGTATAATTTAAAAAAAAAATTACAATTAATATTAGAAATTCCAACCCCGTCCTTACTTTAACCGTTTAGTTCTTTTTTACCCTTTCTGTTTCTAGTACTTCTCAGTATTTGATTGAATCCCTCGTATTGTCAAAAAAGACTAATCACTTATTCTGTTCAAATTACAGTACTTTTCCTTTCTCACGTAAATGGAAAGAAATAGAGAAGGAAAAAAAAAAAAAAAAAAATTCAAGCTTTTCTAATCTGTAAAAAAAGATAATGTGCGAAAACGTGAGGTTGCTTAGCAACCTGGATTCGATATCTCACACGGGATTTCTTACCGTGATATGTCTTGAAATACTTTTTTTTTTTTTTTTTTTTTTTAAATAAATGAGAAAAAATTTTTTAATTATTCATGTCTCGGCTATTGTTTTTCTGTTTTTTACTCTCCGTTTAAAATTTTAATATCGTATGATCATACGTTAACTATTTAAAAACATAATTGTACAGGTCATTCGCCTTTTATTTGCATTACGGAGAAATACCCATAAATATTTTTATCTTCCTGTTGATGTTTGCTGTTGAGAAAAGTTTGTACTTATTCAATTTGTTTATTTTTTTTTTTATGAAGTTCTAGCGATAATTTTCTTATCTATCTGAGAAATGCCGAATTGCAGCATTAAAACAAAGCATCCATTTTTTTTTTTTTTTTTTTTTTTTTTTTTTTTAATTTTAAACTGTACTTATAACAGAGGAACAATTTGTTTTGCAAATATATAATATATAGAATATGGTTTGTCTTCTTTTTCCCCTCTATTTTTCTTCTGTTAATTGTATATTTTCGTTGTGTTTGGTATAATTTAATCCCTGATCTGCATCTTTTTTCTTAATATTCAATGTCTAGTATTTTCATATCTTGGATCTTCTTCCTCAGTTATTCGCGCGAATTCCAATGTATTTTCAATAATGACATCTTGCTTACAGGTTATCTTTCTCCTTTCTTTATTCATCTCCTGTAAATTTCCCAACTATCCTGCCACTTTGTTTCTGTAAATGATTTGCAAATACATTTGCGTAAACATGGCTCTAATACCCTGTCACCCTCTATATATCATCGATACTTATAAATCATCCTACCGCACGAAGAGTCCAGATAAAAGCATCCGTAAGGGGTATTGCGTAGGCTGATTTCCCTTTCTTTGTCTTAGCTTTATAATCCCAGAGTAACCTTGTAAAAGAAATTTCACATTTTCTTGATGGCTATCTAAGCTTTTGTCGTAACGGAGAATCCTTGAATTTACTGTTGCGTGAGGTTTTAATGCGTAATTTTTTTTTTTTTTTTTTTTTTTTTTTTTTTTTTTTTTTTTTTGTATATGTAGTTGTACCGTTCTGTATACTGTTTTTTTTTTTTTTTTTTTTTTTTTTTTTTTACTTGGATAGCGTGATTGAATCGCAACAGTAGTTGAAGGTGAACGGAAATTCGAAAGGAGAAATGAGTAAAAAAATTTTTTTAATTGTGGCTCGTTGTTGCAAGAAGGTATTAGTTCGAAATCTCTCTATTTGCGTGACGTCTATAATTAAACGAATGATGAGACTCCATTATTTTTATTCAGTCTTGTAAGGGATAGCTAATTTACGCTAAAGGATGCTGTATAAAAGTGGGTATTTTAATCACAAGCACGTTGGAGAATTTTTAGTTTTACTGAACGATTTGTTTTTACGGCTAATCATGTCTTCTTAATCTGCTTTTTATAATTTAATGTGGTTTTGACTTTTAGAAAATTATTTTATCATAATGATATATATTGTTTAAAAAATACATTTCTTTCTTGTTTACTGGTGACAATTCATTGAGCAGGGGTCTGTTTAGAAGAAATTTAGGTCCGTTAACGGACCCATCACAAAATATCTCTTCATAAAAACGGACCCTTCACAAAATAATTTATCTTTTAATCGGACTCTTCACAAATTTGTTTATCTTCATTATTGTTTTGTTAATCGAATAAACCCTTCCCAGGAAGGGGGGGGGGAGAAGAAAGACAAATGCAAACGAACTAAGTTTTATCTTCCGCAGAAGCTTCTTCCTTTATTCGTCCGAAATGAATATTCTGCGTTCAGCAGTATAGGCTAAATACCAAATATTTGTATGTTGCATCTCTAAAATAGTAGCAGCAATTGCTGTTTATTTTTTTAAAATTAAATTTTTTAAATTATAATTTTACAGTGTTGAGCATAATCTTTTATTTCTTTACAATTTAAAAACTCATTGAAAAAGTTTTTTTTGCAATAACGGACCCTATTTGCAAAAATTCACAAAAGCGGACCCTGGTTGAAAGAATGTGACTTAACGTTTATTTTATAATCACAAATTACGAGTATTTTTTTTTTCTTCACAATTTTACGAAAACGGACCTTTCACAAAATGTCTGGACAGACCCTTGCTAAGTGTTTATAAATATGCGAAGAAATAACTTTTTATAATATCAAATGTACTTTAAATTACTCCTGAATTTATCTTTGTATGAAAACTGAAATTCTTATTGTAATTGTGGAGATAATTTTGTGAGTTATAATTATTTTTTTGTAAAAAAAAATGACTATTGATTTTAATAAAATAATTATCCACCTATTTGTATCCGAAATCTTTCAAGTCCTTCACACCCATGTGAAACAGATAAAAATAAAATCTTTCTCTGAGCAAAATAAAAATTAACACAAAACAATTTTATTTGCTCATTAAATTCAGTGGAAGTGCTTAGATATATAAAAAAAGTAAGTTATTTTTATCTTTGCAAGCAAAATCAAAAGTATATTTTCATTATTCCAATTTCAAGATTCCCGAATAAATATTTTTCTTTTCGATGGGGTTTTATAGCATGTACATTATCGAAATCCTTTTGTCTTTTCTTCGTTTTAATGATCTTTATTGATCGAGCCTTATGCTTAATGAACTGTCTCATTTCCAATGATTTTGACTTTTTTTTTTTTTTACTTCTCTGTCATTGATCGGTTAATACGTAAAGGAGACTTATTCGTCATCAACTTCGATTAGACTTTTCTTTTTTTTACCCCTCTCATCTCGCGAATAAATGATTATGTACTTCTATAAGAATTTTTTTTTTTTTATCCTTCGAATGACGGATCGTATTACGACATTTCATTCATTCAACTGAAGCAAATCATTAAGAACGACATGATTTCTAAGAAATCTTTGTCCATTTGAAACAATTCATTTACTGAATTAACGCTTATATGTGTGTCTAGTACTATTTAATTATTGAAAGTCCATTATTTTTATTTTGATATGCAATTTTCTTCATTTTTTTTTAAAAATTAGTCTGGGTTATTTTCTGGAACGAGTTATCAGCAGTGGTCAGAAGTAGCTCACTACAAGTAGTGAAACTACTGTAGTCGCTGTATTCTTTTTTCTTAGTTTGTAGCGTAGTGAGCTACTTTTTTCTTCTTTTCCTTTAAGTAGAGTAGTGCTAGATATACTAATTTTTCGAATTTGATGAAAAAAATGACCTTGTGGCTGCAACTGAGCGTTAACAAGAATTACGTATTTAGAATCACGTATAACTAATAATTAAACTATCGATTACGAAAAATAGATAATTAAACACCATGCGAATATATTGTAGTCGTAAAACATTTATGTTAGTTAAAGAGAAGAGAGCGCATTTTCTATGAACTTAATTTTTTAGCTGAAATAAAAGAGCATTAAAAAATTTCAAAAATAATATATTATTATTATTTTTTTTTTTTTGGAATAACAAACTGGCTTATGTAAGCATGAATAAATATTTCTTAATTATTCCCTTACATTTCATGTAAATTAGTCTCCTTAAAGAACTGAGGTAGTTACTACAATTCCAAAGTAGTTTGTAGTCGCTACATTTAAAAAAAGTTCTTGTAGTATACACGTGTAGCAAAGTAGTTGTAATAAACTACAAAATAATGTAGTTTTTCCGACCACTGGGTGAGAGTATGTACCTACTTTTAAAGGATTTTACTTGTTATCATTTTTTATTTTATTTAATTTAATTAAAACATGTACGCTTTTTAATGTATTTTTTATGAACAAGCGATTCAATATTATTTCACTGAGCATTCCACCCTGGGTTTATGATTGACGAAACATAGTTCGCTTTTTTTACTTATTTTTTTTTGTTAGCATTTTTTTTTTTTTTTCACATTTGGACTTTTTTTTTTTTCTATTGTTTTTTCTATTTGTTTATAAACTATTTTTAAATCTTATTAAAACATCAAAAAGTGTATTAATTAAATAAGAGTTTGGCGCTCTAAAACCGTGTATACTTTTCGGTGGAGTTGTTTTTTCTGTATTTCAATACAAATAATTTTTCATCTTTGTTTTTTTTTTTTTTTCTTTCTATTTCCTAATATAAACATATAAAATAATTTATCTTAATTTGACTACGTTAAATATTTGTAAATTTTAAAAGAAATCAGTACATTGATATTCTCGTATATGCAAATATTTTGACAGATTCTATTATTCTAACAGATAAATCTTTATATCCAAGCACCTCCGATTTGATTGGAGGGAAATTGCTAGTATATTAAAATGCGTCATTTTAAGCACATAAAAAAATAACAAATTTGCTTTATAAAATTAAAAATTTATTGAAAATAGTTTGTTGCATTTCATTGTGAAAAATGACATCAAGTTTCGAAAATTTATTAATTTCATATTCCTGAAACAAACGTGTGCTAATTTGTACAATTCTAAAAACCACCTCAGTATCGCCATGTCGTCGAAAAAAAAAGTTTAACAATATTGTATTAAGATTAATGTTACAGGATTGCAATAGCTGCTGAAATCGTACTTAACTCTTAAACTCTCCTTCAAACTAAAAAATATAAGAGTTAATGACTGTGAATATTTTTGCTGATCAAAACTAGCTTATGCAATTAACATTATAATATGCAAAACAGAACGTCCTTGCATTCAAATATTTGTTTTGACTATTCTACATTCTGCAGTAGAATCCATACAAATATAATATAGAGCATGGGATATACATATATTTAACGTTGCTTCGAATTTGTTATGTCAATCTTAAATTTCATACTATCTTTCGACCTCTACAAGCTGCGTGTCACAATGTCTTCTAGCTTTTGCAATTCATAGTAAACGTTTATTTTTAAGTTGCGCACTACAACACCATTCCTGGCCTTACACTTTCTAGCCAGCTATTTTTGAGTGTCAACCTCAGAGCAAAGTGTCAACTAACGACTCTATTTTTCCATCACTATTTCCATGGAATAACCATGAATTCATAGAAATCGCGGAAAAGTTTCTAAAATAAACTAAAGTTACTAAAATTTTCTCTCTCCGTAAAAGCGCGAAGAAAGCTGCCTGTCAGAATAGTCAGCAAAAGTTAATGAATGGAACAACCATCTTGGGTTGAGGGAAGTTAGGATGGCTCAAAAACAGATGGGGTAGCCTTGTATGAATGACGCGTGCCGTTAAAATAATAGCTAATTTTATTCTAATCTGTGAAGTTCCGGCAGATGGAAGGTAGCTTTTTGCAGTTTCTTTTGTTTATCCCCTTTTTTTAATAGTCTTTGAGCCACTTAACTTTTGTCTACTGTTAGATAACTATGATTAGAAAGTAACACTGAAAGAGTTAGAAAATTGAGATTGTTAGTCATCGTTTTTTATTCCTTTCAAGAAATTTTTATTTATGGTTTTTTCTGTCTTATTACTATTTTTGTACTGACTATTAAATTTAAAAGGTAATGATAGAGCACATAACGTGTACATAAGAATTACTAAAACTTCGGCGGAGGAGGCTAAAATGTCTAACGAATAGATATTTATCTTCAGTCTGTACATTTTATCAATAAAAAAGTAGTATTTTTTTTCCGATTGAATGAGATAGTTATACATGATTTTGATGTGTGTAATTTGTTTTGAATTGTACTAAATATATTGCAATACAATTCCACCTTTGAAATCCATCAGCCGAAAAAAAAAATTTTTTTGTTTATTAAAATTTTCTATTTATTTCTGTTGTTTTTTTATTGTTTAAAAACTATTTGACTAATATAAAGTAAGTCTAACTGTACGAACTAAAATATCTCCGTTAACATTTATTCATAAAGAAACAGAGTGTTTGATCTAGTGGTAAAATTTTCGCGTACTGAAATAAATAAAAGTTCTAGCATATATCCTAAACACACTACATAATGAGTGCTAGCCCATGCTGGACGAGATCAGCAACAAAAATAATCTTCGCATAAATTTGTCACTAGAAAATTGGATATTTTAGAAAATTTTTGAAAACTTATCTTTTTAGAAATAAATTTTTGTATCTCTTATATTATAAAACACTTCACTTAAAGATACTCCATGTAAAAAAAAAAAAAAAAAAAACTTAGATACTGTAGACAAAATTGTGGTTGTTGTCAATGCACTTAAATTTATTTTATTAGCAAAATTACTGCGTGTGCGAGCCACGCGCCTTGCCACACTATATCCCCGCATTATATTATATATATTTAAAAAAAAAGTAGTTGACGCCCCTCACTGACCTCGATGTATCATTCATTAACAATGACAAATGAGGAGAAAAGTCTGCCATCCGCCGGGTTCATAATTATGATTCCATTTAAGTAATACGATGCCATACTTTTATGTCTGGTTTTCGCCTCTTCCTCACATAAACATACCCAGACGAGTAATATTTTATTATTTAATATTTGGACTTAATTATATTTTGATAACCCAAAAAATGGGTAATGGCGTCCTGCGATAAAAAAATTCTCATTAGTGTTACTTGTGTAATTTAATGAACCTGGTCCTCGTGTGAATTTTTCTTCAGACAATGTTCTTTCAAAACAATATATCGTATATGGTTTGTACTAGTTTTAATAATATAGTATAAAGCGTAGAATGTTCTCCTTCCGTTTGATAATTTTTTGGATTATTCTAGTTTTTAACATGATACTTCCATCCCATTTTATTATTTTAAAGTTTATTATAATTAAAAATGCACTGAAACTTACAATTTGGTTATGTTGTATAAAGTTATCTTTTATCTTGTAAATCTTTAAGAATACATTAAGGTTCAAGCTTAGATATCTTGTAAAAAGTTAAAAGTTGTTTGCTTAAAAAAGTTTTTTTTTTTTTTTTTTTCTTTTTTTTAAAGGGTTATTGACTTATCAAGACCTATCAAGTTGCCAATTTTGAATTATTTTAGTAATTTTATTTAAAATTGACAATGATTAGAATTTATGAAATAAGCAAAAATAATGAAGTATTAAACACATATATCTATATAAAAGTTGAAAAAGCAATAAAGTTATTAGATATCGGGTATCTTAAATTCTCTGTATGAATAAATATTAATAAATGATTTATTATTTAATTTAATACATAAAAAAAAAGTTTATTGTAAGTAATCATAATTTCTGTTTTTATATTGTATCTGGTCTTATTAAAGGAACGTTTTCATGCATGAAATATCTGTTTGAATTGCAGTGAATTTGAATTATTATTTTATTTTTCAGAGACATCCTATGAGAAGGCTTGCTCGGATCGCAGAGGTAGTGCTCCAGCTACACCAGTGCTGGGTATTCGAACCATGGATACTACCACACCATCTAGGTTTGCTGTAAGTATTACCCTGGAATTTTACAGTTGACTGATTTAAATAAGTATGGGTTCATGACCCTGAATTTGGTATTATGAATAAAGCTCTAATTCTATTAAATAAATTTCATCTTTTACCACTTGCTTGAAGAGTAAGTGATAAAAATGCCATGAATTTTCAGAACTTTATTTTGCTTCGTTCTTGTACTTGAATTGTCTGAACGTTTTAAAGTATGCCCGTTATGTTTAAAAAAATTAATAAAGTTATTTATAAGTAAAAATATTAAATATAAATAGGAATACCGTTTAGTAACCTCATAAGGAATCGGATAGCAAATAAACGCCTTGTAGCAACGGCCAATTTTAGTGAGGCATCGAGTACGGATTCCACGATCAGTCCAACACCCTCATGATCTTTTCTTCTTGAATTTGTTTTTCCCCCAGTCGTCTTACGTCTGACTGTAAGGTTGTTTGATTGTGTAGTATCATTTAACTCCACATTCATTCTTGTGTCATAGGCGATTATGATGAATTAGCGATGTTACTAAATGCTACTTCACTACATTTTTACAGGTTTTAAAAATTCATATATTTGAAAATAATAAATTGACTTTAAATTATATTTTAAGAAAGCCATAAATATCCTCTTTATATTTAAAGAAAGGTTAGCAGTACTGGACCGTGTATATTCAGAAAAACTTGTTTAGCACCCAAATGTTAAGATGCTGCTGTTTAGAATAATAATTAACTGATAATTATCGTTTGTGATCTTCTATATTGTAGTTCTCAATCTATTTTTTTTTTTTTTTTTTAACATTTATTATCGTGAAAGAAAATATATATTCTATATTAATAAATATTGAAATTTATATTCTTTGCAAGTTTATTTCCAATCATCGTGCATTCATTTTTAATCGATTTTTTTTTTTTTTTTAGTGGAAAATTTTCGCGATTTCGTCACTGATATTTTATTGTCGTTATGACATTCCCTTTTTATTTCGATAACAGAAGTTTTTCTACAATACCAGATTCATTATAAACGTAGGAAAAGAAGATTCAATTTTATGGGGCACCTTTCAATAAAAAACATTCCATAAAAAACACCTTTGACTTCTGAAGTTCGTCCTTTATTCGTTTACTTTATTTTTTCGTTTTGTAGTAAGAAACGAAATGTGGCGTATAATTTTGTCTTTACCATTTGAATCTTTCTTTTTATCCCCTCTTAAAAGTTACTCGGAGTAGCGGGTGAATAATTGGGGGGGGGGTTACGTAATGGAACGTTTCCTTTAAATGTATGCAAATGTGAATTCCGTGTACTGGTCATATTCTTCACGGTATTCAGATCTAGGTATTGAATTTTTTCGCCCTTTCTTTATTAGCGTTAACAGTTTCCAAGGTAACGTGAGAATTTAAGATTTCGTTATCATTTACTCTGGCAGTTCTTTTCTTTTGCTTTCTTAATAGTATTGGAGGGATCATCTTTAAAGAGAAAGTGACCCCATCTAAGTCACCCTGGGGTTAATGTTCTTGTTTTAAGTACAGTTTTTTGTGATTTCAGCATCCATTAGAGGCAACTCCCTGAAATATAACTGTCATTACAAAACTGTCAGAACACAAATTGTAGTTTTTCATTTTTTCCTACCTTTTTTTACGGGCACGAAATATTTAGTATAGGAAAGTGTTTTAAATGGGGAGAATGTTTACGTTAGGGGGCGACAATTCTGTCGTTCGAATAATTTCTTTTCACTATTTATAGAATAATTGATTTATAAGATTTTTTAAAAGATAAACGTAAAAAATATGTGCTTTTTGATCGATAACAGTACAAAAAAATTTTTAAATTCCTGAAATATAAGATATTTTATTGTTTAAAAAAAAGTATTTCGGAAAAAAAGACTTATGAGCAATATTTGTCTGTTCAATAGCTTATTTCGTATTAGAGAGGAAAATCAGATTCTATGAGATTCATATCTAGCGATCCCTTGATTGAAAGTGTAATTTACTGAATTGGTTCATCTTTGGATAAACACTGACGCAACTCTTGGCGTTAGAAAGATCAATGAAAAGCTCTCAATACCTGTTTTAAACATATACACAGTCGATTTGGTGTAAATTACTGTTTTTGCAACATTTCTACATCGATCCTTTCTGCGATAATTGAGAAAACATTATTCAGAAATTTCGCAAAAATTTCAAAGTGCGTGGCTAAAATTTGGATGGTTAGTCCTAAGTATTCTTTCTGTGTCCTTGAAGAAAAATGTTTATTTCCCTCTTTGTTAATTTTAAATGTATTGAACAAAAATAGTCTTTGGATGATAATTATTTTTCGTGTAAAATTTCTGAAACAGAATCGAGCTGGTTTTAATACTGAGTATATAATTTAACACACCGTTTAAATACTACAGTCTTTGACCTTCGGATGAAACAATTTCCGTATGAAAGAAGTAAATTAAGTAAAATAAAAAGTTTCTTTTTTTTTTCCATTGTTCATTTAATGTATGGGGGTGAGATATAATGGTCAATTTGCCCTTCGAGATTTGGAAAATATATCTCTGTTAACATTATTTCTCCCGAGTTAGCATTCATAATTCTAAGTTTGTTCTTTGTTTCATTTATTTATTGTAGACTAAGTGCTTGCTACCTTAAATTCAGTACAACACTAAATCATTTTTTTAAATGATCAATTTTTCTCAAAACTTTTGAGACATGTTGAATTCATCCATTGGCGTTTATTGTTCAATGGAAAGCAATTTCAACTGCGCCATTTGTTTCAATACCTTATAGTTAAATATTTAAATGCATTTTAAATGGTTATTCAAAACCTAACAGTATATACTGTGCAGTATATAACTTGACATATTGCAGTGTAGATTGCACCCATAACCATACAAAGTAAGGTAGTTCAAGAAATTCTGTACATTGCTTTTTTAATGTTGTAACAACGACCGAAATTTTGAAACTAAATTTCTAATTATTATTTCTAAATATTGAGCATTTGTTAGGTTAAAATTTTTGTCTATATTTTTATGAAAACATTTCAAATCCGTATATTGTCACAAATTTAAATTAATGTTATCTTTACTTTAATTCTTGCTCTTAATTTATATGACGATTGTGTATACATTAAAATAACAAATATTTCTACCCATTTAAAACATTTAATTGAAATTATTAAAATTAAAATTTAAAAAAAACAATTGAAAAATGATACATTTTGGTGAGGGTCCCCTTTTTGTGGTTTGTAAATGTGTGTATTCAGCACTCAAATCTGCTGGGAATTTCCACTACGAAGTTTTAAATAAACATTCTCTCGGAATTTCCTAAAAAAATACAGATTTCATTAGCATATACTGGAGCAAAATGTTAAAATTTCTTACCTCGAGAGGATGTTCTAGATTTACTTGGCCGTTGCTCTTTTTTTATATTCATCCTTACTCATGAATAAAAGCATAAAAAGGGAGGAATCCGTAAAGAATTCGACGTTTTTTTCCCCGTCGAAAATACTTATGCTATGGGGTATAAACTAGCTAAATAAAATACATAGCTTCTTTAAAGTGATAGTGAGTTGTCTCTAGATTTAAAATGTATATGTGCCAATAAATAAACCATTGCTTTATGCGCAAAAGAATAGAATTGCATAGTTTTATGCTGCTGGGAATAGCAAACGAAATAAAGTATATATTTCAGTTTGAGTTTCTCCATTTGTTTTTGCATCTAACATCTGCTTCCTTTATTGATAATTAATGGTAAAAATAATTATAAGTCACATTATTTTCCAGAAATTGATGCAGAAATACTCTGTACGCATAGCTGCTACATTTTACAAGTTTTGCCAAAAAATATTTATTCCGTTAAGATTTTGTTTTCTTCTTTTGCTGAAATGCTTTAATAAATATGACTCAAAGTTATTTTAAACACGAAATGAAAATAATTTAAACTCACAATACCATATCATACGTTAGTGTTTATATGTACTTGTAAAAGTTTTTTTTCTTTTTGCTTTTTAAATTGCTTATTTAAACACTTTTATTACGATTTTTCACTTCCATTGGGAAAGTCATCCTCAGTAGTATTCTTATTACAAATTCATAGAAAAATGAATTTAATAGGAAATTTTATGAAACTTAGACATCGAGGCTCTGTAAATTAAATTTTAAGCCATCCAATTATTCTAGGAAACGTCAGTTATGATTTTTTTTTTTTTTTTTTTTTTTTTTTTTTTTTTTTTTTTTTTAATATTTTCAAAACTTTTAATCCAGTATTCGTGTGATTCGTTTTTGTCATACATATCAATATATTTTGTAATGTGTCACATGTCTTGTTGCCATGTGCAACAGGTTGAGACTAATTATTGCGTGTGCTGTAGATTTTAGACTTCTTACACGTGTCTTCCCGAAGCATTAAGTACTTCCTGCTTGTTTATCACAACAATGAACAGGGAAAAAAATCAACTGCAATAAGTAGAAAAGGTTGATGTGTAACATGTCGCCGTACCTATATCAAATTGGCCAAAATTTACTTATATTCAATGAAAATTTTCATGAAATTGAAGTCAAATTAGGCAAAAAACTTTTTGAAATTTTAATTTTTTCAAAATTAATTGCATTTAACAATAAAATACAATTAAATTCAAATGCAATTTAATTTCTATGTCAACAAAAACATGTATGAAGTTGTCAATGTTAAGTATAAGTAAGAACTATCCAACATACAAATTTTAGAACTTAAGAGGGACAATTAAGAATTTTTCGTTTTTATTTAACTTGTTAAATTTTTGCCACCTAACAACGCCAAGAAACTTTAAATATTTTTTTAAATGGTTACGTAAAATTTATTTTTAAAAAAATCGAGCTCTATGTTGCTTGAAGCAAAAGAAAATAGATAAAATCATGAAGTTGGGTGAAGGATATAATTTATCACTTAAAAAATACCCTAGACTTCTGGTTGTTTTTTTCCGAACATTGAACTCAAAATACTTAATACCTTTTTGATGATTCTAAAGGAATATTGCAAAGCATAACGCTTGAAAATATATTTTAAAAAAATTTAAAAAATTACATAAATTAATTTTAATTTCAAAAACTTAGATCCCTTGGAAACGCCAAAAAAAATAGGGGAATTGGGGTTACAGCCTCAGTAGGTCCCCCCCCCCTTAATCTAACCCTAATCATGTATACATAATGGGCTGTTAAAGCCGTGCTGGCTCAGGAGATAGAAAGCTTGTCTTCTAATGAGAGGACGCAGGTTCGAATCCCAGCTTAGCCTGGTCTATATGAATGTAGAACTAGACAAATTTTCATCTTGATGCGCATCTAAGGTATTTTTTCGTGAAATGCTGCTTTATCAGTGCTCTGAATAAACGAAACCTGTTCTTTGGCAGTGATTTCCCCTTTCTCAAACATAAACGAAGCGTGTTACGTAATAGAACAACATATTTAGATAACCTCACTATGAACCAAACAATTAGGAGGCTCCGCTCCATTCGTATTGTGAATTTTGCTCCCAGCTCGGACCAACCTAATGCTGACATAAAATATCCTCAGTGATAGACGGATTATGCGTAAGAATCCCCTTGCCATCGGGTTAACCGTGAGAGTCTTTCGTTATTTTCCGCTTCACGTAACGCAAATACGGGTTAGTTCCATCAAAAAAGTCCTCAACGAAGGCTAGTTTGTCTCAACGCTTGATGCAGGAGTTCCCTTGTCTTCTGGATTAGTATCAAAATAAAAGGGTACAGAATTAAATTGATAATCGTAAACATAGAATTGGATCCACTGTTTAGCGCCGGTTATAAAATAAAATAGTATTAATTATTTTTCTTAAAATCTTTTGCTATTTGTTCCAACTATAGATATAATAGACCCTTCCAGATAGATATCAAAAGTATCTGGTATGAATTTAAAGCCAAATTAAACATCTGTGGCTCTAAAATTTTATTTTGTTTTTGTAAAGGCTCATTTTTTTTTAAATTTTAAAATTGTTTCTTTTAACTATTAATTTCATAATATTCTTGACTAAGTTAATCAACCTCAATGTTCCTCCAGGATTTAAAATAAGTATCCATCAGGCAATTGTGACACGATACTTAAAAATATTCTATCGACGTTATATTACGCTTATCTTTTTTTTCCTGTGACTTTGTCGTTATTCTTATTGAAATTCATTTCTTTTGAGCTGCGTTAACGTATGCAGCGAACTACTGACATTTTACTAAGAAAAGGTCAATGTAATAATATATTTGATATGTTCTATTCATTTATGGGGTGCTTTTATCCTATGCTTTTGTTTCTTCTTCATTAATTGGATTTTTTTTTCCCGATAGCACCATATATTGCTTTCTAACAATTCGATTGAAGTAACCGTCGTGATATTCTTCCGAGGCCGAATAAAAGGAGTATTGTTTCACTCTTTTTGTGAGGAATAAAAGGCCCAAGTATGCCAATTACGTGCAAAGCTTTTTATTTCGGTTGAATATATGAAAAGATTTGTAAAGATATTATTTTTCTTACGTATGACTTGTAATGAACAACGTAGAAAACTATTCGGAACATGTTTCGGATTAATTTTTATGAGATCACTGCAAGAATCTATTATCTGTCTTGCTATTTTTGTAACATTATCGTTTCTAGATCAATTTTTGTATGACATATTGGAAATGGTGCTTCTGAAGTTTTATATGTAACTTAAATATATAGTCACCTACTGGATAAATAACCTTAAGAAACTTAATCTGTAAGATATTTATTGATTAAAAACTTCATTCGCTTCAAAAATATACAAATTAGAAATAACAGCCGACATGTTTAAAGAAGAAAAAAAAAAAGTAATTTCAAATGTAAACTTAAAGTTACCAACGAAAAGGTGAAGAAGAAAAAACTTGAAAAACCTCACTAGCTGAGAGAGAAAAAAGATGAAAAGCCGAACAAAAAAAAACCCTAGTGACCGAGAGGGACAAATCAGGGTAAAATGCATTTCCACGCGCTATGGAGAGGTAGTTAAAAACTAATGTTGTTAACAAGAGAATTTGCTTTCATATGATTAAAAAAGATTCCTGGCCATCAAGATGAACTGATGTGACTGGGGTGGAAGTGGAATCTTATTAACGACATTAGTTCCTCACCACCTCTCTATAGCACGTGGAAATGAATTTTATCCTGATTTGCCCCTCTCGGCTACTGTGGTTTTCCTAGTTTTGTTCCTCACTTTTATTTTTCCATTTTTCGTTGGCAACTTTTTACATTTCAAATCCCTTTTGTTTCTTCTCATTTATGTCAGGAAAGTCTTGAAAATGGTCGCATATTTTTGAGCGCTCGAAACTTGTTGACTATTTCCAATTCGTATGTTTTTAAAGCAAATGAAGTTTTTAATTAAGTAATACACATCTACCGTTACTATGAAATTTCGTGCATTTTGCAATATGAAACAAAATTTTGTTCTCGAATTGTATTCTATTAATATTAAAAGGGTATATTATTGCAGTAAGTAAGCTTTCTTAAACTTTTTATTCAATAAATTTCATCCCTGCTGTCCCTAAATAACGTAAGCGTTACCTCTCATTCTACTCACATTTTCTTTGTTTTCATCCATTAATATAAATTTGGCGCGAGGTCGTGATAGGTACCGCTAGTATTCTTCTACGAACCATTTACTAGCTGGTATTCGATTTAATAGATTTTCGTAAAATTATATTTGTATTCGCACGCTGCGGCTGATTCATTCATTTGTGTTGAAGTTGGTTGCCAGGGTAACACATAAGGAAAAGCGTGCCCCCATTGAGAAATCATCGCCGTGTGAAACAAATTTGTGGATTAATAATAAATAAACGATACCTTTACTTTAGTGCTAATTGAAACATAATGCGACTTATCGTATTCCTGATTAGTGCTTCGCACAAAATTTATCAAAAACATAATGTGAAAAGTTGTTTAGAATATTAAATAAGATTTGGTGGTTGATTTAAAGTTGGAAATTAAAAATGTATTGTTTTATCTAATTATGATTTGATTTCAAGCAATAGTAATCGAAGTACACACAACATTTTAAAAATAGTTATTGAAATAGGTAAATTGATTCAGAGTTATTCACATCTATCTCATTGTTTATAATGCATCCATATTTCACGATCAATCTATGTCCGATTTTATTACCGGTTGTAGAAGTCAATATTCTGATTTTCGTAAAATTTTCGACTTCTACACCGGATATATGTCAAATTATGTTGTTAGTCTTTTTCTTGGCATACATTAAATAATCTTTGGTATACCCGGATCGTAAGTCTTGGATCTCCAAAAATGAGTCCAAACTGATCTCGCCTATGACTGAATCTAAATTGATTGCAGCACATTTATAGAAATATCAAGAAATATTATTGTAGAATATATATACATATGTTGGCAGGAAATTCTCGGAATATAATATCTATCAAACCGCTTGAGTGAACCTCAGAACATGTTGTCGCCTTTTCCCTGGAGAACGCAAATATCGTTAGTCACGGTTTGCTGTGAATCACTGATTCGTTTGAAGATTCTTCTCTCTTCAATTCCAATCAGATTTTTTTATATTCATTAACATAAACATAAAAACTAAAAGACAATATTGAGAATGACGCTTAAAATTTTTTCCTTCGCAATTTTTTAAAAATAAAGCTTCTTATTCAAAGGCAAGTGACCATTCATCACTGGCTCTTGAGTCAGTAAGACTAACAGCTTCGTCGCGGTATTATAATATGAATATAATCGGTCGCATTAATAATTAATAAACCTTTTTTGCTTACAGAGCTGTAAGATTTATTTTTTTTATTTTTTTTTTTTTTTACAGACGTAGAATGTCAGTCTTGATATGTAATTCAATAACATCAAGTACAGCCCATCAGTATTAAATAAAAATTAACTTAAATTTTGAATTCTGCAATTGGTCATTTCGAAAACTTGTGCTAATTTTTTTTTTTTTCGTTTTAATTAATCAATTGTTAGTAATTATGGATACATTAATCTAATTTTTAAAAAATTGTCAGCTTGAAGTTCCTTTTTTCACATGTTTTCTTTAATATTTATCATGGCACAGGATTTTTTCCCTTCCGTTTTTCAACTGAATCCGCATTTAAAAATTTTATAATTACTTTTTCATTGCGATCGAAACTGCGGAAAGTAGTAAATAACTCTCTAATAATCACAATAACGCTGATTTATTTTAGTTTAAATCCTAGCACAGCTGTTGAACATATATCTCACAACTAAGGCTAAGACTATGTAGAATATACCTTATTGAAACTGTAACTGTATTCATATTCTCGTAACCTTACATATTTCATATTTTTCCTTAAATAATAATTAACACTAGAAAGACTGAAGGGGCCAGTGTGGCCCTTCCCAGATTATGTAGGTCAATTAAACATCTAAAATATTACTTTAATTTAATAAAAACATAATATAAATTTGATAATCGAAATTCTATGTATATATTCGATCTGATTAAGGAAAATATATGATTAAAGGGAATACTGGCTATTCAAATTTACGTGCGCGGTAGTTTCTCAGATAATTAGGTTTACTCTAAATAACAATTCTCAAACTTTTACTCTAAATAATAATTAAGTTGAAACACTCTTGTTTTTTGACTGAAACGGGGGTACCTTATATATATATATACACACACGCCAAAGGCTACTATTCCCAAAACTGACTTTATGAAATACCTTACAGGGTTCGTAGCCAAATCTTTCAAGAAAAAATAAGTACTTTTTAAGCACTCCAAAAATATTTTTAAGCACTATATACATTAACAAAAAGCAAAATAATTTTCAAAGACTTTACATGATCATGATAAAATAACTAGTTTCTAAGAAAGAACTCTTTTCTTAGCCACCATAAAAAGATAGAGATTTTTCGGTTAGATTTCAGAGGGTGGAAAATGAAGTCTGAAATCTATTCAGAATCTATTTCAGACTATTCAGAATATCTTGAAAAATGCAGCAGAGTTGCGCATGAGAGTGCTAAAATCTCACCGAACTCAGCTCAGAAGGCGCACATGCGGATCTCAAATATTTTATCAAACATGTAAAATGACTGACGTTTTCATACGCTATATGGACGAACAGTACGCCGAAATGGATTGTGAAAACGTTGAATAGAACAATGTGAAAAGCACGGTTTTGCGTAATTCGTGGTGAAAATCAACAGGGGGACGAAAAAAAGTCTCATTTTTGAAAAGGTACCTAAGTACTTTTTAAAAACGCTACGCACCATGCCTTAAGAGGCCACCCTGGTGTCTCAGCATTCTAGGTATAAGGTTCTATATTTACTTTTCTATAAATTTAACACATCAACAGGCACTTAAATTTGATAAATTATAAAAAGTCAGATGTACTAGACACTTACAATAAGTTATTTTTCGAATTATAGATCAACAAAAAACGAGAGGGACTAAATTGGCCCCACCCGTCTTTCTAGTGTTAATAACTTTTTAGGTATACAGGTAAATTTTTTCCACATTTACAAACATCCCCCCCTCATAAGCATAACAAATTCCAAACCAACAATCCATTTGTATTATGAACTTACATTTACTCTTTACTTTTATTATTTTAACTTAATTGGCGCAAATATCTGCAAGTACTACTAGAACGTAACGGTAGGGGGGGGGGGGGGAATCGCATAAATACCATTAACATTTTTAATCCAGACTGAATTTTCCATAATCGTTACTGAAACTCGAAACTATCCAGGGTGCGTAGTGTTTTTAAAGGCCCTTGAAGGTGCTTTTTTTCATAGAGTGTTTTTAAAAAGTGCTTAATTTTTCCCTTTTCAAAATGAGATTTTTCCTTTACCGTGTTGAACTTCGCTACGAATTATGCAAAAAGACACAGTTCACATTGTTCTATTCAACTTTTTCACAATTAAACTTTTTCACAATTAATTCAACGTCATTCTATTTCAGTCCTTGGCGTATGAAAACGCCATTCGTTTTACATGATTCAAAATTTCATGGTTTCTGATAATTGTCAAAAACAATGCCAAAAGTTTTTTTTTTTTACATGGTGGTTAAAACAAGATAAAACCGCCGATTGGCAAACTTTCCTACCCTAGTTATATTTCCTACCTAGTTATATTTTTTTAAATTGGTTAAAATATTTTTTGAGTGCTTGAAAAGTGCTTAAAAGGTGCTTATTTTTTGTTGAATAATTTGGCTACGCACCCTGCTATCTCAATAGCCAATGGGGGAAAACAAAATATAAAATATGTAGTATCTGGAATTATTCAATTTGAACCGTATCAAATTGGGCATTTAGTTTTGCCGAACCTCCATAACTTTTAGTAACTTTCTCTTCTAATCCCTTTCCTTTTAAATATATCCGTCATTTGATCTACCCAAAAATATTTCAGTCACGCGCGAGATAAAAATTTCGGGCCCCTTGTCATAGACCTCTTTCTCCGTGTGAGTCAGCTTTTTTCATACCTGAGTGAAGAAAGAAAAGACATATTTTCAGCATAGAAATGTGCCCTTAATCCCCCCCCCCCCTCCTCCTTGCTGCATCTACCCTCCATCGTTCTTATCGACGATTGGATGCCATTTGCTCGCCTGTGAAACATTCTTGGGTGTTCTATTAGAATTTTTTCAAAGTTTCGTCCCGGTAGCAAACTGCTCGCACAATCCTACGGAACACACCTGGAGTATTTGTTTATAGTGTTATTTTTATTTTATTGGCGTATAATATTTGTGCGATATTGCCAGAAATGAAGAATGACTTACAAAAAGGTTTCGGATAGTGCTTTTGGACGAGTTAAGGCAAGTAATCTATTTTTTGTTTATCCAATATTTTGAGGATTATCTTCGAGTATTTCTTTAAAAAAATGCATAAAACTCAGAAAGATTTAATCCGTTTTAAGTTGAATCGAAAGTTTCCGAAATCAGATTTTATCGAAATCCGAATTCTCACTGATCTCCGTTTAACATCTTCAGTTTCTTAACAATGTGGAGGGAGTATGTAATATTGATAAATAATAAGTGTTTTATTTATTTGCTTAGCCTGACTTCCCTTTACTCTTTAAAAAGAGGCAATATTACTACCGGTATACATGAAGGTGCGATCAATGTGATCAGTGTGACAAAATAAAGGAGATCAATGTAATCTCAAAAAAAATATAATAATAATTCTCTATTTGAAAATTCAATTAATTGTTTGCTTGCATTCAACAATTTTTTTATGTGCTGACTTTAGTAAATTTTTTTGCATTTTCTTAACTTTGCTTATGCCCTTTTAACTTTAAATCAGAAAGGATTGCTAGCTACATTTTCAAAATATTCAGCAAATTAGGCAATTGTAGGATCCAGATGTGATCTCAGCGACAAAAAAAGATAGCATTCCAGCATAATAAAAGTCTTGATTTTTTTTTTTTTTTTTTTTTTTTTTTTTTTTTTAATAAACTGAAATTTAACAAAAACTTCCTTTTGTTGCCAAACTTCCTTTTGTTGCCATTCTCCTTACTAACTCAAAATCATTCAAAAATTATTCGTCTAATCATGTGGAATGAAAAATTCAACTGTTAAATGCTCTAATTTCGCGTAAATAAGTCTGTAAATGAAGAATTTTTGTTTTTTTTTTCCTACTCAAAATATAAGATCAGGTCGACCCCTGTTATCATAGCCAATGCTTTTATCAAAGAAATACTCTCTATATAAAAACGGTAGCTGGTACATAAACATATTAATGAACCAATTAACTTCTCTTAAATCAAAATTACTCATCTAGAAAGTAAATAATAAAATTGTGTTTTAATTCGGAGAATTATGCAAATCTTGTATCCTGTATGTAAAGGAAATTGGTGCTTTAGATAAGAGCAGGGTAATTGTCTGAAGTTCTCAGACTTGAGGAAATATGGTAATGAAAAAGAATTCTGCCAGTTGCTGTTTATACTTTTAAAAATGCTGATATATTATGTCAGACTTTTTACAGTTAAGTATTAAATTATTAAATAAAATAAAAAATTTGCATGTGTTTTAACTTTTATGTGTTTTTATATTTTTTAAATAATTGTTTTTGTTTTTGAAAGTTGAAAATTTTCAAAATATTTTTTTTAAAAATAAATTAAGTTTAACAATGATTACTAAAGTTGTTTAAAAAAAATCTCTCCAATAAAAAATTACAGAAAAAATATAATGACTTTAAAAAAATAAGCGTAAAACTACAGAAGCTTAAATAAACTGTCATAAAGGCAAATGATTTCCTCAAAGTTGTTGAGCAACCTAAAAATAGAATTTTCTTGAAAACTATTTTGTCAAAATAAAGTATATAATTGATTTTTGTTTTTCCATATGTATCTCGTCTAAACTATTATGAAATTTATTTAATTAAATATGTTTTGTTGCTTACAATACTTGATTGTTTTTTATTTTATTTTCAGAACTTCTTCTCGAAGCGCTCTTTCAAAAGCAATCCACTGAAACGAACAAAAAGTGTAACCAAGCTAGAACGCAAAAGATGTACTATCGACGGCGACAGGTAATAGTCCTGTGCTTCTTAATTTGATTTATTATTTTAATCCTAGATGTTATTTCATACCTTTTGAAAGTTTAACAATCATTCAGAATTCTGATTCAGTAGTGTTTTTTTATGAGTTTTTTTATAATTAAAAACAAAAATTGTAGAAGTGCCTAAAAACATAATATTGCAAAAATCATATCGCAAAAATAAGAGAAAGCTTATATTTAAGCTGCTCTAGGATGTTTTGTTAAAATTACTTGGTAATAATAAGTATTAATCTTGTTAAACAATTTGTTGAAGTAGCTTCCTGAATAATTAATAATTTCACTGCTCAAAAAAATGGGCACGGAATACTCTGACTACGATTGTGGCAACTGCAAATAAAAAGTACTTAGTAATAAACTACTTGTATTCATTTTTATAAGTTTCAAGTAACGATTTCAGATAAAAAGTGATTATGATTACCTATAATCACAGCAAGACGCGACTGGTTACAAGTGATCGAAATCTTTTATTTTAAGCAATGAATTGTAATCATATTCGATTATAAGCAGTCATTTTCTTATTAAAACAATTAAGTATAAGAACTTATAAAAAGTTAGGCTGGAGAAAATTAACGTAAAAATACTTCATTTTTAAATTCCTTATATAAGGCTTTAGAGAGCAAACAATGTTTTGCATCTCGGTCCGTAGAAAGACATATCCTCCATGGATAAAGAGTTTGAATTACATGCACATAATACATTGTAAATACATATATTTCTTGTACATGCACGCATTCTATATACATACGTATTAGGACTGGGCATCGGAAAATATCAATGTTATGTAAACAGCGCCGATCCGATGTTTGGATTGACAATTTTTCGAAGCATCGAAAATTGCGATTTACTAATATGCGCGATGAATTTTCCTGTGAATTTTCCTTTCTTTTATTGAATGTAATGAACTTAACTAAATAAGTAAGAGTAATGAACTAAATATAAGATAGGGGGGGGGGGGGGACTGGGAAGTTACGTGCATTTTAGCGGCAGCTGCCCCTAAGTTTTAATGTTTTCAATCTTTTTCAATTCATCAGCAAAGTTTTTATTATTTTGTTTATGAAGATTTTTATGAATGATCTGAATGTGCACTTTAATTTGGATTTTTATATTCATAATTACTTATTTAATGATTTAGTCAGCATCGGACTAATTTTTTTCTTAATCCCCCCTCCTGCACAAGTTATTCAATTTTTTATTTTCAATGTATCATGTCACTGTTGTGATTTACTGATTTTTTATTTTTTTTTCCTTTAAAAAAAAAAATAAATAAAAAACCTTTATTGATAACTAGACAAATTTATAGCATCTTTTGTTAGATAACTGAGGATAAGTTTATTACAAGAATATAATTACCTCAATTTACCAATTAAAAAGTGCAAGAATGTGAAATTACAGGATACCGAATGCAAAATATTAATGTAACGAAACATCGCGATGCCGAAATCTTAACATCGTCCAGTGCTAATACATATAATGCAAGTATATACGAACATTTTTGTACATACATATGTACACTTATACGTTAGATACACATGTTTTGATGATGTACATAAATATGTACGTACATATGAACATAAAATACACGTACAAACCATACATGTCTGCGTGAATTTTATATGCATAAATATGTACATATATTGTCTCTACATACATACAAAGTAACATACATGTATATTATATACAAAATTATGTAAATACAATTAACATTTGTGTATATATATGTACAAATAGTGTATGAGTTTAAAATATATCTATGTATGAACAATTGAGTGTATGCTACATACATACAAACTGAATAAGCATATATTATGCAATCCTAATTACTTTTTATCATATATTTTAATTACATGTACTTGCAATCACAATTGCATCTAATCATGATTACATGCAATTGTGATTACTCAGTCATAAGCACTTGTAATCATTTCTTATTGTGATTATAAGTAATCACAATATACTCTTATTCCTGTATTTATGTACGTATCTTCGTATGTAATCTATGTTTAAATTTAATAAACCAAACAATAGCTAGTAAACTAAACAATTCATTTACATATGCAATTTTTGCATTGTTTTAAAAGTATTCAATTACCTACACTCTCTATTACAATGTAATCCAGCTCACTTGAAATTATGATTACATCTAATCCTGTTGTAATCATATATTTTACAATTACTTGAATTTAGGATTACCTGTAATTGTTAGATTATGATAACTTGTTGTTATTATTCCTTGTAATCTTACTTTATGATTACAAGTAGTCACAATGATTTGTAATCCCAGGGCTTGATTATTTGTTATTCTGATTATCTGTAATCACTTTTTATTGTGATTAATTATAACCACTGCAATGAGAAATATAAATTATTTGTTACTGTGATTACTTGTAATCACGATCATTTCAAGTAGGTGATTACTAAGCTATCATTATTTATAATTAATTGCATTAGTAATCTATCAAATTCGCACACAACTTGCAATAAAAATGAGTAAATGACATATTGCTTGCATTTTTTGCTGGTTATTCAAGATTTTAATCAGGAAAATTAGTCATGACTAATGAGTTTTTTCTTCAATTATTATTCAAAAATTTGCATAATTAATGATGAGTAATGACTAAATTTAATCATGAATAAAATTTCCCCGCTTTCATTGCTGTACGCATTTATAAATATTTAATAGCAATTAAAAATTATTTTGAGAATTTATTAACTAACTACATTAATTAATTACCCTAAAAACATAAATTTTTTATTTATTTGTTAGTAGCAGAATTGTGATAACTTTCTGAAGTTCTATTTTTTTTTTTTTTTTTTTTTTTTTTCCAAAATGGGAAGAATTATAATTTAAAAATTCTGATTACCTGACTGTCCTGAGACGATTTTCTATTAATTCTTGACTAGAATGTTGTTAAATGGTTGTATGTTCAAATATAATTTTTATGAAATACAATTTTTTCAAATAATTTTTGGTCAATGATTTAAACAAACTGCTAAAAACAAGTAATTTTTTTCTAAAAAAAAATCTCTTTTTTTAAGTTATTTATTTAAATTTTAAAACTATGAAAAGCAATAATTAAGATAACTTGCCATTCTTTCAAATATTTTTGAACAATAAAAATATGGAATATTTCTAAAATAAAAATAAGGGAAAAATCTTTTTCTTATTTTCTATTTTCAAGGTGCTTACAATGATTGTACTATAGTTCAATTTACAAATATTACCTATTGAAAGTTTTTATCCTTAAATTATATTTTTGAATTGCAGTGTGACTCCATCAATGTTAAGAACATCTCGGTCACACGAGTCTTTACTTCAATCTAGTCCTGGCGTATTAGCAACGTTGGATCTTTCCCATGGAGATGTCCAAGTTGCAGCCCTTCATAGCAGCTTAATAGGACAAGAAAATTGCTTCCAAATGACATCTAACGGGGGTACTCGCTTCTACACATGTCGCACAAAAGAAGAACGGGATCAGTGGCTGTACAGGTATGTCAGTTATATTGTTTGTATTTGAGTACACACATTGAAAAAAATCAATTAAAATGGAAGAGAATCCACCAGAAGGCCAAGGCCCACCCCAAGCTGTCACAACAATAATGATGTTTGTTAATATTTAATTACTTTTGTTATTTTATTTATTTAAAAAATGCAAATTTAACAGATTGAATTGTTTACCTTGATTCAAATGCCAACAAACTTACATTTTTTTTTTTTTTTTTTTTTTTTTTTTTTTTTTTTTGCTATGTTGTCATTTTAAATACATTATTCATTTTAAAGGTTCCAAGTAAGTTAATTAGTGAACTGTAAACGCTTTATGTAAATAAATTTCTTTATCAATTTTTCCTTTAAAATTATAAGGTAAAATATGTACTAAAAAATTATGTTATTTAACAAAGATAATAAAAAATCATTAATAGTAAATTACTTTTCATTTTATTTACTTTTTTCACTTATCTCTCTATATATTTTTATTTTATTTATTTATTTATTTTTATTTATTTATTTAATTTTTTTTTTTTTTTTTTCATTTTATTGATTGAAAAAATTTTGACCCTGTTCATCTAAAAATAGTTTTAACACAAAATAAAATTGTGAACAAAAGAATTTCTAACAGTATAAGAAACCTGAATTTTATCATGGTATCCGAAAGTTTACCATGCCTGGTTTTTTGAATAGCTAAAGTTCTAACAATACATTTTGTAAAAAACAACGTATAAAACATAACAGAATGTATTTTCCTGTATTTTAATGAAAGAAATTTATTCCAGTCTGAGACGTACTATACAACCTAACCAAGACAACGTGAGGCGGAAAGAAAATTCATTACGAATATGGATATTAGAAGCAAAAGGAATGTCAGCAAAAAAGTGGTAAGCCTTGTTTTTGTGTTTTCCATTATTTTACAAAATAGTAATTAATATTCCAACTGTAAATTTTATTTACATTTTTTGTTATAGTAAATATTACTGTGAACTTTGCTTGGACAAGACTTTATATGCAAGGACTTCTTCCAAACAAAAAGGGGAAATGTGCTTCTGGGGAGAACACTTTGAATTTAAGTAAGTTAAAATTTCAAATTTAGCTAATTTCAATAGGATATCTTTGTCTACTAAATGTTGGTGTCAGTATTACTCAGAAAATAACTTTTTTTTTCATATTCATATTGTATGTAACTATTTTGTGTAAATTTGATATGTTTACAAAACTAAAGTTGTTAATCCAATTTTACTTTTAGTTATTATAAATTGAAGTTAAATTGTTATAAAATGCTATTTAATTTTATTTTACATTCTATGTATTCAGTAAATAGGTATACTTTTTTGTAATGAAGTATTATAGCAAAAAATATATATATATTTTTTCAATGCGAAAGTAAGTACTAACAAACATCAACAAAAGACCAGTTAATTAGCTAGTCCTAATTAATTATTACTGAGGGTACAAGCATAAACTCAAATTATCTATGATTTCCAGTATATATTTATTCCTTCCTGCTTTACTCATTATTTATTAAAAAATCTAGTCACAAGAAAAACATCTTTTTGTGAGTCAATGTCTTACCACAAATTGACTG
The DNA here is from genome assembly GCA_949128135.1 of Parasteatoda lunata. Taxonomy (NCBI): domain Eukaryota; kingdom Metazoa; phylum Arthropoda; class Arachnida; order Araneae; family Theridiidae; genus Parasteatoda; species Parasteatoda lunata. Next base: position 63,329,786 of record OX421970.1, read on the forward strand.
GTACGAATGTTTCCTGGTGTAGCATAACTTCTATAGGAAGTTTTGGATCTAGACTTTTATTTGTTTATCAATTTGGTATTTGTTCATCCATTGCATTATTGGACAGTATTATTCTCATTAATAAGAACAACCATTCTAATAAAAAACATGGCAGTAGACTTTTGAATTTAATTATGTTTAGAACTTATCTATTAATTATGTAGTTTTTCAATAATAATCAACTTTCTTAATGTGTATTTAATTTGTTTGTAGTAGCTTACCAAGTGTTGGAAACGTCTGTGTAAATTTATTTCGAGAAGCTGACAAGAAAAAAAGAAGAGATAAAAATGTTTTGATTGGTATGTAAAAGTTATTTTATTTTTTAATTCTTTGAAATTTTTTTTCTTTTTATAGTTGCTTTGTAATTTTTCATTTAATAAACAAGTACAAAACCCTTGTTTTAGGTTAACTATTTTTAAAATTGTTCCTAATCTATAAAATTATGCTCATTTATATACATAATTCAATTGTAATGAAATCTCTGAAAAATAATAAAGTAATAAGGCACATGAATTTTTCAAATCACTTACATGTGAACTTGATTAATTTCATTTACCAAATTGAAATGTTTTTATGCAATAAATTAAAATGAAATATTTTAATTGGTTTTCATCAATTTATGACTTTTTCTGTAACATTTCATGTTGTTCTTCTGTCAGATCTAACAGAGTGAATATATTTACATGTAATAAAGATATTATGTTTTTCAAATTTGGTAACAAAAAGTTTTGGAATCTTGATTTCGCAGTTAAAAAGTAGGGAAATAATAAAAGAGTAACATTTTGATGTTGTGACGTATTTATTGTACAGTCGACCCTGCTTAATGGAATACCATCGGTTTCAGCCAAATCTATGCTATTAAGCGGGTTATTCGATTAAAAGGGGAGTGCGATATTTATTCTTAAATTCTGAATATTTGCTAAATTTTACTTTTTAATGGTATTTAATGCATAGTACAGCGTTTTGATTAAATAAACTCAGTTTTATGATCAATAAATAATTAAAACTTTCTGCCTTAGTATCATTAAAAAATGTCATTTAAAGTTACATCAAAATAAATCAATGTTAGTGAAAAGTATCATGTAGGAACTAAAATATTATTTGATCCCATCCGAAAAATTCTATAATTGAAGAATGTTTTTTATACCCTTTTAATTCGTCAATTTATCAAAATTAGATATTGCCTTTTAGTTTCTACTAAAATTTTCATGACTTGTCCGTATTCCTTTCAAACACATTCAGAATTTATTTTTTTTTATCTTCGAAACTTGGGAAATTCCTAATTAATGCCCTATTTTAGTTGGGGGTTTTTTAAAAAAATTTATTGTTTCTAAGATTCATTGTTTTTTTTTTTTTTTTTTTCAATTAATTTAAATAATTTTTTTTTTTTGCTCTCAACTTGCAACCAACTCAAAATTATTCAAAGGGAAAGACACTCTTTACACTAGTGTATTCGGTTTTTAAAACTTTTTCTTATCAAAGCTAATAGTGCATCAAGAAGGGACCACAAGTCTTGACCTAAAAACAAATCACTCTATCCCTTTTTTACATACTCAATGATGTGTGACTGAAGTAAGTCAAAGAGGGGTAAAACCCCCTACGTTTACTTCAATATATAACTGGCAGCATATAGATTAATTTTTCAACTTCATCCCAAACATCTACTATTGAATAAGAAGTCCCTATTTAAATGACCACCTTGTATCCTTATCTTAACTGAAAAAGGGAAATTCCATTTTAGCTGGTGAAACATTTCTCAAAAATAAAAATTTCATTTCAGTACTGCTTTTTTATGCAATTAAGCGGGTAAAAAAGCAACGAATAGCCGTTTAAATGGGGAAGTTTAATATAAAATGATTTGGTTCCATTAAATTTTATTCGTATAAGCAGGTTATTCGATTATCCGAGGGGCGATAAAGTGGGGACTACTGTATTACTTTTTTTTAATTTATTAATATTGAAAAAATTTATTGTCTAAATTAGCTTGTTACGAGTGTTCCTTAATTGGTTTTTGTCAACTATGAATATTTGTAAGTGTTATGAAGCTCAGAGACCAATTATCCAAATATTTATATGAAATCCCTAATTTTAGACAGTATCAAAATATTATTAACAGAGAAATCAGCGCTAAATCTTTTATAAGTTAGTAAATATGGTAGAGATCCAAGAAAGACATTCGGACCATAATCAAGTTCTAGCTAAACTTTCAGATATTAATAATAGTAATGTCTGTAACAACAATAATAATTGAAGTGAGTTAATTTTTATTTTTTATGAAATTTAAATGCAATATCGGTTATCTTTTATCAGTTCTCAAACAAAATAGTATTTACATTTTCTGTAACAAATGTTTGATCTTTTATTCTGCACAACAGATAAACTGCTTATTGGTATTATATTTCATTCAGATTCTGTTCAAAATTGTAGGTGAGTGACACCTCATGCACTCTGGTAAACTTCATTTTGCTAATATGCGCTAATATGCCAAGTGTATTATTTATTTACAATTTGATTTTAAAATTCAAAAGAAAGTTAGGTTATAATTAAAAACTTTTTTTTTTGTCTTTTGCTCTGAAAATTAAAAGTAATAGGGCAAAATGTGCCATTCATTTAAGCAATGTAAACAGTCGTTAAATAAATTCCCTTGATTGTAAATGCAATTAATGATTGAAAGTAGAAGAACTTTTCTGCGAAGTTTCTACATTTCCACTTTATTTCTGTGGTCTGGAATTAGTCATTTTTGAATATATCTTACAAATAAATAAATTTCTGAATTGTGATTCAAATTTGGAAAATTAAATGATAAATCTTTTTGTCCCATCAAAACATTTTTCTCACTTTAATAACTTTTAATAAATTCATTTATTTAGGTTTTGTTCACAAAATATTGTTAAATATTTTAATTATTTAATTAAATAAATAAATAAATTATTACATTTTATAATTATTTAATGTTTATTTTAGGCTCTGTAAATATTCCTGTGTCTAGTATTAATGGAAAACATTTGCTGGAAAAATGGTAATTCCTTTTTGTCCATTTCTTTTTAATGTGTATAAAATTAATATATATATAGCGAGAGATAGAAAGAGATATTGGCATTTAGACAATCTTTTAAAAATTTGCTTGTACTTACTTTATTGTATGTTTTCTTTATTGATATTTTGGTTTGCTTTATTAATGCTTTTGTAACTGACTACACATTTTACACGTACATCTAAGATCAAAGTATTTTTTATGAACTTTAAAACATTCGAAAGTGAAAGTAAAATCCTTAACTATCAAAATTAATCATGTCTATTTATAAAACTTAAAAATTTTGACTTATTAATGTAAAACTCTTCTAATTAATTTCTTAAGGGTTTTTTCTGCTGATGGTATCCCATCAAAATTAATTCCGCAGAAAGTAATACCTATAAAAATATTTTTTGAAATTGCAATTTGATTTTAAACTCAAAACTGTTGTTAAATGAACAGATGTAATTTTTAAATCAAAAGTGTATTTTTCCTTTTCCCTTAAACAGTTCTTATCTGAGAAATTAGAGCGTGATTTTAGTTAAAAATTCATTTGTATCTAAACATCAGGGCATACTTCACTAGTTAGCTAAACCTTTCTGATATTCAAATATTTTCTGCAATTTTTTATTATGAATTCCTTTGATGCCATGAACCATACAAAATGTTTTGGGAAAGATTTATAACCTATTTTAAAATGTTGAAAAAAATTTTAATTCTATTTTTTTTATTTATTTTTTTTATTTATTTTTTTTAAATCCTCACCAAATATAACCTTTATACGTCTGTTTAATAGAAGAACAAACTAAAAAAAATTCCATAGAATGTGACAAAACAAATAAATTTTAATATAAAACCTAATTAATTCTGTTTGTCAACTAAAATCTCACCTTATTTTATTAACAAACTTTTTAAGATATAATGTAATTTTGTCTCAATATTATTTGAAAATCATTACAAGCTTTCTTCTTTGATTGTGTGAAATAGTATTAAGTTGAAACATCGTTATAGTTTTTCTTTAAAGTGTAAAGCAATAAGATTTTGCAATCTGTAGTTTAAACAGATGGAAATAAATTTGTATATTTAAAAGTTCTATTAATGTTAACTAAAACGTTTCAAAAGCAATCAATTCTATGTGATAATTTATATGGTTTGGTAATCTCTTATGTTAAAATTGCCTTTGCTATTACTTTTTTTTATTAATTACTTTTTCTTTGAAAATTATTTCCTGCACAAAATAAATTATAAACATGTTTTTTAGGTATCCTGTTACTACGGAAAAAGGAGCAAGTGGAAAGGATAATCCTTCCATTCGAATAAAATCTCGCTTTCAAACTGTGGAAGTTTTACCACTTATTGTGTATAAAGATCTGTTACAAGTGAGTAGCTTAACAAAACAAATTGTTTGCATTTTTTTATATTATATTATATAAACAAATTTTCTTGTTATCTGTGAATGTATGTTAATTTTTTAAATTGGGCTTTTTAATTTTTTAGTATGTAAAGTCTGAATATAAAACTTTATGTGAAATGCTGGAACCTGCTATCAGTGTTCGTGCAAAGGTAAAAAAATTATTCAAATTTAAACACTGCATGATTTGTTTGTAAGTTTTTTTTATTTGTTTTAAAATTATATTTAATTGTGTAATATTAGTATCATTTATTTAATAATATAATTATTGTATTATTTATTAAGTATTGTGTATTATTTTAATAGGAGGATGTTGCAACCACCCTTATTAATATTATGCAGAAAGAAAATATGATTAAAGAATTTTTAGCAGAACTAGTTATGTCTGATGTTGAAAAAATTGGTACAACTCTTTTTGCAATTTCAAATTAATTATTATTATTTCATTATCTTTAAAAATTATTTTAAAACTTTTATTTTTGAATTTAGGAGATCTTCACTTGACTTTTAGAGGAAACTCTTTAGCTACCAAAGGTACAGAAGCTTATATGAAACTTTTAGGAGATAAGGTTTGTATAACTTTTATTAAAATCAGTATCTTGTATCATTTATTGGGGATATGATTACATTTATTTAACATTCTTTTTTTTTTTTTTTTTTTTTTTTTTTTTTTTTTTTGCCCAAACAACTATTTCCTAAGATAACTCAACATTAGTCTTGATGACTATCAAATTTTATTAGTTTTGTGGATTCAAATTGTTAACATAACACTTAAGGTTTTCTAAGATTGCAAATGTTTGTTCTTTTGTCTATATTTGAATAAAAATTTCAAAGTATTTTCCATAAGTCACATTTTTGACATGATAAATAACAATGGTATAATGATAAATAACAATGGTATAAATTTAACATCTAAACTTATGATAAGCTCTTGATTGTTTATATTTATACAATGGGATATATTAAAGCTTATTTATTCATTGAGAAAATTACTAATTATGGAATGTCTCTATTTCTAAGGGATGTTTCATTTTGGGTAAATCAGTTACCCCAAGGCATTCTAGTAATGTTTTTTTATTTTTATAGTCTATTTTTATTTAGCCTTTAACTTAGTTTTAAATGCTTGAGTTCCTTACCTTGAGTATGTAGAATTAGGGTTAACAACTGTATAGTCTTTTTTGCAATTAAACTTAAACATCACATACAATACATACCTCTTATTTGAAATAAAATATGGAAGAATAGGAAAAAGAAACTGTTCATCTTTATTAACATGTTAGAATGGAAACATGTTTTTAACATTTATATGAAGATATCTTTATTTTTACAAGCATTTTCACTATGTTTATCTCTATTTAAAATTATGTAATACAAAATACCATGTAATGATAACTCATTAAAAATTGCCCTCGTCTCATATAAATACTCTTGTATGGTTTTAATTTATATACTGGAGTTCTTAAACTCCATTAAAAATACATCAACATTAGTACATTTTATGTTCCATTTTATATGTATATTTGTAAGTAATTATCTATTGTAATTTTTCCTAATAATTTTTAAATCATGTTCGCAAATTTTTTTTTTTTTTTTAAACTATTGATTATTAGTTCCAATGATATATTTTTTTTCTTGTTCATCATTAATATGTTTTGTACATAAGTTTAAGCACCTTAAATTTTTTATAGTTATAACACCTATTTGAATAAACTGTTTAATAAATTAATTTTTGTAAATTTTTTTTTTAGTATTTGCAAGACACTTTGGGGCTATTTTTGCGAATGGTACTGGATTCTAATGACGATTGTGAGGTTTGTAATGTTTTACTTATGGTTTTATATTAATGATTTTATTATGAAGTATTTTTAACTTTTTATTTCTATGTGTTGCAAACTGCTCAACTACTCGAGCAGATACTAACCATAATTTCCTTAAATATACTTTAATATGTATACCATGTTCTCCTTCAATTTATCATTTACAGAAAAGCTAGTTTGTTGTGCAAGTAAGCAACCAGTTCCTACCCTGAATTCTGTTTCTACCCCTGCTTGAAATTAAAAAGTTACGGTTTAAGAATATTCATATAATTATTACACTGCTATTCAAAAGCTGTTATTTATATTTGTTTTCATAATTTAAAATTTAATTGATCCTTTGAATTAATTTTTTCTTTTATAATTAAATTAAAATTTTCAAAACTGTCATCACTGTGCTGTAATTAACTCAATGAAGTTAAATGGATCATTAAGTTTTTTACTAAGTTCCATTTTGTTAATTTATTTTTTGAATTTGGTTTTTAATTGTAATGAGTGGTTATAGTATGTTAGGATTCAGTTAGGTAAAAGATTTCAAGACAGAAATATCTATCCAGTTTAAAACAGTCAAAGGCAAGAGCAATCAAATCAAAAGTTAAAATCATCCTACGTGATAGCTAGTGGTTAGCGAGAGTTGCCCATTCTGTTATGCTGTAAACAATGTTTTTTTTTTTATTCATTAAAAGCTTTAATTTAAAAAAGAACAACTTTGGTTTGAAACGAGGACATATTGATTTTTTGTCAGTTTCACTTGTAAAAATACGTAGGAAAAAATTATAACTGTCTTAATATTAACATATTTAAATGAGAATTTTTTTTTTCCATATTTCTTATCTATGGCTATTTTATTGTTATGAATTAACAGATTACAGTATTGAAAGAAATTAACAGAATAGGATGTTTTGAACTTATTTTTGATGTCTTTTAATTATTTTTATGAAATATTCACAAATTCATATAAAATATGTAGTTACAATATATTTTTTATAATATTAATATGTACAGTTTAAACTGGAATTGTAACAAATAAATATTTCTTACTCATGCTAAGTGTGTTCCAGAAATATTTTTTTCTACTTTCAGCCTTGATTAGAATAGTTTTAATATGCTTACTTCATTCCTAATGTTTTTTGATTCATACAAAACTCTTCGTTAAATGCTTATCTTAAAAATTTTGATACTATTTTTTAATGGCTGTAGTAGTTTTTCCAGGAACTAATGTGCTTCATTTTTATTCATGTCTTTAGGTTGACCCCATGAAAGTTACTAACAATGCAGCATTACTTAGACAGCAGTCACATTTAATGACATATGTTGAAATGGTTTGGGTTAAAATTATTAACTCTGCTTCTAACTTTCCACAGTAAGTAATTTTTTGACTTCCATTACAAAAGAAAAGCTTCACATTAAAAATATAATTTGAAATTATAGTGATAATTATACATAGTTTTTTAATAAAGTTATTTCTTCTGTGAACTTTAAACATCTATATATTATATTGGTAATAAATTTTTTTATTTATATATTTGAGTTCTAAATTGAATTTTAATTAACTTTATTATTGTCGCAAATCGTTTAGAGTAATTTTACTCATACTTTATATTTTATATATTTACTAAACCGATTTCAAAAAGTTCCCCAATAATACGAAAATTTCACTTTTCTGGCGTAGTTCTGATCCCAAGGTTGTCGGGTATTTGGACACCTTGACATTTGTTAAAATGTTTCTTCACTTCCCTTAAAACCATAAACTCTTATATTTGTATTAAAAAAAAGTTGTTACAGTTGCAACATTAAATTCTTATATTGTTAAATTTTGTTTGAATTCCTTGCAGTGAGCTGAGAGAAGTGTTCCATGAGTGTCGCAAAAGATTGACAGCTGCAGGAAAAGATGAACTGTGTGATAACCTGATTAGTGCATCCATTTTCCTAAGATTTCTCTGTCCAGCAATTTTATCTCCCAGTCTTTTCAACCTCTCACAAGAGTATCCTCAGGGTAAATCTGCAAGAAATTTGACTTTGGTCGCAAAAACTGTACAAACTTTAGCCAACTTCACCAGGTATGAAAATTTCTACAGTTACTTGAAAAGTAAAACCATGTATTTGTTAATGAAAATTTTTTCTTAGTTATTGTTATTCTCTTATATGTTTAAAGCAAATATAATTATAGGTTTTGTCAGCAATTTAGATAAAAAGAACTAGATTATGTTTTGGTGATACAATGTTTCAATGTGTTTTAAGTAAGAAAAAAAAATATTTTCAGTGGTACTGTTTAAATCAGAATAGTTTTTTTTCACTCTGTTAAGAAGTTTAGTGGTACTTGATATCAAGAATGTTAGGAACTACTTCGCATCAAAAGTGATGCTGATAAACACAGGTTCAAACCACTATTCTACTGTAGAACTAAGGTTCTAATACTTTTTATACTATTAGTAAACTCTTCAGGTATAAATATTAAAGTTTTCAAAAGGTCTTAATATCCTTAAGTTTAACAATTAATTAGTAATTTAGAAAAGATCCAATATAAACACATCAATTATTATTTTTTTTAAAGTAATTGACACAAACCATAGTTATTATTAATTGCTCTTTATGAACTGTTACTTATCGCACTATAAATTTTGTAATTGTATGCTACCTAAATTTAAAATAAACTTTATTCTAATTTATTCTCTGCCAATTTCTAAAAACATTAACCATCCTAGCGATATTTGTTTAATTCCATAAAATGATTAAGCTCTGAATTCCAACTACCACCGGGTTAATCATGAGTTTCCCATGATATTTAATGCAAGAGTTCAATTGTTTTCTGAGTTGAGTTCAAAATTATAAAAATTAGAACCCAACAGTCGCCTAGTGAATAAGTTTTTCTTAACATTAATATCTATATATTTGTATTCATTTTCTTATTTCTTTATTAAAAATTTCTTTTAACTTTGCAGGTTTGGTGGTAAAGAAAGCTTTATGGAGTTTATGAATGGCTTTGTTGAAAAGGAATGGAGTACAATGAAGGCATTTCTGCGTCAGATTTCTGTAAGCTTATGTAATTTTTAAAAATATTAAAATATATTTGTGTTAAATAGCATTATTTTAAAGAAGAATTTCAAAAAATCATTCTTTCCTTTACTGTTTAATGAAAAAAATTTTATATTTTCGCAATTATTTGCCTATGAAAAAATTTATGTTGCACTTTATGATATACTATTAGTTTAAGAAAAAATGTGTATATGTATTGTTTCAAAATTTATTTTTAAGCTCAGGCTTGAAATGTAGGTATGAGGCAACGATTTTATGCATTATTAATAGGAAAGGACTAATATAATAATGCGATTGTAAAATCATATTTAAATTTTGTTTTTTAGTGACCATGTAAAGTGTAGTTTTAAAATATTATTACCTATCAGTTTAAATTCTTATTCATTCTTTCTATTAACTTTTAGAGTCCTCCCACCAAAGAGTTCAATAAAAGAAATGAATTTGATGGATATATAGATATTGGTAAAGAAATGGCTATTTTGCACAATTTGCTGACAGAAAATTTACCTAGAGTAAATCAAAAAGTATGTATTTTCTATTCCATCCATAATATTTTACTCATATTTATCGTTTAATATTAATGATAATTTTCACTTTTAGTGCTATTACGACCATCTCGATACTTTGAAGCAGATACTCGATGGAATATCTGCTGCTTTGGGACGTACTCCGATGGCAAAAATGTCTCTAACCCCATCATCTAGCACAAGCAGTACACACACAGACCACAACAGCAACTCCATAAACAACGAAAACATATCTCTGAAACTTAGTGATCATTCCAATATGAAAAATGTTCATCGGGAGATAGTACAAACGTATGTTATGAATTCTGTCCGTACGGTGAATGTTGATACAGATTACCATTCCTTGACCACTGTCAATCAGAAGATGACACCTGTGACGCATGCAAATAGACCTTCGACTTTACCTCGGTAGGATTTTTTAAATCTTTTTATATTTTAATTAATTTTAAGGCATAAAATTTTTTACTAGTTATATGTATAAAGCATTTATTAACTTTACTTTTCATGAGTGCTAATATATGCTTTTCATGAGTGCTTGTATATGCTTGGTTCCTGTGAATTCTCTGACTTGCTAACTGTAGTGTGTTGTGCTGTTTTCTTGACTTATTTATATATTATTATTAAGATAATTATATAAGAATTATAAACATATATATATATATAAACCTAAACTATATTCATGGAATGATATGGTAAATACTTTCAGTCTATCAAAAAGGAAAGGTTATGGCCTCTTAAAAAAAAAAAAAAAATTGAGATTAGATATTAAGAAGAGGATTTGTGTTGAAATTTGTAGTACTTTCTGGGGTATTGCATGACTGATACAGAATATATTCTTGATAAATATTTTAAATATGATACCTCACAATTTATTAAATAAATATGAATCAATAATTAATGAATCACATAATTTTTTTGAGATGCACCTATATGTTAGTATTTCTCAGAAAAATAAAATAAAAAGTAAGAGGATTTAATATTGTTTTACCTTGAAATCAGCACAAATACCTGTTTGTAAAAACCTTTTATCTCAGTTTGCCAGCTTTAAAGAGTATACTTGAACTATTTTTCTTTCCCATCATGAATCAGTAGCAATAGCTGACCCATAATCTTTTTAATATGCTTAATAATTTTACAAATTGCCCTAAACTTGCTCAAAAAAAAATTTTTTGTTGTAAAGAAGAAAATTTTTATAAATTCTGTATTTGCATCAAGTTTTTACGGTATTTTAAAAAATAGATGTATAATTAGAATGTAAAGTAGAGTACAAGTATTTCTCCCTATGATTCTAAAACAAAGGATAAAAATTTCGCTTATGCAATAGCTACCAAACATCCAAATACATCAGACACATGTAACTCTCTTTTATCAGGATAATTTAAATGTATGTTTGTATACAATTATATATTCAGTTGTTCTTACATGTAAGATTAGTTATTGTACAAATAGGGTAGCATATAATGAACTAGGTGTCCCCAAAAAAATTAACAATATGAAAAATCAATTGAAAACTGAAATAGATAGAAATGTTGGAGTTGCTGTCTTCTTTTAGAAAAACCTAAAGTATCTTTTCACTAAATTTTATTAGGTATAAAGTTTGCCTGACAAATGATCTGCAACCTTTGGGGCAACTACATGATATACCCTTAGGACAAAACTAACTGATACCCTTGCAGATATTTCAGTTGGAATGATCTGACGTGTAGCAGGAAACATATTTTTAATAATCAGCAACGTAATTTATTGAAAAATTTTGAAATTTGGTGAGAATAACTACCTAGTTTCCTGCACAGAATGCAAAAAATTTTTGGTCATTTTTAAGGCACTCCGTATTTGAGTAAATAACTTTTAAAACTAATGTCCCCAATTGTTATTTTAATTTATTTTCTTATTTCAGCAATGCCTACTTACTAGGTAGTGGAAAGAGGGCAGCCTCTGACCTAACTACATCAGATGACTATGTTTTGTGCAGTGCATTTGATGCTGACAAGGGTCTCGTATTGACTGGTAACCCAGAGAGCTCTCGAACGCACAACTCTGAGCCGGTTTCTCCTCGTTTTACCAAATCCTGCATTTATGGTGAGATAAAAAGTTCTGACGAATTCTCCACACCTAATCATCGACACCATCTAAAGCCTGTGGAATCTCCGATGACGAGCAACCCGAATCATGGCATTATACTTTCTAATGCCAATATTAATGGTACCAGCACAACCTCCAGAATGCCGAGCAGAGTGCGGGACAAGGAACCTGCTAAACGAAGTGTATCCTGTAATGGGCAGAGTAATGAAGACACTGTGAATACCTCTGCAGAAATGGAAGTTTCTAATCACAAAGGAAGTCAAATATCTATTAGCCAGGTAAGTTATCTGTGCAATATTTTTTCTCGTATTTGTTTCTTGTAATCATTTAAAACGGTTTGAGTCTAAAGTTGATTACTGTTCATCCACCATTATTTGCCTTGATGTGAGGATGGTCATTGGCACAAAGTGGTTGGTATCATGAAACCAGGTGGTAAAATTATGGTAAGACTCCATTTCTATGGAAAAACTGTAGTTTCTACGTACAAATGAATTATTGCCATAATTTGGCTTTCGATTTTCTTTTTATAGTGGACGGACAGTTAATCGTTTAAAAATTTACCTTACTGAGAAACTTTGGCAATCCTCTAATAAATAAAAGTGTTTTAAAAACATACTTGGCAAATGTATGATAGTTTTATGTTTCTAAATCAGTTATATAATGGTTTGAATTATATATTTTTTCATTATAAATATTTTGTGATAAACACTTAAATGTTTAGCATTTTTACGTCTGCCAAAAACTTTTCAAAAAATGTGAGTTCTAAATATTTTATTGTAAATTTCATATGTAAACATATTTACTTCTGCCAAAAAATTTTAAACTGAAAAATTTTCCTTACCAACGTAATTAAAAATTTTAATATAGCTTGCAATCTTAACTTATCTTTTGGTTCTTCAGAATGATGTAAATAATATCAAGTTAGCTTGAAGCAGTTTAAATAATTTTTTTACTTACAATTATATTATTCTAAACCCACTGGAGCAAATGAATATCAATGCAATGTATGGTAGAAGTGCAAAAAATTGGAAAGACTAAATCAGCAGTATAAGATTTGCATGAAAGTTATACCCTTTTATTTTTTGTTTAAATTTATTTTTGCTAATTGCATTTTTTGCTAATTTGATTTTTCTTCATATTTTGCTGTTTATATTGCTTGCTATTTGCCCTTTTTTAACTATTTACATTAACCCATAAATAAATACAATTAAAGTTGTTATTTTAAGAAAAGCTTGCTTGGGTAATTTATGATATTTAAATTGAAAACTTTAAATACACATTGGATATATGTTTTCAGCTGTCGAATGTTGCTTCCTCTGGGTACCAGTCATTTCCATATAGTCAATCGAGTTCTCCAGTGGATCCTGAGCTTCAACCAGATAAGTCTTCTCAAAATCCACCTTTGGCTTTCAACAATCCCATGTATCATTTTCAAACTCCAAATGGTGCAATAACATGGGATCGGTGCAATCGCCAAATTAGGAAACACCTTCGTCTATCTCAGCTCAATTCTTTCAGCAGTCTAAGTGCTGAAGATATATCAGTCTTTGGACCAAACTCATTAGGTATTTAATTATTAAATACTTACTTCGTTTTAGCAATTTATTATGTATAGATATGTGTACAAAGTTATTAGGCATCAAAAGTTGACATGTAATTAAAATATACAGTCGAACCCCGCTATAGTGAACCGTCTGCGGACTCAGTAATGTGTCCACTATAACCGATGGTTCACTATATCCAAATTTTTTGAAGAATATTTTTTGCATAAGACAGTTGAATGATTGAAAATTGGGTTTGCAATTTTACATAAGTTATTTAAAAAAATTTTTAACTAATTAACAGATAATAAAGCAAAAATTGATGAAAAAAGTAACTACGTCCCTAAATATTAGTTTTATTTTCACTTTTTATGAAAAAAAATTGTGATTTTTGATTGAACACTATTTGATTTCAAAAAGATGTCATCAATTTTCTTATCTACAATGTACAAAGAATGCAAGATTTTGAATTACAAGATTTTGAACCATTTTAACAAAGCATCTTCTACGTTTTATCTTTCAGCTCCACGCAGTTTTTTCGATGAAACCATGTTTTTGTCGTATGCCGCAAGAATTGCACTTCGATTTTTCCAAATGGTTGAAACTGTAGATTTTGACAAGGAAAATTCCTTACACAGTGCCGATTGATTGGTTCCATCTTCAATACGCTTTACAATTTTAACTTTATACTCTATCGAAAACGATTTTCTCTTTAGAGAATTTGCCATTTTCACTGCTTTTGAAATAAAAATCTTGTCTCAAATAGATAATGTAAGAATATGAAGAGAGCAGCTGTAGAATGAGTTAAATTGTTCCCCTTCTTGATTGTCAAGGGGTGATTTGTAAAGAATATGGTTTGAACAGATAAGAAAATTCCAAAAATTCAGCAGGTGGCCAAGTTAACTAGTTGTAGAGCAAGCTTGGGGAAAAGAGACAAAGCGAGGCTTGTCAGGGAGGGGGGAGTATAAGATAAATGATCTGTTTGACATTTACTACAGTATAGTTAAAAGTGATAAGCATAAAGGAGTGAAATATGACACATTTTATAGGAATGCATTCATTTTCAGTCCCAACACCTACAAGTTTAAAGATGGAGGACTGAAAAAGATATTTAAAGAAATGAAATTTGAGTCCACTATAACCGAGTTTCCAAGTTCTAAGCTGTTCACTATAAGCGTTAAAAATAACATTATTTAAATAGGAATATGGACGGGACCGCTAAAAAAGTTCACTACATCCGAGTGTTCACTATATCCCAGGTTCACTATAGCGGGGTTCGACTGTATATATATTTGCTTCATTATAGAAGCCTTTAATAAAGAAATAGAACATATATATATTAATGTTAGAGATTTTTAATCTGAAAAAATTTGTATTTCTTTAAAATCAGACTGTTTTTGATTAAAAATTGTTGTTGCAATTAATTGTTATGAATTTTTTTTCCATCTATTACCAAAGACAATTAACAACAATTCTGTTTGATTATTTTTTTTTGTTTTTTAAAAGGTAATCTCTGAAAAAATGTGACATTTTTACTTTCAAATTATCTGGAAAAGATGATTTTAATTAAATCAGGGCTAATAGGAGTCAGGGAGAACAGGGAAAACCTGGAATTGTCAGATAATTTTATTTTCACTCTAATATCCAGGGAAAGTTGCAATTTTTTACAAAAAACCTGGAAAATTCTTATATTATACCTGGAAAATAACCAGTCTTAGAATTGTCAATATCAGTAATCAGTTATTGAGATTCGATTTAAGTAATTCTAACATCTATTACATGTCACAAAATCTAATATTTGATGTTACAAATAAAAAAAATCAAAGTTCCCTGATGAAAAATAGAAAATAGTATAGATAAAAGATGTTATGGATTTTCATTAAAATTTACTTAATATACCTGGAAAAGGCAAGGAATTTGTTTTCGATCAACAAAGTAATAGATATACAACAAATAAAGATGCTGGTCGCCAACTGAAAATCTGCTCCGAATGAAATTAAAATATTTGAACTATTTAAAAAAGTAAAACTTAAATAAACATTCATAAAATTTCTTTATGTATTTAGTTATAAATATACAAAATGAAAACAAAAAAAATCTAAAATTGATCATTCATTATTAGTATCTTAAAAATAATTTACACATGTGTAAATCAATTGATGCTCATTTTTTAGTAGTATTTATTTTTGCTGTATTGCCTATTTAAATTAATTTATCAAAAAACGTGAATTAGTTTTGTTGACTTTAATGCATTAGAACAGGCAACTTGATTTTGCCCTGTAAAAATGTATTTTGTATATTTGTTTTTTTAATATCACATGTGCTTAACTCCAATGACAATCATCTGCAAATTTAGTAATAAACAATATTACATTTTGTATAAAGTATTACAATTACCATTTAATTCAAAATGCCATAACTAATTAAAACTAGTAACTACTTAATGAGATAATATTGAATAATGTAGGGCGCTAAACATAAATAGTTTAAATAATTTATTATTCAACAGATTTCACTGCAAATAATTTCTCTATTTGTCGTTAAATTGTTGTAAAGCTGTGATTTGTATTCTGTCTACAGTCTTTTAACTTTATGATATGACTTCAGTAATCAAAGTTTAAATTTTAGAATTAATCGGGCATTACCCTATGGACTATTATTTTATTTCGGTACTAGTACTAATTTTAATGCTACCTAACTTTCAAGCATCATGTTACAAAATTTAATAATGATATAATATATTAATGATCTAATATAATAATGATATAAATAAGAAAATTATTTATATCTTTTATGTAACTGTTACTATTAAAATGTATTTAATAATAAATTTATTTATTTTCAGCCAATGCTGATTCATCTCTCACAATGTCAGTTGATGGATGCCACTGTCCATCAAGTTCATCTTCATCAGACACTGCTAGTTGCAATTCCACCCCTCCTTGTGAAAGACGTAGCCTTTTTAAATCCACAGCCCCTCGCACCAACCCTAGATACTCAGGAGGATCTCATTTATGTTACAGTGCAACTATAGCATGCTCTCCACGGTTAGCCACAAGAGCATTGTCGCATCCTACTAGGTCTCTCCACTTTTATCATCACAAGCAATGTTTTTCTACCCCATCTCATTCTCATAGGAAAAAAAGAAATTTAAATTTAACATTGTCAAATGCTGACCAAGAAGAAACGTAAGAATGTATAGATATTTTAAAATTGTTTATGATACATACGTGTCTGCTACTTATCTGCAGAATTTTTTTTTTTTTAAATTGTTGTAAGAATATTTTATTTGTGAGAAGTGATCTATTTGCAGAGATGATTGTGCTTACGAAACAATCCGGATTGCAGTTAGCGAGAAATCTGGATTTTCGCTAACCGCAAATAACGGAACTATTTGCAGAGATGATTGTGCTCCGAAAACAATCCAGATTTTTCGCTACCCGCAATCCGAGGTCCTGAAGTTTCAAGAAATTATCAATCACATATTAATTTAAATTTATATAAAGATATTAATTTTTTGAAATGCGTCATTAATGATTTTATCAAGAAATTTTCAGGATTTTTAAGTTGGGCTCACAATCACCCTTGTATTTGTGACTATTATTAATTTTCAAGGATTATTATATCTATCTATTTGAATAAATTCCACAAGTCTATATGCGTTATGCAAGTTGCATTGAAGAAAATTTTTTTAGGTAATCACAATTAGTCACTTCTATCCAAAAAAAAAATAGAAATGAAATGTTCTTACTACTAGTTTATTTTTTTTCCTTTATCTTCTTTACGACTCTGATCATAAAGTGATGTCTGTTGTTTTTTTTTTCAGAATGTTTTATTTTATTTAAAGTTTGCATTGCATTAAAGAATTTATTTATTTGACTCTAGCATTATCTGTATTTAATTAAGCAATGCAATAACTAAAATTTTATTATCAAGCTCCAATAAACACACTTTGAATTTCTCATAGGGGAAAAAACTCTCAAATGTGAATAAACTTTCCACAAAACTAATGAATATTATTTTTTTTTCTTTCTTATTTTTTTATTTCTATGTTTAAAAATTAAATATTAATGCAAAATATTAATGTCCTCTGGGTTGAGGATGCATTCATAGCTGGAAAGTGAAATTAAATTTCACTTTCTGTCATTACAAACTGATTCCTTTACAAAATGTAAAAGATTTCAAACTGTGTTTTTTTGACGCTTATTTTATTTTTCAGGACAAATATGACTGAAGTTGACAATAGAATTACACACCCTAGCACCCCTGTTAATGATAATTCAAAATCTGAAAACAATAATGGTAATACAATGGAAGATGTAAGTGATATACCTCTTTTTGTTTTTCTAAAATCAAAGTGAATTAAGTCCATTTGGAATGTTATATAAGTCTGAGGCTTTTAAGGGTTAGTTTTTGAATGAATTATACATATAATTAGTAAAACCCTATCATTATAATATTAAAGTAAATTAAGTGTGATCTCTCATTTTGCATTACTTTTTTATGTGACTTTTCCATTTTCTGCACAAAATTTCCTGTTTCTGAAATTTTTAGTGAAATATTATGGTTTTTAAAAAAATTTAACTGATTAAAACTTCTAGATTAGTTTTTAATGAAGATTTCGAGGTGTTTTGTAATTATTATTCTAACTAATATTTTTTTTCATGTTTATTTGATGTAATAACCATTCAAGGCCTGTTATATTCTGGTCTCACTTTCCAAGTAATTGTAATATATAAATCTCATTTAAATTATTATAAATTTCATTGGTGTATGCGTATAATTCAGAAACATATTTAGATGTTTTGTAAAGCAATTTTTAATTTGAAAAATTAAAGTAAAGTAAATATTTAATTTAAACATTTGTTTGTGCAACTTATAATGCGTGCAAATATCAATATTTTCGAATTATTTTTAAATTATTATTATATTATCTGACTTCATTTTTAGAAATTCTTCCATTTATTACAGTATGAGAAAGAAATTGAAAAGCTTCAGGAATCTATGTCTGAACTTCAAACAAAACTTCAGGATGCTGAAGACAAACTGTCCAAACAAGAATCTGCTACAGAAAAAGTGGTGGCTGATTGGCAGGCACGGCTCGAAGCTGGAGAAGAAAGAATACGCCGGCAACAAGATGAAAAAGACCAGCAAATGAAAAATATTATTACAAGGTATTTCTTTTCTTTCTTAACTCTTTGTGTATCTATATATGTATACAAATACAGTCGTACCTCTATTTAACGAAATCGCTAAATCCCAATAATAAGTTCGTTATATGGAAAGTTCGTTAAATAAAAAATCACATTTTTAAATACTTAAACAACGCAAAACAAGTTTTAAATTCATAAACACTAGACATAATTAAAATAGCAATTGATACACCTTTATCTTGTAAACTAGTATCTTCTATTTCTGTTATAAATCTTAACCATAGAAGAAATCTGCATGAAAGCAAAAATGGAGCAAAACATTATTCAGTGTTACATTACACTATCATGCTACATACATTTTGAACATATATTACAACATGCGTTCTTAAGTTTAATTGCTACTGATAAAATCTGTTAATTTTATCTTGAGTATTGAGCTTAAAATGCTAACAAAGAGAGATTTTACTATTTTCTCTAAATGTTAATTGGTTTCGAAAATTGATTGAAGGTCATTTCCTCCATAAAATGTGTTAACAAGTTTGAAATGTTCCTAAATGTTTTGGGAAATATTGAAAGTGGATCTCAAAGAAAAGTTTGTTAAATAGAAAAATCACTTCGCTACTTGGAAGTTATTTTACGAAGAAATTTCCAAAATGTTCTTGGTTCCTCAAAAAAAATCGCAGAATAGAGAAATTCGTAAAATGGAAGCTCGTTAAATAGAAGTCCGACTGTATATACCAACTGTTTATCAGTATTAATATAATAGTTATTAGGACTATGTTATTCAAAAACTCTGACTTCCCCCTCATTCAAATAATAAAAAAGATGCTAATAATTTTTTTTAGCAGAAGTAACTAAAACACATTTTGATATAAATTTAAATTAATCATTCTATATGAATAGAAATCATTTTAAATAAACCATCTATAGTTCGTTTATTTCTCATATTAAAATTATGTTGTGAAACCTGTGTAAATTGACCACTTTTTGATCAATAATTAGATGCTTAATCATTACGATCAAGAAGAAAAGGTGGTCAGTTTATCAGGTTTCATAAGTATTTCTGATTACATGCACTGTTTTCAGAATGGATATGCTCACAATGCTAGATTCTAGTGTGTTTGTAGCAACGAATCCTTTTTTTTTTCTGCTGTGGCTGTCTGTATATAATGCAGTGGTATTACTTACTGACTGTGTTTTTAAAGAGAATATTTTTTGTTAACTTTCTTTAGTAAACTTGCTAATCTGTGTATATATATATATATTTTTTTTGTACAAAAGTTTAAGGTTTAAGTATCTATGACTTCCCTCTTAAATACATCACTATTTATAAATATGCTTTTTATGCCTTTCAATAAATTCCTCTTCTACCATCTTTCTAAAGAAAATATTGTACTTACAGCAAACTGCATAAAGTTGAGTTTTATCGCAATGATTGCAAATAATAGCATAAAACTTTAGTATTTAAGGCACATGTTTTGTTTAAGACTTTCTATAGTGATATTAATTCAGCCGTGATATTTCTTTTAATAAATTTAAAATTTTATTAAAGTTTTAACATAGTAATTTTGAACCATTATACTGTTTTTAATTTTGCCTTTTTAACTATTTAGTAAGTGATAGAAAAATTGTCTGTTAAACTTGATTTCTTATATACTTTTGTTATCAGGTTAATAACAGTTGAAGAAGAGTTGCGTCGTGAACAACAGGAAATGCAAGGTGTTATATTTTCCAAGCAAAAAGTTATTGATGCTCAAGAAAGAAAAATACAGACTCTAGATACTGCAAACACGAGACTTTTAGCTGCACTGGCACAGTTAAAAGAACGCTATCAATTACGGAATGGAACTATTTCTTCATCTCCAACATCTCCTACCAAATTAGCAGTCATTGAAAATGGTGATACACGCTTTAAAAGCAGTTCATGCTGACTATTTCCTGAGCACTCTTACTTGTGAGGGTTTTTCTTTTTTTTGTACAAACATATGACCAAATATTAGCCGCTAGTGCGTTTTTCACTTTATTTAGGGCTTCGAGAAGAAGTAAGCAAGTCATCGTGAACGGGTAAATTGTCACAAAACATGTGGTCTGTTTTTACTTCCCTGTTTATTTTAAAATGCATGCCACGTATATGAACCTGAAATTGCTGCTGTAGATTGATGTGCAGTAGAGCTTGTTAATCTCAAATCTCACTATTATAATGCAATAATATTAAAATACAAATGTCTTAAATTTCTCAAGTATGTATGAAAAATTTGCAATATTATTAATACAAAATTTTCTTATATCTCAATAGTATGTACAAAAACTTTTGATTAATATATGCCAGGAATAAAACCGTTTTGCTGAAAATGAGAGATTTCTAAAATGGAGATTAAAGATGTCTGGAATAAAACAAAGATTTATTGACAAACATTACATTTTTAAATTTTATGTGGTATTATTAAAAGAGATTAATTAATGTCAAGAATTAAATAAAATTTTGCTGAAAATGAGAAACTTTAAAATTATTAAACAACATTTATAGTCGATCTTAAGAGTGAGTAAGAAACAAAAGACTCAGTGAAAATTTAAATAAATAAATGAGAAAATAATATTTTTTACTATTACAACATACTTGCAGGGAACATTACCTTTTTTTTTTTTTTTTTTTTTAATTCATGTGAAGAATTCTGTTAATATATTTCAATTTGCCTTAAATTTCACAATTAGACAGAAAATTTTTATAGTTCAAAAACAGTTTTCTCAATGAGTCTCCTATCATACTATTATCAATCAATATCTATATACTTATCACAATATCTACTAATTCTAAATTTATTTTTTCTTTGATAAGCTGTAAAATAGCCATGATATATCTCCCTCTTAACTTTTTCAGAGATATACTGAGTAAAAAATTATTTCATTCAGAGGTATACAGATTTGAATTTGCAAGCTCTACTTCAATTCTACTTATTGAATTCTTTGTCCTTGTGAACTAGTCTTTAATTTACTACTACCAAATAGATAAAATATCTAAAGTTAGATTTTTGTTCTGTTATCATAAATTTACTAATACTTTCAGTTTTGTTATAAAATTCTATTGTGTATTTGTATGTGCAAAGTGATTTTATTTTGTACATATCTATATAAATATATTTGTAAATAAAATATGTACACTCATTATTTTAGTATGTACATTTGTTTCATTTATGGTTGTGAAAGTTTTCCTCAGAATTTTCCCTCATAAAATTATTCTTTAAGAGTGGTATGCAACATTTATAACTTATGCTATTTTAAAAATTATTAATTTTGAACCTCTTTAACTTTTCATCATTTAATTGCATTGTAAAAAACATTGAACTTGAGCTCATGCTTTAGAAAAATGTAAATAAACGCGAGGAAAAATGTGTGAACTTTATTTTTATTTAACTTCATTTATCACATTTCAATTTGCTTTATTTAATACTACTTAAAAAGTCATCTTAAATCATATTTAAAAGTTTGACATAAACGAATCATACATCCTAATATATTCATTTCATTTGAATATTTTGTGATGATGATGGACTTAATATTGCATTTTATGTTATTTAAAAATAAGTGCTACTTTAATAAAATAAAATGTTGATCCAAAAAATTGGAACTTTATTCAAAATTTCATTATCTAGTCCTCAAATAGTTTATCGAAAAATTCGAGACTGCATTTACTTTGTATAAAAAATAAAAAATCAGTGAAAAATTAATATGTAAATGCTTTGAATGTCTTCATTTGTTTTGTATTGAATACATTTGTAAATAATCATATGTCATGAGTATTAGTCATAAAAAAAAAAGTACTATGCAAGTTCTGTATTAGTAAATGACGTACAAGCACACTTTTAATGTTCCCTCAATCTATGCAATACAGTGTACAGAATTGACTGTAAAATTATTTGTCATACCAGTGATAACTTGTTGAATGAGAGAGAATGTTACTCAAACCCTTTTTTATACAAATTATTTGCATTATTGTTCAGTAAATGTAGCATATACATTAATGTATAAAATTGACATTTGAAATAAATTTTTTGAAAAATATTTTCCTATTTTTCGTTTCTTCTCACTTTTTCACTAACCTTGCCATCTTCAATTTTAGGTTACATTTTTGATTTGTGTTTTCTTCATTTTTTTTCTTTCTTTTTGTATTTAAACTTTTAATAATATGCATTATTAAACAGCTCAATGCCTTTCGAAAAAGTAGAAAACAAAAGGGTCCATTTGATTAGATAAAAAAGCGCTTGGTAATTTTTAGATTTGTGGTTTTGAGTAATATAAAACTGCACATTTTTCAGTTTTTAGATTTTTCAAAATCTAATTTTATTATAGTTTAAGCTGATGAAAGCCTATATGAAAAACGCTAAAAAATTATTTTAACGTTACAAAGATTCTTATCAAAAATCTAAAAACAAGAAAGTTTACAATATTTAATTACCTAAAAAAAAAAAAAAAAAAAAAACTTACTTTCAGAATTGTGTTGACATAATTTTGTCACAAAATATTAATATAGATCAAAATACTGCACACACATCTCAAATTGCAACTTGGTGAAGTCACTGTATTTTACATGTGCCAAAAGGTACTACCAAATAGTGTCAGTTAGTTCAAATTAAAAAGTATATTTTGAAGAAATTTTATAAAATGTATTATTTCAGTGAAATATGCTTAAATTTAATTTGTTAATACTCAAAAAAGTTTTGTGCTTGAAAAATAATGCTCTATTTAAGAAATATAATGGTGCCTATAGGCATCATTGATCAAATCAATGAATAAATCGTTTAATTGAGCTCTCATCATAGTATCAATTTAAAAACAAAAAAACTAGCGTGGTTTCGATTCCAATTAAATTGCCAATATTTTATAGAGGTCTTCAAGGAGTGACTCTCTAATAAAACTCTTCCTCTACATTCTGTCAAGGAAACTTTTACTAAGAAGCGCTCAAATTTTGTCCCATCTTTTTGGCTGTATTCACAGCTCATGGTATATTTTTTTAAATATATTTTATTTTAATTTAGTGGAATATTTTTTTTTCCCCCTTACATTATCGCATTTATTTTGTATTAACGTTTTATTCAACTTTTGTTCATAATTTCTTAACGTTCATTTAAATCTTGACATTTAGTTGTGAAAATGATTCATTTATTTATTTTAAATGAAGTTTTTTATTTATTTGGAGGTTAGTTTACAGCTTATTAAATTAGGTGGTGTATGTATATATATATAAAGACTAAAATTAGATTTCAAATGCCAATTTATTTCATAAATTAGTTCTCTCTATGGTTTCTATAATCGATGCATCATTGTATTTATTACGAAATAACTGTTATTAAAAAAGGTACTTAAATTTTACAAAAGCAGAAACTAAACATATAATTAAGAAAATAAATAAAGTTGCTGGTCGCCAACTGAAAATCTGCTCCGAATGAAATTAAAATATTTGAACTATTTAAAAAAGTAAAACTTAAATTAATAAATAAAATAAGTTATTTTAAAATCAATGTTATGGTCATTAAAATTGAGTTGCAATGAAATTTATCATTAGGATAAAGATTAAAAGTCAAGGATTTTTTCTTATGTAAATGCAGACCTACAACAAGCTTTTAAATTTGTACT
This sequence comes from Parasteatoda lunata, assembly GCA_949128135.1. Classification (NCBI taxonomy): domain Eukaryota; kingdom Metazoa; phylum Arthropoda; class Arachnida; order Araneae; family Theridiidae; genus Parasteatoda; species Parasteatoda lunata. Next base: position 63,354,033 of record OX421970.1, read on the forward strand.
GGAGTATCAGATTTTGATTTGAAGATTCAGAAACGAAAGTGTCTATAATACTGCTCTAAACACAACATCCATTACGCACTTAAAGAAAAGGAGTTAAAAAATAAGAGCAGTGTTGAAATAATCAAGCAAAATAAAAGAAACAAATAGCTAATGTTACTTGTGGGACAATTTTCTATCTGAAAAAGGTAAACCCTACGATGGATAAAAGTACTTCAGTAGATGCAAGATAGATCAATCCAGACAAATTCAAGGCCAAGGCGCCGGATTTACGTATAAGCTTAGTAAGCTGTAGCTTGGGGCCCCGAGATGGCAAGGGCCCCCAGATCCCACTTTTCCACCAGATCCACAATTTTTTCGTTTTTGCATTTTCTGATGCTTTTCAAAATCTAATCGAAGTGTTTAAAAATATAAAATAATTGTTGGCTATACACACTTTTTATGTAAATAAAAAGTAAGGTATTAATGTCTAATTCTTTATACTATTTCTAAATTCATAGCATCGAAATATTTATTTAGACATACAGAAGAAAATTAAATGAATTTGGTATACTTAGTTTAATTGCATTGTTTTATAAAAATAATTTATCTGTAAAATTAATATTTAAAATAAGTGTAGAAGTCAAAGTGTGTTTTTTAAAATATGCATGTAAACTAATAATTTAACAATTATTTAAAAAGAAGAAGGCTCCGCCCCTTGTTCACTTTGATCACTAACCCTCGTGGTTGCTCCTCATTAATCAGTGCAGATAACAGGAAAAACAGTTTATTTCCATTTTTCTACACAAAAATTACGATTGCCATTTACATTTTGAAGATGACTAAATTTAAGTAAATCAATAAAATTTGAAAATTGATACCACCCTCAGAGTTATTTCTCAGTGAAGATGGATTCAAGGATAGAACATTCGCCTCCGAATTAGGTGAGCCGAGTTCGAATTCCAGTGATGGCTGCTAGTCGATATGAATTCTACACCCGTCTTGCACCGACCACAGTGTTGACGTAAAATATCCTCAGTGGTAGACGGATCATGGGTTAGAGTCCTCTTGCTGTCAGACTAACCGTGGGAGGCATTCGTGGTTTTCTTCTCCATGTAACTCAAATGCGGATAGGTTCCATCAAAACGTCCACCACGAAGGCAAAAATTTCATCAAATACTTGATCCTGGAGTTCTCTATTTTGTTGGATTGGGTTCAAAATTACAAGGCTACGGAATTGGATATTAGTAGTGGAAACTCGAAATTGGGTGGGCTGTTCAATGATTGTTATAAAATAAACTAATAATTTGGCCGCAATAGCTTGGTTGGTAGGGCTATGGACTCGTGTTCGTGAGAATGGGAGTTCGAATCCTGCCTGCCGAAGAATACCCATGTATAAAATGGTTTCTGATGCCTGTAAAATCTGTCTGGGTCACGAAGTCCAGTAAGTTCTTAACAAATCAATACATCTGGGTACTGACCCAGGAGTTCCCTTGTCTTCTGCATTGAGTTCAAAATTACAAGGTTACGTAGTTAAACATAGGTAGTTGTAAACTCAAAATTGAGTCAGTTTTTCAACGGCGGTCATAAAAAGAATAAAACTAATAATCAAATTGTATTTTCTTGTATTTCTTTCTAACTCCTTGCATATTTTCGACACACCTTCACTATTTCATGTTTCTAAGTCTATAGATTTTGAGCAACAAAGCAAAATGTAACGTAAAGAATTTTTTTTAATAATTTAATGTTAATACTCAATAAAAAATAATCGCAGTTTTCCTCAGGTGTATATAAATAGAATAGAACTTATAAGGGCCCCATCTTTTTCAGTAGCTTGGGGCCCCGCCAAGCTTAAATCCGGCCCTGCCCAAGGCCCACCAAATTTTCCGGGCCCCTTACAAATTGTTTTGAAATTAAATTACTGAAGAGTAGTCCTAGCAATGAAAAAGAATCTATTGAAAACTGCATGATTCAAGAGACACACATTCGAAGAAATTTTACGTATCTATATATTCAAACAACAAAATAAAAATAGTTTGGTGATCACAAACAATTAAAATCGGTGATTTTTGCTAAAAGTCACTAATTAACTGAATTATTTTTTTATTTAGTACTTAAACCTACCCAAAACTAGCTCATTGCACTCATTTCAAGAATGCGACAAATCAGAAGTATGTTCAGTATGTAATTATATTTTATTCAAAGTAGTGATTTTCTGCCTTTTCATTAGAAATTTATAAATCTTTAATAGTTGAATGATCATCTTTATTTAATTAATTGATGAACGTTGAAATAAAAAAAAAAAAGCTTAATTGCAAGAATCAATGTTCAGTTTCTTTCCTTATTATCTTTATTTGATCTGTTAAATGTATAATGACTGATGATTAGGACGTTAAAATGGAACAATTGCGAACAGTATTCCGGATAAATTAAGTATAGTTTTTAAAAGCATATATAATTATACAATAATCCTTAGTATTTAACGATCAATGTATGCCAGCATTTCATGTATTGAATAAAATATATTTACTACTCATAAAAAGAAGATCGCTGTCCTCTTTTGTTCACACGTTTTTCATTGACTCAATAAAGTCTTCACATGATTACTTAAATAAAAAATATATAAGAAATATTTCATAAACACAATAAAATGTGCATGCATGTGATGCAATTGGTGTGGCTAAAAGCATGTTACTCAATTAGTAATCATAATGTAAGATTTGAGGCTCTTATTTATTGAGTGTAGGTAAATTTTCCTTCATATTTGAGGGAGGCAGGAGTTCATGTTCATAATAAAGTGATGAATTCAAAAGCTTTAATAAATTTTAGACCAATTGTTAAAATAATTAATTGAAATATTAATATTTTTAACTTCAATGCGAAATAGAATAGACTTTATTAAAATCATCGACAAAATGAGGATATTTTTACATGAAATTGACTAACATAATTCGAATTAATTTAAGCACATCATTTTTGCATTCTTTTCCCTAACGCAATGTATTTAATTACAAATTTACAAAAAAAAAGTACATACCATTTTTAAAAAAATTAAATATTTCAATATCGCCTCTGTAGATGGCACCACCACTATCTAATCATTCTATCTAAACTTTTTTTTTAACTGATGCTTCCCTTTCAGAAAGGATAGGAATGAACAAAAAACTTTTTTTAAGTTTTTTTGTAAAGAGCTCTTTACTGTATAACAATAAATTATAAAAAATGATTGAGAGGATCCTAGATTTCAGATAAGAGTTTAAAAAAATTAAACTTATAAGCATTAAAAAATGAAAAGTATTTAGGTGCACCTAAAAAAAGCAATCATAAGGCATATAGCATAAATAATTTATGTGGTTTCATTGTAGATATGTTTTGTGATTAAAATTGCTTAAGATTTTTAGTTAAGATTTTCGCTATTGTTCAAGTAAACAGCTGAGTTTGAAAATTGGTATGAAAGTACATGAACAGTAAGAATAATTAATAAGTTCGAAAATGGGTACAAGAGTTACCAGCATTGATATTGAAATATCAATATTAAGTTTTTTTGTGATAATGTTGTTCGATTAACACATTTATTCTTTAAACGAGATAGTACTTACTAAATTATTTGCACTTTTTTCTACATTTTATTCATTAAAATTGATTAATTCTTACACAGTTGAAAATTCAGGTGCAACGTAATCTTTAAAACATTACTCACTTAAAATGAACGCGTAAAAATCAACCAACTTGAGTGCTATTTCAGTCTTTCATCTAGAAAAAAAGGAGCCTTCTCATCTTGAGTGAAAATCACTCAAGTGAAAGAGTGATATGGAAATCACTCAAGTTTGAGAGAGAGAAAAAATTTCACTAACTTGAGTGATTTTTAATCGTGTTTGAGTGGTTTTCAGTATCACTTGAGTGGATCGTTTACACTCAAATTCGAGTGATTTTCAATCGTTTTTGATTGATTATATGTATCAGTTGATTGGGTTCCTTTAACTTGAATTTGTGTGAATTTGAATCATTTTTCATTCATAATTTGCATCATTTAAGTCAATATATTTTAATCATACTAACATTATTTATTCTTTTTACTTGAATGTCATTTAAATCACATTTGAATTAAATTAATCCTTTTCCGACTATTCAATGAATCTTTTAATGCCCATCATAAATAAGATGAAAAGAACAATATTTTTATCATGTGTTGAGGGTATTTATATATCGACTATGTCAACCTTCATCTATCAAAAGGTACCTCATGATAGAATCAAGTTAACATGTCTTACATACTAGTGAATCAGGAAAAAATTCAGTTAACATGTCTTATATACTAGTGAATCAGGTAAAGATTCAGTTAACATGTCTTATATACTAGTGAATTAGTATTTAATATTTGTAGTGGTAGTTACGCCACAGTGTAATAGACATAATTTATCAGCATTCATTTCTTTTAAGTCTCATCCATGGTTTGTTCCGTAATTAATAAGTTTCTTTTTTTTTTATAATTTTAAAACTAAACAGTGATAGAAGAGATAGAGAGTTGATAAGAAAAGTGAATATGCTGATTATAATTGCAAGATAATACTCTTTAGAGATCGAAAGCTTTGCGACAAACTTAAGAACAAAATTTTAAGGATTTTTAACTTTTTGTAATGAAACAATTTCTTTATTAACAGTTTACATAATTTTTCATTTTATTTAAGTATTCAAATAGTAATTAAAGAGACTGTATTAGTACCTTAAATCGTACTCAACCATTTCCATACTAGTTCTTGGGAACATAACTTTGATAATTCTTCTACATTCCATTTTATTTGGATGGTAACTTTTCTAGATATTACTTTATTTATAAAAGGTTTGTTAAAATGTACTTAAAAAAATATTTTTAGACATTGCTGAAAGGCAAGAGCATAACGTCTTTTTAACAGGGTACCCACTCTATTTCAGAAAAAAATTCCCTAACTTTTCCAGGTAAATTACAACTAAAATCAATACCATATTTTATCTATATCATTCAATTTTTCATCAGAAAAATTTGATTATTCTATTTGTAATGGCAAATACTAGATTTTCTGTGTAAAAAAAAAATATATATATATATATATATCATTAAATAAGGATGGGAACATTTCAGTTTGACTAAAATGTAAAAGTTTTGCAACAAATAATTGTAATAGATTTAGAATTGTTTAACTCGATTCTTTCTCTCTCTCTCTCTCTCACACAATAACTAAATACTGTTACTGACAATTTTAAGACAGGTTATTTTCCAGGCATGAAATAGGAATTCTTAAAGATTTTGTGAAAAAAATTGCAACTTGCCCTGACTTTTCCCTGATTTTTGGAGCTAAAATAAAATTCCCTGACGATGTCAGGTTTTCCCTGTTTTAATCGTTCACTTGTTTCATTATCATTTACAAATAAACTGAACGCAATTTAATTGTAAAAAAAGAAAAAAAAACATAATAGCATCTTTGGTAATTTTTAACTTGCTTTTATATAACATGCTTTTATATGGATGTGTAAAACAACTCTAAAAATCACATTAAGTTTAGCTCCTCATCAAAATTCACATTTTCCGGGGGGAAAACATTTATACATTATGTAGACAATATTAAAAACATAAATACTAATTTTGGTACATGTTTTTTTTAATAAACTGACGAATTAATGCTTTTTTCCCCTTTTCGCACAGGTAAAATACAAACTGTTTCAGTTAAAAATTCAAAATTGTACTTTAAAAATCTTAAACATTTTTAAAATTCTTGAAAAAGAATTTTATAGCATATCTTTTATTCAAAAAATAAATTATAAAATAAAATTTATATCATTATTAAAATTCAACAGCCAAACAAGACAATAAGTCAGAAAAATGCATTTTATATACATCACATTATTTACTCCTTTCACTTCAGTATATAAAACACACTATTATTTATTTCTGTTTAACTCACTGAGCTCCCCCCTCCCGTCACTGAGAAGGGAAAAAATATTATAATATGCCATTGAAATACAGGGTGTTTATAAAGTCCCGGACCCATTTTGATGTTTAATAACTCATAAAATAATAAAGATAGATTAATATTAATAACATAAATGGTTAGATAGACTCAAAAAGTTTCATGACCCTTGTCAATGAACTTCCACGTGTGCCCCCTTCGTCGCACGGAGAATATCAAGTCGATAGTCAATTTCACGCCAGGTAGCGGCAAGCATGTCGGCATCCACAGAGGCTATTGTGGTTGTAATTCTGGCTTTTAGGTCATCAATGTTCGACACGATCCTCCTGTAAGCATTGTCCTTTATAAATCCCCAAAGAAAAAAATCCAGCGGCGTTATATTAGGTGATCTAGGTGGCCAAGGAATTGGACCTCCTCGCCCAATCTATCTTCCTGGAAAATGGTCATTCAAAGAACTACGAACGATGATACCCCAATGAGGTGGTGCACCATCTTGTTGCAAAAAGACATGTGGCTGAAGCTCTTCTAATTGTGGATATACGAAGTTTTCCAACATGTCTAAGTATACGACTGATGATACCGTCTTTTCTGTAAAAAAGAAAGGCCCAATGACTCGGTCGTGCATTAGTCCACACCACGCATTAACCTTTGGGCAATCTCTTTGTGCCTCACGGTATTCATGGGGGTTTTCAGATCCCCATATGCGCACATTATGGCGATTAACAATGCCAGAAACATGGAGGGATGCTTCGTCGGAGAACATAATGCGCTTCAGAAAATCAGCATAATCTTCTATCCTTCCTACCATATCGGTTGCAAACGCCATCCTCCTAGGCCTATCGTCCGGTTCCAAACCTTGAATAATTTGAACTTTGTATGCATGCAGTCTTAATTGTTTCTTAATAATCTTATACACCGTCGAAATTGGCATATCCAATTCTCTTGCCGCTGATCTCACAGATCTTCTAGGATTGTGTAAAAATGTCTGTCTGACACGCTCAACGTCAAAATCACTTGTGCAGGGACGTCCGGAACGTTTCTTATCTGCGATACTTCCAGTTTCTAGAAAATTCTTTTTTCCACCGCAAGATGCTGCTTTTGGATGGAGGATCTTTTTGGTAAATTCTTCTGCAATTTCTCTGTGCTTGTGCACTATCGATTTCGTTTCTATGAACCACCATAAAATCTGTGTTTTCTCTTGTGGTGTATGCATTCTTCTTAATATCTCCTCGAAAAGTACTACATAGAACAAACACATCAAAAGTAAACATAACATTGCAATAGTTGCCAAAAACAAAAGAGAGAAAAAAGCAATTAATAAGCAGACGATATTTAGAAAAGTACAGATATTTAGACTGGAAAATGAAATTATCTGAAATTAACCACACGCGCAGACGATATTTACAAAAGTAAAGATATTCAAACCTGAAAAGGAAAATATATGAGTTATTCCATCAATAAAGGCCATAAGTTTGTTTATATCTTCATTATTTTATGAGTTATTAAACATCAAAATGGGTCCGGGACTTTATAAACACCCTGTACTCACATTTCAAAAAACTTGACTCAGTAATAAAAAATAAAAAATTGTCTTACTTTTTTTAGCTATAACTTTTAAAATATTCAATAAAATTTGAAAAATTTTTGTTTTAAAACAAATTGTTTTAAAAAATTTTATTTTAAAATTTGAAAAAGAAATAGTTTAAAATTGAGCAAAATATAAGTAATTAAAGTTGTTCTTTTATACAGGGTATGCGCGGAAAAAAATTTAAAAACTATTTTCATAATTTTAGAGAGAATCATCTAAATTTTAATTTATTTTCAATTTAATGAGAAAGAGAGAACTCTTTGATTTGACAAAAATTCCTTTATCATACTTCAACATTTAAAGTTAATTTTATCAACATTCAGGTTTTTTTTTATAATAAAATGTATAGAACATCTAAAGATACAGATTTAAATGAATGGATCTTGCTAATGTGAAATTTCATAAATTAAAGACAGTCAACTGTATTAATAGAAAGCAATTTAAATAACAATTATAGACTGTATGAACAATAAGTTTGTAATATTCCTCTAGGAATAATGTGGTTGGTTCGCATGAATGAATCGCACTTGTGTGGACAACACTTTTTATTTAAACATATATTATAAAAATAACATGAAATAAATTTAAGTTAGTGACATAATTTGTACTGACTTCTCAAGCCAGTTCCGAGAACGCTTCTCTGTGTTTTTATTTAATTACTTTTCGAAGATGTCCGCACACTACAACCCCCACGCAAGATTGAAGTATCTCCCGCTTCTCCCTGTTTTTATTTAATTACTTTACGAAGATGTCCGCACACTACAAAGTTATTTCGTGAATATCTTTTATAAACGAAGTATAGAATGATATGAAATTCATTCATTAATTATCCTCAAATATTTTGTACAAAAATTATACATAAAAAAAAAACTTAAACATGGATATAAATTTATTATATTAAAACAAAATGTTAAAACTTTAATATGAGATCTGAAAAAATTCTAAACCTCTTTACAGATAAAATATATCACCACATACTTTGACAAAGATTCTACCATGGAATCAGATTTTTTTAATATTCCATGATCATCCATCTTTAACACTTTCAATTTTAATAAATTCTTTTTGACAAATAATTTAAATGAATAGTATTTTATTTAAAAACGCTGGAAAACAGTTTATTTAAATTGAGTGTCTATATAACACATTCTAAATAAAAGTATTTTAAAAATAAAAACAACAAAGTATATCTACTTACTAAAAAGTAAAACAGCGCCTTCTTCAGAAATATGATTGTTAACTAAAGGTTGTATTAATTCTTCTCAATTCAAAATATAAAGTGACATATTCTCCAGAAAAAAAATTAAACGTAAAATAAAAGCGAAGACATAATCTTATTTAGATCACAGAACAAAACAATTTTATTTAGATTTGTTATCGTTTGAACGTTATAAATCTAAATGAAATTATCGTTTGCTTTTTAAAATAAAACTATAGAAATTCCAGTTTATAGCGCGCACACAATTAAATAATAAATAAATCACTCGAGTTTGAGAATCACTCTTTCATTTTAATAGAGAGTTTTTCAAAAAAATATTATTTTCTTCTCTTTTATAAAATTTGTTATAATATTTTTTATAATAAATTACAATTCGCAACAGAAATAATGCATTTTTTTTTTTTTTTTTTTCAAATTTAATAATTTATCTCTTTTTAGAAAAATGGTATTTTCAATCGTTGTGTTATATTGAACTAGATATGCAAAAAAATTCGCTGCAATTAAATTTTTGCCTTTTATTACCCTCTTACATTAGACCCAACTCAGAAGACAAGTATGCCAAGTAGTCGTACTTTATTTAAGAATTTCATGCTAGAGTTTTTAGTTACACAATTTCACTGATGTCGTTCTAGCAATAAGGGTAATTCGTGATTATTTTTAATTTTTTTTATTATTTTTTTTTTTTTTTATATATCACAAACTCATGTTTGAAGTTTAACTCGTTACAAATATTTTTAATACTTTCAATTAAACAAATTTTCAATTTCAAAATATCCTCAATTGTTTTTATATTTGATGCTGGATTTTATTTTTTGCCTTATCATTTACCATTGTGTATGCAAATAAATTATGAAAAAGTCATTCGGAAAGAGATTTGTTTTAAGTGCCACATAAATTTGTAGAAGACTTCTTGAATTAGAATTAATTGCATCAATCAGGATAAACTAAAATATTATTTGAATAAAACCAAAAAAACACTAGTATAATAATGACCTATGAATAAAACAGAATATATTAGTTAATATTTAAAAATTAATAATACTTAGCTAATTATGAATACTCTTGGCTAATATTTTAAAAAAAATCTCAAAACAGGTAAAAAAATTATACTTGATTTCTTTTCTCCTTAAAATTTATAATTCTAACAATAAGTATTTTCAAATGTCAAACAACAGTTTAAGAAATAACTAAAAAGTTTTCTTTCGTCAAGCAATTTTTTAGCACAATTTCGAACAAAATTTTTAAAACAACGTGATTTTAGAAATTATTTAATGTTCATTTTAACAAATTTTATGATAAAAATATTACATAATTTTTAAAAAACGAATTTTCGAGTATATTTCGATATTATAGTTATAAGACTAAAAATATAAATAATATTTAAAACGGGAAAATTAAGGGGGGGGGGTAGAAAAATTGAGAAAATAAATAATAAAAAAAAAGGTTTCTTAATTATGCATCTAAATTTATCAGCAACTTTATAATAATATAATTCAAAAACAATTTTATTGAAAAAGTTTCCTTTCTTTATATTCCTGTCTTTTTATTAAGCACTTATATTGTATCCAACTCAGAAGACAAGGGTGCCAAGTCATAAGAACTTTGTAAGAACTTTTAGTTATACAATTTCATTGCTGTCGGTCTATCCATAAGGATTATTCGTGATTTTATTTTATTACAAATTCGTGTTAGTAGCTTAACACGATGCAAATATCAATATCAATTAGTTTTTATTGCATACATTTTTAATAACAAAATTCTCTCAATTGTTTTTCGGATTGACGCTGGATATTTTATCTCATGATTTATCATTCTGTATGCAAATGAATTATGCAAAAGTAATCCAAAAGAAATTCTCTTTTTTTACACGACGCATAAATTCGTTGAAAACTTTTTGAAGTAGAATTAATCGCATGCATTAAGATAATCTAAAGTATTATTTAAATAAAAACAAATAACGCTAGTTTAATAATAACAAAAGAATGTAAGTGAATATCTTTAGAATAACTTAGCTGATATTTAACAGAGAATTTCAAAACAGAAAAGAAAATTAGGCTTAGGTTTTTTTTCACCCTAAAATTTGTTATTTACCGTTTTACTAAAGAGTAAGTATTTTAAAAAGGTCAAATGTCAAACAAAAGATTAAGAAATAACTAAAGCGTTTTCTTATTCAATTACATTTTTAATGCTATGTCTACTAAAAAAAAATTAAAAATGTCATTCTAGAAATTTTTTAATCTTAATCTTAACAAATTTTATTCCTAAAATAATACATAATTTTTCAAAAAATAAATAGTCGAATATATTTTGGTATTATAGATATAAGTAAAAGTAATAAATTAAATATCAATAGTAAAAATATCTTTTGTCTTAGAAAATAAAAGGGGAAATTTTCGCATTTTCAAAGATGAACAGAAAAATAAAAAAATAATTAAAAGATTTCTTAATTATGCATCCAAATTTATCTGCAACTTTATAATAATTTAAAAACGATTATATTGAAAAAGTTTCCGTTCTTCATATTCTATTGTATGCAGTTCTACCCAACTCAGAAGACAAGTGAAAGTAAATGAAATTATGTTTCTTAGTTATAAATCTAAAGTAATCAACTACTTTATAAAAATTTCAAAAACGATTATATTGTAAAAGCTTCCGTTCTTTCAATAAATCTCTAAATGAAAATTGTACAGAGAATGAAAAATAAGTATGCAATTCATAGTAATTCTTATTTATACTATATACGATTTAGTTATACCAATCTTATTTATTTATTATGTACTAATCTCAGTTATAACTCACAAATTTTTTTAAAGAAAAAATTTCAAAATTTCACTAAAAAACGAGTTTTTCTATAAACTACGATGCATTTTTTTCTCTAAATATTTTGAAAATATTACAAGGAAATTAAAATAAAAGTTAATAAAAACACGGCAATAATAAAAATTATATTAAACATATTATGGCTAAGAATGCACAAAATTTTGGGAAAATCTTTTTTTCACGTTTTATTTAAAGTTGTGCGAGATTATTATAAATTTTATTATAAGTTTTACAAGAAACTAATTATTTAATCGATTTATTATATGAAATAAAGAGTTTGTGAGAGAAAAAATTATGTCTGAAATATATTCATAAAATATCTAGGTAAATGCTTATAAAAAAATCCTAAAATATCTGGGTAAAAATTATCTTTGAAATCGGAAATCTAATTTAATCCCAGCGTTACACGCATCCTATTCGAACGTTCGAATCGCTTTCAGCAGCAAATTGTTATAATTGTTATAGGTGAAAGACATCCGATAGATGGATGGGAGGAAAAATGAAGATCACAGCCCGTTAGCAAAATCCGTTCAAAAGCGCTAGGTAACAGGTTTTCCCTTGGAGTAGAAACGTGACGTCAAAATGACGTAATGGTTGAGAGTTTTTAGCTGGAGAGAAAATCATCCCGGAATCACGTGACAACGTTCTTTTCAACATGGAAGGGAGACAGTTCTCTCTATGCAAATCTCTCCTTTCATGCTCCTCTAGAAGCCCCCTCCCTCCTTCTCATTCAACTTCTCGCCGCCCGAACGAGGGATGCGAAAGGATAGAAATACGAAATTTACTTTCCTCTGATCAATTTTAAATCTCGCGTGTTGTTTGCTTTGCGACTTTATTTCTTCATTACCTTCCGCATATATGCTTTGGCATTTTGCTTTTAAGCTCTTATCAAATAGATGCTTATTTTTTTAATTTTAGCATCTCTTTATTTTTATTTAAACTTTTACTTTAATATAAATATTAATCCAATACAGTTCATGATTTTATTTCCTTGGAATTTGTTTCCTGTTATAGATATCTTTATCAATTATTTTATAGTTAATTTTATTTTTTAAAATAACTATATTTTTAAATTTTTTAACTTTAATTTAAGTATTAATTAGTCTTATGCTTCTTATAACTATGTAAATATAATTCAGCTCAGATAGGAGGTACTGTATCCATACAAGGTCCCTCCGTATGTTTGTGTTCAAGTTCTAGCATTCAGCGCCTTTGGAAAGGCAGACACAGAATCAAATTTCCTAAACATTTTGTCACATTTCTAAGTGAAATGCTTGCTACTCATAATTATGTTCCGCTTCCTGCAGAGTTCTCTGTTCCGAGTAAATAAATAAATACAGTTATTAGATAAATACTATGTAAATAAATGCAGAAGGCTTGTTTCACAATTATAAACGGCTTTCTTTTTTCTTCAATTCAAACTTTGACAGGCCGAAAAACGTGACAAAAGAGCAAAGCTAGGTCAAGTGCGATTTACAGAGTCTAGTAAGCAATGTAAAAATGCGAAGTCGAAACCCATTTGTTTAATTATAAGGGAGAGAAAATTATTTTATAATTCCGACAAGATGTTGTTTTTTCCCCTCTTGAAATGAGTCAGCCGTAATAAGTAAAAGCATAAATTTGTACTACTAACCGAGCTTTTTATTCTTAAGTGTGACAAGTTCATCAAGCAAAAAATTATTTTATTTACCCAGCAAGAATTTTATTTTGGAATGAGAAAACCACTAGTAGTGGAAACGAAATCAGCTGCATAAATCGTAACTCTTTATAGTTCTTTATTATAATCGTTCATTTGTAATTGTCATTCATTGCTTATAATCTGAAATTATATAATAAAAAATCCCACTACATAATTACAGAGTTAAATTTACATTTGAATTTAGTTGAAAAATGTACCTTACATTTTTTTCTCTTAAAACATAACTATGTCATTAATTTCCAAAAGTATTAAAATAAATTTATATATCAAATTGTTATTTTGTGTGATAATTGAGACAAGAAAGAAAATTTATAAATATTCAAATTACTTACTTGCAGAAATTTTCTTTTTTCACTGATATTAAATGGAAAAATTACTTACATAACTTTATCCTTTAAGAATCTGAACCAAGAAAGACTTTGTGAATTTTAATTGAAATATTTGCCAATAATTTTTTGTTTTGTAAAAATAATTTTACATTAGCACACTTAGAAATTTTAACGATTCGATAATTAGTTAAAGGTACAATGCACTAACTAACAATTTTAGCCGAAACATTTGGGTAACATTTAAATTTAACTAATAGAATAAAAATAACCAAATATTAAATGTATATTAAATTGCTTTCACGGCACTTACGCACTATCTACAAAAAAAATTTTCTAAGATGTTATATTTTATAAAATTTGCTTAATGCAAATATGATATATATATATATATATATATATATATATATATATATATATATATATATATATATACATAAAATTATTATTATTATTATCATTTTTATTGTTATTTTTATTATTATTATTATTCTTTTCCCCCCTTTTTTCATATGTCTGTAATTTACCTTTGTTTTATCTTCATTTTGAACTTATCTTATGAGTTCTATTTACTTGCAGCTTATGCGCAATAAATGAAACTTATTGTTTTTCTCAATTTTTTCGTGTTTTTTTGTATTTATTATATATATATATATATATATATATATATATATATATATATATATAACCTGGCAAATCAAATTAAGAAGAAGAAGACATAATAAACATTACAACTATTTCACAGCATAATAATTTTATTTAAAAACAATTTTTATTACATTATTATTACATTACGAGCTTTGAACTTCTAGCTTCAGATCAAAGTGTACAAAATTAAAACAATTCTGCATTTTCTGTTTCTTCTCAGAAGAAGAATAGTTGTAGCTGAAATTATAAAAGAAAATAAATAAACTTTACAATGAAGAGAAAAAAAATTTAAAACTATTAAACAATGAATATTTATTTGACACTTAAATTATTTAATTTGAAAATGTTTTTTAAAAATTGCAATATCCATTACAATTACAAAGTTAAATTTACATTTGAATTTAGGTGATATTTTACCTTTGAAATGATATGAAATCCCCAACGATTATGATTTCAAGAGGTGAAGATGAGTTTTCCCCGTCCTCCGGTTGGACTTGAATGTGCAAATTCAGATACTTGTCAGGAAAGAGAAAGATTTTCTCCAGAATCCAATCAGGAAGAGTACAAACGATACTGATTTTAAACGAACGAGGATAGTCAACGTAAACTTCCTTCACTTCGCATCGCAAAATTATAAAAACAATCGCTGCCCAAAATATATTTCTTCGGAGATCCATGTTTAATCAAAGAAAAGTAAATGTTATCAAATCATCAAATCGCCTCCCCTTTAATTTTTAATTACCAGACATGAAAAAAAAAAAAAAAAAAAATTTTTTTTTTTTTTTTTTTTTTTTTTTTTTTTTTTTTTTTTTTAATATTATTATTTTTTTTTTTTTCAATTTTTTTTTTTATTTTTTTTTTATTTTTTTTTTTTTTATTTTTTAATTTTATTTATTTTTTTTTTTTTTCTATTTTTTTTTTTTTTTTCTGATGGCGCTGCATCATTCTGCCTTCAACCATTGTCAGAGGAAGACGAACTTTAAAACGTTGAAGCATGTGAAATATGGGTATGTTGGTAGCTTATCTGTAATTTGTTTTAAGATATAGAAAATAAAATGTTTTGAGTTAAACAAACCAACAATTTCAAAATGCGTTGTGTGTGTACACTTATTTAATACAGCAATGTAACAAATATTTCACATCAATACTGTTCGGGAGAGAAAGCATGACAAACAGACATTTCAGAGAAATAGAGTAAGTTAAGTAATATTTTTTTATGAAAACTAAACATTTTTCAAGTTGGTTAATAAATCTCAAGCCAAAAAAAAAGGTTAAAAATTATTATGTGACAGGCGTGATGAATTTCAACAACATTTAAGATCTATAAATTAAAGATAAACGATGGAACAAAATTTATATAAAATACAAACTAATTAGGGGTAAATTAAATCATTACGTACATCGTATGATTGTATTATGCTAATTTAGTAAAAGTGTAATCAGAAAACAATATTTGTAAGAAAATGAAAATTTCCAGGTGAATAAATAAGAAAAATCATTATCTCCCGAAATAAAATAATCTACTTAATTTGTTTCTTTAATCTACCATTCTTTGTTGTTAATATTGAATTTTTAAAAGAAATAAGACTCGAAAGATAACACCCATTCATTTTAAACATAAGCCAAGAAATTATGTTACCCACGAAATAGCATGAAGTTCTTAAAACTTTTCCTTCTAAATATCCTTGCTCAACTTCTTTCGCGTAATCTTCTTCTTAATAAGAAAATAGCATAAGAAATAAGCATTCTTCTTGCATAAATAAGAAAATAACTTCGAAGGAAATATATATTTAAGATACGAACAGCCTTTCAAGATGCAATGGACTATCTCTAAGTGCCAAAGCAATCTGTTGAAAAATGTTTAACGATGTTGGATCGATATCGGAGGATTTTATCCAAAAAAAAACAAAAAAACGTGATTACATATATTGGTCACCAGTGTATAAATATTTAAAATTTACTGCAACACACACCTGGTGGATGTAAAAAAAATTTATATTCTTAAATGTTTTTGTAATCATGTATATAGTTCCAGAATCACGCACTTGGTGCATGTAAAAAGTTGTGAAAAAAATTGTATTTTGTGTTAAATGCTTATCATTATTATTATTATGTTTTTTTTGCCATTTTTAATAAATGCTTTATATTGGTTTTTTATTAGTATTTATTTATAAAAAATTAAACACAAATTTGAAAAGTAAATTATAGTTTTTACATGTAGGTAAAATTACTCTAATGAAATTCTTGTCTTTAAAAATGGTACGATAGCCATGGGTATCAAACTTGTGTACTTTATAAAATCAACATTAAATGCATATAGAATCTACATTAGATACACATTTACTCAAAAAATAATATTTCAAGTTCACAAAATATTTTTAAATATAGATCCAAAAAGTTTCAAGATTCAATTTAATGTTTCTAAGTATAAGCAACTTAAAATATTTTTAAATTTAAGAAATTTCAAAATTTTGTTCATTCAGTTAAAAAATAACAAAATACAAACAGATTTAAGAAACTTTGAGAAAATTCTGCTTTTTTTTGCACTTTGAAATATTATAAAACTTTAATACTCAGAAAAAAAAATTCTGATGCACTTTGAAGCATTTTAAACTTAGACTTGTGAAATTATTTTACCGATATTTTCAACTTTGAAAAATTCTGATGTTTTTTTATCGTACTTTGAAGTTTAAGTTTAAAATACTTCTAAAAAAAACTATTTTTTAAAAAAGAAGAAAGTTCTCTAAATGAGCTCAAACAACATTCAATATTTCAAAAATAGTTTATTTTTTCGACATACTTTAATACATTATAGTTTTTTACATATTATTTATAATAAGATGATTAAATTTTATTTTTTTGAAATTGGATAATTTGAAATCACCTTATTACGAAAAGCAGTACTCAAGCGTTTTGAAATGTTTATAATAGTATCGCTTAGATGCTGAAAATCCTTAGCATCACGAAGCACGCAATTGAACACAATATATATGCAGCTGTCATCTCCATAGTCTTAGATGAACCACTGAAATTCTTTTGTCATTCTGGTTCATGGATCAGAGCAGTACTTGGTCAGCCCTGAAAATATTTACAAGATTCAGAAATTTTCGAAATATAAACATATTCTTAAAAATATAAACATGTTCTTAAAAAAAAGGTCTTTTCTCAGATTTTTTTATTCTAAACTCAATATTTTTCTGACTGACTTGATATTCTGAACTCAGTACTGTCCAAAATATTTCAAATCTTTAGGAAATACCTGAAGTACAGACTATTTAACTTTCCAAACGAAGTATAGACTATTTAACTTTCCAAACTTTTATAATTTCTGCAAAGTTTAAAAAAAAACTAGGTTTTTTTTTAAATACACGGAGAATTTTTGCCTCGAAAAATTTTGAAATTTCTTCAAAGTCCAAAAAAAAACTTGTTAGGAATTTACAGAAATTTAAATCTCAAGACAAGCGAAGAAAAAATATTTCTATTGAAGTAATTTCTTCCAAGGCTTAAGAACACGCGCAGAGTTTCTTACTCGAAAAATTCTACAATTTCTTCAAAGTACTTGGAAAGTAGGGTTAGGAATTTACAGAATCGCAAGACAAGCGGAAAAAAAATACTTCATAACAAAAATATTTTTTTTGGACTCTGAAGAAATTTCGACTCTTTGAAAATTTCTCTATATTTAAATATATTTTTATGATTGGAGTCAGTTAAAAATACTGAAATTCTAGAAATTTTCAATCTGTTTTAAAATTTTATTCACATTTCAAGTTGGTTGAAAAAAATGGTAATCAAAAACCCATTGTATTGAAGCGTGTCCGGCCACTCGGGCAGAGATTCGTTTCCATCATTGGGTTTGCAACACAGTAACGGGATGAATAGGAACCATGCCACATGCCCTAGTGTTGCGTCCCGTTGAGGAAAGTCTTCCGGACGACACGAGTCTGGTGACTCTTACTCAAAATGGGTATTGAATAGCAAAATTCAACCACGGCTTCATTGAAATCTCTGTCAAAAAGTCACTGCATTTTTATTCATAATGCGAAATTGCCAAGTCTCAAAATATTTAAAAAAAGACTAGCATTTTGTAAATATTGAATATGGATTCTCAAGTTTTCCAAAAATATTCAACAACTGAAGACTCGAAATACAACGTTTAAAATTCTACTAAAATACCTTAAGATATTTATAACAACAAAATCTTCAGTGTTTATTGCTAATTCTAACTTCTTCAGAATTTTTCAAAGTTCAAACAACATGAAAATACTTCTAAGTAAAAAAGATTTGAAAATATTACTAAGTCTAAAACACCACAAAATATTTCTAAATCCAAACAGTTAGAAAATATTGCTAAGTCTAACTTCTTCAGAATTTTTCAAAGTTCAAACAACATGAAAATATTTCTAAGTACAAACATCAGAACAAAAAACAAAAAAACTTTGATTTAGAAATTCTATTTTTAACTGGCTCGAGGTCTTGAGATTTCTGGCTAAGTCCAAATACGAAGCAATCTTTTGAAAATTCACCTTGTAAAATTTTCGAAGGTAAAAAAAAAAAAAAAAAAAAAAAAGTTTTTTTTTTTTTTTTTTTTTTTTTTTTTTTTTTTTTTTTTTTTTTTTGACCTTCAAAAATTTTTCAAGGTGAATCTGGTACTTAGAAATATTTACAAGATTTTTGAACTTTGAAAATTTCAGAATCTGGTACTTAGAAATATTTACATTTTTGTTCACACTGCAAATAATTTCAAAAAAGACTTGCAAATTTGTAAATATTAAATATGGATTCTTCAGTTGTCCAAAAATATTCAACATGTGAAGACTCATGTACTAAATTTTGAATTTTAATGAATCTATTAAGTTTCAAAATATTATAAACATTTCAAAAAAGATTAGCAGTTTGTAAATACCATAAATATAGATTTTCAAGTTTTCCAAAAATATTCAATAGTTGATGATTGAAAGTACAAAAAGTTTTTATTTCTAATGAATTCCAAATTCTTTTTCCAAGAACCAAGAAATTTTCTCTAACGTTTAGGGTATAACATTTTTAATGGGGGTGTTTAAAATTTCATTTTCAAGTTTTAATAGAAAATGAATTAGTCTAAAAAAAAATACTGAGAAGGTTATTTTCTTAAGTCCAGTAAAATTACGTTTTCGTCGGAAACATATTATGTCTATATTAATAAAACTAAAAATGTTATTTTATGATAGTAAAACAAATAATAATTATTTGCTCAAACTAAAATAATAAATACCAAATCAGTAAATCTCAATAACTTGATAAAGTATATTGATAAGCCATTATTACACAAAGGTGAGCCATTTCCGCTTAAAATAAATCTTACTATTATTTCTAAATAGATATATTGCAAGCATCTGCATTTAGATTGATACATTACTAAAGTATCTATTTAGAAACAATACTAAGATTTATTTTAATCCGAAATTTTTACAAGCATTTGTATCTAGATTGATACATAACTAAAGTATCTATTTCAAACTGTTCAAACTGTTTTAAAATTTTATTCACATTTCAAGTTGGTTGAAAAAAATGGTAATCAAAAACCCATTGTATTGAAGCGTGTCCGGCCACTCGGGCAGAGATTTGTTTCCATCATTGGGTTTGCAACACAGT
This sequence comes from Parasteatoda lunata, assembly GCA_949128135.1. Classification (NCBI taxonomy): domain Eukaryota; kingdom Metazoa; phylum Arthropoda; class Arachnida; order Araneae; family Theridiidae; genus Parasteatoda; species Parasteatoda lunata. The sequence goes on from OX421970.1 coordinate 63,373,885, forward strand.
AACGGGATGAATAGGAACCATGCCACATGCCCTAGTGTTGCGTCCCGTTGAGGAAAGTCTTCCGGACGACACGAGTCTGGTGACTCTTACTCAAAATGGGTATTGAATAGCAAAATTCAACCACGGCTTCATTGAAATCTCTGTCAAAAAGTCACTGCATTTTTATTCATAATACGAAATTGCCAAGTCTCAAAATATTTAAAAAAAGACTTGCATTTTGTAAATATGGATTCTCAAGTTTTCCAAAAATATTCAACAACTGAAGACTCGAAATACAACGTTTTAAATTCTACTAAAACACCTTAAGATATATATAACATCAAAATCTTCAGTGTTTATTGCTAAGTCTAACTTCTTCAGAATTTTTCAAAGTTCAAACAACATGAAAATACTTCTAAGTAAAAAAAGGTTTGAAAATATTACTAAGTCTAAAATACCACAAAATATTTCTAAATCCAAACAGTTAGAAAATGTCTAACTTCTTCGGAATTTTTCAAAGTTCAAACAACATGTAAATATTTATAAGTACAAACATCAGAATTAGAAACAAAAAACAAAAAAACTTTGATTTAGAAATTCTATTTTTAACTGACTCGAGGTCTTGAGATTTCTGGCTAAGTCCAAATACGAAGCAATCTTTTAAAAATTCACCTTGTAAAATTTTCAAAGGTCAAAAAAAAAAAAAAAAAAAAAAAAAAATTTTTTTTTTTTTTTTTTTTTTTTTTTTTTTTTTTTACCTTTGAAAATTTTACAAGGTGAATCTGGTACTTAGAAATATTTACAAGATTTTTGAACTTTGAAAATTTCAGAATCTGGTACTTAGAAATAGTTACATTTTTGTTCACATTACAAATAATTTCAAAAAAGACTTGCAAATTTGTAAATATTAAATATGGATTCTCAAGTTGTCCACAAATATCAACATGTGAAGACTCATGTACTAAATTTTGAATTTTAATGAATCTATTAAATCTAAAAATATTTTAAACATTTCAAAAAAAAAGACTGGCATTTTGTAAATATTGCAATACTTCAATAGGCGAACACTCAAAGTACAACGTTTTGAATTTTAATGAATCTATTAAATTTCAAAATATTATAAACATTTCAAAAAAGACTAGCAGTTTGTAAATACCATAAATATGGATTTTCAAGTTTTCCAAAAATATTCAACAGTTGATGATTGAAAGTACAAAAAGTTTTTATTTCTAATGAATTCCAAATTCTTTTTCCAAGTACCTAGAAATTTTCTCTAACGTTTAGAGTATAACATTTTTAATGGGGGTGTTTAAAATTTCATTTTCAAGTTTTAATAGAAAATGAATTAGCTTAAAAAAAATACTGAGAAGTTAATTTTTTTAAGTCCAGTAAGATTACTTTTTCGTCGGAAACAAAGCATATAAAAAAATCTATATTAATAAAACTAAAACTATCACTAAACTATCACATATCTATATTAATAAAACTAAAAACTTTATTTTATGATAGTAAAATAAATAATAGTTATTTGCTCAAGCTAAAATAATAAATACCATATCACTAAATCTCAATAACGTGATAAAGTTTTAATAAGCTATTATTACACAAAGGTGAGCAATTTCCGCTTAAAATAAATCTTAGTATTATTTCTAAATAGATATATTGCAAGTATTTGCATCTAGTTTGATACATTACTAAAGTATCTATTTAGAAACAATACTAAGATTTATTTTAATCCGAAATTGTTACAAGCATTTGTATCTAGATTGATACATTACTAAAGTATCTATTTAGAAACGATACTAAGATTTATATTTATCGGAATTTGTTACAAGCATTTGCATGTAGATTGATACATTACTAAAATATCTATTTAGAAACAATACTAAGATTTATATTTATCGGAAATTGTTCACCTTTCTGTAAATAATAGCTTATCAAATATACTTTCACAATTTTTTTTTATTTTATATGGTATTTATTATTTATTATTTTATTTTATATGGTATTTATTATGAGTAATATACTGTTTGTTTTTTTTACGAGCGCGAAATAAAAATTTTATCTACTTGAAAAATTCAGAAATGAAATTTTATTAAAAGAATTAGTTAAACTAAGAATTTAATTTTATAATTTAATGTTTTTATTATCGACAATAGTCATGTAGTTTCACAAAACAAAAGTGAAATTGAAAGCTTGGGATAGTATAATGATAAGCCACATTTTAAAATTATCAAGAATAAAATTTTTTTGAAGAAATGCAACGCAGTTTTCATGCAATGTTTTTTTATATGCTTGTAATGTATCAATCTGGATGTAAATATACATTACAAGCGTATAAAAAAAAACATTACATGAAAACTGCGTTGCATTTCTTCAAAAAATTTTATTATGGATAATTTTAAAGTGTGGCTTATCATTATACTATCCCAAGCTTTTAATTTCACTTTTACTTTGTGAAACTACATGACTATTGTCAAAGCAAAAACATTAAATCATAAAATTAAATTCTTAGTTTAACTAATTCTTTTAGTAATGTTTCATTTTTGAAAAATTTCAAGTAGATACAATTTTTATGTTATTGCTCGAAAAAAATAATAATATATTGCTCAAACTAAAATAATAAATACCATATCACTAAATCTCAACAACTTGGGAAAGTATATTTGATAAGCCATTATTACACAAAGATTTCCGGTTAAATTAAATATTAGTATTATTTCTAGATAGATATTGTACAAGCATTTACATCTAGATTAATACATTACAAAAATATCCACACACACACACAAAAAAAAAAAAAAAAAAAAAAAAAAACATTCTTTACATGAAAACCGGATTGCATTTATTCAAAAAATATTATTATGTATAATATTAAAATGCGGCTTATCATTATACTATCCCAAGCTTTCAATTTCACTTTTGCTAAGTGAAACAAATAGTTTAAAAACAACTTAAAAATTTGCATAAAGTAAATACATAACATTTTGAAAGATAATTGTATCCTTTAAGACAAACACGAAATGTTACATGTTTGACGCTAAAAGTTTAGTGAGGATTTATGTAACAGTTTCATACGAATCATATTCGAAAATTTTTAAACTTTATTATTATAAAGATTAATTTTAAAATGTTATGAATTAAAAAGAGAGCTTACCTTTTTTTTTAGTAATTCATCACACATATTTAATATTGAGTCCTTCACAACACAAAAAATCACCAAAAACATCATAAACACATCTTTTTCACACACCACCTTTCACTAAGAAAACGCTTCGTGGCAAAATTTAAATGTAAATGTATCTTCTCCACACCTTTAGGAACAAGCGCAACAGGTGAGTGAAACGAGGTCAACCTGTCTGGCGTTGACCATTTCCTCGTTCACTTTGAAAGGAAAGATCTTTTTTCAACTGTTTTTTCCTCTTGTCTGGAGAAAGTTTTTTAAATAGAAAACGTTTTATTTTAACTGATTATAATTTTGAGGATTTTATCAATTTTAAATCATTTCTTTTCGTATCATTTCACACTTATTTTTCTTTTCAACAACATGTGTTTTTATTTTATAATAAAAACATAATATTTAAAATTAAAAAACTAGAAGGGATTTGAGAAGACTCCATTTGGACATCAATATTTAAAAAAATAAATAAATAAAAAAATAAGAATCACATGCTTTTATCAAATAATAAAAACTATTTTTTTAATGTTAAAATAAAAACAACAGAAACAGAAGATGTTTAGAAACTAGAAGAGTATTTATTATATATGTAGAATTGAAACGTGAAAATGTTAAGAAAAACTATTTAAAATTAGAAGAGTATTATTTCTGAACTATTCACTAGTGTTGAAAACACATCCCTTGTTTCAGAAGAAATTCAAGGATCTCAATTCGAGACTTGATTTTTTTTCATTTCCATTTTTCTTAAGGTGCATTTTATTTAGTAAAAAAAATCACTAGTTGTTTTTTATCACTTGTTCTAAGTATTAGTTTATTAAAAAAAAAGCTCTATCGGATGCATTTGATTTTTGTTCTTTTTTAATATTTTATATCAATTTATGTTAGAAGCTCATTCGGGAACATTTATTTTTATGGTTTTTTTATATTAAAATCTACTGCGCACCAGTCGTATTTCTTTTTGAAGCTGCAAATATTTTAAAAAATTGACATTCAAATCTGAAGATGTTTAAAAATAACTAAATCATAAAGCATTCAAATCTATGAAAAGGTTTTTTAAAAAAGAAAAAAAAAAAAAAAAAAAAAACTAGAATGGCTAATTTTATAAGGCTATTTTATAAAAGAATTCATGGACAACTGTAGAGATCTCTCAATTTACGATGGCATTTATTTTAAAATGAAACGTTAAAAATGAACTTTTATTTCAAAATATATGATGCACAGGCCACATTTATTTCAAAATCAACTTTTATTCAAAATATATGATGCACAAACCGCATTTATTTAAAAATCAACATTAATTTCAAAATATATGATGCACAGGACGCATTTATTTCAAAATCAACTTTTAAAATTGACGTTTAAAAAATATATGATGCACAGGCGCCGCATTTATTTCAAAACTTGCACAGGCCTCATTTATTTCAAAAATCAACTTTCAAAATTGACGTTTAAATAATATATGACAGCATTTATTTCAAAATCAACTTTTAAAATTGATGTTTAAAAAAATCTATGACGGCATTTATTTCAATGGAGTGTCTTCAATTTCTTTTGCAATGTGTTTTGTAGCAAAGTGGTAAAGTGATGTTTAATTTTTGAAACTTACATTTTTTACTGGAAAAACTTTGCAGTATCTCGGCATGGAACTTTGGCGTCTTATGCTTCTTGAGGTTAGTGATAATTCCTTTTGTATATTTATCGTAATGCAAAGCGTTTTATGGCATGGAAAATTTGAACTAGCGAATGAACTGTGAAGACTTGGAGAAACTGTGGAGAGCTGTCATATTTTTTTGTAACGATGCATTCATGTCATGACTGGAGATGTTTGAATTTGATCAAACATTTGACAATCATGACAGAAAAAACTTTGCAACATGGACTTTGAGAATTTAACCGGCGATACGAATGAACTTGTGATAATACGTCTTGTGAGGTTAGTTAGTAATTCTTTTTTCTTTACAACTCAACAACTGCTTGAAAAACATATTGTGCTTCTTGAGGTTAGTCATAAATTGGTACAAGGTCTGGTTCCGGTTGGAGATTTATATATATATATATATATATATATATATATATATATATATATATAATTAATTAACAAGGACATTTATTAAATGATTTCAAAATTAAATGATTCGCTGATTCATGAGCTGTCACATTGCAGCGCATGAAATGCGGACTCGTTTTTGTAACCACGTCACTTTATAGTTTAATTCACATTTTTTCCGGCAGGTGGCTTACAAGTTGCATTGACTATATAAAAGCTTGCTCAGTTGCTCAAAGTTAAGCTAAGCTTCTGTAGATCAGAGCTAAGCTTCATAAGAATTAAAAGTGCGAAAACAGGACAAGTTGCCTCAGAATTGCTGCCTGCCTTCTATCAGGTAAATAAATGGCTTCTAAATCAACTTTAAAAAACTTATGCTTGGCTACTATTTTAAAAAACATTGGCAGTCACCGGTCCATTTTTCATTTAGTATTACCTCTAACTCTCATACGATTTATGGATATATTTTGCTCATCAGCCCTATCTCACGAGGAAATATTTAGAATCACGTGCAGTGAAAAAAAATTGCTGTTCCTTTTTTTTTTTCTTCTTTTTTTTTTTAATTTTATCAATATTTTTAAATTTCTTCAAGCCGTCTTATTATTACGTGTTTCGAGTAAAAAAGGGTAGAACTCGAAAGGGGTAGAAGAATTCGCGATCGCAACGAACTATAGGGGGCGATGTTGTATGTGCCGAATCCCTGCGATTTCCATATGAACAGTCATTCAGTTACACTGGAGACATCTTTAATGTAGCATGTAGCATTGTAACGTTCCATCTTTATTGTGGCTGATTAAATTTAAAATAGAAAAATGTTTGTTTTCTTTCTTATGCAAACGAAAACAAAATGGTATCTCTTTTTTTTTTTTTTAGAGAAGGAACATCCAGAACACATCGGAAAAATATTTGTAAATAAAGAGAAAAAAATAGGTATATTCTTATAAGAGTTCAAACCTAATGCCTGAGAAATAGTTTTACTAAATTTAATGGTATAACATGAAAGGCCCATTTAAATTTTAACGTAAAATAAAGAATGCTTACGAAACAAAAAGAAAACAAAAAACCATTCTTTTTTTTGTCGCCATTTTTTAGTGTTACGAAAATGCGTCTTTGGGACTTGACAAAAACAAAACAAGATGCAATTTTATTTTTTTAGGAGTGAAATATAACGAAAATGTACCAATGTCCATAACATGAAACTTTATCTTAGTAAACGTCCGTTTTGGAAATGTTATTTCATTTTGAATCTTATTTATTAGAGTTCATAATGGCTATAGAATCAGGTGAGAGAAAAGTTTGTTTTGAATCTATGATAAACTCTGTATCGGCCCATTTTCCACCGAAATCCGATTGACTACTTTGATTTTAAACAAAGTGTTTCATTTTAAGATTTTTTCCAAAAAATTAAAGTGTAGATTGGCGGCACTTAAAAATCTGCCAAATCTGTAGCTGTGGTTAATACGTAAGTACCGAATTTTTCTTCCATACTTTTCTGAATCATATTACTTCAAATATTAGAATATGCAAGAAGTATACATAAACACATAATTTAATACCATTTAATTTTTCAAAAAAAGTATTTTGACAACAATTTTATCAAAAAATTATAAACTAAAAAACGTAAAATAAAGAATTCTTAGGATAAAAACGATTTAAAAAATTCCTCATTTTTCAATAAAAACTTTCGTATTGTTTCTTTTTTTTAATTCTTATAGTATTTAATCAGACGTAAAAAAACCATTTTGTAGAGAACGATCATCAAGTAAGAGAAAAAGTTTTTTACAAGCAAATTTTTTATTATAAAAATCATAACACTTACCTGATTTATAAGTCCGGAGAATTCCAAAATGACATGTCCTTTGTTTGAAAACTTTATTCTCAAATAATATATACATAGTTTATCCCTTCATTACTTTTAGGTAACATACCACACATCAAAATTTTATAATTGTAAGATCTCGATATGAATTTTAATATGTAGCTTAAAAACAGAATAGCTGAATTCTAGTTGAAATGCTTTCAAAACTAAAAAACACTAACCAAGAAAACGATAAAAAATTTATTTATAATCAGCACAAAAGATACTTTTTCAAGTAATTCGGATTATTCTTTATTGTTGTTTTCTGAATTATGTAGATACAGAAATATATACTATTCTATGAAGAAGAAGAATATTCTATAACTATTACAGTTCTGTATGGAATTCATTGGAACACATTTATTCATTGGAATGACGAAAGCAATGTTGACTTCATTTTAACTTGTAATGAATTGAAGACAGAAAAATTATTTTACCGCAATACACACATCTGTAACAGCAAGTGATCATGAAATCATGTTATGTTGTTGGTAATAGAAAGGTAAAAATTATTGAGAAGTTGTTCTTCAAATGCTTGGCATGTTCTGATTAGTTTTTTCAAGAAGTTTTACCTTTTCCTTAGGGAATTTTTGCTGATTCCTATTTGCTGCTAAGAAAATGGCGTCCGTCATTGCCAATGGCTATGTGGGAACTAATGCCCGATATTTACAGTCTCCCGCTAGATGGCGTACTCGAGTGTTACGATCACGAATAATATAGTTAAAATTTTAACAGAAATTATTTTGAACACAATAAGCCACGCCTACTTCCGGTCACGTCACTTCCGGTCACGTGATCACATTTAAGAAAAAAAATTATGTTTATAGTTTCAGATTTCAAAAAAGTTAGGAAATCAGTTTTCTGGGTCTGAAACGCATCTAAAAGCCCGATTCCGAGATTTGGTGAAAAACGCTCTGTCGACATTGTTTTTCTATTTCAAAATGAGTTTTTTTAAAAAACTATTGATGTTACAATAAATTGGTTTTACAATAAAAACTGTTGATTTTAAAACTATTGATTTTACAATAAAAAATATTGATTTTGAAATAAAAACTATTGATTTTGAAATAAAAACTATTGATTCCAAGATAAAAACTATTGATTTTGAATTGTTGCTTCTAAAATGTAAACTGATAATTTTAAAATAAAATCTGTTGCCTCCAAAATATAAGCGGTTGATTCTACAATAAAAACTGTTAATTTTAAAATATAAACTGTTGATTTTAAAATATAAACTGTTCCTTCTAAAATATAAACTGTTGATTCTACTTTAGGTGTTCTAGATCGAACACCAAATTGGAATTATTTAAAACATATTTAAAGTTGTTTAAGGTTGCGTGCTTTAATTATTGGAACAATAAAAAAACTTAATTTAAACAATTTTTTAATAACAAAAATATAAAAAGATTATAATAAAAAATACAACTGATAACTCGAAATTAGCAATTCTAGAGCTCGAATATGAATAATCAGAATGTGTAAAAAAAATAGATTATTTACTCATTTGAATGAGTAAATAAAATAATGTTTTTTTCTTAGAACTAGTGACGCCATCTGTTAGCATTTATTGAATATATGGGTTCACCACAGTACTCCCCCCCCCCCCAAGTGCCTAAGCCTTGGCGAACAAAGAGGCCAAGGCCTAAGCACTGAGAGGCTATAACATGGAGTCGGCTATAAGTATCTCGGGTTGAATCGTACTTTGCGGACGGAGCGAGTTGTGATGTCTGCAGCTCCTGTGTCCGGCCGTTGAACAGGTGGACCCAATTGCAGTGTGGGAGTAATTGTTTGTTTGTGATCAGGCTCGTCATCTATTAAAAAGGCTGGCTTTAGTCTGCCAATGTTGATGACGGACGGTTTTCCATTTATGTTCAATGTATAGCTCTTATCGGTTCGCTTTAAAACGAGGTAGGGACCGTCATAAGGCATTTGAAGAGATTTTTTAACGCCATCGTGCCTCACAAATACATGTGTGGATTTGCTTAGCGATGGGTGAATAAATATGCCTTTGCTGCCATGTACAGATGTTGGTGTGGCTTCAAAAACTGTATGGATTTTTTGATTAATTGTTGCAAAAAGTCATAGGGGTCCGTATTGATAGTTGGAGCCTCCAGAAATTCTGATGGTAGTCTTAATGGGGTGCCGTAAACAAGTTCTGCACAGGTGGACTTCAGGTCTTCCTTAAATGTAGACCTGAGTCCAAGCAGAATGAGAGGTAGTGACTGAGCCCATTTAGTTTTATGGCAACGAAGTCCTTGTTTTAATGTTCTGTGGAATCGTTCCACTATGCCGTTGCTCAAAGGGTGATACGGTGAAGTTCGTAACTGGTGAACACCAAGAATTTTGTTAAGGGTAGAGAACATATTACTTTGGAACTGCCGGCCTTGATCTGTTGTGATAATGGATGGCACTCCAAATCTTGCAATCCAATGGTAAAGAAATGCATGCGCGACAGTTTCAGCCGTCATGTCGACGATAGAAATGGCCTCGGACCATCTGGTATACCTATCGATGCAAGTCTGTAAGTATTGGTAATCATCTGAAGCTGGGAGTGGGCCGACAAGGTCCAGATGAACATGTTCAAATCTTTGGCGAGGCAGCTGAAAACTCTGGATCGGGCTGTGCGTATGTTTAGTGATTTTAGATTGTTGGCAACGCAGACAACTTCTGGCCCATTCCGAAATGTCTTTCAACATGGAGGGCCAAACAAATCTAGATTGGATAAGTTTTCTGGTAGAACGTATACTAGGATGGGAGAGGTTGTGTAATAGTTTAAATATTCTTCGTCGAAAGTTCTGCGGAACGTATTTTTCCACTGGCAACTCAGCAATATATTTTCTTGTTTGTCGTTAATGCCATTGGTTGAAGGTTCAACGATGATTGAGTTGTGTTAAGATTTTGGAGTTCTGGATCGTTGGTCTGTGCATCGGCGATTTCTGTTAAATCTATGGTGGAATTTTCGATCTCGCTTATTCTAGACAATATGTCTGCGGCTATATACTGGATATCAGTTGAGAATTGAGCTATAAAATCGAGATGTCTGAGCTGGCGAGGTGAGCAATTATTCGAACTTTTAGTGAAAGCAAAAATTAAAGGGCGATGATCTGTATATATCGTGAAACATTGCCCTTCAAGTATGTGCTTAAAATGCTTAATGGAGAGATAAATGGCTAGAAGCTCTCTGTCATAAGTGCTATACTTAATTTCAGTAGCACTGAGTTTACGAGAAAAAAATGCTATTAGTTTAGGACCATTTTGTGTTATGCAATTCAATGCGGCTCCAACTGCGATGTTAGAGGCATCCACCATTAAACATAATTTCGAATCCGGTATGAGGTAAGAAAGGGTTGTAGCAGCGGCTAATGCAGATTTGCATTAAGTAAAAGAATGTTCGGCCTCATTATTCCATTGAACAGGGCGCAGAACTGTCTATAGAAATTTAGCATGGCGAGAAAACGTCGAAGTTCTGACATAGTAACAGGTTTTGGAAAATTTTTAATGACCTCCACTTAATCCGGAAGCGGTTTAACACCTTCGGCAGTTATGAGACAACCTAGGAATTTGACCGAGGGTTTTCCTAAATTACATTTGTCTGGGTTCAGCTTAAGGCCGCAATCTCTTAAGCGAGAAAAAATTTGGTTTAAATGCTCAATGTGTTCGCTTTCCGACGAGGATGATATTAAGATGTCGTCGAAATAGGGTATGCAGAAATCGAATTTTCCCAAGACCTGGCGAATATAACGCTGAAAAGTCTGCCCATGCGTTGAAAATTTTATCTGGTCACTCCACATTTTTACAAAATCTCTTCTTTTTTCAGAAAAGTTGTATGAAAGTAGCGAGTACAACACATTTATTTTACTTCTTTAGATAGCGATGATGAAAAAAAATATGCTTCTTCAACAAATCTGATCCCTTCGTTACCATTCAAAACATCCATTTGTAACCCACTCATATTGGAGCTCTTATTTTCAAATAACAAATCTAGCTAGTTTCGTTCAAAATTAAGAGCCACCAACCATCTTTTAAAATACCCCCTCGACCTTTTTTTACGAAAAAGAAAAATTCTAATAGTGTAGTGTGAATAAATAAACAAAAGTGAATGTTGTATGAAGTTGAAAAACAATTATCAACTTAATTACGTACAGTAGAAACTAAAATTTAAATTAGTACATAAAAAATGACTTCTGATTAAAAAGAAACCATGATCGATAGAAAATTTAATGTTTAACTTGTGGAAGTATTTTTCATTCTCTCTATGTTATATTAAAAGAAGGGTTATTGCTCTTGTTACACTGCTATTCCAGAAAATTATAGTCGAGCATGTTAATGTCATAATTAACTAAAAAAACTATTTGATGAAACAATATAATATTTTGCACATTTCTTGAGCAATGATTGAAGAGCATTCTATTATAAAAATATTGTGGATGCAATTATTACTTTTTGAAATATTGTTTTTAAGAATGCAGCCACATACTCTTATGTGGGAAAATGAGAAATTTCTCACTTTTTAAATTTCAAATTAGGTTTAAAGTGTTAAATCAGTAATATAATGCCCAGAAAACGCTATTCAGTAAAGATAAGTTTCTTTTAAAACTTTATTATTGATTTTTATACACGAAAAATTATTTCGCTTTGGTTATATCAAATTTGAATCGTAATGGCTCAGTGCTTAAGGCACTGAACTGTCATTGGAAGAAGTGGGTCTTCGATCCCCAGTCGTGACTTGAAGCTCATCCAGCTTCAGATTGATGGATTCAGATACAAATCAAAATTTTTTTTTAAAAATTGTAATAATAAATAAATTAAAATAGTATGTAATAGTAACTACTGGCATATTTTAAGTTTTAGCATTAAAAAAAATTAGGTAACCATTTAAGTGTTTAACTCAAAAGAAACTGGATATTTGTTACTTCATGTCAATGTCTCAGAGTGTTTTTTTTTTATTCTAGAAATCATATGTCTTGTTTAGTTTAAAAACTGGGAGTATTATTTGTAATAACAGAAACACATTTCAAAAAAAAAAAGAAAAAAATTGACTTGCTATTTTTAACGTTAATATTGTATTGAAACAGAAATTTCACCTCTCTTTAAACCTGAAAAAGCATTAGTTTAAATAACTTAATATATTGATACAATCTTCAGTTTCACTCGAAAAATCTACTTTTCGTAGACTCATAACTAAAACTTCATTTTCCTAAAATTCAAATACATCTTTTTAAAAAAAACATTTTCACTTCTCTAGAACATTCGTACAATTCTCAAAACACTTATATTACAAATAAATAAATTTATATTACAAATAAATAAATTTATAACTTTTTTTAAAAAATACAAATTTCCTTTCATCTCAGAATGTAACATTAATCTTTTTGTAGGGGGAAAAATTGAAAATTTTAAAGTAATAATTACTTTCCTTTAAACTGAATAAAAGTGTTTCAGATTTCATTTCTAAATAACAAAACTGATTTCTTTAAATCTATTAACTTATGACGAAAATAAAATATGGTGAAGTACAATATAATTCCTTTAAAATAAAACATAATTAATTATCTACTTTTATTATAGAATAACGTTACGACTAAATACGAAAATTAAACCATGATTTAAAAATAAAACACACGTACTGATGTGATCTCAACAGTCCTCGGCATTCATAATCTTAAAAAGCGTGTGGCTTAAAATCTTCGATTCATAAATAAAATCTGATAATATTTTATCATCAACAAAATAAGATTTGAGATTTAACAAAACATAAAGCTTCTCTTTCCAATTTATTTAAAATTGCTTTATAGCGATTTAAATGAATTGGGACCACCATCGTAAAGCTAAGACCAATTTTAACATTTGCAATCTCATTCTACTCTCGAATCCCATTCACTACAAATAACAAAAGTTTTTTGACAATAAAAAATACATTCAAAAGTAGTTAAATATCTTATGTTAATATACAAATGGGCATTGGATTCTGAAATTTTTACATTCTTATTGATATATTTAAAGAAAAATTATTTTTTCATTTAAGATGATAAAAAAAAAGAATGCAGACATCTTCCAAAAGAAAAAAATATAGCAATGAACATAGAAAAATGAACTTGACTTTATGCAGTTATTTCAGAGTTCCAAATCTAACCACTGTAATAAACTGTAGCATCCGCCACCATCCTAGAGGATTCTTACTACCAGTGATAGTAGTATCAAGAATAAAAACATTGTTTATAACACTCATTGCAATAGAATAATCAACATGAGCGACAAAGAAAAGAATCATAATTGAGATTTTTACATATTTAGCATTTTTGTATAAAAAGCTTCTATTGCAAAAAAAAAATTTCGAAAATAATTTTTTTATCAGTTTTTTAAATTTTGTTTTAGCATTCACAGGGTTGCCACTCAAATCTGGAAAAAAAATTCCCTGTGTTTTCCCTGTACATATCATACACAATATATTAAGAAGAAACAACAATTAATGTGCTCTTGTGTGAGCTATATTGGGCTAACTATATTTATTAGTTTTAATTTCTGGAAAAACAGCAGAACATACTTAAATAATGCTATAGTATATTAAATACAGTTTAGTATAGCTTAAATACCATGGTTAAATATCCCATAGAGTATGCTTTGAGTGGTCACTATTTTTTAAATGATAAAAATAAGAAACAAAATTCCCTGTTTATAAAGAAAAAATCAAAATTCCCTGCATTTTCCCTGTTATTTTAGGTGATTTTTAAATTCCCTGTATTTTCCAGGTTTTCCCTATTCTCCCTGTGGAGTGGCTACCCTGTCATAGCATTAGCAATGGAAAGAAAATAGTTATCAAGCCACACTACACTTTAACATAAAATTTATTAGAAAACATGAAACAATGATTAAAAGCTTCATAAAAAAGGTCAAACAAATATCAAACTTAATCCATTCAAGTTTTAATGACTGTGATTTTCTTCAATGTATTGTAATTATACCCCAATGATAAATTTTGTTAAAATATTGATGTAAAGACACAAGGTTGTTATTGCTTAACAAAAAATTAATTCATTCCTTATCCAACAATTTACAATGTAACTTAATGTGTAACATTAATTTGTTAAAAAAAAAATCTGGAAAACTGGCACAACAATTTTAAAGAAAAGGAAACAATATAAAAACTGAAACATTTAATTTCAATGCAAAAAAACAGTAACACATAAGAGAAGATAGATTTTAAATAATTCTTTAACCCTATTAAAAATGAAAGAAAAGAGCTGCACACAATCAAAAGTAGCACCTATTTAACTGATAAAATACTGGCAATTTCAAGAAAATTTATCACAATTATCTTAAACATTAACATTGCCATGCTTTTTATAAAAACAGGATCAAATCTGAATATATGTAATTTAAAAAAATGTTACAACATTAAGTAGAAATATTTATTTACATTATATAACAAAGTCAAACCACTATCAGTGTTCTGACAATCACATAAAAATTAGAATTTCTTTATTGGAAGAAAAAATTAAATCTGTCCCATTGGTTTCAGCTCTGGGGAAATCTATAGATAAGAAAAAATAAACATTCAATAAAAACTAATAAATAAATAATTATAACCTACATTTATATAATACTGCTTTTTTAAGTTTAAGTTTTGAAATGTTAGAATAAAATAAAAGATTGTTATTAAAACAAATTAGTTCTTTAACCATTTTACGCCTACAGGATTTTAAAAAAGAAGTGCTATGTAAATAAATATAATGATACTAGGGGGATCCACCTCTGTATGCTTTACAATCATTTTTGCTCTTGATAAAAAACAGACCATTACATTAAAATTAAGTTATTCAGTAAAAAGATTCTAGAATGTTTTATTGTAGTAACACAGATTTAATTTCTGATTGTATTAAAATAAAATAAAAACTTCAAAAAAATTTTGCTTAGCTGTCATTTCAAATTTATTCACAAACATGTTTTTTAAAATTCTTATTTAATTTTTATTCACGCTAAAAGCTTGTTAAATGCTTTCGCTCAAAAAGACTATTAGCAATATTGCAAAAAGCTAATTCTCTATGATGCTTTAAAATTTTTCAGTTATTTTGTATTTATTACTTTAAACACAGTTTGACATAAAACTTATTAAAAAGTAAACATGTATAACTTACAGTTCAGTAATAGTAAAATGGTAAGCAAATATCTTTTATCAGAAAAGATTTCATAATAAGATATCTTGCAGTTATTTTATAATAAAGTAATATTTTTAATTTATGTATAATAAAACTTATGCTTACTTCAAACTGGCAATCTGTTGATGATAGAATTTCTTCTATGCTGACTCCATCAGCTATTTCAATTAAAGTTAATCCCTTTTCTTTATCTACATCAAATACGCCCTACAAAAACATGTAAAAGTACCATTATTAATGAAGATAGAAAAAAAATAAAAGCGAACATTTTAACCTTTATTTGAAATATCAAAAGATTTTCAGTGGTTTCTGCTACCCCCAGAACTGAAAGATTTCTTAGATTTCATAGAATTTATAGAAATCTCACCTTAAGGAAAAAATATTCTTGTGGTTTTTTAGAAGTTAAGAATGCAAAATTTTTAAGTGGCTATAATTATTTTTTTCCTTTCCTTTCTTTTTCAGTAGATCATGAAAAAGAATAACATGCACTATCATTGTGTATGTATTATGTGCATTATATTTAGATTGCAGGGGTGCTACTCGCAAAATATCAAATTGTCTCACCAGAAATTGCATTTCATCTCAGTTAAAATCTCTTTTTGGCTCAGTTTGTCTCCGCTAAAATTATTTTTTTACTCAGTTTATCTCAGCTAAAATAACTATTAATCAGTTTGATAACAATATAAAGATAATTTTCAGGATCCATAAAACCATTAATAGCATACTAGGAGTACTACAATTACAATACATACATTCACTATTGCTAGGATTTTAAAAAACCTGCATATGATTGATTATAAGAGTCCACAAATGTGTTTTGTGGTCTCTGTTGTTTTCATATATATTGCATTTATCATTTATGCCAATGAATAATATCTGTTCCAGAATTTTACAAAGTAAATTTTAACTTTCTTATTTTTTAAAATATAATGGTGTAACCCTTTCTAAAAAGAAATAACTATTTAGTTTTGGTAATTCAAAAGGGAAAATACCCATTTTATTTTGAGCTCAAATTTCATCTCAAAATATATAACTATTCAGTTACAATGCAAGGTCTACAGATTTCAATAATTAAAAGAGAAATTCAGTAATTAAATAATAAGAGTTTAAGAAAATGGTAGAGAACCAATTATCCGGGATGCTCGGGACCATCGCTATCCCGGATGTCTGAATTTCCCGGTTTTCTGGATCGACTAAAAAGTGTCGTTAATCGATGTTATATCGAACTCGAATTACAAGGAAAAGTGTAACACATTTTAAAAAAAAGAGAAGAAAGAAAAGCACTCAAATTTAAAAAAAATTGTAGAAAAATAACATTTAAAAGTATAAAAACACTTACAAGTTTAGACAAGAAAAACAAGTTTAAAAAATACATAATTCTCATATAAATTTTTTAAAAATAATTACAATTTCTAAATTAACTAATATAAATAAAACCAATGATTAAATAACGCAATATATTTCATACCTAATTATACGGGGGGGGGGGGGCGATAAAATAAAAGGAAAACTTATTAATCTAAATAAAAACAACACTTGAAAATTATCGAACCGAAACGATAGTTAAAAAAGGCACTAACATAAATATTAAAACCCGGAACAAGGCAAGATCAATAAGATCAACGGAATTAAAAAAAAAAAAAAACTAATGATAAAATTTATGAATAAAAAGAAATAATTTATTGAGTGCGAAATTTATAGTGAAAAGGAAAAAAAATCTAACCTATTGGAATCAGAAAAACAAAACTACAATCTGCTTCATAAAATAATCGTATGTTTAAATTAATAAACAATTCTCCTTTTATTTTTTTTATAAAAACAAGACTCTTAACGAAAGCAAATGTGATTTCTCATCAAGAAAAACTTGCAAATGACACCGCACTCCCAAACAATCAGAATTTATTCAAAATAAAAATATTTTATTTTTATTAATCGATGTCAAATAGATAAATATATTTTTCTCTTCCATTCTCTGTTCAATGATATGCAGGTGCAACGCATTTCCTCCACCCCCTCATCAATAAAAGAGAAAACGAAATCAGCAAGCCACTCCTTTGAGTTTGATTGACGGGTAGAAAATAAAACATTCGTCCCTTCCCTGCCCCCTCTAGATCGAAGGTCACGGAAGAAATGACGTTTCTCTGGGTAAACGGGGGGAAAAATTCTCCCCTTTCTAACATTTTCCTCTACTCAACTTCAAGGATGAGTCTAATTTCCGCTTTTTTTCATAATCGTTCTAGTTTAAAATTACGGGAAAACCGGACAAAAATTTCCAAGGTTATTTGGGTACCGGATAAATGGTTCTCTACTGTAACACAAAAAAACCCCACTCTTTGATAGAATTCAGGAGGTGCAGTGAAATTTTGAAATATTTTAGGTAGGAATTTTCAAGAAAATTTTAGGGAGCTGATTAATAACCAAAAATTAGCATATATAAATTTTTTATATCAAAACAGAAATATATAAAAATTATTATAAACAATTTAAAAAGACACATATAAATATACTTTTCTTTCTAAAATGACTTGCATCCTTATTAAGTATAAAAGTAAACTTTAGTTAATTGGCATTGACCAGTAGATTGCATTCACAAAATCAGTTAGTTGACTATGTTCTTTTAATTTATATAGCTAAATATACAATCATAAAATGTAATTATGAATGCACTTAGTAATTGTTTAAATGCAACAACTGTAGATTATTTTAGGGATGCAAGGAAAATGTTAGTACAATTTTAGGAAATAAAAGGGAGAGTTAAAAATTTTAGGGCGAATGCGGACCCCTGAGAATTATTGTTTCTTTTTCTTGTTGGAATATTTAGATTGCTTCTCTTTATTTTCCTGGATCTTTTTTATAAGATCTGGAATTTTTTCATTTGTTTCCTTTAGAAGCACTTGACCTGCTTCAATTTCTTTGAGGTCTTAACTTTTAATCCATCAGCAACATGGCTTTCAGCTAAAGAAAGCATGTTTTGTGCTGATAGCAGCTGATCTGCAAGTTTCTTCCCCTCAGTTGTATTGCCCGAGTGAAAGTTCATCAGAACAATTATCTTGCAATGTGCGTTTACTTTTCTTCTGCTTCTTTTTCTCAAAATGCTCTCCAATGACTCACGGCGATGCAGATTAATATTTGAAACTGAATTCAGGTTTGTCAAATTTTGGACGTTTTGTCTCAGAATGGCGCAGCTTTGGCAGAAACTGAGCTGAATGTCGCAGTTATGCCGTTTTGTCTCAGTTTGTCGCAAATGGCCCAGGCGTAGTACCCCTGAGATTGTACAAAAATGTCATTGAATAGAATACAATTTATAAGCAAAAAACTGATAGTATATCAGCTAGATTGATATAAGCCATAGCCAAGTTAATGCAATTCTGACAATTGACTGGAAGATCCTGGAAAACTTTGTTAAACTATTTTGAGAGGGCTTAGAGCACTATTAAACACGTCAATTGCATGCTTTTTGACAGAAATTTGAATGAAAATTTATGCTTAAAATTACATTTATAATAAATGCAGCAATAATTTTAATATATAAAAATTTAGAATTTTTATTCAGGAGAAAATATATGTAGCATGATAGCGTAACACTGGATAATGTTTTGTTCTATTCTTACTTTCATTGCAGATTTCTTTTATGGGTAAGATTTATAAAATAATTAATAGATAATAATTTACAAGATAAAGGTGTATCGATTGCAGTTTTAATTATTTCTAGTATCTATGAATTTAAAACCTGTTCTACATTGAGTAAGTATTTCAAAAGATGATTTTCTATTTAACGAATTTTCCATATAACGAACTTTTTTTCGGGATTTAGCGACTTCGTTTGATAGAGGTCCGACTGTATAAATTCTACATAAAAAAAAATTTATACATACAAAAAAGTTCATTGATATGAAGTAGAAAAAATAATTCATTAATATCAGATTTATCAATAATTACTTTTAGATTATCTATATTTAAATGTAGCATTTACTGGCCCATTGACCAAATTTTTCAGACATTACTGTCATATTTTGCAGTAATGTTTGTTTGATTGTCAGTGCATGAATTGTTAACCCTTTGAAGCAGATAGGACACTGGTGCCCTTTTTCTATATTTTCTGGTGCTTTTTTAGTTATAAAAAACAGTCTAATATTTATCCAAATCTGTTATATTATCTGAATCATACTTGTATTAAAAGATAACATTAAAAAAAAAAAGTTGCTTAAAAACCTTTTCCTTCATTCATAGTCGAAAATTTATCAATAATTGATTTTGTGAATTAAAGAAGTTTTAATGATAAATGACTGTTTCCTTTAAATCTATATAATTTCACTTATCTATAATATTTTCAAGTATTTTAACCTAAATTAATGCAAAATAATGATAAAAGTACGAAAAATATGTTCAACAAAAGTTGTGCGTCAAATGGTTAAAAACTTAAATACAATGAGAAAAATAGTAAAAATTTGCAAATTTACTTTTTCTGTTATAATTCTGTCAACACATCTTTTTCCCGTAAGAGGTAAAGAACAAGATTCTACAATTTTAGGCGTATCATCTTTGGCATTGTGCTCCATGGTAACAACTACTTTTGTACCACTGCTCCCACATGATACTAAATCCATAGCTCCTCCCATTCCTTTAACAAGCTTTCCCTGTAAATAATTTATGAACAAAAGGAATTTACTATAAACATGCAGTTTGGAAATACTAAAATTTTGTTTACACATTTATTTGTGAAGCCCAGTAAATTTGTTGCATATTTATTTGGAAAACTCATACATAAGATAAAAGTTAGTAAATTTATAAAACAATGTAATACTTTTTGCATTTTTTTGTTTTACATCTGTTTCACATTTTATTTTAAGAGAGGAAAAATTCTTTAAAAATATGCAGAAGTTATAGAACAACTATGGTATTTGAAAAGAAAAAATTTTTAAATAAGGATTTCTCAGTTTTTTTTTTATATATATATCTGATTGTATATTATATCTGAATATATTGATTTATATGTGTTTTAAACTTTTTTTTTATAATAATAGGTTTAACCATTCAACTAATTTTAAAAGTTGCAAGCTCAATAGCTTAAAGTTAAACGAAGTTCTCATTTTAAGTAGAAAAAAAATTAAATAACTATTTTCTATAGTAACAATATATGCTGTAAAAATTTATTTGAAACAGATTTTTATAACAAGTTTCTTTTTTAATACTGTTCTGACATAATTCTGGAGTTTAAAAAACTCGAAAATATCTTTAAATAATATTACTATAAATTAGGAAATGTTACTTTATTTTAAGCTCAGTTAGTTTCAGTATTATTTTCAAGAATTATAAAAAAAATTAAAAAAGAAAATCTGTATCATCTGTTTGATTCAAGTAGCATGATCTAGTTCTGCCCCCTCTAATATAAAGTATGTGGCAAAACTACAGAAAAAATAGCAGAATTACAAAATCTGGATGGTAACATAAACAACAAAATACTCATGAATGAAAATCAATCATATCTTTATAAATCTAAAACTGTACTGGTAAAACATGACTTTAATTTACAAGGAAAATCATTTTACTATAATAAATTCTAGTTAGAAGTGTGCAAAACTGTACTACATTGATAATATATGAAACAAGATAAGATGGATAATATTAAGTATTCAAAACATTTAAGATGGAAAATTTTTCTCTTTTTACTTTTTTTTCTTAAAAAAATAGAAGTAAAGATGATAATGCAAGAAAAAATATTTAGGTATAAAGAGTCAATTAATTTAATTGTTTGATATAGGTAAAAAAGGTATAGTAGGACTTCATTTAAAAGACTATTTTTCATTTTTATGATTGCTTTTAGATGAGAAGTGGAAATTCAACACTAGCAAATGATAAAATTCTTTTACAAAGAAAAATCCCCTATGTCAGTATTTTATTTCTACTGAATTATGTGGAGATTGAAAATAAATAAGACATAAATATTATTTTTAAAAAAAGAGTTTAGATTATAAGTTTTTAATTTTTTTAAATCATATACACTAAACAGTAACATCATATAAATATAAACAATAACCAACATATAAACTAAAGTAAACTAGTATCAAAGCTCAGCTTAGTAGTAGTGCTAATACATAACACATTTTCAAAAGAACATTAAAAATAAGCATCTTTTTACACAACACTTTTTAAAACAACTTGAGTAAATAAAGAGAAATAAACTTACAGGAACCATCCAATTTGCTAAGTCTCCATACCTTGAAACTTGCATTCCTCCTAACATAGTCAGCTGAATATGACCACTGTTTTAAAATAAATAAAAATAAGGATATACACAATTTCTTTTATAATGAATAGAAATTATAATGCATGAATCCTATAATAAAATATAAATAAAATTATTAAAAATGATTTTCAAACATTACATGCATATAATTTGAAGCCCTTCAATAAAACTATTTCAACAGCAAAAGTAATTTAATGAAATTACAAGGAGATACATTAAAGCAAACTTTTAGTAGTAGAATTCAACATAGTTCTCAAGAATAATTTTTTAAAAAATACAACGTTCTAAAATTACATTCTTAAAAATAAATTCTACTTGAGAAAAATGAAAATATATTTTGGAGGAGAAAAGAAAGACTTGTTCATAAGCTTCACAGGATTTTATGTCTTATGAAAAGCTCATTACACAGAACACAGAAACAGATATACTATAGTTTCAGCTCTAAAATGAACATCCCTCTTCAGAGTCCAAACACAAAAGAAAGTCGAAGAAAATTGCAAACAAGTTATAACAAGGGAAAAGGAGGGTAGGGGGAACAAGTTAGTCAAACAAAAGAACGATAATAAAAAATATAATCATTAAGAAAAATATGAAGAAAAAAAAATTTTTTTTTTCTCTTTCCGGATGTTAATTAGTTTGAAAGCATATCATAAAAAAACAAGGAATATTTATATTATTAAACATATAATATATTTCATATGATAGCTAGAGTTCTACTCAATATAAACATGAGTGCAACAAAAAACAGGGCATGGCAAAAAAAAAAAAAAAAAAAAAAAAAAAAACCTACACAAATGATTTTTAATATAACTTTATTAAAAATAAATTAATTACAAAACATGACAAATAATAATAGATTTTTCAAATAAATAAATTGGTTTCAAATTGGCTGCCTTTTGCAGTGATACAGAGACACAAGTTTTCTACTTCAAATCTATCCCATTCTTGCCGAAGCGATTGCTTTAGAGAGTTCAAACTTTTGTGTGATTTAGTGCAAACCCTAGGCTCCAAACTGGACCATGCATTATAATCCATGGTAATGAGATTTGGCGAATATGGTGGCGATTCTTCAGGTGATATCATGCAAGGAAAATACACCTTGCACCACTCACGTGTGTTTTGTGCGGAGTTGGTTCAGAATCTTGTTGAAATGCCCAGGTTACATTGCCAAAGTGCTTTTTAACTCACTAAAGCACAAAAGCTTCTAGAATGTCCTTATAGTACACTTTGATTTATTTCAACTCCCTTATCAATAAAAATCAGAGGTGTTTTGCCAAGTACGCAAATTCCACCAAAGATCATAACTGACTTTGGAATTTAGCGATGTTCAACAAATTGAATGTCTTGTGTTCAACAATTGAATGTAAAGTGCTTGGAATGTCTACAGACCAGATCCTATCCTTTTAGAAGTTCTGAGCTTGTTAACAGTAAAAAGCTTCTCACAGGGGAAAAAGAATTTCTCATAGCGCTGAGTTGTGGCCACTTTAAAACCAATTAAATTTATTTATTGGTAAAAGCCTACTCTTATTATTATTTGCCATAATTTTGTTAATTTATCCATTTTTAATAAAATTATATTAAAAATTTGTTGTCTGTTTTTTTTTTTTAGCCCACGCTCATAAATCAGTAATTTCAAAAATTTCTATAACCTCAATTTATGCTAATCCTTAGAAAAAGAAAAAGAGAACTATCTAAAAGCGGAAAGTGAAGAATTAAAATACTCTAATATGTACTAGTTTATATTTCTTCCTATTACTTTTTTCTCATTTATTAATTTTATTCTTTTGCCTACAAAAAAACTTGTTTTCCCTCTTCTTATTTAGTTTAAAAGCTTCGTATTGAGGAAAGATTTTTATACAAATATTTCTCAATTTAAAACAATCAGTTGCTTAAAGACAGCATTCGATATATTCTGATGAAAGTTAAATAAATAAAATATAAAAAAACGGATCAAAATTTACATATTAATTTTTATTTTCTCTAACTAAACGTTAATTAATTAAAGAGAAAAATCTTAGAGTAGAATTTTTGCAGAATATCTATTAAAAATAATAAAATTCTTTTTATTCCATTTCATAGTAAGATTACTTCAAAAGAACTTTTAAAAAAATAAGCTAATTAGGATCAAAATAAACAACTATGCACTGTGTAAATCAGCTATTAAGTAAAATGAAACAGTTAAAAGTAAATTTTTAAAATTCAAATATTAAACATGAAATGTAAACTAAATGAAAATATTTTAATTTAAAGACCTTGTAAAAATAAGTGAAGTGTCTGTATATACTAACCCTCTGACCATTGCAAATGATTCATCACTTGGGAAAAATGATGCACCAGGAAGTACAGTAACAGTTTCTTTGCCAGCATTTATTAAATCAGCATCTTGTTCATTTTCTAATGGATATGGACCCTAAAAGTATGAATAAAAAAATAGAAATAAATAAACGTTATTTTTATAAAAAATACAATATTATATTTACACAATGGTACAAAAAACATGCGATTATCTTAATTTTTTTTCTTCAGTAAATGTTAGTTTATAGCCTAAATAAGCTTAATAAATTTTCCAGTTTCATCAAAAACTAACAAATTTCATTATTAATAAGAAAAATTAAATTGCAAATATTTTTGTAAAATTTGAATTAAAAAAGCTATTTATTTATCATGTATGTTTAGTTAAAATTTTTATCCAATAATAAACACATTACTAAACATTATAATAATTTTTTTTTTTTTACGAAAATAATGTTTTTTTTTTTATTAAATAATTAACTCCTAAAACATGTTTAAAAAACTGGGGAATTTTATTCTGCCTGATAGAGATAAAAAAAAAAAGAATTTAAGAAAGATACAAAACACAAATAGAAAGTAAAAAATAACAAAATTTAAATTAATCTAAATTTAAATTTGTTTGATTTTTTTCATTTAATGCAATAAGAACACAAAATATACATTTCTAGAAATCCATAATATTCCACAATTTTTGCATATAATATAGCCTTTTCACACAGTGTATAATTTTTTGATACTTATTTCACTATTAAAATTAAATGTTTAATCAATTATAGATTAATAAATTCAGAGAGAGAGTATAAGAAAGATTATGTGTCAAAATTTCCTTAAATTGTAATTGTACACTACTCTCAATTTCGTCACCAGAATATAGATGAAAGTGTAACATAGCAAGTGTAAACAACACTTAAGTTCAGGGCAAATTTAATTAAGTTAATCAGTTTCTATTAAATTTTTAAAAATGTAAATAAAGCTGTAGTTCAAGATTCTGATTTATCTAAGCGCAATCTATGAAGTTTTTTTTTCCCCTTCGATTTTTAAAAATAAAGCCTAGTCTTTTTCAGTTATGACTATATAATTCATTTAAGAACAACAATGTACAAGATTTGGAATAAATTTATAGAAGTCGCGTCATATTTTCTGTCAGTTGAGCCTCTACAACAGCCAATGACAGTCAGTCTGTGTTTTGAAGTCGACCAATAAACATGGTTTCTACTTAGAGCTTTTTTTGCTGATTATTTTTTCAATCCTCAAATATCTACCGGAGTGATTTGTTACTAACTGCGATTCCTAATTTAAAGTATAAAATCACGGACAAGATCTCTTTTTTTTGGATAGTTTTCTCTTATTGAGTAACAGATTATCCTAATGTGATTATAATTTTTATTATAGCTATTCACAGGGTTGCCACAGAAAAAAATGAACAAAATAGTTGCATCTAGTAGCCTAAAACATGAAAATAGTTGCCCAAAATTATAAAAATAGTTGTTTAAATAAGAACAAAAAATTTTCAGTAATATTAATAAAATTTTATTAATGATTTTATTGTAATATACCATGATCAATTTAGTCAAGTTGATGGTCAATATGATAATTTTTAAATAAACTTTAGTGTTCTAGCACTAAATTTTTTTATAAAAAATTTTTTATACTTTCAAAAAATTAAATACTTTTAAATACTAGAATTAATTCAGAAAAAAAATTTTTTTTAAAAAAAACATACTCTTTCTAAAAAATTTTCCCTTTTATCAATAATTGATTTAGCAAACATATATACTGAAAAGTTATTACTAAAATTCGAAATTCACGCATCATAATATTGTATTAAAAATAGGGTTCTTTAAAATCATGCAGAATTTCGTAGCAATAACTGTTGAAAAGGCGATTAAGAAACAAAATAGATTCACAATGGAATCTGTGCAAATTGAGATCATTAAAAAGTGATGACTCAAATTTGCAATTCAAATTTTTTTTATTTTTTAAGAAAAAAATTCATTAAGTTCAGAACAACCGCTGGCCGCAGGTTGCCAACCCAATTTATGCTTAAAAAAACATAACTAGAAGCACAGAAAAGTCTCCCAATAGTCTCCTTTTCTTGAAAATAGTTGCTTTTTTAGACTTTTCAGGCAAAAAAAGTAGCCATAGTTGCCTCAGGTCAAAAATAGTTGCAAATAGTCACATTTTAGTCGCCTGTGGCAACCCTGTATTCATAGATCAATAAGTTTTCTCTTTATCAAACTTTTTTTTACTTAAAAAATAAGTACTTATGCTGAATATGACAAGACATGTCACATGGATAAAACGAAGTATATATATATTAAAAGTATAGAAAAGAAGTAAAAAAGTAATGTGTTTCACAAATTTTAATTTTGTGCTCACCTTTTTAACGATAAAAACAAATTTTATATTAACTAAAAGCTTAGAAACTAAAACATTTACTTTAACATACATACTAAGAGAGAAAAAGATCTTCAATAATAGATAATTAATAATAACAAAATGAATCAAAGTAGAACCAATGAACTCAGAAATCTCTGTATTGATCAGAAACACCATAGAAAATTATATGTGGATCCTGTGGTAAGATATTTAAATATTGCACTAGATAAATTTTCATGTTTAAATGGGTAAACACATTTTACATTACAATACATGATTCTATAACTTCACTACAAAAAGAAGTGCTTAAAACAAAGTAACAGAAAAATATAACAAAAAAATTTAAAATATACTTCATTTAATTCATTTTTATCCTATTAAATCAAGATTAAAAATAATTACATGGCTTGAAGTGCAGTTGAAGTTTAAATTACTAGAATTATTTAAGAAGAAATAAACTAAAGACTGGGTAAACTAAACAAAGTTAATAAGTAAATAAAATTTTTAAAAATTCTTTAGAAATTACAAGACTGTACATGAAACAAATAAATTCTCATTTCAAATAAGTGTTCAAAAAAAAGTTAATACATGTGCATTTTTAAATAATGTATTACAATACACATTTATATCTATTCTATCGCTGGGCGAAACATAAAGTATTTCTCTCTATGCTGTTAACATATGGAAAGATATTTTTAAATTTGATTAAAGAAAAATTTAAAAAAATTTAGTTTATATTTATTTTGTCTACAAGGTAAAAATAAATTTGTGGCAACTGTTGCCGAAATAAATTTGCAACACTAAATTTGCTATCAAATTAATAAGAACTCATACATTTAATAATAATTAAAAGCAAAAAGCAGGATTTAATTATTTTAAAGACAAATATACACAATAATTGAAAAAAAATTTATGTCACTACTATATGTCTATTCAAGAACAAAATTTCGTTCACTGGCAATTTCATTGTAAATCTTTATATATAAAAACTTATAACACATTTTGAAAGATCATTTAAAAATGGTGCTAATTGTTTTAACTAAAGTAAGCAGAAGGAGCATACAGCTTGATTTCTTATAAGCATTTGTTTTTCTGAGAAACACCACTTAATTATACTTTAATTTCAAAGCTGAGTTTAGACAAAAAGAAAAACCAGCATACCTATTTCCAGAGATGCTTATAGGGTATCAAAATTCTAATATATTTGAAATCGCTAGCTTTAAACTTTTACCCATTCTGGTTAAAAAAAAGTTGTAAGAATATGAATAACACAATTTCTAAAAAAAATTTATTGTTATCTTTTAGGCCGGGCAACCAGTTTTGATACATCCAATTTTTTATGGAGCAATGGTGAAAAATTTTATATCCTAAACATAGTG
This sequence comes from Parasteatoda lunata, assembly GCA_949128135.1. Taxonomy (NCBI): domain Eukaryota; kingdom Metazoa; phylum Arthropoda; class Arachnida; order Araneae; family Theridiidae; genus Parasteatoda; species Parasteatoda lunata. The sequence continues at coordinate 63,401,397 of OX421970.1, forward strand.
ACTATTAACTTTTTTTTCTCCAGTAATGTATATTTCTAGCAAGGTTACTCACCAGTCCTAGGACACCATTCTCACTATGAAGGTGGACAGTAATGTTAGGAGGAATGAAATTACTCGCTAATACAGGCATACCAATTCCCAAATTAACTTGAAAGTATGTTAAGGATGTTTCAAAGGCATGCAAAAACATTAGATCAAATTTGACAATTTATAAAAGGTTCTAAAAAGGATACCATACATGCCATCTTGGAATTCTAATGCTGCTCTTTTTACTATTTTTTCTCTAATTTTAGCAGCTGGAGTTTTCAGCCCAGAGCTCTGATTCATCTGAAAGCGCAATCTCTAAAAAATAATAATAATATGGTATAAGTTTAGGGGTACAAATATAGAGAATCAAGAGGGTGCACTTGCACCATGCTGAAAACCCAATAAATTAAGTAGTGCTTTAAATATTGTTTATTTTTTTACTTTAAATATTTACAAATAATGGTTGTGCCTATATTGAATCTAATCTGATAAAAAAAAAGTAAACACAAAAGTTTTAGCAAAATATTTATTGTTAGAATTAGCAAAGTAATTAAATTAATTTTTATTAATTAGAAAATATAACCAAAAAAAAATTAGTTAATAGAAAATCAAAAACTTAAAGAATGTCAAAACTCACTCTTTTTTTTTATCTTGTTTCGTTTACAGAATTTAACTAAAACATGATATTAAACTTAACTTTTAAAAATTTTAAAGGAATGTAAAGTGTAATTCTTTTAATCAAAAACTATTTATTTGAGAAGTTTATTACTATTTATTTGAAAGTGTTTGAGAAAATTTCGGATATGTACAATGAATATGTATATATATTGTACAAGCAAAATATATAGAGAGAGTATGATAACTAAGAAAATTTCTGTACATTTCATAGGCATCTTTGCTGAAATCAATTTTTTAAGTTAAATTTCTAGACTGCCGAATCATAAATTCCAACCCGAAATTACTTTTCAGCCTGAGTCAACATAAGGCTCAAGCTAGAACTGACTATGTCTGGTTTCTGACACACAATTGTTTTTAATAGCAAAAATCATTCAAAACAAATAATTAATTTTAATGAATTTATATTAATTTTGGAACACCATCCTTTCGTAGACTAATATGCAAAATATAAATTTTAACATCAGCTTTATAGACCTTTTAAACTGGTTTCAAAATAAAGTTTTTAAAAATAAAAGAAAATCTTATCTTTTATTATGAACTTATATTTATGAAATTAAAACTTAAAATCAAAGTGATCATTTTGAAAAAAAAAAAAGTTTTTTTTAACATAATTAATTTCAAATAATTTACAGTGATAAGGGTTCCTAGGGGTCATGACACTCAAGATGAGAAAATTTCAATGAAAAGTGCAAAAAAAGAATTTTAAAAAAATGAAAAACTGCACTTGCTTAGTTATATTAACCTGCTATAAAAATGCAACTGAGGTTAAAATGGGCAAGAACAAATATCAATAACAATTATAAAATGAATGTAATTATATATTTAGTTTTAGTTATTATAAAAAGGTTTATTTACAGAACTCGGCACTCAATGATACATATTAGTACTCAAAATGAAATTTTTATTAATTTATAAGAGTTCAAAAAAGAATAATACTTTTATTATTCTAAATTGAACTACTTCAGTTAAAAAAAAAAAATTTAAGATATATGTATGGATAAATAAAATAGAAAAACAGAGAAATTTAGTAAAAAAGACGGTTACTTCTATTCTCTTTTCAAATTTTTCACCGAGAACTACTCTTTGTACATAAATGCTAGGAACATGAACATGATCTGGATTTATTTCACCAATTTCTACAATTTCTTCAACCTGAAATTAAAAAGATATGCAATTTGAATAAACTAAAAGGTATTGCTAATGAAAACAATATTATATTATTATTACAATAAATTGTTAAGAAAAAACTTTGATAATTTAAAATATTGGATAAATAAAATATTCATTAATTACCAAAGAATTACAGAGTCAATTTTAAAAATTTTCAGCAAAGTTAATTGAAATCTTTCCTCACTACTTTTTATTAGAAGTAATATAAAATACTGATAGGTAAATTAGAATATAACAAAAACATGAAATGGACTGGTATAAGTAGTGAATACCACTTGTAGTATTCATTAAGTGTTTCATTTATAATATTTCATCATTCATATTCTAGTAGTCATGATAACTTACTTAATGAATATTTTTGATGCAGCTGTAGTACTCATTTTCAAAGATATTTCCGAGTTTTTGCTTGTGTAGAGTATGTATGTAGCATGTTTATGAAATTCAAACTGTTATAATATTACACCAATTCTAGTTCATAACTAACATATAATAGACAATTAACTTATTTCTAAGTAAAATACAAAATTTTTATATAGTTCAACATTACAAAAAATGGTTTACTTTTTTAACAAAAGCACACTTTTGTTCATTTGAACATTGGATTAATCAAACATTTTACTTTCTATAATTTGAACTATAATTAAAAAGAATAAAAAATTCTTTTTTTTTTTTTTTTTTAAATCATAGAACAGCAAAAGTTCATTTTTGTAACTTTTAATATTTTTTAAAACCTATGTTAATCTAAGAAAAAGAGGTTATGGAATTAAAACTATTGAACTGTAACCATGACCATAATAAAACTCTTTTATAAACAGAATGTCGCTAAGTAACAATTAATAAGAATTATTCTTATTATAACAAGTAATTAAAAGAAATCGAAAAGGAAGAAATAAAGGAAGTGAAAAAAAAAAGCAAGGAATTATAAAAAAATAAATCAGTGATTCAGTATATAAATGAGTAAGCCAATTGGCGAAAAAGCAAATCAATTTATGCAATTTCATTTGTGTAGTAGATCTCAGCAATATTGGTTTTAGTTAATTAGTTATCTTACATAGAAAGTCAAAAAATTTTATTATTTTTTTATGTTTCTATTATAGACTATTTCTATTATAGACAGTTAATCACTCTATCTCAAACATAATTTTTAAATATGGAACTTACATACCTAATGCTTTACGATTTTAGGCTCATACATGATTTTTTTTTACATTATAAATCCATCATTTATCTTCTTTTTTTTCAAGAAAAATTTAAATTTTAGGCCTAAAAAAGACTCAGATGCCCATAAAACTAAATTTATAAATTAAAATATAAAAAAATATTTAATAAGTTTATCATAGATGTTTAGGTTATTTTATTGACAACCTCTTTTCAAAATGGTATATACTCCAGAAAATTCAGATCATAACTATCTCTAGAAAATTCAGCAAGTTTAGAAATAGTTATATTATCAGAAATAGCTTAGTTTTAAATTTTGAGACATCAGTCATTAAAAAAAAATGACTAATTTATGAGAAAATAAAAACTGACACTTAAATTTCAAGTAAAAACATTTTTACATTAAACTGTCATTCTTACCTCAGCAATAGTTACTTTTGAGGCTTTGCACATTGGAATATTAAAATTCGGAGTAGATTTTCTAGAAAATATATATAACACTTCATTTTAATATGTCAAGCAATAAACCTATTTGAATTCAACAAAGCAAAAATAATATATTAACTGAATTAACTACAAGTAAATTCTAATTGTTTAAATAATGGTACATTTTATAACATTTATAAGTTCTACATTGGTACATTTTATAATAGTGGTACATTTTATATAGTGGTACATTTTATAAGTTCCACATCTGTATAATAACACAATATTTTAAGTTAGATAAGTATTTAGATAGATTTAAATGAAAATAAATAGTATAATGAATTATGAAATTTAGATAAAATAATGATTACAAAATATCATTACTAATTTTGACTAAATATTTAGACAATAAACCTTTCCCAACTTTTTTAGCTCCTCGTCTGCTTAGCAAGATAAAAATTTTAAATGCCCGAAATAAATAAGTTTTTTTTCTTAATCATTTTTATTAAACGATTAAAAATTCCTTTTTAATTCTGAAATATTTAGATCTTTTTTTAAAAAAATATAAATAATTATAAGAAATTTTTGTTTTGTATAAAATTACTTTTTTACTTAAAAAATAAAAGTTATCAAAACTGAATTAAACAAAAACGGCTATGAATACTGTTTCTTTAGTCTATTATCAATATTACTAAACGCAAATAAACAAAACAAACAATTTGGTAGCATAAACATTACACAATTTTTGAATTCAGCTATTTTTGTCCAAAAAAATTTAGGATATCATAAATGGCTTTTGTTATAAAAAAAAGGGGGAAATAACAAAGCAAAAAATAAAACTATTTATTATTAGTAAAAACCAAAAAGCCCATATAAAAGAAGTTTCTTCTACAAACCTAAATATTAAATTTCCAAATTTATCAGCTTTCCATGCTTTTATCAAAGCAAAGTCTCCTGTGATAGCTTCTTCAAGTATGTATGGACGTCCATTGAATTCTTTTACCTAAAAATTTGATTAAAAAAAAAGCAATAAAAAAAACCAAAGTGAAATTTTTTTTTTTTATCAAGAATAAAATACTAAAAGAATTTTAAAGATTTTTACAAAAAATAAAATACACCATTAATATTTTCTAAAATCAATTTTGATAAAACTTTGCAGTTAAACCATTAATTAATTGAGTGCTTGTGATGTCTAAAGTCGCCTTTTCACCTGCCCTGCCAAAAATGAGTTTTCCAACTTGTTCACCCATGAGATAAGTGTGCATTGTGGAAAAATTTCGTAACAAATGCAAATCACCCACATCATTTTTTTTCAGTAATTATAATTTTTTTAAATTATGCCTAATAAACTTTATTAAAACAAGAATATATTGAATCACAAAAAAAAATTGTGTAATATAAAAAATTTTAAAAACAGAAAACGCGCAAAAAATTTTGAAAAATTTCTAAAAATGTAAAGAATTGTTCAAGTGTTTATAACTTAATTCCTCATGCTTAGCTAGCCTAAAAGTTTTGAAAACTGTAAATATAAGATTAGCCACACACAATTGTTTATTTCCTGTAATTTTGAAAATATTAATAATGATGCAAATATTTTTTAAAAAACAGATAAAGAACATTAAAATATTATGTAAGCACCTAACAAGAGGAAATGGTTTTTGCTTAGTTTCATTGACAAGGGGAGGGACGAGAATGCATATGAGCAATGATTACATCAAAATCACCTTATTTAAAAAAATTTTAAAAAAAATATCAGAATTAGAAAGTTTTGACATTTAGAATTAAATTAATGAAGGAGAGAGTAGTGAAAAATTTGTTTGAATATTTTCAGAAATCAAGAACTTTGACTACAGAAGAAAAACACAATTGATTCCTACAGATTATTTTACTAAAAATTTTATAAGATGAATGAAAATGTCTTTTTTTTTTTCTTCTTCTTTTTTTTTTTTTACAAAGTTGCACATCTTTTATATGAATTTAATTCTATCATTGTATTATTACAATAAATGTCAAAGTTAGAAACGTTAAAAAAAAGGAGAGCACTTTCAACCATAAGCATGGATAGTTTGTGGCTTGCTTACATTTGTTGAAAATGGAGAACCCAAAAAATAGCCCCTGAAGAAGTACTATTTTTGCAGACATACTTTTTTTTGAAATTTCGCTTGGTTACTATTTAATTATTCAATATTTATTTAAATTGTGTACAAAAGACAATTCTGGTTTTATGCTGCTTTTCCATTTTGACTTATTGTATTTAAAATTTTTGTCTGTCATTTTTGTTTAATTCCACTTTTCAACTTTTAAAAGATTTAACCCTACCATTATATTATTACAATAAATGTCAAAGTTGGACACCTAAAAAAAAAGACCCTTTCTTGCATAAGCATGGATAGTTTGTGACTTGTTTATATTTAATGACAATGGAGAATCCAAAAATATGCTTATATAATTTTTAAATGAATTATTAAAAAAATAATAAAATAAAATTTAAAGTATATATTTTAATAATTACCTCTTTCGATTCACTCGCTAAAGCTATTGATCCATCAGGATTATACTTCAAAGGAACACCACCTTCTTCTACCAGAGTTCCATAAGCTGTAGGTGTATAAAATGCAGGTATGCCAGCACCACCAGCTCTTATTCTTTCTGCTAAAGTGCCCTAAAATATTTAAGAAAAAAATCAGACCAAAATTAATAGCTTGGTAAAATTTGAAATTATCATTATAAACATATTATTAAAGCAGATTACATTCTATCAGCCCCCCCCCCAATTTCAGAGAAAAAATTCCCTGACTTTTCCAGGTATATCAGGTAAATTTTAATGAAACTGCAGACTATATTTTATCTACACCATAAAATTTTTCATCTGTAAACTTTTTTTTAAAATTTTTAATGCAAACTGTCAGATTTTGTGAGCAAAAAATAAATAAATAATTGAATGAGTATGGGAACATGACAGTTTGACTAAAATGTAAAATTTTTATAACAAATAATTGTAATAGATGTTAGAATTATTTAACTAGAATATAAATAACTGTTATTGACAACTCAAATACTGGTTATTTCCATGTATAATAAAGGAATTATCCAGGTTTTTGTAAAAAATTGCAACTGATTCAGACTATTCCCTGATTTTAGGAATCAAAATAAAAATTCCCTGAGAATTCCAGGTTTTCCTTGTTCTCTCTAATCCTCTAATTTAATATTAAACAAAAATTAATATTTTTTATTATTAAATTAAACAGTAGTTTTAACTGTTCACGTTGTTTAAAACATTTCACCTACTTTAAAATTTAAGTCGACCACAGTAGAAGATTTAAAGCCAGAAGTTTCATAAGGAATAAGGCACTAAAGGTTTATTTTTTTTCAGTCAAAATTTTGAGAGATATATACTCTAATGAATTAAACATTACAATGTTGTTACTTATAGACAGTAGTTTTAATCTCCAAGCTGTATAGCTGACTTGACTAATCGTATTTTTCAAATAGAGCATTGTTTTGAAATCGATTTTGATCACTCTAATAAAGGGAATTACAATTACCTAAATTCTATGCATGCAATAGAAGTATATTATATGATCATTTCTTTAAGTATCTACAATCAAAATTACAACTGAGTTATTGTAATTAAAATGCAAGAATTTTGAAGTACAAAAATATCAGTTAATGTGCAGCAGTTGATCTCTGCTCTATATTAAAAAGCTTTCAAGCTTTAGAACAGGATATAACTAGGCTTGAAATGCTTTTTCCTCCTAACCCTATTTGGTGCTACTACTCTCTAATCACTCATCTGTTACAGATCTTTTTCAATATTATTTAGGCATCTAGTGGGTGTTTTTTTTCTCCCCTCTTTTTTGCAGTTTTCCTTCTATTCTTAAGTAGTCAATCTTTTATGCTGGATATGCATCATCCAATCTAAATAAATGACATTGCCATCTAATACAAGATACTTTTAATATTTTTAAACTGTTAGGTTTACCATATATTTATGTATCTGATTGTTATGTACAAAAATATACAAACTGTACCATCAAAATAGTAAAAGGATAACACTTTGTGTCTCAAACTAAGATTTTAAGGCCATCCCATATTAAAAAATATAATTTTTTAAGTAGCTTGTATCTTTTTTATTTTACTTAAAAGAATATTTCAAGCATTTTCTATTGATTTGGCCTTGAAAAACTTAGTATAAGAAGAATTTAAAACTGACAATAAAATTTCATAATGAATATTACTTTCATTTATTTATTTATGGTAATTATTTTTATTCTTATTAATTATTATTATATGGTAATTATTTTTATTCTTAATTTTGCTTGTTTTATCATAAGGGGCCTCGGGGCACTGTTAGTTTTGGCTTCAGCCACTAACAACAGAAAGGCTCCTGTGTGTTTGCAGACAGTGTGTCCCCTGATGAAGTGCTGTTCTGTAGACACACAATTACAATTTACATTTTATTTTTAGATTTTTAATTATATTTAAGACTTTAAAATTTTAATATGTTATTTTACATTGTTATTAGTTTTAAAATACAAATTTGGTTTTTAGCTGCATTGTGCACTGTACCAGTTTGAATTGGATTAATAATTGTTTAGTGTTTTTCATACCTCAAGTATTATAATTTTGAATTTGTTTTTGGATTGTATTTGGGTTTCATTTATTTATCTCATAACAATGTAATTTAAAAAAAATATTGTATGATACAATTTCTTTTTTAATTCTACCTGACTTTTTATAAAAGTGTTTCATTTCTTTTAAAACGGCATTGAATTAGTAGTTAAGTATTAAAAGAACATGATTAGATATTTGATATTTTGAAGCAGCAATTTAAAAAAAAAAAAAAAAATTATTTTTGGAACAATTTAGAGGAACAATTCTACTTAAAATTAAAAAAAAAAAAAAAAAAAAAAAAAAAAAAAAAAAAAAAAGGAAAAATTAAAATTTTAATGCAAATAATTTAGCAGTTTGGGAATAAAAGAAATTCATTGGAGCAAATTTAGAAGGATTTGGGGAAAATGCTTCCTTTGGAGCATATTTTGCAAAACTATTCTAAACATGTTTATTTGGTGATAAAATAAAAGGTGAGAAAATTTTTTTTTAAAAAAAGATTATTTTGGAATGGCTATCATTACAATCTCACCACAGTTAGAAAAATTAATTTTAAAAAAAAATCCAAGCAACTAGTCTATTATTCTTCACAATCAAACACTGCATTTTATGCCTCACAGAAACAGATGTCAGTCAAGCAAACAATATTTAAGTTATGAAGAAAATATGTTATTTTGGTTGCGAATGATGTTTCATCAGAGGAATAGTGAAAAAAAAAAAGTTTAACTAGGTCTAAAGTAAAGTTTTGTTAAAGGTTTTAACTTACATTTATGATTAACTTACTTAATTGATTTTGCTACATTTCATTAATTAATGAAACATATATTTTGGAACAGCTATAATCACAATCTCACTACAGTTGGAAAAGTGATTCGAAAAAAAAAATCCAAGCAACTATTCTACAGAATCTAACTTTGCCTCCCAGAAACAGATATCAGTCTAGCAAACAATATTCAAGTTATGGAGAAAATAGGTTGGTTTGATTGAGAACGATGTTTCACTAGAGGAACATTAAAAAAAATTCTGTTAAAATTAGTTAAAGGTATTAACTAACATTTATGACTAACTTTCTTTATTGATTTTGCTACATTTCATTAATTAATGTAACATATATTTTGAAACAGCTATAATCACAATCTCACTACAGTTGGAAAAGTGATTCGGAAAAAAAATCCTAGCAACTATTCTACTATTCTTCAGAATCTAACTTTGCCTCCCAGAAACAGATATTAGTCTAGCAAACAATATTCAAGTTATGGAGAAAACAGGTTGGTTTGAATGAGAATGATGTTTCACTAAAGGAACAGTCAAAAAAATTTCTGTTAAAATTAGTTAAAGGTATTAACTAACAATTATGACTAACTTTCTTTATTGATTTTGCTATATTTGATTAATTAATGATAACAAAGTTTTGTTATTCAAAGGCATTATCAATTACCTGAGGTACAAATTCCAACTCTAAATCTCCACATAAATATTGTCTTTCAAATTCAGCATTTTCACCAACATATGAAGAAATCATCCTCTTTATCTAAAATAAAAATTTCTATCACAATAATTGTCTTGAAAAGAAAAAAATACTATAACATAAAAACATTTTTCCTATCACTATCATAATAAGAATAGAAATATAAAGAATTTTTAGAATATATAAATAGAGATAAATAAGAACAAATTACATAGGTAAAATAATCATATATACATATACAAAGTGGCTCTCAAAAATTTTTGTACCCTTATGACTTTCAATAAAATATTGCTCTATTCATTAATTAAAATAAATATTTCAGAATGCATATAAATTTTTGCTTTGTTCTTAAAATATTTCATGCAGTTTTGTTAAGAATATATTGAAGATTTTATTATTAAATAACCATACTGAAATATTCATTGAAATTAATGAATAAAGCCCAATTTTTTTTTAATGATTTATAAGTGTACGAACACTTTTAGGACACACTCAATGTATAGATTATCCAAGTTAGAGGAAGTTAATGTGGCTTGTTAAAGGCTAAAACTAGCCTTTAAAATCTTGGTTAGTTTGAAATAACATAAGAACCAAGATAGCAACTTTAAAAAATTGTCCTGGTTCAATGCAAAGTTTAATGCTGGCATAAATTTAATAAACATCAAATCAAAACTAATAATATTCATTAATATTTTTTTTTTTAGATGTATAAGTGGATATAATTGAAGGATTACAAATTCAAAGTAAGTGTAATGAAGAAATTCAATTAAAACGAAAATGAGTAAGCATTTCAAACAATAGTAAATAAACAATCTTGAACAGTATTAGTGGCAAAATATTATTGAATTTGTTCAGTTACTTTTAGCTGAATGCCGAGGAAATATATGAAAAGCCGAGTGTATTTTTTAAGCTAAAAGAGGTGGTTTTTTTTTTTTAAATCTATAACTTCAAATTATATTTTAACACAAAAAGCTTTTTAAAAGAGTTAGAATAAATAATAGAAATGAAATGTGTGCTTATTCGATTGGGTGTTTAAACTCTGTAAGCCATGTTCTTAAGCGTTCAGATCAATTTTTTGTTCTTGTTATATCTTCTTACAATATTTTATAAACAGTTAATTTTCTAAAAACTTAACTTTAGTCCCCTTTTTTTTGTTTTGAAAAGTTAGGAATTCTATGTTATTTTTACCCTCAGATTAATTAAAATAATTCAAAAATTAAAAAAAATCAAAGTTTGCTTGAAAATAAATGTGTTGCACTGTTGTGTGTTATATCCTTCTACTTCTCCCGGAGCAGTATTACAAACTAATATAATTAATAAATATTGATCACAAAGCTTTTAAAATTTCATTTAATCAATTTTTTCAAACGTAATCCTAAAATTAACAAATCTAAGAATGTTTGAAAATAAGCATACTGGGCAGTTGCAGTAAAATAATGATTTTATCATTTTATCTCTTTCAGAACAATATTACAAATAAATATAAATAAATACTAACCACAAAAGTAGAAGGATTTCATATTATCAATTTGATCAATGTAAATTAAATATAAAGAGAAAAAAACTGCATTTGACAAATTTAGAATTTTTTTTAAAAATAAATTAAGTATAAGAATTTAATGGTATCTGTTTCTCTTCGTATATGCAGAGTGTACAGTAATGACCGCTTTTAATGTATATTCTTAGAAACCTTATCGAAAATGAAAACAAAAAGTATACATATTAAGAATCTAAATTAATAATTACTTAAGAAAAAAACAAAAATGCGATTGAAATCTGACAAATTACAGTACAGGGAGGAGTATGCAATAAACATAAACAATAAGATAGTTTTGATTGTATCAGAGAACAGAGAAGTGATAAGACAATTATGAGAAACACTTTTAAGTTTCATCATCAGCATTGGCACAGCAGCCTTTTGTGGGCCTGGGCCCTCTTTAGAAGCTTTTCCTAATCTTCTCTTCACACTGAAATTTGATTTTTAAAATCTCAAAAAGTAATGGGATAGGTAAATATGCAAATTCTTATTAGGTGTCCTGCCCTTCTCATTCTACTTAGTTTTATTGATTCAATAATGTTTATAAATTTGGAAATTATTACGTTTTCTACAGATGCTATTATTATCCAGAACAGCACCAAACCTTCCTTTCAAAAGATTATTTTATAGCTTTTCTTTCTTTAAACTCAAGTTAACATGTTAAACAGCTTTTGGTATTTTCCACCTCTCTACTGTAATTTGTCTGAATTTTAATATAATTTTTGTTTTTTCTCTCTCAAATTATTTGCCTCTCTCAATGTGTAGACTTTTTGCTTCTATTTTTTGATAAGGATTCTAAAAATACATATTACAGACAGCCTTTATGGAATACCCTACATAAATGTTTCATTGAAAATCAGCATTTATAATAAAAAAATAATCAAATTATGACCTTTCTTAAAATGCTATAATACCAGAATAATATCAAATACCTAGCAAAAAAAAAAAAGAAAAAAGAAAGAATTTTTTTAGTTATCAATCTACAGAAAAATTCAAAAAGTAAAAATTAAAAACAGTAAAACGAAGTAAAGTAACTTATATAGGAGCTAACTTTTTGGTGTGAAATATTACAACCTTTGAGTTTTCTGCAAAAAAAAATTTATTCTTTGGTAATAAACTATTTAAAATATAATTATAGTATATGTATAATAATTTGTATTCAAGCATACATTTATAAACATATGCTTAGTTTATACATGTATAAATTTATAACTATACTATGTATTATTATACACAGAATAATGCTATTATTACGCATAATACTATTATATTACACATAATACTATACATAGTACAATGTTCTCTTTAAACGTTTTTCAAGGGCAGACGGCCCGCTTTGCCTATCCTTGATCTCTATAAATGTGTCCTCTTAGTAAAAATAAGTCGCCATCCCTTAAAAACACTGCCTTTTAATTCATATTCCATTTTGAAAAAAAAATTTTTTTTCACTGTCTAAATAATAATTACGCAATATTATCTATGTGAATAAGCTTAATTCAGATTACTATTACAAATATTTACTTTGTTAAGATAATTCTCAACTGGTTAAATTTTTATAAGGAGTACAATTGTATATTAATAATTTTTTAAATGATTCTTAATTTTAAAATTATTTTTTTAATAAATACCTTTTTTTTTAAATGCACTTTTAAATGTTTATTTTCTCATAGTTTTCAGTTCAAATTACAGAATAAATCTTTAAAATTGTTTATAATTAATAATTTTTTTAGTGTACTTTAAAAAAAAAAAATGAACAAAGAGATTGTCTTTCAGCATGCCTTTAATTATTTTCATAAGCTACAAATTTTCTATTATTTGATAATGAGAGAGAATTATTTTTTGAAATATACTATATAATATATAGGAGGGTAATTTAAAAATTGTTGAAGATAAAAATTTAGTTATTACATAATATTACACATTTTGATAAATTTTTAAGGAGCTAAGTGAATGCCCTTTCCAAATCCAAAGTGCCCTTTTCTGAGAGGAAGCACCTCTAGGTAGAACTCTATATATTATAACTCTGTATAGTATAATATGATTTATTACTCTATATATTTTTTATAACATAATATTATCACTTCAAAATCGATGTGCATGAAGAAAATAATAAAATTGATATTAGTACACACATGAAACTTAATCTATTAATATAATCCTGGTTTTCATAAATGATAAAATACAAACTTGTTTCTTTTGAAGCAATAAACCAAGGCCAAAATTATCAACTCCTGCATTATTACTGACAATAGTTAAATCATTTAAACCTCTTTTCACAAGAGCGCCAATGAGATTTTCCGGAATACCACATAAGCCAAATCCTATAAATAATAATTGTTATGACAAAAATGAATGTAATTTATTGAAAATTCATAAATTAAAAGATAATTACAATTGAATGCAAGTGATTAAAAATTTATAAACTAAAAGATAATTAGAAATTCAATATAATTGATTGATAATTAAAAAACTAAAACGTTATTAGAAATTTTAATGCAATTGATTGAAAAAGGAATTTAATTGATAAAAAATTAATAGACTAAAAGATAATTATAAATTTGAATGCATTAATAGGTACAGAACACAAAAAAAAAAAAAAAATACTGAAACACATTGAACACCTGACAGTTTTACTATAGTTCAACCGAACTATTCCTAAGATGTGTTTACCTTAAAAACGTTTGTATTTAAATTTTTTTTTTCTTAAATTCTCTTTATTTACAAACTAAATGAATGTATTTTTCATTTATATTCTGAAAAAAAAATCGCTTCTAAAACCTTTGCTATTTAAAATTTGAAAAATAGTGTATATATATAAAAAAAAAAACCTATATTCAAAAGAACAGAAAGACTTAATTTTAAAAATAAATTTCAAATTTATTTTTCAAATTTAATTTCTAAACCTGAAATTTAGTACATACTTTTGCATACACTTGAAGCAACTAAAATAAAGTGGTTTTACAAACATGCTAAAATAGTTTTATTCCTAGAATTTTCTACCACTAGGAAATTTTTAAAGTGCAGTACAATAGAATAGAACAGAATGTGAATACCTAAATAATTTTTTTATTTACATTGAAAACAGAACAAAAATAATATTTTTGTAATTTTTAAAATTTAGAGTTCTATTTTAAAAAAAAGTCAATTGTATTTAGTTAGTTACTTAGAAATATGTCAAGATAATAAAACTTGGAATTTTATTTTCCCTTTTTAGGCTGAACTTACATCTGAACTCTTATAGTTAATTTTATACATACTAATTAATTAAGCTACATTATATTGTTTTACAAATAAAAACATAAATCTGAAATTTCAAACTTTTTCACCATTTCCTAACTTTCAAACTACACTACATAAAATAATAACAAAATACACATAAGTAGAGTCTACTTTAAAAAAGTAATTTTCATTTTTATATTATAAAAACATATCTAAATTATTTCTTGAATTACTAATATTATTTGTATAAGTAAAATAGAGTTAGCAACACATAGAAAGATTACAGCATCAGCTCATATGCCAAAATAATTGCCAAGGTTTAGTTATAACTTATAAGAAAGTAAAAAAAAAATTTTTAAAAATTAGAAGAATGGGACAAATTTGAAAGCTAACTATATATATCTTCTTAAAGTACACCAATTGAAGCAACTGCATATATCTTTTTAAAATTTATTCGAAGTAGTTATACTTTACGTAAACAGTAACTGATATGGAAATATCTTTAAAAAATTTACCTCCCAAGAGCAACTTTGATCCATTTGGAATATCAGAAATTGCCTCCTCAGAGTTTCCAAAAAATTGAGCTCGTTTAGAAGATGATAACGAAAAGAATCTTGAGAGCTAAAAGTCAAATATAGTCAATAAGCATTTTTTTTTTCCTTCCCAAGAAAAAAAATCTAGGAATAATTTTAATTATTTTTACACTGATCCCACTTTTAAATTCACTATTTGTACACAAAATTAAGAAAACATTGCACTTAAAATTTAATAATAAATTATTTATCTTTTAAGATGAATTTGTGAAGCAATATGGCTACTAAATTAAAGTTTAAGGTACTTGTTGGTTAGCTGGGTGAAAACGAAAGTCGCTAAAAAATGAAGACATCAGCCAAAATTTTCTTTTCTTTTTTTTTTTGAACGCTTAAAAATTAAATAATATAAAAAAAAATAATAACTGTATATACTTGCGCCTGAATAACCAAAAAAATATCAAGTTTAAATACATTAAAAAAAGGTATGATACAAAATGACCCAAGAATTGTAGCAATCCTTGATAGCCACAATTGTTATAATATATTTGGATATTCTTTACAATTGTTTTCTCAAATATTTTTACTATAGAATACCCGGATTTAGAGTTTACTGTGTACTTATAAAACTTAAACTTTAAATTAGACTAAATTTTATACCTGATAAAGTAATAAATGTTAAATTAATTATCTATATTATTATTATTTTAAAAATATTTAATGCATTAAGTAATTTCTTTAATTTTAATAAAAATCCTTAGTTTTAAACTTCAATTTCAATGCGATAGAAAAAAATTCCAGTACGAAAGTCCCTGTAGCAAATTCTTCCAACATTAATAGTAGAAGTTTTTTTTTTAAATTTTCTTTCTGTTATAATTAAATGAAAAATCCTTGAAAAGTCAACGTTTAAATAAACTTTTTTCTTTAAGGAGGATTTAAAGCAAAAGGGGTTTACTTTATAATGTAGGTTAAATAGTGGTAAATATATCCTAGAATTATTCATCATTTTTGGTAGAAAAAAGAAATTAGAATTTGATAACCATAAGGCAATGGATTATTCAGGAGATAACGATATGTTACAGATATCCATAAAGTTATAACAAACGAATTTTGCAATAGATTTGTTTACAAACATTCTATAATTTACTATACTGATTCTTTAAACTTGAGTGGATCATTTTGAAGAGAAAAAAAAACTGGATGTTCTGGAAGACTGACTTATATTAACCCTATAATTTAGCAATCATTTGGAATTTATGATTGCCAAGGGCTGCCAGGTACTGCCAAAATCTTGCTTGTCTTCTGATATTTTGAACTGAAAGATGAGTAAAGGAAATAAGCGTGGCCACACATGGATATCTTTGATGGGTATTACTCACATTCCTTTCTTACTCGTTGGTATTATTTATGGTTGTAATTGCTTATTATGTAGTCTCAGGAAATTAAAATTAAAGTGAATTCTTGTAATAAAGTTAATGGATAGTGGATCGTGTAAAGCTAAATCCAGATGGAACTAGAGCTTGAAATTCATCATAAGACTTCCGGGTTACTACTTCCGTACTTCCGATTGATTTTTATGCCTTAGTCTGAACGAGCATGCCATCCAATAATCTATACATTTTAATTTTATTTTATAACCGTCGTTGAACAGCTGACCCAATTTACGACTGCTAATGCTTAACTCCGTAACCTAGTAATTTGAACCAAATCCATGAGACATGGGAACTCCTGGATCAAGTACTGGGAGAAATGTTGCCTTTGTTGAGAACTTTTTGATTAAACTAACTCCTATTTGCGTTACATGGAGAGAAAAACCACGAAGACTTTCCACAGTTAGCTTGACGCCAAGGGGTGTCTAACCCATGATCTATCTACCACTGAGGATTTTTATGTCAGCACAGTATTCGCTGCGAAAAGGGTGTGGAATTCGTATCGACCTGCCATAGCTGTAATTCGAACCCTGTTCTCCTCATTGTAAAATAATGCTTTCGTTCAATTTAAATTTTAACGAAACAAATAACAAATAAATTAGAAAGACTCAGAGCGCATGCTATTATAAAATCCAAAAAAATGACAAACACTATATTTTAAACAAATATAGCCAAATAAGAGATTACACGCTAAACATGGCAAACCTTACATTTTATTTATATTGATGTTGTAATATAAATTTTTTTAAATTATTTTTAAACTCACGATCTGTTAGAATTTGTAAATGGCAGAAAACTCTCATGAACAGTAAAATTACGGATAAATTAAAACACAAATTACAATATTAAAAAAAACTTCCTAGAATGTTCACGCATCGCCTTTTAAGCATAACATAAGCTGAGGAATGCACGGGAAGTTTTCTTAACTTTTTCCGCTTATAGGAAGCCTGTTACTGTTTACATTCAGTCAGCCATCCATACATAAATTAATTAAATAAAACTTATGGAGGCCCAAGTAACACATAATATTAGATATCATAAGAAAATCAGTAAAATGTAACGTTATCTGTTTGCTCTGCATTATATAATATTAGATTCGATGCATACTAATATTATCTAAGGTTTGCCGTTATAATATTTTGCTTTCGTTTTGATGCTATATAATATTAGAGTTTGTATTTTCTGATATTATCTTGCGTTGCTTTTCACTTTTGGAGTAAGCAAGATGAAGATTTGGATGGTAGTATAATTTTACTTAATTTTCTGTATTGCTGTGAAGAAGTAAAGCATAGAACAATAGTTTCATAGTGTTATTCCATGCATTATTTACTTAGTAGTATAGAAATTATTATTAGCGGAGAGTATTAGCGAATTCTGCTACCATCCATTCTCCTCCCTTTTACTCCAAAGTATGTAATGTATAGGTGATTTTTTTGAATATTTAAAATTTAAGTGGGAATTTATTGTTTAAACTAAAACTTGCATTGGCATGTCCTATTCTACCTTTGACTCTCTGTATTCAGTCCCTGTGAAAAAAAAAAAGGATTTAGTCATTTTATCTTACTTTTATCAAGAATGTTCTTCTCGCGAAACAAAACTCTTGTAGCTAAATATGGTGCATTAACTGTTCCGAAGGTAACTGTTTTGAGCTCATATGTTTTAACTGGATCCATCACTCCCTCCAAAGTATTCTCCAAAGTTTAGTTTATGACACGGATTATTTGAAATCATCATATACATCTGTCTAATGTCTGCAAATATGTTTGAGGAATCTCGTCAAGATAAAGTTAATACACAAATTTATAAAATAAAATAAAATATATGGAGAGGAAAATGAAAAAGAAATTTAGAGAAAATTCGCAGTAAAAAAAAACAATTATATGAAGAGGACACTATACTGCATAGCTAATCTTCACTCTCTCTTCCTAGACAAAATGTTCAAGCGATATTTATTCCTTGCTTGCCTAACAAAGGATAAGAAAGCTAAATAAAGTAAACCTGAAGCAATTATTAAACAAAAACAACGATAACGCTAGCCAATACAAAGATGCGTGTACCGTCAGATGGGGTGACTTTGTGCAACGAGGGATGACTTTGTGCAAACTGTCATTTTTTCAAATTTTGCGTCGTGCCATCTAGGGGTATTTTTTTAAAGCTCGGTATCAACTGATTTGAGTTGTCAACAAAACGAACTAATGGTTTACCAAGAACTGGCAATGTAAACATCATCGTTCTTTGAAAATTTTGAGCTTAAGTTACAAACAATTTCAAATTTTTAACGTCGCAAAATTGGAGGCTGGAAAGTCTGCTCGGTTGAAGAAGTTCTAGTTATCCTGGCCAGGAAGGTAGGTTATACTTTAAAAATCTTATCAATTGAGATAACAAATCATGCATAATTTTTTATTTTTAATTATTGTAATGTTAGTTATTTAATAATTAATAAAAAAATGCACCATGGGGTGATTTTGTGCAATTTTTTTTCAGAGAAAAACATGTCAAGGACTTAGAAAAGAAAGCCTGGAGCAAGAAATTATTGTGATTACTACACCAAAGAAGCGTTAGAAAACTGTTTGGCAGAAGTAAAAAATGGTTTATCTGTTTCGAAAGCGTTAAAAAAGTTCGGAATTTATCGAAACACGATTTCGAACAAAATTAATGAGAAGCATTCGAAATCTCACAGTGAATATTATTTTTCATTTTCATATTGTTATTTTTCATTTCAATTTCCATATGTTAATTGTTTAAGACATTTAATAAGAGACTGTTAATAAGAGAGGATCATTCCGAGTTGCAGAGTTGGAAGCAATTTGGGGTCGTTAACTGTGGGAATTCATTCAACTGTTCATTCATGTCAATTTATATAAAATGTTTTAATGTACCTGAAAGTCATAAAAAAAGTTATCTAAGATTTAATTAATAAGATTAATAAGAAAAAATCTAAAAATATTAAAAAATCTAAAAATTAAAGTTTTTATGTTTATCTTCAGTAGATTTGTTAATGCTTAGTACATATTTATATGTAATATACTTGTATTGTACGTTAACAATGTTAAATATTGCTTATTAAACGATTTTAAGTCAAAGTGAATGAAAATAACTGAACTAAGTCATTATTTTATTGCATTGCACAAAGTCACCCCATCCCGGGGTGACTTTGTGCATTCGACTAATTCATTTTTTACAAATAATAAACATTTCATATCAGCTCTTAACTACGTGCAATTACTTCCCAGATGGCTAACAACAAATTTTAGATTAGATGCTCTACAATTCAACACCTTTTAACTATTTTTTTATTAGGTCAAAGTTGGAAAACTGAAAATTCCTGCACAAAGTCACCCCATCTGACGGTAATTAAAAAGTTAGTTTACCAAGAAATAGCCTATAAATAACTTAAATGAAATATTTTTTTAATAATATTAATAGTTTATGTTTTAATTAAAATAAAACATTATTATTTTACCCTCTATGGATGGTTGACTGAATGTAAACAATTGGCGATCGAAATGGGCTACAGCTGGCGTAGAGCAGAACTCTCTATCTATGGCAACACTTTGCATGCTTTCCCCATTAGCTTCCCCATTAGCGTGTGGAGAGTCATAGAGGAGGGAAGTACGTTAGTTTCGGTCTTGATTTTCAAATAGATTAAAATCTTTTAAGTTAAGAAACTATATGGAACTGAAAACTACATTTAACATAATTCTTAAATATAGCGTGGTGGGAATTTTTAAAAATATTTTTAACAATTAAAATGAAAAATATTAAGAAAAGGAAAAAGTATCGTAGTACATTCCTAAACAATTGGAAAGAGGGGGAGAGGGACGGTGGAAGAGGCAAAAGCGTCGAACCGGTCTTCTACCCAGATGGCGTTTTCGAACGTTGCGATCGCCTATAAAAAAAACTTCCTAAGACTGGAAGAAATTTAATGTTGTGGAATGCGGTTAATATTAGCACAAAATTCCACGAATTCAGTAATTTAATTCTTGAGCATGACATTGATATAGCTCTAATAACTGAGACCCATGTAAATGCCAGCACTAAGTTAAATCTTGCAAACTATAATACTTATAGAACGGACAGGACTAACTGTAGAGGCGGAGGGACCGCGATCTTCGCAAAGAGAAGCCTTAACACTATCCAATAAAGTAATAACAACTGTGACGGCTACGAAGAAACCTCTATTCTTCTATATAAAGAGAGCAGAGACTAAAACAAAATTACTGCTATTTATAATAAGCCAAATCACATTCTAGCCAAAGATATGTTAAAAATGTTATTACCAGATGGAGTTAATTGTATTATAGGTGGAGACTTCAAAGCTAAGAACACTATTTGGGGTTGCAGAGTAAACAACAAGCACGGCAAAGAACTCCATATCCTTGATCTAAATCTTACGGCTATATTACCTATGGAACCTACTTATTTCCCTTACACCCCCCATAAGCAGCCAGATCTACTTGACTTTTTTATTGTTAATAACAACACTACCATGTGCTGCCACACCCTTACTGAGTTAAGCAGTGACCACGTCCCGGTCATTGCTACGATTGGCACTACTATAGAACATACCCCAACCTTCACCAAAAAGACAAACTGGGAGCTTTACTCAAATATCCTTACTTTGAACAACAACATTACAACCCACAACTCAATCGAAGACATAAACAATGCTATTAATAACCTAGCTAAGGACATTCAGCAAGCCTATAATGATGCTATTAAAACTAACATCAACAAACACAATTATATGGCACTCCCTCAAGAATTAAGATTAAGAGAGCTTATAGGCTACAAAAATTATATTAGAAAAAAGTGGCAAACTAATAGAAACCCAAGAGACAAAGCAGAATTAAACAGGCTCACTAAAGATATATATATATAAAAAAAAAAAAATGCAAACAATACAGAAATGAAAACTGGGAAGACAAAGTCTCGAGCCTATGCACTGATGACCAATCGGTTTGGAAAACGTCAAAAACCCTGAAAACCACGAAAACGGTCAATAAACCTATTATACACGACAACCAAAATATCTACAAAGATGAGGAAAAATTAAATGTCTTCGCGGATACTCTACAAGAGCAATTTCAACTAAATAAAACACTTTCTGATGATAATGAAGACAAGGCCATTGATAAGATATATAAAGATTATTTTAATAATCACAACGGCCACAACAATCCAGATGAGCTTCCCTATACTGAGATGATCAACATAATCAAAAAACTCAATAATAGAAAAGCCCCGGGCATGGATAACATTAATAATATCATGGTCAAATATCTGCCGCAAAACAAGCTCAATGATTTATGCAACATCTATAATGCCTGCATAAGAAATAATATTTTTCCAGACATCTGGAAAAACCCTACCATTATTTTAATTCCCAAACCGGGAAAAGATTCATGAATTGCCACTAACTTTAGACCAATTAGCTTACTGCCGACCTTTAGCAAGATATTTGAGCGAATCATTCTAAACAGGCTGCAACCACTTATAGACTCTATACCTAAAGAACAATTTGGGTTCAGAAATCTGTCCGCCACAAAACAGCTCACCAGGCTAATAGACTTTATAAGCGACGGTCTATACAAAAACGAAGCGACAGCACTGCTTATGCTAGACGTGGCGAAAGCATTCGACTGCGTCTGGCATAAAGCATTAATATCTAAACTGATCAAGCAATCACTACCATATGCAGTGGCGTAGCTAGGTAACCAAGGGCCCTGGGGCAAATTAAAAAATGGGGCCCCACTGCTATGTAAACTGATTAGGTTTTATCAAATAAAAATATGAAATATACAAATACTTTAAAAATGCTAAGCTACTTAAGCTCTTTTTTGTGCACTGCAGGGCAGGTAAAAAAAATATTAAACAGTAACAACATAAATTACAATTAATACTTGGTGTATCTTGGCTAATAAAACGAAATAGAGAAGATTCAAGGGTTTATTATATAAAGGTCAGGCCTACCAACTGACTAAATAACAATTACATTTAAAAAAATTTCCTAGCTTAAGTTTTCGCAAAAGAATCAATGACTTCGTTTAAATCCAGGCTTGATGTAGTTTTGTTTTCAATTGCTATTACGATAAATGTCGGAGTCAAGTTTGGCCCATATTATTTCTTAAGTAATTTTTTTTTAATTTGCTAAATGACCTTTCAGCTGCTGCAGAAGTAACAGGAATTGTAAAGAATAATAACATTGCTGTAAATACTTCCGTTAGGTCGCATTCTAGCACTCCATATTTGCTCATTATTTCCTTACATAATTGGTGAACAGTCCATGCTTGAGATAGTTGAGGTAAAACTAGGTAGTAAATATTAGTAAATTGAAGTGAAAAACTAGGGCCTATTATATCTGAATATTTTCTTTGGAATTCGTCACACTTTTGTAATAAAGTTGCTTCATCAACATGTAATAAAAATGTTGGTGTTAGAAAATCGAATATAGGACAGACTGCACTCATACCAATAAAACGTGTATCTAATTGAGATATTACTGTGTCTAGTGCATTATTGAAAATCCCTATTTTAAATATTTTTTTTCGGTTTGGAAATCAGTCAGCTAATTCATCAAAATGTTTTTTTAACTTTTCTTTGCCTTTTTTCTTGAAAATGGGTATCAATACCATATTTTCTTGCAGTTTCACTGGCTTTGCACTTGAGTAATTCGAAATCATTTCTATAAATTTGCAACTTTACTTTGGTCTCTGCTAAAACTTTACTCGCCTCGCCCAAATTGATGTCGCATTTTTGTAAAGTTCTGGATGTATGCATCCAAACTATGCATGTATGTATGCATGTATGCAATTGATGTCGTTCAATACACTGTGCATGAATTCGCAAAGCAACACGAACTCGAAATTTAGCATTTTTGTTTTAATACTCTCTGCTTCACTACTCTCATCTTTATTAGGACTCACACATTCTTTTTAAATCAATATTTTTGTCGATAAATAATGTTGTCACTTGGTTGACTAAATCTACTGCGCCATGTTTGATGGCTGCATAAAAACCTAGAAACACTTCTTTTACTTCTATATCAATTGGCTGTCCATTTTCCGATCTGGTTATTACTGCATACCTCACAACAATGCTTAGCTGATCTACCTTCGATATGTCCTGTGTCGTATCCATTATGATGGCAAAAAACGATGACGCTCTAATTTGTTCTAGCAGATGGGTTTCGAGTTTGGTCCCCAAGTTCTCAATCATTTCATTTTGAATTGTTGCACTCAGATATCTTGTAGATCCTAAAAACATAAAAAAACACAATTTCCAAAAAGTCCTGATATTAAACAGTTAATAATTATAAACAAAATAAAACGATAAAAAAAACTTAGAAATAATTATTATTACCTTTGGGCATATCCAAAACTTGCTACAGAATGTGATCATATCGGGCGACAAGCTCTACAAAGGACAGAAAATTTCCGTGGTATCCTTTCTGACTTAAGTCTTCTTGATGTCCTCTCAAAACCAAAGAACTCTTTGCTAGGGTAAGTATGATATCGAATAACCTTTGAAGAACCATTTTCCAAAATGATGCTTCTTTGTGAATTTCATTTTCAAGTTCCTTGTCGATAGTATTAGTATCGTTTTTTTTTCCAAAATTCCTACACAGCACATGCTTCCGAATGGTCACTCGAACAACTGTGTTGTTTAATTCTTTCTGATAAATACTTCCAATCTCGAATTCCCGTACACCAAACATTATTCCTTTGGGAAGCAGCAGGGTTGACAATAGGCAGCGTCTAGTATTTTGGAATAACACAGCCAAAAATGATTAACTGGCCCATATTTAGAACACGAAACGTAGTACGATTTTGAAAAACACCTATTGTTCTGGTTAATGTCTGTTGGAAAAGGTCCTGAAGGCCCCATATCAAGAATTTGACGTTTTTCGTTATCACTTAATATCTTGTTCGTGAAGTTTCCCAAGTCATAAGAAGATTTGTCGTACACATTTTCGAAAAATGTAGAGGTCTGTGGTTCCTCCAAACCCTCCGCTCTTATGTGTGTCATGCAAACATCATCCACGTTCACATGATCGACGGCGGAGGTATCTCCAATTGCAATAATTGTCGAATCTTCTTCAGTAGGCTTCTCAACCAACACTGCAGTTACCACATTATTTGAGTCACTATCAATAGAAATATTTTGGCCAGATGTACATGCAGAAGGCTGACTAAAAAACTTTCCAATTTTGGGCAATTTTTGTTTACTATCCTCTCTTTCTTGGCGTTGTTTGCATTTAAATGCACCACTGGGTTTCTTCTTTTTATCCATAATTTTAGTTTTCTAATTTATTTAAACAATACAATATTAGATTGTGCTCGAGTAGGTAGGTACTCACTGTTCACTGACGACGTTAAAAGTAAAATAAAAGGAAAGAGAAACACAATGATACGCTACAAGTGTCGTTGGGGAATCCCCGGCAAAAAAATTATCACCGTTAGTGTTACCACATTTAACGGTGGAGACTGTAATGGTTGGCAACTGTTTGGCGACGTTTTAAAGCACACTTGGTGCATTTTGTCATTCCGTCAGAGGGATGTGAGAGAGAGAAAGGTAGATGTATGTTTGATATAATCGGGAGAGGGTCTCCCTTGGTATTCTAAGAGCTGGAAGCTCTTACTAAAAAACAATGCCTATTTTTTTTGTTTTTAAATAAAGTTAAGTTTTATTGTTTTAAAAATCTGGTCTGCTTATTTATTGGAAAGGAAAGGCATTACAGAGACCAGGAACGATCTCCTGCCCGCGGACCTGAATTAATGTACCTAATGTAGGTGACTTGCATTTTTTCACGATATTTTGCGTTATACAATGAGCTGCAGCCGAAATCTATAGATTTGACACGGTTTATTGACTTAACGGACGTCAATATGAGTGGTAAAATCAAATAAAATTGAACCACTATATTGACCAGTACAAAAAAGTTTATTGACATTAGCTTACTTACTCCTGATACAGCATTAATTTTTTAACCGTTCTCGAAAAAAAATCTTAACTCGAATTCACATTAAAACGCACATCAATGAATAATAAAACGCACATATCACTATCCATCAAATTGACAACACTGCCAACCTACAGAAAGAATTTAGGGGAATTCCCTAGGCATAACTTTTGAATTTCTCTCAACTGAGTTGTCATGATTAAAGTGGGGTTGCAACCTGTCATAATTATTTTGAAAATGGGAGAAATTTCCAAAAGTTCAGTTCGATCGAGATTTCTGGTAAGGATTCGAGGGCCCCCTGAGCTTGAGGGCCCCGGGGCACTGCCCCACCTATCCCCTAGGTAGCTACGCCACTGACCATATGGCATCATACATATCATCGATTCCTACCTGAAAAATCGCACCTTCCAAATCAGACTTAACAACAAACTCTCAAATAAACGCCCAATTAACACCGGTGTACCACAGGGTAGTATTTTAGGCCCGGTGCTATACTTAGTTTATACCAGTGATTTTCCGATCGTTACTGACAATGCAAATTATATGATTGCCTTCTACGCCGATGACACGGCCATCGCATATCGTTCACTAAATCCAAATCAAGCTGTGAAAAAACTAAATGACTACATGCTACCCACCGAAGATTGGTGCGCTAAGAATAAAATTACCATAAATGCCGATAAATCAAAACTAATGATAATAAGAAAAAAGAAGAGTCAAAAGAAGAGAAAAAACGTATCGCAAGTAAATTTGAAGCAACGTTACGTCACTCATCATATTCTGCATAAATTGTTTTTATAATTATTTATTAACTTTAAGTTTGTTTTTACTACAACTTTAATTCTTACAGTTTAATACTGTTCTATTATTTTATTTTTGCGTATTTGCATCTGAAATATTTGATGCCGCATTTAGCCTAAACTAGTCATGTATAAATTGTAAATTAATGTAAATAGTAATTATTTAATGTGTTTATTCTTCAAACCATTCATTACGCTTCACTGGTGACTTTCGGACGTGATTTGAATAACCCAATTGCAACCATTGAAAAAGCTATACCTATTACTGGAGATACAGAGCTTGATAATCCAAGTACTTCTAAATATATTGAAGGCGTCTCAGTAAAACCTCCTCCTTTTTGGAATGAAACGCCAAAATTATGGTTTGCGCATATTGAAGCTCAATTCAAGAATAGTAATGTTTCGGCTGAAATTACAAAGTACAACATCGCCGTCGCTGCCCTGGAACAGAAAATTTTGAACACGGTAAGTGATATAGTTTTGTCACCTCCCGAAGAAAATCAATATACCGTATTAAAGGAAGTACTTATTGCTCGTTTGAGTGATTCCGAAAGTGTTCAACTAAAAAACCTCTTCTCCGAGCTAGAT
This sequence comes from Parasteatoda lunata, assembly GCA_949128135.1. Lineage (NCBI taxonomy): Eukaryota > Metazoa > Arthropoda > Arachnida > Araneae > Theridiidae > Parasteatoda > Parasteatoda lunata. The sequence continues at coordinate 63,428,001 of OX421970.1, forward strand.
CTTGGCGATAAGCGCCCTAGTCAGTTGCTACGCGAAATGCGAAATTTGGCGATGGGTAAAGTTAATGACAATGTTTTAAAACCACTTTGGTTACAACGATTGCCGCAGCAAGTTCAAGCCATTTTAGCTGTCAGCACTGAAGCTCTTGATAAACTGGCCGAAATGGGCGATAAAATTTTAGAAACTTGCGGCAGGTACCAGTGCGTTGGCGAATTTTCTGCCAATAGAAATCTAGAAGCGACTAAATCAGAAAGTCTGAATTTATCTACAATATTAGACAAAATTAATGAACTTTCTAAAGAAGTTAGTGAGCTGCGAAGATCACGCAGTACCTCTAGAAATAAGAATAATTGTAATCGCCAAAGTTCCAATTATAGGAACCGATCAAAATCTAGAGAGGTATTGCTGGTACCATCGTCGTTTTAGTAAAAAGTCAACTAGATGCACTAAACCCTGTTCATTTGTTGCTGATTTTGAAAAATCGGAAAACTAATTAGGCCATCGTTGGCGGCGCAAGACGATGGTAACCAGAATTCAAGTCGCCTTTTTATTTATGATCACTCTAGTAAACGAAATTTTCTTATCGATACTGGAGCTGATGTATCTGTTTTACCCGTTTCTTCAAAACAGAAAAAAATTCCTGATCCAAAATTTTACTTGTATGCTGCTAACGCTTCACAAGTGCACACGTTTGGGACACAGCGACTTTTCCTTGATCTGGGCTTAAGAGGAAAATTTTGTTGGACCTTTATTGTTGCCGATGTTTCTAAAACAATAATAGGTGCTGATTTTCTTAAAGAATACGGACTTTTAGTTGATATAAAAAAAAGAAAATTAATAGGTCCTACTACATCTTTAAAATCCTTTGGTCGACTTGTCCATGTTCCGTGAACTAATTTGACTACTGTGTCGTCTAAAACTACTGATCCTAGAATTTACCAACTGTTCAATGAATTCAAAGATATAACTGTAGAACATTCGACAGTCAAAGAGATCAAACATGACGTCATGCAACATATTATAACAACTGGTCCACCAATTTTTTCAAAACCTAGACGTTTGGCACCCGATAGATTAAAAATTGTACGAATAGAATTTGAATACATGATTGAGCAAGGAATCTGTTGGCCATCAAAGAGCGCTTGGGCCAGTCCTTTACACATGGTACCAAAGAAAAATGGAAGCTACAGACCATGCGGTGATTACCAAAATTTAAATGCTGTCACTATACCTGATCGATATACATTGCCACATATTCAAGACTTCAACAACCAATTACATGTTTGTGAAATATTTTCGACAGTGGACTTAGTCAGAGCTTATCACCAGATACCGGTCGAACCTAATGACGTGGAGAAAACAGCAATCTGTACCCCATTTGGTTCCTTTGAGTTCATAAGAATGAGTTTCGAGTTACGTAATGCCGCACAAACCTTCCAAAGATTAATCCATACCGTACTTCGCGGATTAGATTTCTGCTTTGCCTACCTTGATGATGCACTTGTGGCTTCCAGAACCGAAAACGAACATCTTTCACATCTAAGACAAGTGTTTCAACGATTTCAAGAAGCTGTTTGGGTCATAAATTTAGAAAAGTGCGTCTTTTTAAAATCAAACATTGATTTTTTGGGACATCATATTTCAGAAAAAGGCGTCAAACCAACTGATGCCAGGATCAAAATTATTGCTGAATACAAAAGGCCAAATAATATCAAAGAACTGCGTCGTTACCTTGGTATTATAAATTTTTACCATCGATTCATACCGAATGCTGCTGAAAAATTGGCGACACTTAACAGTTTTCTCAAAGGAAAGAAGAAAAATGATAAATCAATAATAAATTGGACGGAAGAAACTATTCAAGCTTTCGAAAATAGTAAGAAAGAACTATGCTCTGCCACATTATTGGCGCATCCAGATCAAAAAGTGAAATTAGCTTTAATGGTCGATGCATCTGATCATGCTATTGGTGGTGTGGTGCAACAAAATATTTCAGGTGTCTGGGAACCACTGAGTTTTTTCTCCAAGAAGTTGACAGACACTCAAACACGCTATAGCACCTATGACAGAGAGCTACTAGCAGCCTATTCCGCTGTAAAAAATTTCAAGTATTTCTTAGAAGGACACAATTTTACGATTTACACTGACCACCGTCCTCTAATTTACGCATTTCTGCAGAAAGGTGATAAAGCATCACCGCGACAAATGAGGCATCTAGATTTTATCAGTCAATTTACAACTGATATACAGCACATTTCTGGTGTAGATAATTAAGTAGCCGATGCACTATCAAGAGTTGAAGAAGTTGCCCTTCCAGAAACGATTGATTTTAGTGCACTAGCCAAGGAGCAAGAAACTGATGAAGAGCTCAAAAATCTTATGAAATCAAACACTAATCTAAAGTTTGAAAAATTACCCGTTTTCGGAACAGATAAAGAAATATATTGTGATATTTCTACAGGAAAACCACGACCTTATGTGACAAAGGAATTTCGAAAAGTAATATTTTTGTCAATCCACAACCTATGTCATCCAGGAGCTCGAGCTACAGCACATCTAGTGACAAAAAAGTTTGTATGGCCTTCAATGAACAAGGATGTCAAAGAATTCACTAAAAGCTGTCTATCTTGTCAAAGATCCAAGATACAGCGACATGTGCATAAACCGGTTGGTGAGTATGTACCAACTTCAAAAAGATTCGACGAAATTCATCTGGACATAATTGGACCTTTGATAACTTCCGAAGGACAAAGATATTGTGTAACTCTAATAGACCGGTTTACTCGCTGGCCAGAAGCTATACCGGTGCCTGATATTGAAGCTAACACCGTTGCAGAAGCAATTTATAGCGGTTGGATTTCTCGCTTTGGAGCACCGTCAATAATAATTACAGATCAAGGAAGTCAGTTCGAGTCGTCTCTTTTCACCGAACTGGCCCATCTCTTAGGAATCAAGCGAAGGCGAACCACATCTTACAATCCTGCTTGCAATGGGTTTATAGAGCGATGGCATCGAACTCTGAAAAATAGCATCATGTGCCATAATAATCCTCAGTGGACGAAAGTTCTACCTACTGTACTACTGGGGCTACGCTCCACTTTCAGAGAAGAATTCCAGACAACTCCATCGGAATTGGTTTATGGCTCAAATATTAGATTGCCTAGTGATTTTCTCCATGAAACACAAGCATCTACTGACATTTCTACTTTTGCTGGTCAACTACGAAAATATTTCTCTCAAGTTAGGCCTGCTCCACCTTCACGACATGGAAAATCTCCCATTTTTGTGACAAAAGATAACACTACTTCTCACGTATTCGTATGAACTGACGCCGTCCGTCCACCACTTAAACCCCCATATGAAGGACCTTTTAAAGTAATTTCCAGAAATAAAGATTACTTCACACTATCAATAAAGGAAAAATCCAGAAATATCTCCATTAATCGTTTAAAACCATGCTTCACGGAACAGTCTGCAGACTTGGAGAACAACACCTCTTCTTTCAATTCAATGCCCACAGTCGACGCACCTTCTGTCTTTCCAAAAATGACTGATTCAAATGTCAAAAAGAAAAGGGTTACATTTTCTGACGAACCGAAATCTTTTTTCAACAAGACATCACGTGTTGGGAGACCTATTAAAGTCCCATCTAAATTTCTCGATTCGTTCGAATGAGGTTCTCACTGGAAGGGGAGTAATGAAGCGACGTGACGTCACTCATCATATTCTGCATAAATTGTTTTTATAATTATTTATTAACTTTAAGTTTGTTTTTACTACAACTTTAATTCTTACAGTTTAATATTGTATTATTATTTTATTTTTGCGTATTTGCATCTTAAATATTTGATGCCGCATTTAGCCTAAACTAGTCATGTATAAATTGTAAATAAATGTAAATAGTAATTATTTAATGTGTTTATTCTTCAAACCATTCATTACGCTTCAAAGTCTCTGTCTTCTCAAGCAACATACCAATTATGCATAAAGCAGATTATCTCGGACTTACTATCAATGATAAACTAAATTGGAACGACCATGTAGACAAAATTAAGAATAAGTCACTTGCTGCCTTCTCATGCCTTAGAGCACTGCTTAATGCAAAATCGAAGCTACCACTAAACCTGAGAAGACTATTATACATTTCCTGTATTCGTCCTATCATTACATACGCCAGCCCGGCCTGGAGATGTCTCAACAAAACTCAAATTAACAAAATAGAAGTTATACAAAATAAGATAATACGACGAATCACAGGGGCACCATGGTACATCTATACATAATAATAAACGCGGCTGTGTGTGTGTCTGTCTGTAATCACAATATATCGCCCCAGAAGCCTCGCCCAGGCACGAAACTCGGCACATAATTGTGTTTTGACATAATGAAGAAGTATTTTTTTTTTCTTTTTCAAAAATTTGGATTAGTTTTTTAGTTATCAGTCATTTTGTAAGAAAATCTATGCTTTTTAGTCTTCAAAGAGCCATATTCAAAAAACTATTAAAAAATGCATATACTTTTCTCCACTCTGATAAATGTATGCTAATGCGAACCTTACAATTAAATATTAATTTTCGACAACTTAAACCAATAATATACGAGGGAATTAATAATTTAATTGTAAGGTTCGGATTAGTTTACATTTATCAAAGTGGAGAAAAGTTTAACTTTTGTATTAAAAATGTGACAACATATTCGATACGTAAATAGAACGCTTCGCTTTGATATATTTGTCGCTGTTCATAATTGTTATAATAGGTTTTTCTTTTTCTTTCCACGCTCTATTTTTTTTTCTTAAGCGAAGACGATAATTTTTGTAGCGATATAGAAATAGAAATTGATACCATAAAAAATTATATAGAAATAGAAATTGATACCATAAAAAATTAATTCGTTTTCGTGTTCTTTTCATGTATTTAGGATTTTAGTTTTGTTTTTCTTAAGCGTTGTAGCTATATAATATATAAAATAGGAATTTAATTGTTTTTGAAGGAACGATCACACTTACCTTGGATCTCTTTGGTTTTTCTATTCTTTATTTTAACAGTTTTTATTAAATGTAATTAGTTATTTTCAGAAAGTTTCAGTTTGCAGGTAAGCACTTAGATTTTAATATTGAAGTTTCATGATTTGCTTTCATAGTAGTTGTTGTTCTAAAGTATTCGTTGACTTCTAAAAACCCGATTACTGACATGACAGAACAGCCTTCCAAAAAACTTAGTATTTTGTCAAAGAAAAAGATATTAAGATATTCTCAAAGAAGAAGAAGGGCCCAAGAAACGTCTGTGGAACGTCAAAGAAGGATGAAACATGACCGAATTTCGACAAGCAATTCTAGAGCCCAAGAAATAAACCAAGGACGAAAGGAATTCAAACCCAGAACTACCTCATGCCGTAACAAGAATGGAGCAATCTTGACTAACAATTTGCAAGTATTGGAGAGATGGAATGAGCATTTTTTTGAACTACTGAATGGAGTTAGCGATGAACATGAACCATCAACAGAAGACATTGGAATTTATAACCAACATATTGTGGAACCACCAACATTAGAAGAAGTCGATGACGGAATAAAAAAGCTAAAGGACAATAAAGCACCAGGCCCTGATGAAATCCCATCAGAATTTCTAAAATATGGGGGAACTAGTGTCACGAGGAAAATATATGATCTGGTACGTGCTATATGGGAGCAAGAATTAATCCCAGAAGAGTGGAAAACCAGCATGACCTGTGTGATACATAAGAAAGGAGATATACTGGATTGGAAGACCTGGGCAATGACCCGTGGAGATGAAAATATAATAGCTAGATTTGAGAGAAAAATACTGCGAAGCATTTTTGGTGGAATAAATAAAAACGGTACCTGGTTTAGAAGATCAAACACGGAACTTTGCAAAGCATATAGAGAGCCTGATGTCTGCCTTGAAAAGGACCTACAAATTTTAAAGATAAAAAACTGGAGAACCTTGGCTAAGGGAAGAATGTCTTGGCATAGGCTTGTTGAGAAGGCCAAGGCCCATCCTGGGCTGTCGTGCCAATGAGAATAATAATAATAATAATATTAACAAAGAATAATGGTAAAAGTGGGTCATAAACGCATTTTATTTGTAAATGTAAATAAAAGGACAAATAAATGACTTACAAAAGTATAACTTATTTCTAAGAAGTTTCTTAAAAACTATCTTTGATAAGCTTTATAATTTTCTGAACGTAGAAGTAAAATTATAAGAAAATTGATGTAACTCTTTCATTTCAGTTTTGAGATACCATTGAAAATACCATCATTTCTGTCATAAAAATAAATTATAACATTTTCGACTAATAAGCTGAAGTGACAGTTTAAATTTATTTTTCTAATAGATCTTTTCGATGGATCATTAAAAACAACAAAATAAAACAATTCTATGTTATTTTGTAATTTAATATTTTAATGTATAGATTTGTGAAGCTGCTCACTGTAATTAATAGAAATATTTATCAAAATAATCGAAATTAATTTATATAAAAGTACGATACCGAAATTTTTGAAAGAAAAGGCCTTTATTTTCATTAAAACTTACAACATAACAACAGACAAGTTTACTTTACAAAATTTTATCAAATACAAAAATACAGAAAATTATGTTTATCTAGGAGATATATTTATATAGATGGTACGCTGGCTAACCCTGGGAGGTTTTCGTGTTTTTCCTCTTCATGCAATGCAAATGCGGGTTAGTTTTCTTCTATAACTACACTAATTAAAGTTTGCAGTGCAGAAATTTCTACTCAGAAAACTTTTCTCCATGAATGTCAAAGGAGGGTCAGGGAAGAGAAATTAAAATAACACATTGATTACATGCATTGTTCTAGCGAAATATTGTGAATAAAAATTACATTACACACTTTTAATATGAATTCGAAAAATTTCTCGTTATTAAATACATAAGATATTGCATAATTACTACTCTTAATACATATTTTTAGAATATTGCGAAAAAAAGTTTTAAAAAGTGTATTAATTAGGAATTACAGATTAATGTTAAAGCAATAAAAAAAGACAAATAGTTTCAAAATCTAGTGAATCAACTTAGGAATCAGGTCTGAAAACTTCAAAACCAGTTTGACTGTCTGAAGTAACAAAGAGAAGCTTAACTCTAAGTATTACAACTTATTTTCATTTTTTAATTTATCGGGATGAAATTTCGTGATGTTTATAATAATCACATTTCTCATTCTTTCTCCTTCATCTGGCAATCAGACTGGTTTCAATATTTTCAGTGTTGCGTTCCTAAACAGCGATTCATCATATTTCGATACCGTTTATATATTTCTCTCGTGAATATTAATTATGTCCACTAATGTTCTTTTATTTCCTTTTTTTTTTTTTTTTTTTTTGAAGAAATTTGCAATACATGCGTATACTTTCATATTTTCCTTCCTTTACTGATTTAAATAAAAATTTCATAATGCTTTAGTGTTCTTGTGTATTTACATTAAAGCCCCCAAAACAGGGCTAAGTGCTTGTTTATGTTTGGATGACGTGTGGTCTTGTGTACTAGCTATTTTTTCCCCTTACCATGAAAAAAAAACAAACTATCCCAGCTATTGGAGTAATTAAAACTATTTATGGAATGGAAAAATTGCAACCTTTTAAATTTTTTTAATGTAAATGATTTTTTAAACCTACAAATGAGTGTACAATATATTTAGAAAAAAAAAAAGGAAAACTGCAGTTTTCTGATGCTATATAGTATATTGGAAGATCTTTACGTCATTGTCTCAATTTTAATTAATCTCACTTTATTCAGAAGTTAAATTTTTTAATTCTGAAACATCTTTAAAAAACAAGGAATAAAATTTATACTAAATAAATAAAATGTATATAGAATGAACGAATTATCAGCGAATATAATTTCATAATGAATTACAAGCTTATAAATAAAAAGTAAGCTATTGGTTTTTAAAACGTTCCCCATATCAGTTCTTCAAAAGGACAGAGAGAGAAAAAGATTTTCAAAAAGAGTTGAACAGAGTAAAAGTTTAGGAAGATTAAACCGCAAGGGTGGAAGTTGGCTTCCTCCCTTACTCAAAGGTAAAAAGTGACTTGAGTTTCAAAGGCAATATATTACAAAAAGTAATAAAGATAAAAAAAATTTGATCCACATTTTCGTGGATAGGAAAGATTGAAAAAATTTTTAGTATTTTTTTTTGAATTGATCACTCCGATTCTTAAACAAGAAAAATCGATTCAAAGTATGACAAGCCCGCCATAGACATTACATGTTAAAAGCAGAATTGAGGAGTCTGCTTGGTTCAACACTTTTCTCCCGGTAACCACGATTTGGGAAGCGACTTTGTGATCATATGAGCTCGCCCCGTGCTCTTTATTCGCCAAGGTGGGAAGTATCAACCCGGAAGTCTTTTAGAAAGAATTTTGACCTTTAGCGCCATCTGCGCTCAGCCTTGACGCAGTCAACCATCCATTCTTTAAAATTCTTAACTAAATTATATTTTGTAATTTGGCAACATTTTACAATTAAGTTATTCGGGGAAAATTGCGAAATGTTCGAGCGCTCTTGTCCGAAACATTGTTTGAATCACTAATTATTTTAAAAATCTAAAACTTTTAATTTTTTTGCTGGAAATTGAATACAAACATTTAAAATGTCATATCGTGACCGGCGTGATAGTCATGGAAGGAGCAGAGATCGCCATGATAGCAGAAGATCTGATGCAAGTAGTTCCCGCCGTAGTCGAAGTCCTTCTCCGCCGCTGCTTCACAAAGATGTTCCCCGGTCTTTTGGACGGGTAAAATTCTTTTTTCTTAGTTTTCCTCTGTTTGGAATTGTCAAATGTTTGCATGCAATCCACATTCTCTCGATTGAAGCTAGTAAGTAATTCTTAAATCCGTCATTTTTCACTTATGAAAAATGTACTCAGTACCAATGGAATGGAGTGCCAGTTTTCAAAAATGTCGGATTCCGTAAGTACTAACAAATAAAATAGCTTGTTTATTATAATGTAACAAAGTAAAACACTCATTACTCTACTGGCTTCAAAAAGCTTTTAAAATTAAGTTGAAAATTCTGTTTGCTCCTCCGCATTTTCTTAGGTGAGAATAGTTAAGGTATATTAAGTAAATGTAAAGTTTTTTCGTATTTGTGTTTAAAATTCTCATGAAATAATTTAATTGGAACTCGAACAATTTTGATTTGATTTAATTGCTAATCGAAACTTACTACATATTGTTTTATGTATTTTTTTAAAATTTATTCTTTTTTTTATGTGAACTAAATTAAATTTCATTTTACATTAGCAATGATATGAATTATTTAAAGTTGAATGTCAAAATAAGTAAACAGAATTTAGTATGGGTAATGCAAATTGCAATTCTATAGATTTAACTTCTTTCACCCATCTAAAACTATAGAATTTGTATACGAATTTGATTCAAGGAAGTTTATATTTTAAATTTCATATACAAAATTATTCAAGAATTTCTATGAATATTTATTGTAAAGCTTATTATTTTTTAATGTTTGATTTTTTTCTATGCTTTACAAATTTTTAATATGAAATTTATAGATATAATGGATTGTGAAAAAGATATTGCAATTTTTTCTTCTTTATAAATTTTTTAAGTCATATATTAAATTAGTTTAAAGATATGATGTATGTTCCATTTTGTTAGATAAACTTATGACATCATTCGATTAGCTAAATAAGGTGTTTATAGTCTCATCTGACTTATCTGACATTAGTTTGCAGAGACCAAAACAAGTGGAAGACTGATAGCCCAAGATTCAAAACCCTTTTGCATCACATAAGCAACTCACTTTTTATCACTGCTAATAATTGGTTTTAAAAAAGAGTTTGATGATCATATCATGCAGGCGTATTATTGTGCTGTCAAGTGATTTTCTTTGAATTCTTGAGGAGTCCAAATTTTGAGCTTCATGCTGTATCACAGCTTCTTGTGATAGGCATAATGCTTTTTTTTACTTTTCTCAATTGTCTATGCAATCTCTTGTTTTGTGTAACCTGGGTTGGATTGGATTAATTTCTTTATTTTGTTAGCATCAATGCAGGTTGGCCTTCTAGATTAAGGAACATCTTTCAAATCAAAACCAGAATTTCTTGAACCTGTTAGGCGCAGTTGGTTTGTTGTCGGCCTTCGGAGCCCAAGTCTGCGTGTTCGATCCCCGGCCCTGACACCGGATTTTCGGAATGCAGAAAATCCTGAGCTGCCATGTCGTATGATTATGTGGCATGTAAAAGATCCCTGGAGTGTCTTATTGGCTTTTGGCATTTCCAACAAAATTAAATTCCTAGTGCACTTTAGCATCCAAAATAGTCTCGATGCTGCCATCTAGTGTGGCGGAAACTAGACGTCCAAATTAACATGGCCAACGGTATCTCACCCATTGTGGTGGCCACTGAAAGAGTGGATACCACTTCTGGAGAACGAACTAGGTCTGCTCATCGGGAAGACTGATTGTGCAGCTCATAGGAAATATTAAAAATAAAAAAGGTATAACGTTTTTGTTGAACATCTTGTTCTTGTAGAGCACTCAATTTTCTGCAAAAATTTTTAGAAATTTTTTTTTTTTCTCAAAAGATGCCTTGGGCATGCATGAGAGGGGAGACATATACTCATGATTTTTCTAATCTTGTTTGAGAAACAGAAATTTTAAAAAGTGCTTAAAGGTGCTTATCTTTGATTTACGTTTTTTAAAAGCCCTTAAAGGTGCCTTTTTATTGGGTGCTTTTTTTTATTGGCTTAAATAGTTCTATTTAAGGGACAGTATCAATTATACATATGGATTTCAAAACCTTATCTACAGGATTTATTGTTTCAATCAACCTTTTTGGGAGTTCTATGAAAAAGAAACTGAATTAATAATTTTAAACTATAAAACTTTTGTGATTATGAATTCCTTGGTCATAAATACTTATATATTTTCAGTGACTGCAGTAAAAAATCTTGTCTTGAGGTTTGTAGTTTCATACTTATTGATTTGTCTATTTCATGTGTTTTTATAAATAAGTGATTCCAATCAACAATTTTGAAATCATATCCAGTGTGTATAGTATGTGTGAATGGAGTATGAGAAAATTTTTTTAGTATTACTCATCATAAACCGAAGTTGGCAAAAACCCAGTTTTTTTGGTTTAAGCCAGGATTTTTCGGTTTAAACCAGTCAACTAATATACTTATTTAAAAGACAGGGCTGATTGTGCTCCTGAAAAAATCCGGATTTACGGATTTTTTGCTAACCGTGATCCGGAAGTTTCCGGAGATCGAAGGTTCTGACGTTTCAAAGAATCATTGATCACAAAAGTTTCCAAAAATCAAATTTTCATAGGTGGAACTTAAAAACACAGTTTATTTTATTTGTAAGGGAGAGACAGATACTTAATAAGCTTATATTCCAGATTAATATTCATTTTTTATCAGTAAATAGTTATTATAATCATAAACTCAAGAAAGAAACACATATTTGTAAATTTTAAGTAAACCAAGAAATATTGAGACAAAGGAAAAAACCGTGTTTAAATTTTTTTTCTTCAAATTTTTCGATTCAAGCTTTTTTTTTTTCTTTTTACTCAAGAAATTTTCCGGAATTTTAACTTGGGCTCACAATCACCCCTGAAAAAATGAAAATTAATTCCAAGAACAATTAAAATAAATAACAAGCAATTATATCCAAGCGCATAAAATTTTATTACAATTTTTATATTTAAATACAGGGTTGGGGAAAAAACAGGAAAAGTTTAGAGAAAAACTTTTTTTTTTAACCATTGAAGAACAAGTTTAGGATTAAGCACTTAAGATTCAACATTTTGAACAAAGAAACAAGATTTGCAGCTTTTTCTAAGCCCAGTCTGTTACATAATTTTGATTCTACAACTCCAAAAGTAGAAAAAATTCTCTCAGCATTTGCTGTAGTTGCTTTTTCAGTAAGAATTACTTCCCGCTCATAACAGGGTATCCCTGCATTGGATACCTGGACATATGGGTATTGGTGGAAATGAGCTAGCTGATGAAGCAGTTTGGGCTGGCTCTAATGCAATTTTCTGGGGCCCTGAACCTGCGCTGGGAATTTCTCCCTCCTCATTTAGGGCAACCATTTTCAAGCTCTATGTCAAGATTGCACATGAACAATGGCGCGCTGCTGACGGTCAGAGACAAGCTAAGGAGCTGAATCGAGACTGTCCTAGTGTACGTCAAAAGGAGCTCTTAAAGCTTAATAAAAACAGTTTAAGGAAGATCATAGATCTTCTTACTGGTCACTGTATCCTCAGGAGACACCTACACATTATGGGAATTGAATCCAATCCTCTTTGTCAGGGTTGTCATCTAGAAGAGGAGACATCACGACACATACTTTGTGATTGTGATGTCTATTCTGCTCAAAGGTTTGAGCATTTAGAGCAGCACTGTGTCAATGCCTCGGAACTGCAAGATGTTCCTGTAAGGTGTCTGCTGAACTTTATTTCAGCTATAGGGCTTTCTTGCTAATCATGACTACGGTTTGGGTACAAATGACCTCTGGTCGATGTGCCCTGCTCGTCAGAGCTGCCCAACCTCTAAGTCTAAGAATTACTTCAACTTCCTTAAACACATCAGCATTAGCTTCTTAATATCGTTTTCTTGCATTCGCCACCATTCTATAACTGTTACATTTTCAATAAATTCCTTTTGTAACAGATACCTTTGGAATGAAAAACTTTTTTCACAAAATTTTAATATCAGAGTTTATAAGTTATTTTTAGGAAAAATTTCCTTCACATTCTGAAGCCATTTTTTTTCCATCTGCTGACAATTCGTAATAATCTTCATCTTCTTTATCTACAGCTTTTGGATGCAACAGAAAAGCTGGTGTTATTGCCATTTTATAACGTTGATCTAATTTTTTCAGTGCATCAGCATCCTTATTGAGTTTCTTATCGTGCATTTGCTTTTTTAAAAATTAAAACAGTCTCTCCCATCGGAACAATTTTCTTACTGTGCCCTATCCAGAGTTACACTAATTGGTTTTAATTGCTGCAAGTAATCTTCTGTATTTCTTTTCAGTGAAATGTTTGAAATTAAATTTTGAACATTTTTATCAATCTGATCTTTATAAATTTCACATTGGGCCAGGATTTTAGATACCTCTCTAAGGCGTCAGCAAAGGAATTCCAACAAACTCACATGGCAATATTAACTTTGGTGCATTTGTGACTTTTCTAAAGCATGCACTTGCAAAATGATTATTCCTAAAATACTTAATGACATCCAAAATTTGTTGTTTTACGTTTGGATAACTTATATCCCCAGTCAGTAAGTTCAAAATATGAGCAGCACATCCGTAAGTAATAACTCTGAATTCTTCCTCAACTTCGCACTCATCAATCATTTTTCTCATTTTTTCAACATTGCCCGTATTATGTGTCACTAATGAACATACTGAACACTTAAATTCTGACTGGCACTTTTTAATGGATTTATCAGCAATGTCATAAAGATTTTCACCTGTATGAGCAGTGCTAGAGGTGTCAATGGTATCAGCTAAATGTTTCCATCTTTTGTTGTTAAAGTAACACAAATCACCAGTTCATTGTGAATGTTTGACCATCTATCTAATCCTAATGTGACAATTTCACCTTTTAATATTCCTGCACATTGAGTTGAGTTGTTTGGTTGAAAGTTTAAGTTATTTACAACATCAAACAATTTGAAAAATATAATTATAAATAAATAAATAAAAATTCAATTTTAAATTATTCTTAGGGAAAAAACCATTTGGTTTTAACCATGGTAAACCCACGGTTTAAACAATGCCAACCATGTCATAAAAAACTGTCAAAATTCTTTTACCCTGTAGTCAAAGTTTTAAAAAAAAGTGCAGAAATTTTTTTAGTATTGCTCATTTAAAAACATCGTGAAAAAAGACGTTATAATTGCTTGCCAAAAAATTATCATTTTATCTGAGTCTGACGTATCATAAAATTTCTTAATGGTGAATTGATGAGTTAGTTTGCATTTTTACAGTATATAAATGCTAACCTAAAGAAGGGAAAACAAAATTTTTTTTTGTTTCTGGCTTTTTCTAACATTTATTTAGTTTTCTTATACTCCCTATATGTTACTTTAACCCACTGACGGTTCTGCACGTAAAAAGTCTTATTTTAACCTGCAGTCTTCACTGCATAGCAAAACCGGTTTTCCCATGTTAATGGATAGGGAAACTGTGTGTAGTGGAGAAACATTCTCCCAATTTTGCCCATTTCCTTAACCGCTAGTGGGTTGATTTTGGTGTGGTGTAGCCAAATTAAACTTGTGTGTTACTAACTTATTTTTTTGTATATTTTCAATCAAATCATTTAAATTTTAAAAGATTTATTTATTTATGTCATAGTAGAATATTGTTCTATCTTCTGTCATTTTAGATTCCTGAAACAGCTAAGGATGATGATAGCAATGTCCTTCAACGGATGACTAAGAAATTTGTAAATTGTCCATTAGGATCTCTTACAAAATGCCTGGAAGGAAACCGAAAGATTAAAGTAATTATTCCTCGTTACATAATTTTTATGGCTTAAAACAGTAAACTCTTGTAATGATTCTATTAAATGTTGTGAGATGTCTTGAGAAATGCAAACAAAGTCCACACAAAGAGTTAGCATATACCCAAACTAGTTTAGACAAGAAGAAAAAATATATTGTAAATAAGACTGTTGTGTATTCCAATATAAATGTCTATTTAAATATAATTCATAATGTTTATTATGCTTATCTTTTTAAAAGTGAGATTTAATATCACATTCCAGCTTTGCATGAAAGAATCGAGAAACATTAATCATTTGACCTATAATCATTTTTGAAATTATATCTTTGAAGCACTAATATCTTGTTGCAAGATGTATGTATTTAAGAATGAGAAATAAATATGTTATTAATTTAGAGTAACAAAAACGTTGTGTTTACAAAAAGAAGAAAAAAAACCCTATTTGAATAATATAAATTGTATATAATTTTTTTAATAAAATATGTAATTGTGTACGATATTCTGTGAAGAAAAAAAATTTGCTAATTATTTCTTTTTTTAAATCATCACATTAAAAAGAACTAATTAAAAATTGTGAAATCCGTTGCAATAACTGCCGAATAAAATAGGTTGATTACAAAATCACAAGAATTCGTTTCTTTAAAAAGGGATTACTAAAATGTGTGTTTTGTTTTGAGGTTTTGTAGCTGTAATAAACATTGGATTAAAAATATCGTATTTTAATAACCATGTGAAAGTCTATATCAAATAACTGTCGAAAATACAATCAAAACACTATGAACATTAGCTTAAATTGGGCTTTGCATCAGTGATTAGTTATATGTGCGATTAAAGTTTGACGTGTAGAAATATCAATTAAGAAATAACTGAAATTTAAAAAAGCCTGTGGAAATTGGTAGCAATTATAGCTGAAAAGTTGAAAAAATGGTGAAATTAGATGGTCACATTAAAAAAATTAAATTATCAAATAAGCGATTTAAGTTTCGCGTGTTGTAAAATTGTTTAAAAAAATATTGTGTATTTTTTAATGTAGATATTCCTAGCAATTACTGTCGATTGAAACTCCTAGCAATTACTGTCGAAAGGAAGATTGAAACTCTGTATACATCCTTGTGGCAGAATCGTGGCGACATTGAACGATATCAAATTCTTGCAGAAAGATTTTTCCTTTATGAAGAAAAAAAATTTTTTTTTCTCTTTAACAGAAATGTTTGAAAGATTTTATCTTTTCTTCAAAAATATATTCAAAAGATGCCTTTCTTGCGCATCTTGATGGGGGAAAAATGCGTAAATGTTTCTATTTTTATTGGATAACTTTGAAAAATAAAAAATAATGAAGTAAAAAATTTGGTTTTTCCTTCTACAGAAATTTTTTTTAATATTTTTTTGTTGTTGCAGTTATTACTTTTAATTTCCATGAAGTTTTTAAAATTCTATATTTTTAATACGATATTTATTAAATCTCAAGATGAAAGCATGTATTTGATATACCCTTTTAGCAGAGTCTGATTCCCGTGATTTCGCAATCAATCTCTTGTTCGGTAGTTACTGCTAAGGAATTCACCTTTTTTTATGTAATGATAGTATACAAGATGTGAAAAAAGAAATAATTAGTGTGTTTTTTCTCGTACAAAGCGAGAATATCACACATAATATTAAAATGTAGAAATATTATGTATTCAAATAAAAAATATAAGTTAAAATTAGTAGCTGTAATTGCTGGAAAAATAATAAAACACTACATACATTTAATATGGAATCTGCGAGTTGTGTAAAAATGAAGCCATGGTTAATGAAATTTTCAGATGCATAATACGTTAAAAATATTCTATAGAAATTTTATTCAACCAAATTTATGAAAATGGCGAAAATGTATTGCATTGATTAATTGATTCTTTTGCTATACATCTAAATTTGGAACAAAATTCTCACTGTCATATTTTTTTAAACATATTAAAGAATATACATTAAAAATATGAATCGAAGGAACAGGATTTCTGAAGTGAGCTATCTCTTTAAACTTTTGTGATTTTGGAATATTTTTATATTATCTATTTCTAATTTTGTTGAAGCCAGTCATTATAAAGTTTTTTATTTCTCAAATTAGAATAGAAAGATCAAGAGCATTTCTTTTCCCTCTGATTCGTAAGAAAGCATTTTTTGAAAATAATTCTGCATTTGAAAGTGTATACAAATTTTAATATTTTATAAAACATATTTCTTGTACTTATCTCTAGACATTGAGCATATTAACTTCAATTCAGATGACCTTTATAAAAAAAAATATGTTTGAATATTTGGAGAAATGATTTTCAAAATGTTAAGAATTATTTCTCAAATTATAATAAGCATTCTATAAAACTGTTTCGAGTCAAAATGTGCAATCAAAATAATTAACTCAAAACTGCATTAGCAAAACACATTTAACTAATTTTACAATAACCAAAAGTTCAAACGGAGTTAAGAAAATCAAATTTTAGATGAAGTCGCAGTGGCAATTGAGCAAAAATTCTAATTTTTATCCAAATAGGCTCTGAATCTAAATGGATATCAATGCAATAACATGATAAAGCAAAGTTAAGAATAATGTGAAGTGAAACTTTACACTGCTAACAAATTATTTCTGTTCAAAAATATAGTATTCATACATTTTCTTGGTAATCCTTATTGTATTAAAAATAACATTTTCTCAATGGTTGTCATTGTTTCAAAATATTAGTTTTTCCCTTTTGCTGTTGAATAAAAGAAAGCATATGAAGCCACTTTTATAGTTACACATTGTTCGATAGCAATAGTTTATTAATTGGGATGCTTAATTTTAATATATTTTCAAATTTGACTACTGCTGTTAAATTTTTGCAATCCGATGAGAAAAAAATAAACTAAAAAAAATAGTGAAAAACAATAAATGTATTTAAATTAGTTTCAAAACAGAATGCTATTTTACATCGGAAATAATTTATTTTTAAAGCGAGAATTTGATACTGTGTTGCTGTGTCATTACTGACTGAAATCAGGAACTTGAGTCTCCAAAGAAGTGACTTAGCCCTTCTATTCACTGTTTAGCCTTGGGGGCTGTAAAGCGTAAAGGATAGGCTCGTAGTTGTAATAAATGTTGTTCTAAGAGGTTTTATTCGACCGCCAGTATTTAATACCTGGTTTTCTTCCTTGGCGTGACTCATATTAGGTTTGCGCATGCGTAGATTATAGTTCTCAACTCTGCTCGTTCTTATTTTTGGCTGCGCCTGTTTGTGTTTAATTTACTTTGAGTTCTTTTCCATGTGGTGCATCGCAAGATGAATGTATTTTAACAAGTGCAAGTTGAAAGACAAACACAAAGTGCATACGATCAATGCAGCTGAAAAAATAAATTCAAGTTTAATAGGTTAAATAAAACTTCAAAGTGACTAAAACTGTTAGTAACAATCTGTCAGAAGATATTGAGGTGAAAATTGGCGATGCTTTTTCAAAAATTGGGATAAGCAGGAGAACAACTTTACAAACTCTGCTCAGATAATATATATTATGGCAAAAGAGGATTCGCGGCTCTATCAGGTCATATGAAGAATAAGAAACATCTGATAAAAGAAAAAAAAGTGAGAAATTTTCCTTTAGCCTGTTAATTTTTTTCAACTTCAGCTGTTCAGCTCCTGTTCAATCTCAACAACTTCAGCTGTTCCACCTGCACCTCTTGTTCAATTATCTGTAAATGTACTATTATGTGATGGAATTACAAATGTACAAGCTTTCATTTTAGGAGTAATAGCTAGATATAATTTACCGTTCACTATTTCTCCAGTATTGATCAATTTGTGTAAGGTTTTAGCCTGAGATAAAAATTCTTTAAATCATTTGAGTATTGCATGAACATGCCTCATACAAAATGAGTTAAGATTTAGCCAAATCATTGCTAAATGAAACTAGATGTTTTAAAAATTGTAAAATTTCATGAAATTTTCATTATTTCTCACCTATAATTAAATTAGTTCTTGAACATTTAACAAGCATTAATATATCAAGGTTACCTCTGAAGCTATTTTCAATGTACCTAGTTTTTAGTTGAATGGATTCCTGTTATGTAATGAAGGGATCTAAATCTGGTTTAGAAAAGAGAATCCCAGGGAAAGCGCCTCATTTGCTGGATGTAGGTGGTGATTCTTGCCATAACATCTACAATACTGCTAAACAGTTTTATAAGTCATTTGAATGATATATATAATGACTTTGGTCTGCACATCAAAAAGAATGTTTAGCTGAAATTTG
Source organism: Parasteatoda lunata (assembly GCA_949128135.1). NCBI lineage: Eukaryota > Metazoa > Arthropoda > Arachnida > Araneae > Theridiidae > Parasteatoda > Parasteatoda lunata. The sequence goes on from OX421970.1 coordinate 63,446,801, forward strand.
TCAAGTATTGAGTATGAAATTTACCAGTGTTGAAAAATGATTCACCAGTCATAGTTGTCCTGCTATGTTTCTTTAAGCAATATTTGAATGCTCAATACCCTTGCAATTTTCTGATTTACTTTTTTAAATGCCTATGATAAAAAAAAGGGGGGAATTAAGCCCGATGGAGGAGCCAAAGGGAAAGATTCCACGATATTTGATGAAAAAAAGTTATATAGCTGAAGGAAAGGCTAGAAAAGATAGAATTGTTTAAAAGTAATTTTTTCACAGAGAAAAAAAAAAAAACAATTATCGTATGGAGAAAAAAAAATTTTAATTTTTTTTTTATTCCTGTCTGTCCTTTACTGAACAGATATGTCACTTTTTCAACCCCAAAAAACCAATGATCCATAAAATTAGTGATGAACAAGAAACAAGAATAATGTTTTATTTTATTTTTTTTTAATTTTTTATCTTGTTTTGTAAAACGTGAAGCCTTAAAAGACAAAACAGTTAGCTAATTAATTTAGATTTGTCATGTCATAAAAGTTTATTGAAAAAGATAAAGAAAATGTTTTTAGGTTTATACTGAATCTATTGTAGAAAAAAAAATATATAAGATGTTGCAGTGATTTTAAATCAAGTTAGTCAAGGATATATTCAATGTGTTCAGTATATTCAGAAAAAATTATCTTTAGATAATTTTCTTGTGAAGTGCATTTCTAAAAATGTTACCTAAAAAACTATGTTAGACTAAAAATGTTACCTAAACTTGTAAAAACTGTGTATCAGACGAAGAAGTTCCATATGCGTGGATGTTGGAAATCAAGTAGGTAAATATCTGCCACCTTATGAAGATGCTTCTAAAAATGTGGGCAAGTTTTTACAAATTGAAGTATGGTGCCCTATCGAAAATGGTGAAGGCATTACTGAGTTGTTTTCATGCCCCTCAAGTGTAAAGTTCTTTTAGCATGATGGGGGAAATACTTGATAAAGGTTCAGGTAACATTAAAGTGGAAACTTCTTCCTGTTGGATAAAATCTATATCACAATATGAAAACATATTTAGAATATAAAAAAAGAGTTGAGACTTGAGGAGGAAAGGAATGAGATGCTAGCTGTGAATGGAGGCATATCCAGCTAATTAGAAGATCAAAAAGAAATATATGAAAATACAATAAAAGCAGGGTGAATCTTAAAGAAGAAATAGCAAGAAAGAAGCAAATGAAGAAAATAAAAATTTTATCTTGAAATATTTCTGCAGCTTAAATATTGTTTATAATCAATATAAGAAATTCTATTTTGTATATCGTGTTCAGGAAACATTTACAATTTTATTAAGAATAATTAACTAGTGAGTAATTTGTTTGTTTTAGTCATTTATTGTAAATGTATCCGATTTTGTTTTACGTAGCTGCTGACTTTTAAGTTTTTTGATGAATTTGTTTAGGGGTAGTGCAATAACAATTTAATTTCTGTTGTGAGTGTACATATTACCAGCAAAAATTAATTTAAAATGATTATTAAGCCTTACATATTGCTTAATTTGTTTTTTTATGTAGTGGTGGTAAAAGAAGTTTAACATTACATTTGTTTAAGAAACATTTAAATTTCAATGTCTAAATGCTGCCACTTTAAATATTAAATCTCCCGGAAGAGTTGGAAGTTATGATTTTATGCATCTTTTTGATATCACAGTACTACATAGAACTGTATTGTAAAAGTTCATGCCTGGAAATAACAAGTTCACATTTAGACTTAAGCTTTTGGTTTAAAACATCAATAACATTATACAAAATTTTAAAGAGTTCTAGAATAAGTTATTTTGTATTGTGCGAAATGGATTTTCTCAAAATAGCATTCTTCAAGGAGAAAATGCAATAAAATTATTTACTGAAAAAAATATCCCAAAATTAATTTATGATAATAAATTTTATTTGTCTTAATTCAAAGAAACTAAGTTTAAATAGAACACTCAAAAAATAAAAAAATATTTGAGTTTAGTTCCTGTGAGTTTATTTCCGGTTTCATCTGTCAGCATATGAAAGAAGTTATTCATTTTTAAAGCATGGAGGAAAAAAAGTAAAAGTTTTGGAAAGCCAAAGAGCTAAAATTCGTATATGAATAGTAATAGTAATAAAAAATCAAAATAACCGTTTTTTACCCAATCTGATCCCTTTGGAAACTGTATTGCATACAAGGTTCGTACTCACCGGGAGTATCGTGAAAACTGGGAATGTATGGCTGCCTCAGGTGGCTCAAATGTGACTATTTGGAACTATTTTCGACCTGAGGTGACTATAGCAACTTTTTTTGCCTGAAAAGGCTTTTAAAAAAAACTATTTTTAGGAAAAGGGGACTATTGGAGGATTCTGTACTCCAGCGGTGTTTTTTTATTTTTAAAGAAGCATAAATTGGGTTGAAAGCCTGCAGCAAAATAAAAAATTTTTAATTGCAAATTTCAGTCATCACTTTTTAATGCACTCAATTCGCACAGATTCCATCATAAGTCTATTTTGTTTTTCAGTAGCCCTATCAACCGTTACTGCTACGAAATTCTGGATGGTTTTAAAAACCCAATTTTTAATCCAATATTACGATGCCTGCATTTCAAATTTGATGAATCACTTTTCACAATATATATATGCTAAATCATTGATTGATAAAAGAAAACTTTTTTATGTTTTTTTAATGAGCGTTATTTTTCTGAATTAATTTTAGTAATTAAAAGTATTTAATTTTCTGCAGATTTACTGACTTTTTTTACATAAATATTTAGTGCTAGAACACTAACGTTTATATAAAAATTATCATATTAGCCGCCAACTTGACTAAATGGATCATGGTATATGATAATCAAGTCATTCAATAAAATTTTAGTCATATTATTGAAAATTTCTTGTTCCTATTAAGGTAACTATTTTGTTCATTTCTTTCTGTGGCAAACCTGGGAATGGGATGCCTGCAAGTGACGTAGCAAGTGGGTATCTCAAGCTTGATTGGTTGTTAAAACAAGTCTTTGCTTACATTAGCAAGTGTTTTTTCCATTCTATTTCGAGTTAACTTACCCTGTCAAGTATCAATTTTCTTAAGTGATACATTCTATACTATAATCCTTAACAATGATTTCAATTCTTTCACCATATATTTCTTACTTACACAAAGGCAAGCATGGAGCCATGAAGAACTTAATTATGCTTCGAAGTTGCCTGGTATACAAAACAAATAATAAATCTAAGAAAGAATTATATTTCGACAAATTCGATGCTCGATATGGCGCTTTATTTTATTAACTTCTCATTGACTAATATTCTAACACGTTCTGAACTTTGGCACGCCATTTTGTTTATTGTCATTTGTTTGTGGGTATGTTTGATCTTCTCGAAGTGCTAGTACCCAGTTGTTAGGGAAAATGTAATTTTACTCCAAATCCAGAAATTCGACACCATATCAAATTGCGGAATTTTAAAGGTGCTTTTTTTTTTCATGTTTTTATTTTTTTATTTATTTATTAAAGTGCTTACTGAGGAACCTGCAGGGGTTGGGTAATCGCAGAATGTTGATTATTTTAAATAATCTATATCTTAAAACTCCCTAAAATCAATTCAGAATTTAAAAAACTGACCCGAATATGAAAGAAATCTTAACTTAAAATTTGCCCAAAACGAAACTAACTTCACGTGACACAATATGAGGCAAGGTTTGCTTATGACGTCAGAGTATAGTAACTCAGCGAACGGAAGGAGTTAAACCAAAGCTTCCTATCTAGAAATGTGTTACAAAGGCGTTTTAATTTGAACTGCATTTTAAAAATTCTTTCACGTTCATATTATATATATATAGTTTAAATATACGTACGTATAAGTAGTGTATATCAGTTGCATCTTCCCCCTTGAGAAAAATTTTTGTGGGCATCTTTCAGCATAATGAAATAAAATTGAGAAATGAAAAAATAAATGTCAAAACTACATTTTTTTCAACAACTTTTGAAATAAATTCATTTTTATTTATATTTGTCTATATATAAAAGTCAGAACTGTTTTGAAAGTTTTTTATTTAATGAGCTGATCCCAATTAGAGGGAATGGAATGAATGATATATGACCTGGAATTATAAGTTTTTAGGTAAATAAAATGTTTTAAAAAATTTTATTATTAACTTCTAAAATATTTTCTTGATTTTTTTTTTTTTTTTTTTTTTTTTTTTTTTTTTTTTTTTTTTTTTTGAAGAAATGTAAATAATGCTAAACCCCTTATCATTTTTTATTTTAACTTTCATAATTTTTGCTTCTAGATAAAATTAATTAATTATTTTTTAACTCAAAACCCTTCAGTATATTGAAATAAAATTTAGGAATGAAAAAATAAATGTCGAAACTACTTTTTTTCAATAACTTTTGAAATAAATTCATTTTTCTTTATTTATACTGATTCATTTGTATTTATATTTGTCTATATATAAAAGTCTGGACTGTTTTGAAAGTTTTTATTTAATGAGTTGATCCCAATCAGAGGGAATGGAATGAATGGTATATGACCTGGAATTTAGGTAAATTTTTTTTAAAAAATCTTTTTTATTATTAACTTCTAAAATATTTTCTTAAATTTTTTTTTTAAAGAAATGTAAATAATGCTAAACCCCTATCATTTTTTATTTTAACTTTGACAGTAGCCATTCAGAAACATTTTAACTCAGTATAATGAATTATTCATTCAGAGAAGCTTATCAATCAGAAAAACTATCTTAAAGAATAAAATTATAGTTAAGTAAGTTACAGTAAAATGGTCTTAGCAACAGTATAATGCAGTAGTTGCAGACAATTTGCGAGTATTTTTCTCATTGCGTTTGATGGCTTTGCACCAAATTTATCTTTTTCTCGTTTTGGTACACTAAAAAAAATCATTTATTTGGCGTGTTTAATGTAGTTCTATTGCACATGGTACAATGCAACACTTGTAGTTTTTGCTTAAAGCCATTTTTCAGAATTTATACTCGGCGTGGCATATGCTTTCACCTGTTCACAACATGATGGGAGTCGTGGTTGTACTATACTGTGACGTCAGCAGAGCAGATGGGAAACCTAGCAGTGATTTAGGGGGCGGGGCTAATGGAGCGATTTTGACTATTAATAACAAAATGGCTAGTGATCGAACCAGTCTGAAATTGGTGTCTATCTTTATAAAATGGCATAATGTTTCATTTTAAAACATAAATAAAAAGCATGCAGGTTCCTCATTTTTCCTTTTCGAAAATGATATTTTTTCCTTGACAGTGATTTTCACTGCATATTATGCAGAAGCGTAGTTTTTACTTTGTGCTATTCAACGTTTTCATAAATTATTCAACCACAATCCATTTCGGTGTACCGTCTGCCCACAACATATGATAGCACCCCAATCATGTTTCACGTTTGATGAAATACTTGGGAGTCCGCATGTGCGTCTACTGAGCTGAGTTCGGTGAGATTCTTGCACTCTCATGTGCAGGGTGCGTACAGACTCCTTAGAAACTCCTTGGATAGAAAAGTCTCCAAGGAGTACTTGGAACTACTTAGATTTCCAAATTAGTCCTTAGAACAGGGTGTCTACCCGTCTGGAGAACCTGGAAAAGTCAGGGAAATTTTTTGTTCTGGAAATGTCAGGGAAATTTACATTTTTCTTAGAAAAACCTGGAAATTTTTTTAACTTTTTAAATAAAAAGATGGGGGGGGGGGGAAATTTCATTGAAAAACAAAGATTTGTATGAAAATGAAATTTCTTTTCATTTTTTTAAGTGGTAAAAGAAACCACTTTTCTTTAGGCAATTCTTCCTCCCTCCCTTTTGTTCACAACTATGAATTCCAGTCTCCCTTGGGGTTTGGACTTACCCCCAACTTCAGTTGTATGGTGGTGTGTCAAGCAATTTTTGGGGTGGTGGGTTCTTCAATTGACAATGAAAAGCTGCTTAGTTCTTACTTACCTATAAAAGATGAACTATTCCAAATAAGGGTAAACTGGTTTTTAGGTTGTATTGCTAAATTTTACTGCTTAGGTGGTTATTTGATTTGTAGAATATTTTTTTATCTTTTTTTTGTAAAAATCTGTTTTTGGTCTGGAAAATGTTTTCAAAGGAAAACTGTATTTAATTCTGATTGGTGTGATGAGAAACTTAACCCTAACTGGTCAAAATGGCTGAAACCTCATGAAAAAAATCCATGTGCTGCTATATGTTCAGCATGTAATAAAACTATTTCTTTGAGCAGTATAGGAAGGCCAGCCATTATAAATCACGAAAAAGGACCAAAGCATCAGAAAAATATTGGATTTAAAAATTCTTCAAATATGCTTATGCAGCAGTTTGTAAAAAAACCTGCAATTAGTTCTTCAGTGCATGGGAGTCCAGGATCAATGCCTTCAACCAGTTTTTCAGTGCCTGTGATAGCAGAGTCAGTGCCTTCGACCAGTTCTTCAGTGCTTGTTAATACAGAGTCTGTGGAAGGAAATTCTTCTAAAGGTTCTAAATAAATTATAGATAAGTACTTCCTCAATGACCAAGTAAGTAAAGCTAAAATAATATGGTGACTTCGCTCAGTGATGACACATTCCTCTTATCGCTCAAATTCATACTTGTCTGATATTTTTAAAATGTTTCCTGATAGTGACATTGCTCAGAAATTGAAGCTGAAAAAAGACAAGACATCATTTACAATTTGTTTTGGATTGGCTCCTTTTTTAGAGATGAATTAATCGCTGTTCTTTCATCTTTAGATTTAGAATCATGCGTTGTATGTTTTGATGAATCATTGAACAAAGTTTTCCAGAAAGGTGAAATGGACATACATATCAGGTTTTGGCAGAAAAATATGAATACCGTTGTAACACGTTATTTGACATCTGTTTTCCTGGGGCATTCGGGTGCAGAATCTTTATTTAATGCTCTGAAAAGTTCTATACCTGATCCTATTATGAAGAAAATACTTCAACTCTCTTGATGGCCCGAATGTGAACCTAAAGTTGCATTCATTACTACAAAGTGATTTGCAGGAGCAATCTGGCTCTAAATCTCTTTTGAATATTGGATCTTGTGGTCTTCATATTGTTCATGGCGATTTCAAGACAGGACATAAATGTACATCTTGGGATTTAAATAAGTTTCTCTATGCTGTCTTTAACTTGTTTAGAGATTCACCTGCCAGACGTTCTGATTTTATGCATTTTACAAAAAGTAATTCTTCCCCTGAAATTTTGTTCTATTCGTTGGGTCGAAAGTTCAGCTGTGGCACAGAGGGCTTTAGAGATTTTGCCACCATTAAGAGTCTTTATCCAAAAGGTAGAAACTGAAAAGATAGAACCAAATACAAAGACTTATGACAGTAAAATCAATGCTAAAATGTACTGAGCTGTTAGAGGCAAAGTTAGGCTTTTTTATTTCTGTGTCATCAGAAGTGTGCGGCTTTTTAATGAGGTTCCAGGCTGATAAACCAATGGCACCTTTCTTGTATGAAGAAATGTACTTGATGCTTAGCAATTTAATGAGGAGATTTGTTAAAAAATCTGTTATAGAGCAGAATGATTCTGTAATGAAGTTGATGAAAGTAGATGTCACCCATTAATGTAACCTTCTACCAATTACAGATGTGGATATTGGATTTGCAGCCAGGCGTAGTCTTAAAGAAAGCAAAGCCACAGATACTGCTAAGTCTATTTTTAAGAAGGATTGTCTCTTATTTTTACAAAAAATAGCTCTAAAATTGATGGAAAGGAATCCGCTGCGTTTCAAGTTTGTGAGAGGCGTAAGTAGTCTGTCCCCAACAATTATAACTGTTTCAAATTCATCCTGCATTAAAAAGATAGAAATACCTTTGGATTGTTTCGTTGATTGCAGTCAAATGTCAGCAGTCACTGCTGATAAAGTAAAATCAGAATTTCCTAAGTTTATTGAAGACTATCACGTTAAAAAAGAAATGTCTGAATTTCTGCGTGAAAGTGGAAGATTAGATGTCTTCTATTCTTCATTGATGGCTGAAAGCACAAACTATCAAAACTTGTTCGTATTCATTAAAAATATTTTAACTATGTCTCAAGGAAATGCTACTGTGGAAAGTGGTTTCAGTGTTAATAAAGCTTTGCTTATTGAGAACATGCAAGAAAAGTCAGTAGTTGCTTTAAGAACTGTATACGATGGTATTAGTAATGCTGGAGGTTTATTTAAGATACATGTAACTAAAAAGATGATACTTGCAGCAAGAAATGCTCATAGTTGCTATCGTGAAGAGCTAAAAACGAAAATCAGAAGAACTAGCAACTAGGAAAAAGAGGGCTGCTGAGGAAATGAAAGAACTTAAAGTGAAGAAAATGAAAATCCAGCAAGAAGCAGAGACAGTTAGCTGAACTTGATGGCATGATAAAGGATCTTAATCATTAATTTTATTTTTATTGTGATTTTTAACAAATTCAGATTTTGTCTTTGTTTATAAAAGTAGATGTAGTTAAGGGGCAAATTGAAGATATTTTGTAAAAAGAAATTTGAATAAAGTTTTCTCCTTTCTATTACTATAGTATTTAAATCTTATTTTGTGTTTTTTTAAATATAAGAATTTTATTTTTGTTTAAAAAAATTGTATTCTTTAATTTAAATTCCTTTTTAACAAATACTAAAAATAAATTTAAAAAGTTATTTTAAATGTTTTGCTTGGTTTTTAATTTCGAATATAAATTCAATTATTATTATTATATTCAATTATCAATTTCTGAGAAGTGATTTTTTTTTAAGAAAATTAATATCTTTATGGCTCTAATTCCCTAAAGGGAAATCTGGAAATTTCTTGATTGGCGTATGGAAAAGTCAGGGAAATTAAAAGAAAAAAATTTTAGTAGATACCCTGTTAGAAACTCCTTAGATTATTGTGTTGCATAGATGAACTTACTATGTCCGCTTATGAATTTGCTGTCCAAGCAGGGAAACTAATTTATATGACTTAGCTATCAAAATCTATTATAGTTTAAGAAAAAACTTTAAAGGAAAAAAAAATTCATGTCGAGTTAGAAGAAAAAAATAACAGCAAATAATTTTAATTTTACATGTTACAAGCAAACTTAATTCATGATTAACTGTGATTTTTTTTTCTCATTTAATTCTCATTTAATTATAAAGATATGTGGTTTCATGCATTACGTTTTTTAATAATTATGTTTTATATCAGATTGGTGAGTTTAATAAATCTTTATTATAATTTGACTTAAATTCATTTGAATGTATAACATCAATTAAGTAATATTTGTTAACATGTGTTGGTTGAGTACTTATCATGAAGGAAAAAAAAAAAAAATTATTTTTTAAAATTTTATTATTATTATTATTAGCTTTTGGGATTATTCATTGTAATTTATATTTTCTATCTATTTATCAGTCTTATTAATATTTCATTTCTATCAAATAGATCTTATTAATAAATCATTTTTATCTTAACCTATTTTTATAGTTTTTTTTTTTTTTTTTTTCTTTTGCCAGACATAGTTCTGTTTTGCTGATTTATAAGGTTTTACTTTTTTTCCCTTCATTTTTTTGTTGCTGTCTTTCATATTTTCGGATAATTTATTTATTTTATAATTGAGGATTAAAAATAGTATTTTTATATCTTTGATTTATTTGCTTGTCTGCTCAAAAAGAGCATTTTATTTTAGTAATTTATTTTATTTGACTTAATTTGATAAGTATGGATCAATTTCAATGAAAAATGGATTGTTTACGTATTAGTTATTTTCTTTTTTTAATTAGTATTGCTCAATTAGATTTTGCACTCTTATTGGTGCTTACCTTTCCCATAGTTAATTTGTTAATCCATGTTTATATATTGGGTTTTAATTGTTTATGTATAAAAAAAGATTCATATTTATGGGGGAAAATATTTTCTTCTTTCTCAATGTTGCCCTGTAAAGTTTCTTTGTTTCCCTTCCTTTTCAGCCAGGTATATAGTTCTGGCAATTTATCATTTCAAATCGGAGTTGGCGTACTCTCAATCACCTAATTGTTTTTAAACAATCATTTATTAACACTTTCTTATATCAGAGATTTTATTTACATTTTTATTAAATATTAATTTTATCAAATTCTAAAACATATCCTGAAATTTTCTATATAAATCTACCTGGAGAACCTTGAATAGGCAATGAGAAATTTCTTCTTTTTAAATATAAACCCTGAGTTATATTGATGTTGAGGTCTTCGAATATTAAAATGTGCAGAAAGATCTTAAGAATCTACGTACTCCCATAATTCTATAAGATTGAATTAAGATTTTCTCCCTTGAAAGTAATAACTTAAGAGTCTGCAATCAATCTTTCATATCAATAATTTTAATAAGTCTCATTACAGTTATACATTATGAATAATTTATCTAAGAATTATAGGTTTAATTATTGAGCTATCATTTATAGCATTAATGGATATTGCTTTCATTTCTTAGTCTATTTAATAATTCTTCATCTCAGAATTTGTTTCTTAGCTGTTGTGTATATGGTGTGTGGAGAGAAGAAAAGAAAACTTTAAACATAATTGGTGTTAAGTTTTTCTATATTATTTTTATTAATAATTTTAAAAATTATTAAGTTGTAAATAATAAAAATATATGTCCAGTCTTCATAAAAGTCAGTAAAAAAAAAAAAAAAAAAAAACACAATTTATGAATTTTTTAAAAATGTAGTTTTTGATAGATAATAGTATTTATTATAGAGAAGTTTGCAAAATAGAATGTTGTACTGCATTCGCTTTAAATTTAAGAAATTAAATATATCCCGTATTTACCGTGGATATTAACTATTCAAATGTTTTAAGAAAACATTTTTTTTTTTGCTCTAAATTTTAAAATTTGTAATTTATTATAATGTCTGAAATTCATGCCAGTTTTCATAATACATATTTATTTGGATATATATAGAACTAAGGCTGACTTGCTTAGCAACAACTATATAAAGATAAATTGGTTTTTATAAGATTTCAGTTGTGTGAAGAATACCTTGTCCTCTATTATTATTTTCTTTTTTTTCTAAATAAATTATGAAACCTAGTTTTCAAATTTTGTTTCACTATTTTTAGGGTTCACATCTTTTGTAATACGTTTCTTTTACATTAATTTTTCTCTTTAAAAAGGTGTGGACAAGAAACTTCAAAGAAGTTCGAGGCATATGCACAGGCTATGTAATAGCCTTTGACAAGCACTGGAACTTGCTGATGAATGACGTCGATGAAATTTATTTGAAACCTCGCAAAACAAAAACTCCTTTTTTGGAGAATTTAACAGCGGCACAGGACTTTTCTGAACTGCCAAAAAAAGTTCCAAAAAAGAAAAAGGACCCAAAAGCGGACGAAAGTAATCCTCCACCTTCTGAACCTGTTGAATCTGGTACTGAGAGTACTGCTGCAGGTGCAGAAGGAAAAAAGAAAAAGAAGAGGCGCAGCAAAAATAAAAAACGTCCTGCCCCACAAAAGCGTCATATTCAAAAACTATTTGTAAGGGGTGATAATATTGTTATGGCTGCAGTAATGGATGAGTCAGAAGGAGAAGATGAAGTGGAAGAGGGAGAAGAGGATTAAAATATTCATATGAGCTTAAACTGTTGTCTTCATTTTCTTTTGAATTAATGTATATTTTCTTTTTTTTTTTTTTTATTTGTCTTTCATCAAGTCATGTAAAGTAATAAACATTTGTTCCTGTTTCAATTGTTTTTATTTTTTTCTATACCTATTGGCTTTTTCCTCCTATGGCAAACTTTTACGTCTATCTTTATTCTATTTGTATAAATTTTTTTTAAAAATTCAGTTGTCCTCAAAAGTTACAAGTGTTTTAAGTTATGCTTAGTAAAAATAGGATTTTTTGTGCAGCTATTATATTAGATAATTCTAAAATCATTAAAATGGTTTCAAGATATCATCTTTAGATACAATTTTTCTTCCTGTCTAATCATTAGGGAACAGCCACCTCAAGATGTCTAAACTTGTAACGGTCCTTGGACTAACAACATCAAATGAATTTGCTGCTGCTTCTGGTTAAATTATAATTAGTTCGAATTTCTGCTATATTTCTGTTTTAACATTTGTAGCCTTTCAGATTGTTGGCAGGGGAAAGAGTTATCATAAAACAGTTATTTGGGCCTTTAATTTCAGAGTGAATTGTAATGTATATTGTTGGCTTCAACTGAATGTTAATTCGAATGGAAAGTGAATATACCACTCTCTCAAACATCACTTGCCTTTTCTTACTATGATTTATACTACTGTTATGAATCATTCATCATGTTTAATTGGTGCCCTGATGTTTTAAATTTTGAACTGCTTGTTAGTTATGGTATATAATTTATGTATCTTGTTATTCAACTATAACTTATTGACTGACATATTTTGATTCATTATATACATATATATCAGATTTGTGCAGCTATTCAGTAATCGTTTACAACTGTAGTTGATTACTGCTATGTAATCAATTGTTTGTTGTCACGATTATGAGTAATTATAATTTTTGATAACATCAGAGTTGGACAAAAATGTAATCGGTTACATTTTTTGATTACTTGTAATCATGATTATGTTATCAATTAGTACTTGTTATGGTGATTACAAGAATAAAAATTTATGATTACATGTAATCATAATTACAATTAATCTAAATATGATTACAAGACTTTTATACCAATATATGATTATATTTTACAGAAGGTAGTATAATGTATCTAATAATGATACGTTTTGTACGTGTTTACATGCAGTGTATGTACAAGTGAATATAACTAAAATGAATGTACGCATGTATTTATCTAATGCATATGTTCAGATATTTTAGTTAAGCACACGTGTACATTCACTTATACTGTATGTATAAAATGTATGTACGTATGTATATATCTAATAACTATGTCTGTATGGGCAAACTATGTAGACATGTACATTTGTACACAATGAATGTATGCATTTTATGCAAATACTTGTGTATGCAAAATTTATATCGGTACTTAATTGTACGACCATACATACAAGTTACGAAAACTTACAAAAATGTACTTTCTTTGAATAAGCATACTTTTTTTCGACAGATTCGGATTTCTGACCCCGAAAGTATAGTAGTCGCTATCTAGGAAATAGGATCCCAATAGTCGGGTCAGGAGAGCGCTCCAACGTTTGGACCCTTTAATATTAATTTTACTTTTTAAGTTGAAAGATTTGTGCACACAATTATAAAATTCGCTTATCGTCCAAAGACAATTCCATGCAAAAAATAAAATCTGAACTGCGTAAAAATTTTTCAATTTGCAAAAGTTCTCGAGAAATGGCGAAATACGCTAAAAGAAAATTAACATTAAGGGGTTCAAACTGGGAATCGCTCTTCTGACCTAGCTACGGGGACCTTATTTCCCAGATTGCGGCTACCCCTTATATTTTGGGGGTCCAAATCCTTTGAAAAAACTTAATGTCTATTCAGAGAAAGTACGCTTTTGTGTCTGATTTCGTAATTTAAAAAAATCCTCTGCGCCAATTAATTTGCATATTGGAAGTCACCCCTTCGAGCCATTAAGATCGAGTTCTAGAACGTGAATGTCCAATCATTGAATCAAAAGTTATTGAGGGTGGTCAGTTTTTTTTATTTATTATTATTTATTTCGGCATTGTACAATATGTGTATGTCTGATTAAAAGTACAATTTTTTCGATGGATTCGGATTTTTGACCCGAAAATATAGTGGATAGTCGAAATCTGGGAAATTTGGTCCCAGTAGTTAGGTCAGCAGAGAGCTACAAAGTTGTGACTTCTTAATGTTAATTTTACTTTCTGCGTATTTCGCTAAATCTCGAGAACTTTTTAAGCAAATTGAAAAAAAATTTCCGCAATTATAAAAAAGTTTTTATCCTAAGATAATTCTATGTAAAATAATATAACTATCAGTAAATATTTATTACTTGATTTAAGAATAGTCAAACTTTTGAATTGGTAGGTTTACAATTTTTTTTCACCATTTTAAAGAAAGTAATTTTATATGGCAAAATATAAAATTTGAGCAAAATTGGTCTAGCTCCTAAGAGATTGAATTTTAAATATCTGACTTTATACCTTAAAATTCAAAATTGTTTCGGCCATCATTAAATAAAAATAATATAGTTCTGTTCATATAAATATGTATCCCCATACATTCTTACATAATATATTTACGTATAGTATACAATTGTAATTTGTACTTGTAATCGTATAGTTTGATTACAAGTAATCACGATTACATGCTATCATATATTTTGATTACTTGTAACTATAATTACAAGTGATCATTTTTGTTGTAATTTGGAAACGTAATTACTTTTAATCACGATTACAATGGTAATCAAAATTTTAATGAATTGTAATCAAGGTTTCAGTAATATACTGTAATCAATTAATGTAATCACGATTGCCAGTAATCGATTGCTGTAATCAAAATTGTTATCTTGTGGTCATGATTACAAGTAATTACTGTAATTGATTAGATTTTTACCGACTCAGATGTATGAAAAATTATGATTTGTAATCATGATTATAAGTAATTGAAGACATAGCAGTAATTATCTGTAATAAATTACAGTTGTAATCTATTACTGTACGTCACAGTCAATAAGTTATAATTGAATTACATGATATGTAAATTATTCACCATAACTAAATAAACATAATTATACACCTTATGTATATGAGAAAGCAAAAAATGGAATAAGAGGAAGTGGAAAAAAAAGAAGAAATAGAAAGTTGTTTAATAAGAATGTTCCCTGTAGAACTGTAATTCTTAAATGAATGGAAATGTGTAGCTCTTAAATCTTCGGTCAATAAACATTTAGCAGGGTTCACATTTTTGTGTATTATCTTCCATATTTTTTACATTCATTTTTCTTTTCTTTAAAAAAGGTGTGGACTAGGAACTTCAAAGAAGTTAGAGGCATATGCACAGGCTACGTGGTGGCTTTCGACAAGCACTGGAATTTGATCATGTGCGATGTCGATGAAGTGTATCTCAAACGTAAGAAACACAAAACTCCCTGTTTTGAGGATTTAAGGTCTGCAGAAAACTTTTCAGAATTGCCACAGAAAACTCCTAAAGAAAAAAAGAATCCTGCACCCGTTGAAACACAAGAAAATCAACCTCCTTCACCAGTTGAGAAAGTTGCTGAAGGTGCTAAGGAGAAGAAAAAGAAGCGAATAAAAAAGAAAAAGGGATCTGCTCCTCACAAGAGACATGTGAAACAGTTATTTGTACGTGGTGACAGTATTGTGATGGCTGCAATTTTAGAACCGGATGATGGGCCAGAATAATTTTCCATATTGACTTTTAAATTTTTTCTAAGTTGTTTACATCAAAAATCAGACTGAAGTGTACATCATTTCATCCTATAATTAAGCCGCAAATAAAACACGTTTCCATCATAATATGTCACGTCATCTTTTATTTATTTGCTTGATAATTAGTCCTTAATTCATTGTGTCTATCAGTGCCACTCTTTAATTTCTGTCTTGGTGGTGGTATGTATTAAAGTTATTCATGATTATTATCCGGATGCATATTTTTATCATTACTTGAGGCTTAATTTTTGTCTGATGCAATGATGCCAGGCGAAAATATTAATTTTATAATAGATCTTTTTGAGCTACTTTTTTTTGCAGAATAATTGACATTTTTAAATACTCATTGTAACAGCAATTATTAAATTGAAATAGTTTGATACCCATCTATTTTTTTCGTGATGCTGCCTTACTACACAGTATTGCAATAAATTTATAATGAGTCCTTTCCTAAACTCTGCTGCAAAATTTTAAAAATAAATAAATTAAAAAAGCATAATTTCTATGGGGAGAGCCTGTTTGCATCTAAGTGCATACCAAATAGATACTAAGCTCCCAGCGCGAAAATATACCAATATCGCCATCTCTTGAAACGACGTTGCACGCCCTCCTTTTTGCCTGCTTTTTTATTAATAATAACAAGAATAATCAGTAATAGAATAATCAGCAAGTAATAGAAATGATATCTAAAAATCGTAACAAATACACGGTTTTCTGTTCGCATTTAATGAAACTGAAGAAGAAGAATAAATATTTCAGGCAGACGATTTTTTCTACAGTGGAACAAAATTAAAAATTCTTTATCTCTCATTTTATTTGTTAAGAAAATGTAAGCAGAAGACGTGCCATTTTCAATGATCTTGCAGCCTCATATTTGTCAGTGTTTCTTTTTAAATAACGAATATTCTTATTTATCGAAATATGTCTAAGATTCTAGTAAGGCTACGAAAACTACCTTTTTTTTAAAATCTGATATTTATCGTAAAAGATAGCTCGAATTAAATTTCAACCTGATGTGTTGAACTTTTAAAACCTTTTATATTGTTTTAAAAGCCTGTTTGTATAATTTGATAACGAAATAAAAAGTAATTTATTTAAATCCTATAACGCAATGGTCTTTTCTTAACTTGCAACGGGATATAGCTAACTTGAAGAAATCTAGCTTTAAGTCATGAAAAATCTTGGGTCCAGTTCAGACTCCTCAACGTTAGGAGAAAGGAAAACGTAAGAATTTTAAAATTATTTAATTTTTTTATTGTGAACTATCCATTACTGAATAACCCCCATTGATGGACTTTCCTGCAATTTTAATTAGGCCATTACGATTAATATTGTAAAACAACCAGAGGCGTATAAATGAAAAGTCTCGTACTGGAGCCCTTCCTAAAATATTTATACAGTCGGACTTCTGTTTAACGAACTTCCCTTTTGCGAATTTCTCTATTTTGCGATTTTTTTTTTCTAGGAACCACGAACATATTGGAAATTTCTTCGTAAAATAACTTCCAAATAACGAAGTAAGTTTTCTATTTAACGAACTTTTCTTTGAGATCCACTTTCCCCATTTCCCAAAATATTTCAAACTTGTTAACGCATTTTATGGGGGAAATGACCTTGAATTGATTTTCACAGCCGTTTTACTTATAGAGAAAGCTGTAAAATCCCTTTCCTTTTTGTTTGCATTTCATACAGGAATCCATGCCAAAAATCAATTTGCGAGAAAGCATAACAGAAATTTCTGATCCCTAGAATCCTATCCTATTGTTACAGATCGTATATATTGTTATGCACTATTTCTTAACAGTTTTGCTAAAGCTGGATTCTTAGTCAGGGCCGAGAGAGGATGAGATTCCTTTAAAAAAAAATGTGGTACAGCTAAGAGAGAATCGGGAGATTAACGATGATGTACTGATTAATGATTTTCTTTTTATTGATTCTGAAGCTGCAACCACAAAAACATTAACTAAATCGGATATTTTGGATTGTGTAAAAAATAAAAACAATACATCAATAAATTGTAAGGAAGACGAAGAACATCAAGACAAGAAATGCTGAAGAAATCACCGAACCTTCATGTGATAAAATCATTTGAAACAATTCGATAGTCGATAATAATTTTATACGATAAAGGTGTATTGATTGCTATTTTAAATATGTCTACTGCTTATGAATTTAAAACCTGTTGTGTGTTGTTTAAGTATTTCAAATGGCTATTTTCTGTTAAACGAATTTTCCGTATAACGAACATTTTATCGACTTTGTTAAATAGAGGCCCGACTATCTCTTTATTTTATACAATACGAAATAAAAGCATTGTTTGAAGTATTTTAGCAATATTGCATTGCATTTAAATAAATACATAAAAATTAACTATAACAATAAAATTATCTCCTTAGAATTGCAATGCATTCACGTGTATTCGAAATCATCATTGGTTAGAAATAAAAAGGTCTGTTTTATAATATTTATAGAAGAATCTATTGCGTTTTTTCAACTGTCAGTAAAAATTCTAACAATTTATTCAATTAAGCACAATTATATTTTAAAGTTTTACAAATACAATTTGGTAACAAAAATACGCACACTCAGCAAATGTATCTGGGTTGAAGACGAACTATAACTTACCGGATGATTACCCAATATTTTCAAAATTAAAACTGAAGAAAATTGATTTTTTTTAAATAATCATGCTTCACAAACATCAAAACAATAAAATCATCTCGCGATATAATAAATTCATAAAAGTCACTGTAAATAATTACGATTTGTTATGACAATTACAAATAAAATAGCTGCAATCAAATGTATATTGATTAGTTTATTTACAGTTCAATAAAAAATTGATGCTCTTAATATAATTTTTACAAACATATGATAACAGGTAATATGAAAAAATATACACATAATTACATACAAAACTCTAGACTAAATAGCGACAAAAATACATTCTTTAATGAGAAATAAATTAGAGGAAGTTTCCGTTTTAGTTTAAGAATATCTAGAAATACTTAATTTGCTAACAGTGAAAAAAAATAGACCAGGATACATTCTGGTCTATTTTTTAAAAAAAATAAAATCAAATTATGAAAAATTCTCTTCGTATCACAATGGAACAAATTCGAGATAAAACAGGAAAAAAAAAATATATGAATTATTAATTTTTAGACGTTCAGTGCACAAAACAATAATTCTATCCTGATAACTTTTGATCAGATCTTCACGTTCTTCTCCTCTCAATGGTTCAAAGGGGTGACTTCAAATATGCTAATTAATAAGTGCAGGGGTAATATTTTAAGGTAAGAAGTCTGGCATGAAAATGTACTTTCTCTGAATAAACATGCCATTTATTCGTCGGATATGGATTTCTGATCCCTAAAATGTAGGAGGTAGCCGCAATCTGAGAAGTAACTCGAGAGCTTTTCAAGCGAATTGAAAAAATTTTTTACACAATAATAAAGGTCATTTATAATTGTATACATTTTTTAAAAAAAATAACTGTTAGTAAATATTTATTCTTTTATTTAATAATAGTCGTAAAAAATTTTGAATTGTAAGGTATACATTTTTACATTGTTTTAAAATAAGGTAATTTAACATAGAAAAATACATTATTTTAGCGAAATTGATCGAATAGTTTCTGAGAAATCAAATTTTAAATATCCAACTTTCTTAAAATTCGATTTCTCAGGAATCCGAACTACATGAATTTAGATTTTAGACCAACCTGCATAACAGTTTTTTTTTTAAAAAAAATTCAAAATTAATTAGTTTTAAAAGCTGTTTTTAACGAAAAAGAGAAATATAAATCATTGGAATATTTGAGTAAAAGAGGGTTTTTCGTGTCTTTATTAAAATACATTATAAGAAGGCGAATGCTTCTGAATTAAACAAGCTATAATTTTTCAATACACAAGATGCTTGTTGTTGTTTTTTTTTTTGTTTTTTTTTTTTGTTTTTTTTTTTTTTCTTAAAATAAAGATAATTGTTTAATGGAAAAAATTTATTATGATTGCCACTTTATTGATAATTTTTTTTTGTGTTACTAAACTATTGTAATGGTTGGTTATAAACAACATTTTATAGCCTTAATATTATTTTGTTACCATTTTACTTTGATTATTATAAATAAATATAATGCATAAATAAAGGACACTTTATGAATCCTTTTAAAAACAGTATGACAATTTTTTTCAAATAATGTGGTATGGAGTGTGTTAATCTAATTTATTTATTTATTTACTTTTTTTTTTTTTTTTTTGAAATGGCAATCTGAAATGAAAGAAAAGATATAGGAGAAAGATTGCAAAATTTTTGCTCTCGAGGTGCTAGGGAAACATGTTCTATAACTCGAAGGAAGTTTGATAAATGTAATTTCAAAATACAAAACAAACATGTCTTTAAAAATTTAAAAATTCTTTTTTTTTCTTCATGTTTGTAAGTAGAAGGATTATTGAAACTTACACTTAAAGCATTAAAATATAATAAAAATTGTGAGTAAATAGTACTTCTGTAACTTATAATACAAAAAAAAAAAATGGCAAGAATTCACGATATGTTCGTTGATTAATCTAACCATTCAATGGAAAGAAGGAAAAAAAAATCGAATTTATACAAGTGGTTTTAAACTCAAAATCTAAATAGAAAGAAAGAATAGATTAATAAATAGAAAGAAAAACATTTCTTGGTTGTCGGCAACTAATTGCTGAACGTAATGAATGTTAAGTAATATACACAAAATTATTTACTTATCGCAATTATTTTTCAGGAAACTTAAGAAATTATGTACTCAATAACAATTATAATTTTAACATTCGTTGTTTATTTTTTATTACATATTAATTTTTATAATAATTCATTAACGAGTATTTAATTATTAATAAAAAAAATCAATGTGCATATTAAATGTTAATTATTTTATTATTGTATCAAATCAATGCGCATATTAAATGTTATTGTCATAAAACAGTAACAATAAAAACAACATAATATAAATTCTAATTTATAACATAAAAAGGAGGGAGATCAAATGTCCCTCTCGAACTACATATACAGAGATGCCAACTTGCTCTGCTAAATGGGAAACTTTTTTCTAGTGGTAGCAAAATTGATGTTTTAATGTTTAATTCTTGATCTATGTAAATTTGATATAAAATTAATTTTCAACCACTACGTATGTATAATTTGAAATTTCGTGTGAAACTCAATTTCATTCCAGTTATCTCGTAGTAAGCATTTTAAATTTTACCAAAATTATCTAAATTTTTTTTAAGTTTTAGCTTTTTACTCTCTACCACTTAATAAAAGAGTTAGGAGAAATCTTAGCAGTTGGTATCCCTGTATATCCATCCAATGGTACGTCCCGTAGTGGACTGATCATTAAGACACGGTTCCCAGCAGATCATCGAAGTCAAGCATCACTGGCTGCGGTCACCACTTGGATCAGTCTGCGTAGGGACCGAGGGTGTGCGGTGTTGGTCCTCGTTAAACTGTGCTACCGTAAAGTGCTCGACTTCGCGTCCAGGTCGTTGGGCTACCGAAGCAGGGGTGCCATCCCCTCTGCAGAGGATCAAAATTGTGATGGCTTGTCTTCGGATCTTCCTCAGGGATGTTTCCCAGACCGTCGCCAATAGCCCATTGTGCAGCTCTAGTGCGACGTAAATAAACTACAACCATCCAATGGGGTGTGCTTTATTGTGGGGTGTTGTTATTTTAGTTAATTATTTTATTTTTATATATAACCATGATTTTTTTGTGTGACTATTTTAGTATTTTTCTCCTTATGCAACATTATAGTTTGACTCTAAGCTACAGTTTCAATAAAGTCTTACAAATAATGTCCTGTTTGTTTATTAGATTGTGAACTTTAAAATTTATAACTCTTATACGTAAATAACCCTTTTGAATGAGCGTTATTCAATTGTTTATTTTATGATCGTTTATACCTTAAAAAAAATTTTTTTTTTTGTTTTCCTCAAAAAATTTTACTTTTAGTTTGTGTTTTATTTTCCCTTTTTTGTAGAAAAAATGAAATACATAATACACTGAAAAGAGATAATAAATTAAATTCTCTGTAATTTTCTATAATGACTAATGAGCTTATATTTTGTCTTTTCTTGTATCAGCGATAACTTAAATTCTTTCTATTACAGCTTTGACTTATTGAAGCAATGACAAGCTACATTTTAGAAAATTTTAAATTAAATATGTGGTTAAAAGACTTTTTGCAAAAGGATTTTGATGGAAATTAAATGTGAATTGTTTAGGAAATTTTCTAAAATTAAAATTATTTTTATTGAAAAATTTAGTGAAGAGAGTAATAATTATAATTATTAAAAACTAAGCATTATTCTTTAAATTACGATTTTATAATTAAAATTTTATTTTTGCCGAAATCGTCGTAAATATAACACCAGATAAGGAAGAGCTATTTTTTATTACTTATTTATTTTAGTATTTATCTTGAATCTATTCATGAACATTAAAAATTATATTTAATTTAAATTCTGTGTTACTTAACTTGAAAGCATCACGAAAGAAAAAGTGTCTAGTGAATGAATGCAGAAACGTCTATGAGTTGTTATCACCCAGAAAAAGCAAGTCGTTTAAAAAGTGTTGGTGTGTGGAATGTTTTTATTCTTCTTAATTCCCCCTTTTTTTTTAATGCTGAAACTAATGTAACAACCTAAGGAGATTTTCCGCACTTTTCGAGTTCAAAATCGCAGGAATACTCCTCAAGTGGCCTTCCTATTGTCCCAAACTATGCTGGTCTAAGAGTTTGCAAACAGTGGGAGGATAAAATTGCTTAACGCTCGTCACCTTTGTTTTTATGATTAGCGGTTCCCTTTCATACTTTACTTCCCAAAGAGTCCCTCAAAAGATCTCGATGTCCTTTTTTCGAGCCCACATGGAAAGGTTAAATGTTGTAGGCTTTTTTAATTCCACTCTGAATAATAATAAAAGAAGAAAAAACATTTAATAAATTTTTAAGTAAAAAAAAAATATCGTTGATGTTTATCACCTTTTTGAAATACTGCGCCTATGGCATTCGCCATACCCTAAATACGCCACTAAAAACAACTGTTCAGCATTCCCTAATAATGGCAAGATTCAATAGTTGATAACTGTTTTAATCTCTAGTGAGGAGATGAACCTGTGAAAGAAAAAAAAAAAAAAATAGCACTTTTTTATTCTATCAAGTGAACATTTGTGTATGTTCGGTACCCCTTAGTTTTCCCTTGTTGGTGCATTTTTATTGGCCGGGAAATCACATGGTCGCATCCAGTATCTCCCATATTAATTTACATAATATTTGGTTGTCATCACCATAAAATTAATTATAGTCATAAAGGTTTTCGAGAACGAAACGACCAATAGGGGGCGTTGTTATTTGACACAAATAACTGCTAGCAGAACAACATGATCATGAGTTGCACTGGAGCTTTCTTGAGTGTAGCATGGTAACGTTCCTTCTTTATTTTGTCTTATTAAATTTAAGAAATGAAAAATGTTTGATATTCTTTCTTATACAAGCAAACACAAAATTGAATGGGTTTTTTTTTTTTGAGAATGAACATTCAAACCACATTAGAAAAAGATTTATAAAGAAACAAAAAAAATCTTATTAGAGTTAAAACCTAATGCCTACGAAATCGCTCCATTAAATTGAATGATCTGATATGAAAAGGTCTATTCAAATTTTTATTCCATACTATTCTGAATCATATTAATTCATTCATTAAAATATGCAAAGAGTATACAGAGACACATTATGTTTATCATTTTTATTAAAAAAATTTAAAGTTTCAATAAAAAAATATTTTTTTTTTTTGTCTTAAAGTTTTTAATGAGATGTGAAAAATCCTTCTGTAGAAAACTATCATCAAATTAGAAAAAAAAATCATTTATAGTGAATTTTTTATTATAGAAATCATAACACTTACCTGTTTTATAAATTCAGAGAATTCCAAAGTGAAATGTTCTTCATTTGAAAATTTTATTCTCAAATAATATATACATAGATTATCCTTTCATTACTTTAAGATAACATACCACACAATAAAATTTTATAATTTTAAGATCTCGATATGAATTTCAATACCTTAGAAGCAATGAGCTTATGTAACATAAAAACAGAAGAGCAGAACTCTAGCTGAAATTAAACATTCAAAATTAAAAAATACTTACCAAGAAAACGATGAAAATGTATTAGCAATCAACAACTATTACAAGTAATTCGAATGATTTTTTTATTGTTGTTTTCCGAATTATATTGACACTGAAATATATACTATTCTACAGAAAAGAAGAATATTCGATAACTATTCTGCATGTTTTGAAATCACATTTCTTCATTGGAATGAAATAAACAATGCTGACTTCATTTTAATTTGTAATGAATTGAAGACAAAAAGAAAAAAAAACAATAATAATAATTTAGCGTAATACGCACATCTGTAGCAATATGCCAGGGGTGGCTAAGCTCCTTGATAGTCGAGTCATTTGTCAAAATTTGAAATTTTTTGCGAACCGCAATTAAATACGTATTTAAAAGGTAGGCAGAAAAGGTATGAATATTTTTTTACAGGAATTATATTTAATGAAAACATATAAATAAAAGTACAGAATATGTGTATTGAATTTAAATATTAAAAATTAAACACATTTATTTACTTTTCTTGATAATTCTTTAAAATTTGGTGAATAATTAGTGACAGCACTTCTCAGTAATTCTTTGAGATGCTAGTTAGCTAATACTGATCGATGTTTGTATTTCACGAATTTTAAAGTGGAATAAAATCATTCACAAGTACGCTGTTCCGAATATTGAAATAATTCGACAAGCAGCCTTTTTTCATTCAGGATACTTCTGGTACAAATTTCCAAAATTCAGTAATTTACGTCGACTTATATTTTAATTGTAGAGCTTGATCTTCTTGCATCTCTATTAATTCTAATTCTTCAGATGCTTTTTAGGTCATAATTATATTGGAATTAATTCAGAAAAAGTGCGTTTTCTCGTCTCATTTTTTTATTTGAGCGAGACACATTAATGGACACTGGAGACACTGGACACATTAATTAACATATCAATCTTTCGAAATCTCCTTGGTAGCCTTCTTCACCCGAAAAAATCAATATAGATACATAATTGTTGATTTTATGAAGAAGAATATTTTATAACTATTACAATTCTGCATGTTCTGAAATCAAATTTATTTATTGGAATGAAGTAAAATGTTGACTATGACTCCACTTTAATTTATGATGAATTGACGATAACAAAATGTATTTTACCGTCATACACACATCTATAACAATACGCGATCACGAAATCAGAAATGTGTTGTCAATAGAAAGAAAAAAAATTATTGAGAAATTGTTCTTCAAATGTTTGGCGCGTTCTGTGTTCGAATTATTTACCTATGTTCTGGGTGATTTTTTGTAAGTTCTTCTGCCATTTCATTAGGGGAATTTGATTCTTATTTGCTGCTAAAAAAAAGCGTCCTACTCTACTCTATCAATAATTCTGATAGAACTAAATGAAAACTTAATAAATATTAGCCAGAAAATATCCTCCCCTCCGGAGGACGTATTTAAGTGTTGCGATCGCGAATAATGAACACAATTGCTGAAAAATACTTTTACATGAACATTTACATTTATTGCTGAAATATACATTTCAATATTAAATAAAATTTAAAAAAAACATCATAAAATTTAATAAATAAGAAGCATCGAAAAATTTAAATATGATTTTTGTTGTGAAAAAAGAAACGAATCACTTCTAAATTCTGAAAGGAAAAAAGATTTTAGATAATAACGATGACATAGTATGCATGTCATAGTTGAGATAATGACATAGTATGAATAGATAGTACAGAGAGCAACTATGTAAAATTATTTATCGTTATTCGCGATCGCAACGAACTATAGGGGGCGTTGTTGCATGTGCCGAATTCCTGCGATTTCCATATGAACAGTCATTCAGTTACACTGGAGACGTCTCTAATGTAGCATGTAGCATTGTAACGTTCCATCTTTATTGTGGCTGATTAAATTTAAAAAAGAAAAATGTTTGTTTTCTTTCTTATGCAAACGAAAACAAAATGGTATCTCTTTTTTTTCTAGAGAAGGAACATCCAGAACACATCGGAAAAATATTTGTAAATAAAGAGAAAAAAAAATAGGTATATTCTTATAAAAGTTCAAACCCAATGCCTGAGAATTAGTTTTACTAAATTTAATGGTATAACATGAAAGGCCCATTTAAATTTTAACGTAAAATAAAGAATGCTTACGAAACAAAACAAAAAAAAAGAAAGAACCATTCTTTTTTTGTCGCCATTTTTTAGTGTTACGAAAATGCGTCTTTGGGACTTGCCAAAAACAAAACAAGATGCAATTTTATTTTTTTAGGAGCGAAATATTTTATTGAGTGAAATGTAACGAAAATGTACCAATGTCCATAACATGAAACTTTATCTAAGTAAACGTCCGTTTTGGAAATTTTATTTTCATTTTGAATCTTATTCATTAGAGTTCATAATGGCTATAGAATCAGGTGAGAGAAAAGTTTGTTTTGAATCTATGCTAAACTCTATATGGGTCCATTTTTCACCCCGAAATCCGATTGACTACTTTGATTTTAAACAAAGTGTTTCATTTTAAGATTTTTTCCAAAAATTTTTAGTGTAGATTGGCGGCACTTAAAAATCTGCCAAATCTGTATCTGTGGTTAATACGTAAGTACCGAATTTTTCTTCCATACTTTTCTGAATCATATTACTTCAAATATTAGAATATGCAAGAAGTATACATAAACACATAATTTAATACCATTTAATTTTTCAAAAAAGGTATTTTGACAACAATTTTATCAAAAAATTATAAACTAAAAAACGTAAAATAAAGAATTCTTAGGATAAAAACGATTTTAAAAATTCCTCATTTTTCAATAAAAACTTTCGTATTCGCGATCGCAACACTCGATACGCCATCTAGCGGGAGACTGTAAATATCGGGCATTAGTTCCCACTTAACTATTGGCAATGACGGACGCCATTTTCTTAGCAGCAAATAGGAAGCAAAATTTCGCTAAAGAAAAGGTAAAACTTCTTGAAAAAACTAATCAGAACATGCCAAACATTGAAGCAGAACACGCCAAGCATTTGAAGAACAACTTCTCAATAATTTTTACCTTTCTATTACCAACAACATAAAATGTTTTCATGATCACTTGCTGTTACAGATGTGTGTATTGCGGTAATATAATTTTTCTGTCTTCAATTTATTACAAGTTAAAATGAAGTCAACATTGCTTTCGTCATTCCAATGAATAAATGTGTGCCAATGAATTCCATACAGAACTGTAATAGTTATAGAATATTCTTCTTCTTCATAGAATAGTATATATTTCTGTATCTACATAATTCAGAAAACAACAATAAAGAATAATCCGAATTACTCGAAAAAGTATCTTTTGTGCTGATTATAAATAAAATTTTTATCGTTTTCTTGGTAAGTGTTTTTTAGTTTTGAAAGAATTTCAACTAGAATTCAGCTATTCTGTTTTTAAGCTACATATTAAAATTCATATCGAGATCTTACAATTATAGAATTTTGATGTGTGGTATGTTACCTAAAAGTAATGAAGGGATAAACTATATAAATATTATTTGAGAATAAAGTTTTCAAACAAAGAACATATCATTTTGGAATTCTCCGGACTTATAAATCAGGTAAGTGTTATGATTTTTATAATAAAAAATTTGCTTGTAAATAATTTTTTTTCTTACTTGATGATCGTTCTCTACAAAATGTTTTTTTTTTACGTCTGATTAAATACTATAAGAATTAAAAAAAAAAACAATACGAAAGTTTTTATTGAAAAATGAGGAATTTTTAAAATCGTTTTTATCCTAAGAATTCTTTATTTTACGCTTTTTAGTTTATAATTTTTTGATAAAATTGTTGTCAAAATACTTTTTTTGAAAAATTAAATGGTATTAAATTATGTGTTTATGTATACTTCTTGCATATTCTATTATTTGAAGTAATATGATTCAGAAAAGTATGGAAGAAAAATTCGGTACTTACGTATTAACCACAGCTACAGATTTGGCAGATTTTTAGTGCCGCCAATCTACACTTAAAATTTTTGGAAAAAATCTTAAAATGAAACACTTTGTTTAAAATCAAAGTAGTCAATCGGATTTCGGTAGAAAATGGGCCGATATAGAGTTTAGCATAGATTCAAAACAAACTTTTCTCTCACCTGATTCTATAGCCATAATGAACTCTAATAAATAAGATTCAAAATGAAATAACATTTCCAAAACGGACGTTTACTAAGATAAAGTTTCATGTTATGGACTTTGGTACATTTTCGTTATATTTCACTCCATAAAATATTTCGCTCCTAAAAAAATAAAATTGCATCTTGTTTTGTTTTTGGCAAGTCCCAAAGACGCATTTTCGTAACACTAAAAAATGGCGACAAAAAAAGAATGGTTCTTTTTTTTTTTCGTAAGCATTCTTTATTTTACGTTAAAATTTAAATGGGCCTTTCATGTTATACCATTAAATTTAGTAAAACTATTTCTCAGGCATTAGGTTTGAACTCTTATAAGAATATACCTATTTTTTTCTCTTTATTTACAAATATTTTTCAGATGTGTTCTGGATGTTCCTTCTCTAAACAAAAGGAGATACCATTTTGTTTTCGTTTGCATAAGAAAGAAAACAAGCATTTTTCTTTTTTAAATTTAATCAGCCACAATAAAGATGGAACGTTACAATGCTACATTAAAGACGTCTCCAGTGTAACTGAATGACTGTTCATATGGAAATCGCAGGGATTCGGCACATACAACAACGCCCCCTATAGTTCGTTGCGATCGCGAATTGTTTCTTTTTTTTAATTCTTATAGTATTTAACCAGACGTAAAAAAACCATTCTGTAGAGAACTATCATCAAGTAAGAAAAAAATTATTTACAAGCAAATTTTTTATTATAAAAATCATAACAATTACCTGATTTATAAGTCCGGAGAATTCCAAAATGATATGTTCTTTGTTTGAAAACTTTATTCTCAAATAATATACACATAGTTTATCCCTTCATTACTTTTAGGTAACATACCACACATCAAAATTTTATAATTGTAAGATCTCGATATGAATTTTAATATGTAGCTTAAAAACAGAATAGCTGAATTCTAGTTGAAATTCTTTCAAAACTAAAAAACACTTACCAAGAAAACGATAAAAAATTTATTTATAATCAGCACAAAAGATACTTTTTCAAGTAATTCGGATTATTCTTTATTGTTGTTTTCTGAATTATGTAGATACAGAAATATATACTATTCTATGAAGAATAAGAATATTCTATAACTATTACAGTTCTGTATGGAATTCATTGGAACACAGTTATTCATTGGAATGACGAAAGCAATGTTGACTTCATTTTAACTTGTAATGAATTGAAGACAGAAAAATTATTTTACCGCAATACACACATCTGTAACAGCAATTGATCATGAAATAATGTTGTTGGTAATGGGCAATTCCATATGTGACGGAATGACATTTTAACTTGCAAAATAATAAGTAATCGAAGTTTCGATGCATCTAATTTTAAATAAACATAGTTTTTTCTCATACAAATCATTATTATTGGCATAATACAATTCATAACCTAAAAAAAAAAAAAAGGATTTTCTATTTTTTTTTTTTTTTTTAATTTTATGAACTTTTTATTTGTGTGACGGAATGACATTTTGGCAACCAAGCTTTTGGCACGCTGCTTAGATCTGGTAGTTTCTGGGAATTTTGCAGCTATTACTTTTCTCAACTAGTTTTTACTTTTAGTATAATGTGTAAGCAATGTAAAATGTGAATTTGGAAAATTAACTCCTGGTTGCCTAGCAGTTATTAACATATATTTGCTTTGACGGAATGACAAAAAGTTTAATAGAGAAAAGTCTTCATTTAAAAAATATTTTTATAATTTGTAAGTGATAAACAAAATGCAACAGATAAACAGAATTAATACGTATGTAACCAATAAACAGAAATAGTAAAATTTTCAACAATTCGAAAATTAGGTTCTCTCTTAAGATATTTTATATCTAACTTGTCAATGTCACATCTATCTTTTTTCTTAGAAAATATATATACATAAATTAATTTTCGTCCCATCTTAGAACTTAATAAAATCTAAATCATATTTGTCTATCAAAATAATTTGCGTCCCATATCTAACTTGCTTCACACGTGTTCCTTCTTTTTTCCGCAATATGGGACAATGATTAAAGAGCCGACCCCATACTCCTCTGTCATGTTTTCCATTTCCTCTTTAAAAAAAAGTGGCTTTATTTCAAATCAGATACTTAATTTTGGTTATGGTTAAAAGTAGAAAACATTCTAATTTCGATGATAACTTATGAATTCATAATTTAGACTTTTGACTCATAATTAACTCATAATTTTGATCTCAACTACAAGAATCTAGTGCACGTTTCTTGTCCTTGGAAATGCTGCTGTAACAAGTGACCCGCTGAACGAAAACAAAACTTCAATAATTTGTTGCTTCGACTTTATGAAATCATAAAATTCTTCTGCATATTAGGCGTCGTTTTAAAGCAGCCAACATCTTGTTTGTCTTTTTAGAACAAAATTACATTTACGTGGTATTTACAAATGCATGTGTTGTGAGGTATTTATGAAATACACTTACCAAAAATGAAAATAAGAACTAAAATGAGATAAGATACACTTTACATCATTATATGCTTATTTAAATAAATTAAAAGCCTCTTTTAGTCCCATAGGCATGTATTGCTTCTGCACTCTTCGTTACTCTGTTGGAGTTTGTATGACTGAATCCCTCATAATTGGGGGTATGTAACTAAAATAATCTTGACAAAAAATTTTTTTAACCAAAATAAACAGCTTGTTGGGATTGTCGCGCGCATGCGCAGTGGTTCTTGATCATGTGATCAAGAACTGCTGTAGTAGAGAAAAACATAGCTATTGTAAGTGCATGACGTACCTACGTTCCATGTAAAAACATTGATTCATCGACCCTTGCTGGTCCATGTAATTTCTTCATACAAATGAAATATTAAGTTTATTGTTACAGTCCTCTATTCTTATTTTGGATTATTTCAAACACACTGACTCGATTCAGAAGTAATCGAAACGCACATGAAGGTCCACACCTAGCCGGAACTTTTAACAAAATAAAAATGGATATTAAAACAGCGAATCGTCAGTGTGGCGCTTTGAAAGCTAAATTAACAAATTTAGAACAATATGTTACGTCAATTAAAGCAATGTCTGCGGTGGAAGAGAAACCAACGCTCATTGAATTAAATCATAAACTGGATAACCTTAAGAAATTTGAAACTGATTTGGAAAATCTACGGCTACAATACTACAAAATTGCAAAAGATGAAGATATAGAAGAAATCGATTCATCCCTGTTGGAGATTGAAGAAAGAATAAACAAAACACAGATAAGTCTCCTTTTATTAATTCAAAGTGTATCTAACTGTACTGGTATAAAAGATAAAAACATTAATGAAGATAAACCAAAGCTATTTAACTCTTCTTTACCTACTATTCCTTTACCTATGTTTATTGGTGATTATGAAGAATTTAATAACTTTAAGACAGCTTTTGAAAACTTAATCAATTGTCATAGTTATTTATCAGATGCACAAAAGTTATTTTATTTGCGCTCATGTTTACAAGGTAAAGCAAAACTAATTGAAACCAGTGAAGATACTTATGTTTCATTAATGAAAGCTTTAACTGAACGATTTGAAAATAAACGTGTTTTAATTGATACACATATAAACAACATAATTAATTATCCTTCTATGATTAATGAGAATGCAAAGAGTTTACGGGATCTTTTAGACAGTGTAAACAAAAATATCAGATCTTTGAAATTGCTTAATTTGGAAAGAAATAGCCTTTCGGATGCATTGTTTATAAATATAATAATTCCGAAACTAGATAAAAATACCAGAATCCAATTTGAACTAACGTTAGAAACACAAGATATCCCGTCTTTAGACAATTTGTTGTTATTCATGGAAAAAAGAAGTCATGTTTTGGATTCTATCAATAGAAATGTACAAGCGAAAACCTCTACCTCTGTGAATAAACTTTATAGTAATTCTTTTCAACGATCAAAAAGCGCATTACCTAATTCTCAACCTAATGCATGTGTTTTATGTAAAGATATTTCCCACTCTATTTATCAATGCTCCATTTTTAAAAGTTATAGTGTTTCAGAAAGATATGAACTCGTAAAGAAAAATAAACTATGCATAAATTGTCTTCGCCCAAATCATACTGTAGCTTTTTGCAAAACGAAAACAAAATGTTTCTGTAAAAAAGCTCATCATTCAATGCTTCACCGGGATAATAATTATTTCAGTCCGCCCACTCAATCTACGATTCCAGAAGTGAAGGTCACTCCCCCCTCTACCCCTCCTTCATCAAATATCGAAACCGCAAGCTCAGCGCTTCTCACATCTGGAAATTCAAACTTTGTTTTGATTAATACTGCTATAATTTACATCCAAGACTCGCATAATAAAAAAATACCATTGAGAGCTGTTCTGGATTCTGCAGCCCAATCGAATTTCATTTGTAGTGAAGCAGCGAATATTCTAGGAATAAAAAAGGAAAAAATAAATATTCCGATTAGCGGATTAAATGACAGTTCTTTCAGCGTTAAATCTTATATGACCACTCGTTTATCTAATTTAAATGATGATTTCGAACGCTGTGTGGATTTCTTAATTGTTCCAAAAATAACTGGACTATCCCCTTCTAGAAGTCTAAATCTTTCTGATTTGAAACTTCCCCCTAACGTAACATTAGCTGATCCTCATTTCCATGAACCAAATAAAGTACAGATATTATTGGGAGCTGAATTATTTTTCCATTTTTTAAAAGAAGGAAAGATTTGTTTAAAAACTAACAACTTAATTTTACAGAACACTTGTTTTGGTTACGTTGTCTCAGGAAGTATTGATTATTCAAAAACAGAAACAAATCTATTTTCAAGTAATCTTTGTTTTTTGACTATGGAAGATATAAATAATTCAATTAAAAAATTCTGGGAAATAGAAGCAGTTGAGGAAAAGAAAACAATCAGTGATGAATTGACTTTTTGCAACAAACATTTTAAAGAAACCCACTATCGAAAAGATGACGGACGATATGCAGTTCAAATGCCGTTAAATTCTGATAGTGTAGAATTAGGTGATTCTAAAACTTTGGCATCCTTGCGCTTAGAACAATTATGGAGAAAATTAGATAAAAATCCTAATATGCAAAAACTTTATTCGGATTTTATGCAAGAATATGAAGATTTAGGCCACATGGATGAAGTAACATCGAAAGATAATTTGAATTTGGATTTTGTACTTCCTCATCATGGTATTTACAGACCAGAAAACTCGAGTACTACTCTCCGCGTCGTTTGTAATGCTAGTGCTCAGTGGCGTGCCAACTTCTTTTTGACTGGGGGGGCGAGTCAATGCTAAGTCAGAAATTTTGTCCGATCTAGTATTTTAAAATAAGTTGTATTACTTTAGTGTAATTTATCTAATTGTAATTATTTCCATTGTTTATGACGACTGTTACATTCACACCAACAAATTAGTTAACAAAAAATTATTTATCAATCGGAAACAAATTTTAAAAAAGTGCATTAAAATTTAAAAAATTTAATTAATTAATTTTGTAATTTTACTCCTTTAAATTTATTAATACTGAGCAAGACATTTTATAGATACATATTAATCATAATGACATAAAATGGTTTCTCAAAAACATATTAAAGCAATTTGTGATTTACATTTTGATTCTGGCATAGATTTTAATTTAATCATGACTATAAATTATTAGTATGCAAAAAAGGAGAATTAACTTTATCATATTAATTTAATTTTTATGATAAAACACAAGGTATAAAATAACTACAAATGAAGGACGTAAAAGAGATTGATTTCTCAAATTGAATCTTATTTTAAAATTACTTTGAATTTTAACAAATCTTCTGATTTTTCCGGTTTATTCCAAGGTAAAAATTGTAAATATATTCAAAGAAAAAGAAAATACACAATTTAAAACATATAAATATGCAGTTATTCAATGAAGTAGAATTAACTTTATCATATTAATTAAATCTTCATGGTAAAGGAAAAGGGATGAAAAAATTAAAACAAATGAAGGCATTTTCATTAATTAATTATAAAATTGTAACCAAAATTTTATTGCACATTTGAGGTTACATGGTTATTATTTTTTTTAATTTGAACAATGTATAATATTATTTTTCGAATTATAGCTATTTGAAACAAAATTGGATAGCGAAAAAGACTAATTAAAATTTTAAAAAATCCTTTGAAAAACCTAATGATATTGGGAAATTATGTTTTAAACTTTTAAAATATTTAAAAAAAATTCAAGTATAAATTGAATGAAATATAATTAAAGAATTTAAATTATTCTAACAAAGTATCGAGAAAACAATTAACAAAAATATCATGAACATAAACAACGTAAAAGCTAAAATCCGATAAAAATGAAATCTAAAAAAATATTTACAATTAAAAAAAAAAAAATCTTTAAAATTTGTTGTACTTTTAAAATTTAGTACATAGTTTTTATGAAGACTTATTATTTCATTAATTAGAATTAAGAGTTACGGGTTATAAAATTAATCACAAAAATGAACAAAAAGTCTCATTTAGCTTAAAAATATTTGAAAAATAACAAGGACTAAGGAATAAAAATTATTATAAGAAAAATTGAAAATTCGAAGAAAAAAATGTTATTAAAAATAACTAACAAAAAATCAAAGTAAACTACGAAATTTGAAAATTAAAATGTGAGGAAAATGCATTTCAATTATACCTGACGAAATATAAAAAGTAAATAAAGTGAGACAAAAATCGTATTTACTACGACAAGTATACTGACAAAAAATGCATTAAACTATGTCTGACGCACAAAAAAAGGAATGAATTAAAAGATTACTGAGCAACCTTAGAATCGTCAGCCCTGTTAATAACTGAAAATTATAAATCGCAAACATGAAAAGGCTCTGACTAAATTGTTGGGACAATTTTTTTTCCTTCCAGATTGCGGCTCTTGACTCTTAATATTGTCTACTCTTACACTGCTCTAATTATTTCGCATACTTAAAGTTAGGCTCTCGAACCATTCAAGTTGATTCCTGTGAAAATCCGATTGTTTGATCTAAGAATGTTCGCTTTGTTTATTTATTTGCGCTCAATACATTGTTCGATTTTGCTAAAGCTTTAGCCTCTTGCTCGTTCTCGTACATAAATAATGCGAATCGAGATTATTTGAAGTGCCTGCACTGCACAGAATCACAAATTAAAAGTTCGTGAGCGTGTGATATATTACGCGAAAGAGCTAAACCTCTCTACTAACGTTTATGCTTGAAAGAAATAATAATTTATGTTTGGCACGGTTTAGCCGCTTCTGTACATGCTCCGTAAATTTTCACATTTAACTGACCAATTAGAATGTGAAAATTCTTTTATCTTTGTTTTTATCACTTTTAGTAATAAAATGTGATGCAAAAGAAAAACTAACTATAAATTACTACTAAATGGATATTCAATTATTTCAATTATTTCAATAATTATTTCAATTATTTATATAATTGAACAATGATTTAAACTTTTTTTTTAAGAATTGGGTGTCAATGTCGGCTATGAATTTTTGTTTGCTTCTTCAAAATGAACTATTGTTATAATTAATAATTTTAGTTAAGATTCCTCAAAATTATCAGGAAATCGCATGAACAATTGGAACTTAAGGCGAGGATTTTCATTTTGAGCGATCCAGGAAACTAATTATTAGAACAGAAATTTACAATGAAAGTATTAGTAATAAAATCGACGATGGCTACTGATTTCTAATAGTTTACCCAGGGACTTCTTTTTTTCTGTTTCCGTCGAAATCTTAAAGAAATTATCAAATTTTTTTCTGTGATGCATACTTCTATCATACTGATGCATGACTTTTGATGCATACTTCTTAATTTTTGCATATTTTTAACTTTCCGAAATTATTTTTTAAGAAATAACTTGTTTTTTGTACATAAATTTTAAAATTCTGAAAAACTTACTGAAATTAACTTTTAATTGGACTAAATATTATAGTTTTATTATTTTACGTAAACTAAATGAAAAACAAATAAGTTATAGAACTTATAAAATTGAATATGATGAATTTGAAAACTGATGATAAAAACAACATGAGACGTGCGTTATTTATTTTAATTGGTGATGCGTATGCGCAATGCGTTTTTTGAGAAGTATTTTGTTTTTAAAATTGTTTTTTTTCCCCCGTTTAATTACGCATATAGAAAGTTATCATATGCAAAAAGAAAGTCTTTCTCTTAAGAAAAAAAAAAAAAACTTTTTTTTTTCTTCCTAAAATGACCAATTAAACTGAATTTTATTTTCACGAATGTCTAAATTTCAGAAGAAGAAAAAGACATTATTCACCCTTCAATAAAATTTCAGAGGAAAATAAAATTTTTGATTTCGAAAATTGCTCTAAAGTAGAAATAAATGGTACTTTTTTTCTAAAATTACCAATTTAACTTAACTTTATTTTCACGAATGGCTAAATTTCAGAAGGGGCGAAGCACATTATTCGCCCCTTCAATTTAAATTCACTATTAAACAAAGTTTTTTATTTCAAAAATAACTTAAAAGTAGAAGAAATGGTTCTTTTTTTCTCTAAAGTTATCAATTCAACTTGACATTATTTTCACGAATGGCTAAATTTCAGAAGTAGCGAAGCATATTATTCGACGCCCTTCAATTAAATTTCAGAGAAAAATGAAGTTTTATATTTTGAAAATAGCTTCAAAGTAGAAAAAAATAGGACTTTTTAAAAAGTTACCAATTTAATTTGGCTTCATTCTCATGAATGTCTAAATTTCATAAGGGGCAAAGCACACTATTCGCCCCCTCAATTAAATTTCATAATAAATAGTGTTTTCTTTTTTCAAAAAAAACGACGATTTTAAAGTTGGAAAAAAGTTTTTTTTTCTTTCTAAAATTACCCCTTTAACTTAACTTTATTTTCACGAATGGCATATTATTCGCCCCCTCAACTTAAAGTTACAGTAATATAAAAATTTTGATTTCGAAAATAATTTTAAATTAGAAAAAGAAAAGGTTCTTTTTTTCTAAAGTTATCAATTTAACTTGACCTTATTCTCACGAATGTCTAAATTTCAATAGGCGCTAAGCTAATCGCTCCCTCAATTATATTTCAGAAGAAAATAATGTTTTTTAAAAAAAAAAAAAATTTAAATTTGAAAAAAAGTTCCTTTTTTTCTAAAATTACAAACCTAACTTTATTTTCACGAATAGCTAATTTCAGAAGGGGCGAAGCACATTATTCGCCCCTCAATTAAATTAAATTCATTTATTAATTCGTCCCTTCAATTTAGTTGGAAAAAAAAATTTCCCTCTAAGTTCACTAATTTAATTTGACTTCATTTTTGTGAATATATAAATTTTAGAAGGGGCGAATCACATTATTCACCCCCTCAGTTAAATCAAATTAATTTATTAATTCGCCCCCTCAATTTAGTTCGAAAAAAAGGGCTTTTTTTCCTCCAAGTTTACTAATTTAAATTGACTTCATTTTTGCGAATGTCTAAATTTCAGAAGGGGCGAAACGCATTATTCGCCCTTTTATTAAATATTAGAGGAAAATAAAGTTTTCTTTTTGAAAAATAGTTTCAAAGTTGAAAAAAAGAGCCTTGTCTTTATATTTATTATAACCTCTTACTTTAATTTCAGAGGAAAATAGCTTCAAAGTTCAATTAAAAATGTTTTTTTTTTCTAAAATTTTACTTTTTTACTATTTTTTTTAATTGGAATTTTACTCGATTTTATTTTCTTGAATGATTAAATTTTAGGAGGGGCGAAACATATTGTTTGCCCCCTCACTAAAATTTCAGAGGGGGCGGGTGCCCCCTCTGCCCCCCCGGCTGGCACGCCACTGCTAGTTCTAAATCTACAAATCAAAAATCATTGGATGACTTTTTGCTTAAAGGAGGTATCATACAAGATGATTTATTTTCTATTATGCTCAGGTTTCGAAAGCACTCTTATGCTTTTTCCGTGGACATAAAGAAGATGTTCCGCCAGATAGAAATTAACCCATCACAGACTCACTTGCAGAAAATTCTTTGGAAGAAAGGAAAAGATGAACCAGTTCGTGTTTATGAATTGAAAACGATTACGTGCTCCTTATCTTGCTCAAAAAACTCTCCAACAAATTGGTATCGATGAAAAACGCAAATTTCCTCTTGCAGCTTCTGTAATACAAGATTTTTATATGGACGATTGTCTTTCGGGATCATCGAATCTACAAGAAGCTGAAGATATTCAACGAGAATTGACACTAATGCTATCTTGCGGTGGAATGGAGCTCCACAAGTGGTGTTCAAATCATCCTGATCTGCAACTAGGGGATACGGAAATGTATCCATTTGATGATACACCAGAAGAAAAAAGTGTAAAGACTCTTGGAATGCAGTGGTTCACTTCTAGCGACTCCTTTGGCTACAAAGTTTCAGTGAATCCAAACCCATCCTATACGAAAAGATCTGTTTTGTCCGAAATAGCTCGCATTTTTGACCCTCTAGGATTGGTTGGCCCTGTGATTTCAAAGGCAAAGATCTTTCTTCAACAACTGTGGTTGCTGAAAATTGATTGGCCTGATCCACTACCTCAATCCGCTGCTCAAGAATGGCATAAATTTGTATCAGCTCTTCCTCTACTCGAAAAGCTCAAGATTCCTCGTCATGTCATCATAAACAAAGCAAGTCAGATCTTTATTCATGGATTTGCAGACGCGTCCGAATCTGCGTATGGAGCTGTTGTTTACCTCCAAAGTATCTCTCAAAATGGTTCTATCTGCAACCACCTTCTCTGTAGTAAGTCAAGAGTTAGCCCATTAAAGACAATGACTATTCCTCGACTCGAGCTTTCAGCTTGCCTTCTGTTAGCTCAACTTGTTCGAAAATCTTTAACTGCTCTAAAGTTAGAGACCAACGGAGTGATGTTGTTTACTGATTCCACTATAGCGTTAGCCTGGATCAGGAGCTCTCCTCATTTATTAAAGACCTTTGTGAGTAACAGGGTTACTCAAATTCAGCATCTTACAGACACCTTTCAATGGAATCATATTTCATCTCAGAACAATCCTGCAGATGCCATTTCTCGAGGACTTTCTATTCAAGAAATATTAGTGAATGATTTGTGGTGGAACGGTCCATCCCATTTGACTCAAAAAACTGACTTTCCACAACCAACAGCTGAGAGTGTGGCAGATACACTCTATTTGCGTGAACTCAAATCTCCTAAAGACATTAATTTAACTTTAATTAAGTTAACAGACAAACTTTATATTGATGAGTTGAAGCCAGTTTCCAAAATAACTTTGACTTTAATTAACGACTCTAAATTTTTAGATGATTTTCTAGTTATCACTAATGACTTTCACAAATTAATCAGAATTCTAGCATTTATTTTTAGGTTTGCCCATAACTGCAAATTTCCAGAAAGGGTAAAAGGATTCCTCACACAGGAGGAATACACGAACGCGGAAAAGGCGCTCTTAAAAATTGTACAGGTGAAGTATTTTTCTTCTGAGATCTCTGCTTTAGAAAAACGATTGCCAGTTCCATCTACCAGTAAGTTAAAATTTCCTAATCCCTTCATAGATCCATCCGATGGACTAATTAGGGTAGGTGGCAGACTTGCGCATTCTAATTTAAATTTCAATCAGAAACATCCAGTAATTCTTCCGGCAGGAAATAAATTTGTTAAGCTCATATTTCAGTACTATCATAAACAAGATTTTCATGTAGGCCCTCAAGCCCTTCTAAATTCTGTACGTTTAAAATATTGGCCCATTGGTGGCAGGAACGCAGCACGCAAAGTCGTTCACGAGTGTGTCGAATGCTTCAGAAACAAACCAGTTGTCGCAAATCAAATTATGGGGGACCTTCCTGCAGAAAGAGTTACACCTAGTTCAGCATTCTTAAATGCAGGAATTGATTTATGTGGGCCGTTCGAAATTAAATATAAGGGACAAAGAAAGGGTACTTTTCAGAAAATATATGTTGCTTTATTTATATGTATGGCAACCAAAGCTGTACACATAGAGTTTGTCTCGGATTTAACGTCCGAAGCTCTAATCGCAACCTTAAAAAGATTTTTTGCGCGTCGTGGCAAAAGCTCCATGATTTTTAGCGACAACGCGACTAATTTTGCAGGAGCTTCCGTAGAACTTAAACGCTTATACAAACTAATGTTAGGTAGCGAAGACGTTTCGAATATGCTTTCCTCCGAA
Source organism: Parasteatoda lunata (assembly GCA_949128135.1). Lineage (NCBI taxonomy): Eukaryota > Metazoa > Arthropoda > Arachnida > Araneae > Theridiidae > Parasteatoda > Parasteatoda lunata. The sequence continues at coordinate 63,486,560 of OX421970.1, forward strand.
GGCATCAGATGGAAATTTTTGCCTCTTAGGGCTCCCAACTTTGGCGGTCTTTGGGAGGCGGGCGTGAAATCTTTTAAATGCCATTTTAAGAGAGTGGTAGGCTCCGCAAGACTAACGCTTGAAGAGTTTTTAACAGTAATCACTCATAGAGGGCATCCTCAATTCGCGACCTCTCACTCCCCTACCCACTGATACTGACGAATTTCAAGTTTTAACCCCGGGCCATTTCCTTATAGGAAAACCTATAAATTCGATACCAGAACCTAACTTCGTTGACAGAAGAGACAATCTTCTTAATAGATGGCAAAGGGTTCAAAAATTAGTTCAAACTATTTGGAGACATTGGCAAAACAGTTATTTGAGCCATCTACAACAACGTTCAAAGTGGCTGCTCCAAAAGCAAAATTTATGCCCTGGCATGCTAGTTCTTGTGAAGGACATCCAACTTCCAACTTATCAGTGGCCTTTAGGTCGAATCATTAGAGTAATTTCAGGTTCAGATGGCAACGTGAGAGTAGCAGATATACGCACAGCAAAAGGAAATTTTCGAAGGCCAATTTCAAAAATTTGCATTTTGCCTATGTAGATAATTTTGAGTTGAATTGAAATGTTCATTGGTGTCTGTTTAAAACTTATAAATTTCTTTGAATTGTTTATTAATTATTGAATTTGAATGTATAAACAAATATGTAAGTGTCAATTGTTAAGTATTTCATTTAAAAGATTGTTAATATTGAAATTTCATGCAATTTTCTAAAAATTTTGAATGTACTAAATACATTGTAACGTGGGGCGGCATGTTGGGATTGTCGCGCGCATGCGCAGTGGTTCTTGATCATGTGATCAAGAACTGCTGTAGTAGAGAAAAACATAGCTATTGTAAGTGCATGACGTACCTACGTTCCATGTAAAAACATTGATTCATCGACCCTTGCTGGTCCATGTAATTTCTTCATACAAATTAAATATTAAGTTTATTGTTACAGTCCTCTATTCTTATTTTGGATTATTTCAAACACACTGACTCGATTCAGAAGTAATCGAAACGCACACAGCTCATTGAAACTATTTTTCTCTCTTAAATTAGTTTCTTTTGAATTCGATGTTAAATACTTCTCATGTAAAGACTGAATTATTTTCCCCCTTTATTGGTGATTTTGGAAATGAGTGTGAAACCTTTTTCACTGCTTTACCAAGACTATGCCACGATTTGTATGGGAAATTTAAATTATTTGTATGTGAAGAAGTTGGTAGAATTTGATTTTATCTTTGTTTACACAATCTCTGCACAACAGCGTTAGCACATCTAAATTTTTTAAGTTCAGCTGTTCTTATGGAAGCTTTCTCCTCTGCCTTTCTTTCTCTGTCTTTTTTTCTTCTTTCACCATATCATTGAGATCTCATTTCTTTTTCTACATTCTATTTGTCTTTCAACAGCTGCTTTAGCCATTAAGTTAATTGAAAAAGACATAATTCTCTAATTTTTGAATAAGTTTTTCAAGACTCGTTATGTCATTCCATCACAGAAGATATGTCATTCCGTCACACTAATTATTGGAAGTTAATAATCACGTGCATAAAATTTTATAATCTCTCATTGATTCTTATGCCGCATCTGCTTTATATTCCAAAATATATATATTTTTTCACTTTCAAATCCAGTTGTTATTTAAAAAAAAGTACTAAAACATGTGACGGAATGACACAAAAAAGTTACTTTTATCCTATGTATGAAACTTAAATTAACTTAAAGACTACGTTTTAAATGCTTAAATATTGCACTATATGCATAATTTTATCAAAATATTGCAAAAGAATGATGCATTTATTTTATTTCATAAGTGTTTTTCAAGGAAACAATTTCAGCTCATATGCGAACATTTCACCTGTAAGCTATGTGATTACTTTAGAATTCTGGCAGATTCAAAAAACTTAAAATTATCAAAAATAAAACAAAAATATATAAACTTTGACTATTTTTGAAAATATTTTTGAAATCAAAATATGCAATTCTTGAAAAAAAATTTTTACTTAAAAGTTGACACTTTCATGGAATTGCCCAATAGAAAGGTAAAAATTTTTGAGAAGTTGTTCTTCAAATGCTTGGCATGTTCTGCTTCAATGTTTGGCATGTTCTGGTTAGTTTTTTCCAAGTTCTTCTACCTTTTCATTAGGGAAATTTTGCTTCTAAGAAAATGGCGTCCGTCATTGCCAAAGGTTATGAGGGAACTAATGGTTACAGGCTCTCGCTAGAGGGCGTACTCGACCGTTGCGATCGCGAATTGGCAAAGAAATATTCTTCCCAAATTTAGTGCGGGTTAATCATCTAAAATCGTCTCGAAAAATTACAAGAAAATTAATGGGTCAGTGAGAATGACTCTTTAATTTTCTGGCGATTTTTTTCGCATATGAAAACATTGCTTTTAGATTGACCCTTGGTCCCACAGTGAATTGATCGTAAAGACACGGTTCCCAGTAGAACAACTTAGAGAAGCATCACCGTCTGCGGTCAGTGGGCAGGTGGGTGACTCTTTGGATCAGTCTACGAAAGGACCGAGGGTGTGCGATATTGGCCCTCGATAAACTGTTCTACCGTAAAGTGCTCGATCTCTCGAGGAGATCGTCGGGCTTCCGTAGTTGTGGTGCCATCCCCTCTGCAGAGTATCAAAGTTGTGATGGCTTGTATTCAGATCATCCTCATGGATGTTTCCCAGAACATCCTCAGTAGCCCATTGTGCAGCAGCCCTAATGCAACGTAAAGAAACTACAACATGACCCCAAACCTCGTGGCGTATTCTCAGTGCACTCAATTCGGATATGCGATTGCTTTAAAATGTGATTCACGTACGCGCGTGTTAGTCTAAACACTCCCATATGCATCTAAGGCAATCAAATGCAGCGTGGATGGCAAGCAAAAAACACACCACCGCTTTTTTTTTAATTGAAGCTTTAAATAACCTCTTAAAATGAACAAAAATAAGCATCCGGAATCGTCTTCAATTTATAGAATAATAATTTTAAATTTTCAGTATAACTTAAGCAAGATTTTTAGATTTTAGACAAAAATTGTTGGCTTATTATTATTAGTCAGTAATTTTCATTTTGTATTTATACTCTGTATCTTTGTTTAGTATGTTGTAGTAATTTTTTAAAAATCGTATGCTCTGTCAAGAAATTTTGATTTTGTAAATGCAAAAGCGAATTCTTTAAAACTGATAGTATTTTATACTAATCTCTTATAAGTAAGTCATGCTTTATCAAATTTTTCTTCCTTTTTGACTTTATATATATAGTACAGTACTTACTGACTCTGTATTTTTTTTAAAAGCTTTTATTTTTGCCAATATTCTTACCTATTTATATGTGTGTTGTCGAATGTTCCCGAAAAAGTTTATAAAGAGCGCTTGATTTTGTCTCGTTTTATACTTTATGACTCTATATATATAGTACAGTACTTACTGACTCTGTATTTTTTTTTAAAAGCTTTTATTTTTGCCAATATTCTTACCTATTTATATGTGTGTTGTCGAATGTTCCCGAAAAAGTTTATAAAGAGCGCTTAATTTTGTCTCGTTTTATACCAGGTTTGTGTTTTTTACGTTTTGATGACCATTAAAACCGTCGTATACCTGTTATAACAGTCTTAAACTGTAAATAACAACCTAAAAAGTTATAAAACTATTATACCAGTTAAATACACAAGTGGGCGACCTTTGTGCTAAAATAAAAACTAAGGCAAACAACGTCAAAGAGCAAACAAATATATATTCTTTGTGCTCTTTAACGTTGTTTGCCTTAGTTTGTATTATACCAGTTTTTTTTATAGTAGCTAGACATTCCTGTAAAATTGAGTTTTCAATTTTCGGCTTCTTTAAAAATTCGATTTTTCAAGAACTGTTCGACCGATTTCGTTCAAATTTTGTAATAATTTACAGTAAAATTTTGACATAAATATATGTATTTTGACATAATTTTTTTCATTTTTGACACTGAAGTTAAATTACAGGCAAATTTGTACACTTACCAATTCAAAAAATTTTGACTCTTATTAATTAAAATAATACAATATCATACTTATTTCAGTTATTTGATCAAATTACCTGTTAAATGTTAATTTTAGCATTTAAATTTTTATTATGTAATTGTTGTGTTCGATTGTATTTCTAGATTGTTGTGTTTATGTATTTTTAATAGTTGTAATTTATTTATGCAAGACAATCAGTAATTCAAATTCAATAATTTAAAAAAAACATTAAGTAAGTTGCAATTTTACATATTTCTGTTTATAATTATATAATGCTTTTAATAGACTGTGATTTTCTACACAAGGGCCATTCTCCACTGTAAACACTCTAAACATCAATTTTTATCTTACTTGTACATATTTTTTATTTATTGAATAATAAAGTACATAGGTTAAATCTTAAAAAATTAGATACAATAATAGTTATATTTAAATTTTTATTATGGAAACAATTCTTAAAATTTAGCTTTGTACTTTTTAAGTTTTCATGTTATAATCAACATATTTACATTAATTTTTTTAGCTGAAAAAATATTATAGCATTTCAATTTTCTTCTTTTTTTTAAGTATATCTATATAATACTCTTATTTAAAAATGAATTAAAAATTTAAAAATCTAATTAAAATTATGTAAAAAATAACAATTTATTTGAGCAGAAATTGGTTGTCCCGTGCATAACACAAAAACATGATAATTTTTATTTTTCTCACTTATTTTTAGAGCGAAACAGAAACTGCTTCAACTTTACTTTCTTTCTCTTAGTACCGACTTATATTACAAAGGAAGTTCCTCTAAGTTTAATATTAGATAAAAAATTAGCACTTATTTTCATGTCCCGTGCATAACTTAGATTTCTCTAAAAATCGTGTAAATCAAATCCTCCAAGAGCATTTAAAACTATAGGTGGCTGAATAACTTTAGCAACTTCCTCTTGTTGTAAAACACTTTTTCTCCCGTTTAGGCCATTTCCAATATTTTCCAGGCTTTACCATGGCAGAAACTTCAATATCATTTCCCAGCACTTGCTTAACTTCTCTAGCATATAAACTATAATCATATTTCACAACAACCCAACTTCCTCCAATACTTTTTGTGGTGTCAATTGCCCTGGTATTAAGATTTCCGTTCATTGGTGCTGCAGTATTTTTATAAAATTTTAAACCAGAAGGTGAATATGTAATTCCATGCATTTTAGAAATTCCTGGTAAAGTATTACTCTTGCGTTGGTTCAGATATTATTATCTCTGTTTATATCTTTATCTAAAAATAGCATCACTGTAGTAGATGTATAGCTTTTTTTACAACATTTACAAATTCTTCCACAGACTGCACAACTGGAGCTGTAGATTTTTTTTTGACTCAACAGGGTTTTGTACCAAGCATTTTGCCTCACCACCATTTCCATCCACCACACCTTTGCCATGGGCAGTTGCAAAATATTTCCAGTAGAAAGTCTTTTTGAATTTCTATGGTCTTGTAGCAGCAAGGTCATGAACCTATTTTTAAACTTTGATGAAGGTTTATCTGTCCAGATTACCTCTTCAAGAAATTTGTTTTCTTCAACATTTGACTTGATTTCTTTATAAATTTTTCACTGAAAGCTTTGACAGTATTTTTTTTTTCTTTCTCACAAATGTCGGAACATATTAGGTAAGTACTGCATTTTTCGTGCAAGAATACTGCAGCTGTAAATAAAGTTATACCTTTTTGAGTCCAAAGTACACTCTGTACTTGATCCTCACATGAACAGCTATAGTTCATAGCAAAATTCTTTTATCAGGTGAACTTTTATCATTTTGGAATTGAATTCTTTTTGCGTTAATATGAAACCTTATTGATGAAAAATTGTCGCACGTACTTTCCAAAACTTATCCAATGCATGTCTGCTTCACTTGGCAATATAATTTTGCATCTTCACTTTCCCCCCTTTTTTTCCAACAAACAATTATGAGAAAGATCTTCATTGCATTTTAATTTTTGCCCATAGCAGCAATTTTTACAAAATCCTTGCCAACATGAAGAGTTTATCGAATCATTACAGAGTGTTTCTTTCCAAAATAGTTTTGAATCATATGGAACTTTTAGTGCTTTAAGCTGAAGAAAGAAGTTTTCACATACTGATCTTCTGGTGTTTGATGCAGCAGAAAAACATTTTCTGGTCTTAACTTTCAAAATGTGGAAAAGTTGATGGAAGAATTTGGGTATTCATCCTTAAAAACTGAATATGCTTCACAGGGGCTTAGTTTTGAACATCCTAAACTGGTTCTAACAGGACATGTGGGCTTTATTGCCTTAAACTGGCTAAAACTGCTTTGTTTTACTGGAGATTTAGGTAAAGATTTTCATGATTTTCTCATTGCTTTTCCGAAAGCTTGAAAAATCTTGTTGGTATTTTCAATTTGGCTTCTTGATGGTGTATTATTCCTAAACTCTGTTCTTTCGTTGGTGATACAGTTGTAATTATCCTTTATAATGATTTATAAAGCTTCTAATCCAGATCACAAACTAAATTCAAAATATGAATTAGTGTTGCCACGTCAAAATATGCATAATTAAATCAAGTGTATGCTTCTGTGTGTAATAAATTGCAGACATGTCCCGTGCATAACATTAGTTATGTCCCGTGCATAACACAAATAAATTAAATTTAGAATTTTATCGAATTATGTATTTGGAAAACATGTAGCATAATTTAATAGAAGTAATATTTATCAGCTGAGAAAAAAATATAATGACAGTAAACAAGTTCTAAATTCACAGAGTTTATGAAAAATAGAAGTCAGGGTAGAAATTAATATTTTTTCTGAGTCCCGTGCATAACGACTATATTAAATCCCTTTTCAAGTATTTAAACTTTAATTTTTGATTTGTTTTCTATACAATCTTTAAGAAACAGACCTGTTTTGAAGTGAATTGTTAAAAAAATATTTATTACCCCATTATTTTACTATTTTTATATACTTCAAAAGCCTGCAAATGTCCCGTGCATAACAGGAGAATGGCCCACAAATATTTTGAATTTTTTCTAGTAAATGCCAAAAACATACAAAAATGAGGTTTGTAGTCAAAATGATTAAAGGACATAGAAGCTTAATCCTTTGTAATTTAAAATGTACTTTTATTTATAATAGCTCACAATTATTTTCTGTGCCAAAATTTTTTGATTCCAAAAAGGAGTTTTGGATATGATGATTTAAACCATTGTCAAACCAGATAAAACTGTCAAATGTCAAAAACTTGCCAACCTTGCTTTCAATATAACCTCAAAAATTTCTTTCTCTCACCTTGCCCATCATTATATCACATTTTAAACCTGTCTAACTTATTTAAATAACAGCCTACCAAAAAACAACTGCAAGATTTTAACATATCAATAAAAAAAAAGGTAAAAAGGCGCAAAACTGTTTTTATTATTTACAAGTTCTTAATAGAAAAAAAATTCCATCTCAAGTACTTTAAGTAATTAATTTTGTGTAATAAATGTTTTTATATACTAATGTGCATTGCATAATCATTTTTTTTTCCTTTCGTAAAATTTAATTTCATGCAATTTTAGCAGCTTTAAATTCTTTAAACCTTATATTTTTTTTTTTTACTTCCTGTTCAAAGAGGAATTTCTTCATACTGTCTATGTTATGCCTTTTGTCAATAATCCTTATCTTGTTACTACATGTTTTTGTAAATATGTAGGAATAATGACTTAATAAACAATTAAAATTCAAATTTAAAATAATTTTGTATATTGATTTAGTTATTCTATTTAGGTTTCTTGGTAACAATCAAAATTTCTCATTCACATGAATCATCCAAGAAGCATATATAAAAGTGACTTTAGTCCTCATTCCTGGTTTGAAAATAATTTCAGTTCAGATGTGGAAGAATTTTGTTCTCCGGATACCATTGATGATTGCTTAAAATACATTTCACAAGTGAGATAATTTTATTTAATAAATATATTTAAAATTCTGAGTTCTGTCTTATGAATATCACAAATAAATTTATTTTTTCCTTCTAAAATATTTTCAAAATAAAAAGGAATTTGTTTCTGTAGAAAATTATTAGCAACTTAAAAAAACATTTGAAAAGTATAATGAAAAATTGAAAACCTGCTCAGAATATTAATTTAATAAAAATTACTTTTCATGTTTAAATATTTTAAATTAGTAGATGTAATTGTTGTTATAAATGAATTGGGTATTTGAATTTTTATATATGATAAATGTAAACAAATTTCTCTTTTCCCCTTGGAAACAGTTTATGCAGAATCTCTCCTATCTGTTGAAACTTTTAAAATCAAAACCTTAAACATTTCTTGTTATATCATATACTTAGGTTAAAAATATATTTTTGAAATATTATATTTGGTGGGGATTTAAACCAATAAATCTAAAAGATGAAACTTTAATGTTTTCAAATTTATCAGCGTGGAAAAATATAGCCTTATGTTTTTGTGGTATATATGTTCAAAAAGGTTAAAGCTATTCATTAATAGTGAGCAAAGAAAAAAAGTTAAGCCTCAGCTCAAGTGTGCCTGAAAGAGAATCCAATGTATAAAAAATTATGTTATTTTAAATATTTAAAAAAACTGAAAATATTTAAATAAATTAATAAAATTCTAGATGTCTGTTTGTTTGTTATTTTTTTACTCTTATACTGTACTAGATAGTTGCGTGTATATTGTCCATAGTCACTAATGTGGTGAAAATGTGAGAGGAATATTAATTAGTAGTTTGAAGGGTTCGAACCAATGGCCTCTGGAGTATTAGAAGGAAACTATGGAAAATGATGTGTACTTCAAACCAAGTTGAGTGAAAAAGCTTTATGTAGTAGTCACCACTAGCTAATTAATTGTTTTTGATGAAGGGATTATTTAGTAATAATTTACAATTTTGTATTCCTTATTTAAATTTTAATTCTATATGTTGACTGGACACTTTTGTAGAAAAAGTTTAAATAATAAAAGTAAATGTACAGACTGGTCATCATTTTCATCTGATTTTTATGTGTATAAATTCAATTTTCATTAACTTAAAAAAAAACTTCCTACAAAAAGGTATGATGGCCAAAGGAGCATGGATTTTCATGTGAAAAAACTAGATCAGGCAATCTTAATACAGTTACGTAATTCATTTGCCACTTAACTTGTCCGCATATCTCTACTTTTTATTTTAAAATGTCAGCAGTCCTATTTATATTATCTTTTCTAACTATATATTTATATTATCTTTTCTAACTAAATATTTATATTATCTTTTCTAATTATATATATATGTATATGTTTGTCCTTAGGAATTCAGTGCCTTGGGTTATCCATCCATTTATGCTGATCCTAGTTCTTGTCCACATTTAGTGAATTGTGATATTGTCAAGTTCTTGAATGTTATATTTGAGATTCTTAAAGATTTAAAAGAACATGTAGAAAGTAAAGAAGAACTTAACAGCAGGTATTTCGTACTTTTTTTTCTTCTTTGTTATTTTAGATGGGCTTAGAAAGTGGTTTTTATTGAGATTTTTAAACTTATTTAACCCCTTGTCTGCGGAGATTCAACCCCCCCCCCCTTCAGTATCACTGGTTTCCCTAGAGGCATGCATAGTTTTAGTGTGTGTTGGAGAAAAAGAAGAGCCACGTTTTTCAATCTGGAAACTTTAAAGTATAACAGTATTATAATAGAATTTTTTTTAAAATGAATTTAGAAAAATGTCATATTTTGAAGTTTCTGACCATGAAGATAAAAGGAAATACCTTTCCCCTCTCGCCTGGAATCCTTTGAAAACACTCTCAAGGTCATTATATTGCACTCCAAAGCTGTGGGAGTAATTTTACTCATAGACAAAGATTTAATTACAAAACATACATTACATTTAAACATACATATACATTTTTAATTACAAAATCATTTTCTCCCTCTTAATATGCTTAAATTAAAAAAAAAAAAAACATTTTCTATTAGTGAAAATTTTTATTAGTTTTGTTAAAAGATAACAAGAAAGTCATGTTTCTTTGTTAACTCATTTTCTTTGTAAAGTAATTGTTCAAACAAAAGTACGGCCCACATGACTACGGCTATTGCATCGTAATTTGAATCCTACAATTGTAAATGCATTCTCATAAGAAAAATCCAAATTTCATTTTGGAATTTAATGTTTGTATTTAAATTTTCTTTCAATTTGATTGTGCAAAAAAAAAAAAAAAAAAAATATTATATCTTGAAAAAGGACAATTTTTTTATTCTTTTTTTTTTATCAAGTAACTATACTTTTTATTGTAAGTCAAAAATATCTGTAAGAAGTAAGTCTTATTTTTAAAGGAAATGCATACATTATAAATAATGCTTTAGTAAATGCTCAAGGTTCGTAAATTTGTGGTATGGACTTAATATTAAATAATATAAGTTGTTGGTAGCTCAATTAGAATAGATTTGTTTAAAAAAAATTTGAGATTGGAAGAAATTGAGCTTCTGTTACTGTAATTTTCACAAGTTCAGATACTAAAAGATGAAAATGTATTAAAGCAGGATTTTGCAGGAAAAAAAAAAAAAAAAAACTTTGGTGGCCTACTGATGTAAATGTGTATATAGTGACTGCCACCAATAAAATTACTGAATTATAAAAATCATCCACTTTTAAAATCAAATTTACAAGAATGGATTCATCACAATATCAGAACATGCTTAAACCATTCTTTTTTTTAAAAAAAAAAAAAAAAAAAAAGAAAATCATGATCCTCAATTTGCAAAATCCTTTTTTATACCACTTGTTTTAAAATAATTAAAAAGTCTGCTTTTGTCTTGCCAGAAATTCTCGTTTCAATAAATAAAATTTTCTTTTTTCTTAAGTTTTGATGACATACATAACAAATTTAATTGTGTCCCTATAAAAAAGAAATTTGCAGGCATTAATTATTTTTCTTAGGTAAATTGAAGGGTGAGAGTTAAAAAAATTGTAAAAGAGAAAGTGTAAATGATTCCAAGTGAAAATGATTTATGAATTAAGAAAAATAATGAAATACTTATCATCATTCGATATCGATGATCATCACTCATTCAATAAGGTCGATATATGTTCTAAAGAGATCAGAAAAATACTTGTTATTTTAAAATGAACTTTTTAGCAAAGAAAAAGAAATATTGAAAGCTACAAAACCTTTTGTAAACTTTCAAACTATGTTGAATATTTGCTTTTAAATTTAGTTAATCAAATAAATATGCTAATATTTGAAAACACTTCTGCAAATGAAAAAAAATGTAGCTCATATTTAATTAATATTCAAATGTAAATTCAGTAACAATGAAATATAAATGTGATAATCAATTTACCTTTTTATGCATTTGTTAAGTTTAAATTTGAATTTTTCTTCCAAAAAAGTTTAGGCATTCCAATTTATAAAAATCAACTGCTTTATAATATCAAATTTTCCCTGAACGAACAACAAAATTTTAATAGCCTATGGACACTGTACTAACATTTAGACTTTTACCTTAATACTTTTTTACCTATGTAAATGAAAAAAATATATTAATTTAAAATTAAATATTTCAATACAGTCGAACCCCGCTATAGTGAACCTGGGATATAGTGAACACTCGGATGTAGTGAACTTTTTTAGCGGTCCCGTCCGTACTCCTATTTAAATAATGTTATTTTTAACGCTTATAGTGAACAGCTTAGAATTTGGAAACTCGGTTATAGTGGACTCAAATTTCATTTCTTTAAATATCTTTTTCAGTCCTCCAACTAAACTTGCAGGGTTTGGACTTTAAACTTGCAGGTGTTTGGACTGAAAATGAATGCATTCCTATAAAATGTGTCATATTTCACCCCTTTATGCTTATCACTTTTAACTATACAGGAATAAATGTCAAACCAAACATTTATCTTATACTCCCCCCCTCCCTGAGAAGCCTCTCTTTGTCTCTTTTCCCCAAGCTTGCTCTACAATTAGTTAACTTGGCCACCTGCTGAATTTTTGGAATTTTCTTATCTGTTCAAACCATATTCTTTACAAATCACCCCTTGACAATCAAGAAGGGGAACAATTTAACTCATTCTACAGCTGCTCTCTTCATATTCTTACATTATCTATTTGAGACAAGATTTTTATTTCAAAAGCAGTGAAAATGGCAAATTCTCTAAAGAGAAAAGCGTTTTCGATTGAGGACAAAGTTAGAATTGTAAATCGTATTGAAGATGGAACCAATCAATCGGCACTGTGTAAGGAATTTTCCTTGTCTAAATCTACAGTTTCAAACATTTGGAAAAATCGAAGTGTAATTCTTGCTGCATACGACAAAAATATGGTTTCATCGAAAAAACTGTGTGGAGCTGAAAGAGAAAACGTAGAAGAAGCTTTGTTAAAATGGATAAGAAAATTGATGAACTCTATTTAAAATCAAATTGTGTTCAATCAAAAGTAATAAAAAAAATTTTCCATAAAAAGTGAAATTAAAACTAATATTTAGCGACGTAAGTACTTTTTTAATAAATTTTTGCTTTATTATCTGTTAATTAGTTAATAATTTTTTTAATAACTTATCTAAAATTGCAAACCCAATTTTCAATCATTCAACTGTCTTCTGCAAAAAATTTGGATATAGTGAACCATCGGTTATAGTGGACACATTACTGAGTCCGCAGACGGTTCACTATAGCGGGGTTCGACTGTATAATGGTCTTGAAATTTTTTTCTTCAAATACCTAATGTATTTGTAAAAAATCTGCTTGGAAAATTTTGGAAGTTTTATTATTCTTCTGTTTTATAAATTTTTCAACTTGTTTATAATTATATAATTTTGTTTTTATTTCATTTAGAAATCAGCGCTTGGCAAGTGATCTTAATGTTTTAAATAAGAAAAACACTCAGTTGAAAGAGCGCTTGGAACAGACTGAAAGGAAGCTTAGCGGCTCCATCGAAAAGGAGAGACAACTTAAAGTTAAAAATGAGCAGTTGCAGAGTCTTTTAAAAAGTGAAAAGGATGAGGCTAGTTTTTCCTTCTTTTTCTTTTTTAGACTGTGCTGTTGTCAATTTTTTCTTATACTTGATTATCAGTATGGCTATAACCTTATGCTTTTATATTTTTTTCATCACTAAATAATAAATTATCACGAGAGCCCAGATTTTGATGACCTAAAAAATCTCAACTAATGCCCTTAAAAAGTGCAAAAAATGCTCTTTAAAAGTGCAAAAAAATGACCTTAAAAATGCTCTAAAAATGCGAAAATTGCGCTAAAAATGCCTTAAATAAAGTAAAAATATTGAACTAAAATAATGTTTTACTCTTTAAAATTATTATGAGTCATTTAAAAAATATAAAGCAATGCAATACTTGTTCTATGTTCATTAAAGTTTGAATAATATGTTTTATATCCTAAAATAACAAAAAAAGGAAAATATATTGACCCAAAATATTTTCATTTTGTGAAGAAACTTTAATGAATATAACAACTTCCATCTCATGATATTACTAAATATCAGAATTACACTGAATTATTAAATGTTTTTTGATAATTTGAAATGTAAACAAGCGTCTCTTGTCTGAAAGTAAATTTTTATACCTGGGGAAGCTTCTTCAACGTCTACTGATGTTATTGGTGCGTACTTGAAAAGGACGGTCTCACTTACTGACAATTCTTCTTCAATTTGAAAAGATGTTGCTTCACCTGTTAATATCCTAGAGATTTTCTTCATTGTTTGGAAGCCAGTGTAACAATAAAAATTGATAAAAAATAATAAAAATTAGAAAAAATGAACAAAAACTTAAAAAATACTTTAAAATGCGAAATAAGCCCCAAAATTGAGAGAAAAATGCCCTTTAAATCTAAGAAAATGCTCTATAGGACAAAAAATGCAAATGTCATCAAAATCTGGGTCTTAATTATCACCATGCAAAAAAAAAAAGAAAAGATTTTAATAACTAGAGAAATAAATACTTATTTTACAAGAACTGAAGTATCTTTGTGTTGCTATTTTATGCATTATTAGTGAGATTAATATTAGCATAAAATTAAGATTTTATTGCTGAAACTGCAGTTTTTTTTAAAGTTTTATTATTATACACACTCTGTTAAATGCAAATTTTCAGTAAGATTTATATATTTAATAAGATATTTAATTTTAAATATGAATGCAATAAAATATTTAGTATATTTAATTTTTAAGCTTAATAAAGTAAAATTGTTACTTTTGCACTCAAAATTTTGAAAATATTTTTTTCTCTCCATTCTATACTTTTCCTAGATTAACCTTCTCCTTATGGCTGGTAAAGCAATTGGACCAGAATAGCTGACTTCACTATGCTAAAAAGGGTTAATAGAACCATAATAAGAAGATTTTGTTTTGATATCCAATACTATTTTAATCATAGAATTTCCTAGAAGTTTCTTCATTAAAAAAGTAAAATTGTATAACACAAAAACTCTAATTTTAAAAAAAAAATTGCTAAGATTTATAAAGGAAGGAAAATATTTTATTGTTTTGCTTCAAATATTCCTTTTTTTATAAATAAAACTAATAAAATCAAGGGCAAATTTAAATTTAAAACATACATGTTAAAGTTACAGTTAGTGAAATGAAAAAAAAAATAATTGAGAATTAATTGCAGCGATTGAATTATCCATAATTATTTTTCAATGTGAAGAATTAATTTTCTTGCTATTCTAAAATTTAACATAGAAGAGCTTTAGCTATTAATTTAACTATCCATAACTTGTTTAATCATAGAATTTTACTATCATAATGTGACCTCACTTGGAATCATATAGTTAATGCCCATAGTTTTCTAAGCTGGGTTGAAATACGTGAATTTTCTTTTCCTTGGCTATTAACATGTTAATAGCAATGAATTTTTATTACTGTTGTTTAAAAAAGTTAGGGGTATTTATTGTTATCATATAATCTAAATAAAGAAAACTTATAAGTCACTGCAATAGTATAAATAGGGCCAATTAATAGTAACATGTAAGACAAAACTATTATGTGATGTTTAAAATGTACAAGAGGTTAAATATATTTATATTTATGGTTTTGTTTTATTTCATTGGCTCTAGGTTAATTTCTTCACAAAAAGTGTGAAAGTTAGTAACTATGTTGAGAGCATTTATGAGTAACTTTTGAACCTTTTCTAAACTTACTTGTTGATTTTAAAATAGTCATATAATATTTAATATTTATTTCTATGTTGCTGTTATATTGAATTAATAAATTAATTCTATTTTATGCCATCACTTTTTTTTTCCCTTCAAATTACAGTCAAAGAAATTGTCTGCTCAAATTCAACAGCAAAAAGTTGCATACCAACGTGAAATCAAAAAAATTGAAACTAACCTTACTCAAATGAAAAATAGATTAAATCAAGTTCTTGTGGATAAGAATCCTGATAAGAAAATAGGTAATTCTTCTGAATACTATTGATATGAATTGTACTCTTAGTAAATAGTTATTTACAATAAGGTATGAATTTAGCAGTTTAAAAATTTTAACTTTTAAGATGTCAGGTTTATTTTTCAGCTCAAATATATATATATATTATACTTTCACGCTGAGTCTTCTTTTTTGACCGTAATATTGGAAATAAGTTAAATTTAGATTTAAATCTATCAAATTTTTAATGCAGTTGATTTTAATACTCTTTCTGTGCAATACCATTCTAATTTCTAATAAGCATTTATTTTAAAAAAATGAGTAAAGAAATTGAACTTCTATTTACAAGTGTACATGGAGCAGAAGCTCCTATAGACTAGTTTGCAGATTCATTTTTAAAACACAAGTGCACACTTTTTCCACACACAGCATATAATTATCATTTAATGTTTTGTGATCCATTATGTCCTAACAAAATATTTATCAAATTGAATGGGATCCATGCTGAAGACATTTTATAGCACAGCATGGATTCATTTCACAAATAAAGTTTACATTTCTAACAAATTAATGATAATATATACGCTCAGTGCGTGGTTTATAATGTGAAAAATTATTTAAACTTCTTATCTGTTAGATGAGCTAGTCTACAATTAAGAAGTATAATTATTTTTAGGTTTAGTTTTAAGATCCCTTTAATACTACTTAGCTATTACTTTAGATGCTACATATATGTATAAAATATATTTATGTTACTGTGAATGACCGAAATTGGTCGTTGTTGACTTCCACTGGTGAATGTTGATAATCACATAGTCAATTTGGTAAATGTTCAAAATATATACTAGGTCTAGTTAAAGGCCTGTTGCCCGATATGCCTTTCATAAATGTTTTTTTAAGGTCAAGTGCCATTAACCAGTATACATTTAACTGGTACACCGAACACTGATGTTTCTCCTAATCTATCCTCAGAAGATATTAAAATATCACATGAATATAGTAATATCAATGAAGAGATTAAATCAAATCAGATGTAACAAATATTTCGGACATTCACCAAAGCAATTATGTGATTATTGACATTCACCGGTGAAAATCCACATTCTCTTGATTTCGGTAATTCATGGCGGCTATTTATAAACATTATGACCACCCCTATATTTTGCAATGAACTCTCCTGGATGAGGTGGAAGACACGGGATCAGGTGGAAGTGGTATTTAGCTGTTGCTCGAGAGTTTGAAGTATCATTCTTTCACTTACTTCTGTGTGTGATGGGAAAGGCTGCAGATCTAAGCGACTTTGATAGAGGGCAGATTATAATGACTCGAAGGCTCGGAACAAGTATTTCTGAAACTTTAAGACTCGTGGGTTGTTCGCAATCTACAGTTGTTAGTACTTATGCAAAGTGGATGAATGACGGTGAAACCAGCAGTAGACTACATGGTGTTGGACGTCCACACGCTATCAAAGAGAAAGGTCAGTGGAGATTGTCTCGCTTGGTGAAGCAAAACCGGAGCCAGACAGTGGCTCAGCTGACAGCCCAATACAATGCAGGGTCAAGTAGAATAGTATCAGAGCACATTGTTCAGCGGACACTGTTCGATATGGGGCTACGCAGCAAACGTCCCACTCGTGTGCCTTTGCTGACCAAGCTTCATCGCCAACTACGCCTGCGCTGGGCCCGGGAACATCGCGACTGGTCCATGGATCAGTGGGAGAGTGTTGCCTGGTCAGATCAATCACGGTTTTTCATTCATCACGCCGATGGCCGTGTCAGGATACGCCGTCTTCCAGATGAACAGTTGCTCCCTCAATGTGCGGTAGGTCATACACCGGCCGGTGGTGGCGGTATTATGCTTTGGGGGACGTTCTCTTGGGTGTATCTGGGACCCGTGGTTGTGGTAGAGCAGACCATGAGTGCTACAGGGTATCTGAACATCGTTGCGGACTAGTTGCACCCTTACATGGCCTCTTTTTTTCCAGCTGGAAATGGAATTTTCCGACAGGACAATGCCATGTCACAAGGCTCAAATTGTTGATTGGACTGGTTCCAGGAACATGATGCTGAATTCCATTTAATGACCTGACCGTCTAACTCACCAGATCTCAATCCCATAGAACATTTTTGGGGTGTCATGGAACGGCAGCTCAGAGTTCAAAGACCACTAAGTCGCAATATCTCGGATTTGTGTGACTGTAGCTTAAACATCTGGTACAATCTTTCTCCCGCCATCTACCAAGGACTTGTGGCATCAATGCCAAGGCGGGTTGCAGCTGTGTTGTGGGCTAAAGGTGGGCCAACTCATTCCTATGTAATATTCATGAATAATACACACATAAACACAATTTAATTTATTGATTTTTATGATCAGTTCTTGTTCATATTTTCATTTCTGCCCAATATATTGCTCAGTTTGGTTTAGCTCTTTGTTGCCATGCAAGAATTTTTTTTATTTAGATTTTGTGGCCACATACATGTGTGTTTCGCATAATATAGATAGTTATAAAAATGTTTCTAAGTTTACTTAAATGTAGTCTTCTTTATAGCTAATATTAGTACGTCTCATTTATTGCAAAGAAGTTCAAGTCAGAGAGGAAAGTGGAAAACAGAATCTCTTGCCAAAAGGTTTGAGCATAACTAATTCATACATATTTTTTTAAAAAGTATTTTTAGTTTCTTATGCTATTTAAATAGCTGTTTTGAATATTTTATTTAAAAAAAAAATTTAAAAAAACTTAAACTGTCTGTGATTGTTTTTATTATTAAAATTTTAGCTCAACTGAGGAAATGTACAACTCTATGATGTCTAATTATGAGAATCGCTGTCAAATGGCCTTTAAAGAGATTGAAGAGTATAAGCTAAGTTTGCATTTCATTGAGCAGCAATTAGAAGCAGTTCTTTCTTCAGTTGGGGTAATGTTTTTGTAATAAACATTCTAGTTAGTATTTAAGAAAATTTCTATTTGTAAATTATTTATTTTTGTATTTAGGATAAATTATATCAAAATGCTTTACCTTGCTTAACTGCTATTTTGAATGGAAATAATTTTAAGGAGGAGTTAGTACAGAAATTCAGTGCCATGTTTACACAAGTACAGCAGATAAGTTAGTTGATTTTTAATTTCTTTCTTTTGTGAACATGATGTACATTATATGTGTGTCATATATCTTTTTCATTGTGCCATTATCTATTTTTACTAAGAAAAAGTAAAAAGTGATCACATCTGTTGAATGACTTGTGCTAAAGTAAATGGATCACCCTGGTAGATAAGTACATACTTAATTCAAAAATAAATTATATTATTAAAAACATGATTTAAAATCACAAATGGTAACTTTTTTTAAACTAAACTCAGCGGCACGGCAGCCCATAGAGGGCCAAGGCCTACT
This sequence comes from Parasteatoda lunata, assembly GCA_949128135.1. Lineage (NCBI taxonomy): Eukaryota > Metazoa > Arthropoda > Arachnida > Araneae > Theridiidae > Parasteatoda > Parasteatoda lunata. Next base: position 63,505,333 of record OX421970.1, read on the forward strand.
GTGCCCATCTCAGTTTTCTTGACCTTGGGCTCTAGGGTGCAGGAGCAGAAGTTCCGGTTAGGTGGTTAGCCAAACGTGAAACCCCCAGTGTTTAGTTCCCAAGCATGCTTGGTACTCATTTATCGACCCACTGAGGGGATGAAAGGCTGAGTCAACCTTGCCAGGCCTAAAGATCGAACCCAGGACCTGTGGCACGAACTTTTTTTATGTTTATGTTTTTTATGTTTATGTGCATTTTGGTGTCACAACGGTATACCTTCATCAGCAGAATAAATGGTCCTGACTTTTTACTCACATTTATTTATTAATTATTTATTATCTAAAAGAATAACAAAAAATATGTTTTAACTTCCTAACTTAAAATTTATACATTACCAACACTTTGTTAAACTGTTATGACATTTGCTTAAGTATTGTGACAATTACGGTCAATAAATTAATTACAGTCAGACTGAGGGGAAACCCCCTAATTAATGTAATTAATTTACTGAAAATTTCATCACGTTTAAAAAATGCATCTCTTCATCTCTATTAACTGAGATACTGCTAATGGCAAGAATTTTAAACAAGCAGTGACTGAATTATTCCCAGTGGACAATTGGGAGCATCGGAAGATATCTAAAATTGGGAATTTATCAAAAGATTAAATAGCCGAAAACAAAGCCAACCTTCATTATTAATATAAAATTTGAAATAATTTGGCTCTAGCGTAATCACCAATAAGACCGTGATAACTTAATATAATCCTGTAACTGAAGCATTTTTGTAGTTCGAGAAATAAAGCAGCTTAAGGAATAAAGAGTTAGAAATAGAATTTGATATTAAATTTAGTTGTGCAGTGAATTAATGAGTTATACATTTGTATTGATTTAAAAAGTTAGCCCTTACATTAATTGTTAAGAAGAGAAAAAAAAATGGATTGAGCGAGTGAATGGTTTCTTTTTATAAAATGTGATAAAATTTAAATAATTAGTTCAATTTAATTAAAATTTGATTAAAAATGACTATGAAAATTAAATTTATGAAAAAGAAATTTTAAAAGCTAGGAAATATGTAATGCCTAAAATGGCATCACAGTACTTGTATTGTTTCTCAAATCTTAAAAGCGATTGAATGAGTTGAGTAATAATATAATTAGAGGTTATACTTTTGAATAATTTTAAAGTGCTGTCTGTGTTAAATTATATTTATTTTAGTTGCAAGCAAAGTTAGTGATAACAAGAATTTATCCGAGGAAGTGGAAACCTTAAAATTTGAGATACTAAACCTGAAAAGCAATGAAAACATCACAAATATTTGCCAAGTATGTATACATTTTAGACATGTATCTGTTTCCTTTATTTATTAATTTAACCAGATTGAATTGTAAAACAGCTATTAACAATCTTTTAATTTTGTTGTTGGAAATAAAATCTTTTATGCATTTATTTCAACTAAGGTTATTTAAAGCACATTTTTTCCCTAGTGTCTGTCATGTCCATGTGATATTTATCTTAGATAATATAATATATAATTCAGAAATATTCAATTACTATGCTTTTATCTTTTATGCCAAAGGTGGTTTTTTAAGTTCAGATGTGGTAATTATTATTTTTCCAACTTGTATTGATCAGAAAGACTAACAGCTTTAGACCCAATGGCATGTGAAAGTGGAAGGAAATCATAATTAGACAATCAAGGAACAGTCAAACTCTCTTAAAAAACCTTGGACAACCATATAAAAACTTTTGCAGCAGATTGGTAGAGTGAGAAGAGTATGTTATTGGTCTTCCAAAATCTGTTAAAAAAAATAATAAATAAAGTTAAGCGGTCTACCACAAGTAGCTTATTACTTCAGCAGCACACTACAAGGGTATTTTTTGATCGCTGATCATTTGAAATGAAATATAGGTGCTTGATAAAAATCTAAAATGCTACAGGTATAGGCTCTCTCTTAATGCCACAAAGAACAGCTAAGAAAAGTTTATATACCATAAAAGTGCTTCTGTGTGTTGGGGAAATATTTATGATTTTTTTATTTATTTTGAAGTGCTGAAGCCCAGTACCATCTTTATGCATGGGCAGTGTCCGAGGGCCCCCAGCCACTCGGGGGGCCCTTGAGAATCTTACTTTTTATAAATTGTATTAAAAAAAAACTAAGACTAAGCAAAATTACCTTATATATTTTTTAAAATAAATATATTATATTGTATAAAATGTGTACTTTGTTTTTCTTTTTACAAATAGTGATTGATTATCTTGCAAACGACAATAATTTGAATTGTTTATCACCAGGGAAACTTAAAAAGTCAACCTAAATCTATTTTTCTACGTTAAAATGAAATTTTTATGTCAGTTCAGTTTTTTTTTGGGTCTACTAAAAACAAATTTAAATACATTTAAACCAAAATGTATTTAAATTAGTTCAAATTATTGCATATGTTAAAAATGCTTTATTTTATGTATGTGAAGTGTTTTAGTTAGATTTTAAGCAGTATGACATGTTATAAGGGCCCAAAACATTTCTTTGCCTGGGGGGCCTGCATGCTATTAAGACGGCCTTGCTGAAGCCTGGACGCACTGTGACAATTATTGTAAAAATTTTTGAATTGAGTAAATCAAACTTTAATTGAAAAGTGTATTGCAATTGTCAACATAAAAGAATTCCGCAATAAGATTTTACAAGATCTAGAGGAATCCTGGAAGAAATTTATAAATCGGAGGATAGGTATTACCTAATCAAATCTTTCAAAGACATCATGTCACCATTTTGATAGTTTCCCTATGTAGGAAAGGAAAGAAATTATATTAATTTACTGTTTATCTATAATTTGTACATTGTTAATGTTTATTGTTGTGGTAATGCATTTTTAATTGATTCGGAATTGTTATTGGGCAGAAGGAAAACGATCCACCTGATGAATTTATTTTATCAAATGATGGAAGAATCTGCAATAGTAGGGAAGACAAGACTATGAGTGAACAAAAAGAAGAACTTGCTTCAACTCTTGCTCAAATTAAAGAAGAGGTATTGTAAAATTTTATTAGAATTTGTGTTTTGATATAAATTGAGTCAAAATTGCATTTACATGAAATTTGGTATTAGAGTTTTGAATCACACTGTGTTAGTTCAATTGTTTTGGTCATATGTCATAAATTCTTAAAATTCATTGCCTTCATGTGCATGTACACTATACATTTTTCTTGAGCATCGAACATCTAAATGAAATCTAACTGTTATCCAACTGTAGTTGACAGAAAATTAAACTAATCTCACGAATAAGAAGACATAATTCCAACATAAAGGATTTTTTAAATATTATTGTTTAAATATATAAGTAAATTGATGAAAACTGAAAGACAGCACCAGTATAAAATGTTACAAAACAAAAATAGTTGTTTTGAAATTCAATCTTAAGTATGGTGAAAAGTTCCACAAAGAGATCATTTTTGGAAATACTCTCGATCAATATAGATTCTTCTGAAAGACTGGATTGGATTTTAATGAAGTGTTAAACTGAAAAAAGGCAAGCACGTGGAAATTTTAATGAATGTATTCAGTATTCTTCATTAAATACGATTGCGAAAATTTAATTATTCATTGAAAAAATTACATTTAAAAAATACATAATAAAAAAAGCTACTTAATATCAAAAGAAAATACTTACAAAATTAAAACATACATTTTAAGTGATTTACATAATAATATAAATGCAATTCATTTATAAACTTCTGAGTCTCTTCCTTCCAAAGTGATTTTACAATGCTATATTACTTAATATAGAAGAATAATCCCATTGCTTTCATTCATCTCTTGATTTGTCTAGTATATAAATGTGAAACACCAAAAATATGTTACTATTCACATACTTTTAACTTTTCATACTCAAAGTTATTAAAAAAACTTTTTCTGTTTATAAATTCTGAAAATATAAAAAGTGTTAGTAACATAACTCCATTAATTGCATTTGCTTAAGTTATTAAAAAAAAAAACCATATCTATTATGCAATACTCTTAATTGAGAAATTCACATTTTGAATTGAAATTAATCAACTACAGATTTTTATTTATTTTTGTAAACTAAAGTGGTTACATGCAGTATTTTTTTCTAAGTAATTTAAACAAAGCCTAGTTAATCCTTTAAACTGTTCTCTGAACTACTCTGTAAAAATCTACCTCGATGCACCTCAATTTAGTGTACAGTCTGGTTACTTTCCTTCCCAGAAAACCAGTTTTCCTCCATGTTATTTAATGGAAAAATTGTGCTTGTCAGGGGAAATTTTAGTGCATATTTGTACAAGTAATGGGAAGTTAAAGATCTAGCTATTAATTTATCTTTCTGAAAATATTTTATTGAATTATATATAATTCCATAAAAACTAAGGTTAAGATTTGTTCTTTTTTAATCAAAATTTTCCTTTTTTTCTGTTTTAAAATATTATATTTTTTGATAATGGGAAGAAAAAAAAGGAAAATAATTTCAGTTTTCCTTAGATTATCTGGACTTAGTATTTTATTTTATTGTTTTTGTTAAAATAAAATTATATATTTTATTTTTTATAGAAATCAAAGCTTGAAGCTCAAAAGTTAGTCTTGATTAAAAGTTTTATGAAGCAAGGTTCATCGAATAGCCCAAAATGCTCAAACTCAGTGCCTTCTTTTTGTGTTTTAACAACAAAAAATGGAGTTACGTCTGTTCCAGCTATTCATCAGCTAAAGGAATGTTTAAGTTACCCAGATAGTATGGCAAAGTGAGTACATTATTTTATGTTAATTGAATTACTTTAATTTGTGTTTCTAAAACATTCCTTAATGCTTTTTGATTGAAGTTTTCTGTCAAAGTTTTAGCTGTTTGTACTTAGTCAAAAATAGAAAGAGAGAATTTCTATTTTAGGTTAAATAATTTTGTGTCTTAGGTTTCTTACTTAATTGTTCCAATATGTAACTTGATATAGTCAAATTAAAGATTAGTTTTAGATGTTTTAATAGGCTATAGTAAAAGAAATAGGATTCAAACAAACAATGAAAATTTTGTTAGGACGAATAGGACCACTTAGGTATTCATTTTGTGATCCAAAAACTTAATATGGTTGACAAATTTGTGTTAAAAAAAATTGAATTTTACAATTACATAATTCATATTATGATACACATCAAAAATTATTGATTGTCATATATAACACCTTGAAACTAATTAAATTCATTACTCCATAACGATTGAAGATTAATATTAATTAAAATTAATGGGGGAAAGCTAAAATAATATTAGTAAATAGATTCAACTTAGAGATTAAAATGTTGAGACTAAATATATATGGTAAACTGAGAAAAAAAGAGTTAGCAAAATATGATATTAAGAATTATTTATTTAAAAATTATAAAATTTTAAATAAAGTCAATTTTTAAAGAGTATCAAATATTAATTCATTGATGAACGTTTATTCTGTCGTTATGAATGCAAAGCACAGCGTAACATGCAAATTTGAAATATAAACATTTAAATTTAAGAAAATTTGTACCAGATACTTCCATTTATTTTATTTGAATACCACGTGTAGAACAATGAAATTAGTATAACAGAATTTTTTTCTAATACATGGAGTTCAATGCAAAAAATTACTATTTTGTAAATTCCTAACATATTTCAGGGTGAAAAATTGCGTATGATTTTAGCAACATTTGTAGAACATTTGGATACAATTGTTGTTTTACTGGACTGAACCCTAAAAATAAATAACTTTTCTTTCTTGGTGTTATTTCTAATTTACCTATTAAAACCAGTTGTTTTAAAGAAACAACTCTGATTCTTTAGAATAATTCATGCAAATTTAACTTCAAATCAAGTCTAGCATTTTGATAAAAACACATAACACTAAATACTACAGTAATCCTCACTTTATGTGATTTTTTTGGCACAATGACTTTAATAACATTAATTGATCGATAATTAGAAATGAATATAATATGTAACGATAAATTTTCAACCACAGTCTTAGAGCTTATTTGAGTTATCTTCACCAGTTTTATTTAGTTTGCTCTCTTTGTTTTCATTTTGCTTAATGAGACCATCAGGGTTTTTCAAAATTTTGCAAAGTAGAGACTGAGAGATATTTAATTATTGTACAGCAATGCGTTGACTTATTTTTTGGGAATCTTTCATATAGATTTAAAATGTTGATAATTTGTTTTAATGTTAAATCTGATCCCTTTGTGTTATTCATACCATCTAACTTTTTACCAACAAGCAGGCATAAATTGCCTACATGCTCAATCTTGGTTTAGATAAGACTCTTCTCTTTTAAGACTTGAAAATGTTCATGTGGCATTAACAGCTGATCACCATATACAGTTGAAAGAGTACCTAAAGTGAAAGAGAAAGAATTCTCATACATCGAATTAATAGTGCAGGAAAGGATAAGATTCCTCCTAAATTACTCTGTTACTATTTCTTTGGCAGTTAAGATTTTCGAAAAAATAAATTGCCCTGATAAAATGAAACAACGAAATAATCATAATTTTAACGCACAATTGAATGGAGAAAAACTTGACCCTAGTATTTTAATAACAATAAGCGAATGATTAACTATGACCACATTGAGCAGAGTCTGCTGAATGAATTTCTTATAATTAAAACCAAATGCTCTTATTTAAATACTATATCTCTTTCAATTGCCTGATTTTTGGAAATGTTTATAAGTACTAGTTTGTTTTAGCGATAACTCTAAATTATTTTTAGAAAGAAAGTACTTCTTTAAAAAGCTTGCTATAACAGTATTAAACTTTTCATATTCTAAAATATAGTATGCGATAAAAAAATTTTAAATTGAAAATTTCAGATCATTATCTCCACTTTGGAAAGCAGATCTTTCAACATCATTACAAAGTTCGCCTTCAACTTCTACTTCATTATTTGAAGATAGTCCCTCATCATCTTTTCCAGTATTTACTTCTCCACCGACACTAAATGATGATCTCCCTAACTGGGCTCGGACTGTGAGGAATATTTCAATCTGTGAAGAGGATTCAATTAATTTAGGTTTTGCAGCTGAAGGAGATGTCATAAAAACAGACAATATATCTAGTGAGGACAGTAGACTTGCTATTCAGTCTTCTGAAGAGGATAACTTGGCAAAACTAAAAGCTGCCGCTGAGGACATTGAAAGTCGTAGGATTAACTTTTTTTCAAAGGGAAAATGATCTCCATGTTTTGTTTGGTTATATTTAATTATTTGGTGTACTTATATTTGTAAACTGAATACAATGATCATACATTTTAACTATTTACAAAAATTTTGCTTTCTTCTAAGTTTGTACTTTTCATTTTTATTGTTGATATCATTCATCTCTGTTTAGTAATCTCATATACCAAAATATATTTTCATGTGCATTTATGTAAGTAGGTCTGAAAAATTGAATATGTACAAGCTAAATAGTTGAAATGGCTCCTTTGCCAGTATCAGCATTCACTAATGCAATATGTAGACCTAAATTAGATGCTTAAATAGGATTTTTTTAGTATAACTATTCAAATGATTTATGAAACTTCGAGTTCATTTGCATGAATAATATTTTTTGATATATTTTTATACATATCCAAGTGCCTTTTTTATGAAACACATTTCTAGCAGTCTTTCATAGTTTTATCTTATTTTTTATTTAAAAACACGAATAATTCTGATGAAAAACTTAATTCCGGTAAATGCATTTATGTAAATTGGTCTGAAAAACTGAATACATACAAGCTAAATAGTTGAAATTGTTACTTTGCTAGCATTAGCATTCATTAGTGCAATGTGTAGGTCTAAATTAGATGTATTAATTATATTTAGAGTAATTTTTAATTTAACTATGCAAATGATTTATGAAACTCTAAATTTATTTTCATATTTAATAGTATTTTAAAATTTTTATACAAATGCTAAGTGCCTTTTTTATGAAACATTCTAGTAGTCTTTCATAGTTTATCTTTTTATTTAAAAACAGAATTAATTCTGGTTAAAGATATGCATTTTAATGTATTATGTCTGGTATAAGTAGTAGAAAAGTTATTGTGTCTCAAAATATTTTATAGTTTAGCCTAATGATGACAAGTGTTTTGTGCATTTATTTTATGAATGTTTGTCAATTTATTTAATTCAATGAAATATATTTTCCTTACACATTATTAAAGTTAACTATATTTTATTATAGAGCATCTATTATTTTTCTTCAAACTTATAGGCTAAAAAAGTGCTTACAAATCTATCTCTAAAATTGCTTCTCATTATTTTTGTGTTAGAATCATTTATTAAGAATTTAAAAAGTGATATGTTTGTTAATATTGAGTTGAATTTCAAATAATAGTCCATCGTGTCTATATTTTATCTATTATCTTTAATAAGATTTCTGGAGAAAGAAATCTTTAGACACGTTTATTTTGTCAGTTTTACTTTTGAATTTTTCTATCTTTAGACATCATAAAGTTAACCATACATGATGAGAATATCATTATTTTGTATTTCTATTGTTTTAGTTTTTAAATTTTGAATACTAAATTCATTATATGCTTTTAAAAGTTCAATTTTTCAAAATATGCCATTTTATTTTTAAAGTTTTAATTTTTACAAAATAGACAAAAAAAATTTAAAATTTATTTTAGATTTGCATTTTTACTTTTGTATTAAAAAAGTCAGTTAGTAATAGAAACTTTTGTAAACATTTACAAAACAATAACTTTTGATATATGTATGTGAGGTTTTTATTTTTTTTTTTATAAAATGTAATCACTGGCAATATATAAGTATGAATAAATGAAGCACATATTGCTGATAAAGATGCTAATTTTTATATAAACCATATACAAGCTCTTTTTCTTATTTAACAGATAATGTTACTTTTATTTACAGACAGCAACTACTTTACTAATGTTTACAGACAGCAACTTTTTGTGGTTTTAATTAAGAATTGAACTGCAGGATCAAAAAGCTTAATCGGAATACCTATTGTCGAAAATCTTAAATTATATTTTTTTGTAATAGTATAAAATTATTACTCAATGAAATTTCAAATTTAATATTTCAAACTTCAAATGTAATTACTAATGTTCTTATATTTAATTTATAATAAGATATATATATTCCACTTTTGTAATTTTATTAGTTGGTTTAAAAATATTTAAGCATTTGTTAAATGTGCGTTATTTTATGACAAATAATTTATTTTTACATGCACCATGATCGGTTAATTAGCTTTTTATTTTTTGCTTAAAATATTTATTTCAAAATTTCTTTTTAAGTAAGTATAAAATTTCTATCTTTAATTCGTTTTAAACTATTTTAACAATCAGAAATCCAATTGAAGATAACATTATGCTAAGTATAATATTACTTTAATTGCTTTAAATTAAGTGTAAATGGATCCTTACTCTACAGAATTGATTATGTCTTATTTATGTATATTTTCTTATCATTAGTGCTTACTCTAGTTTTTTGATGATCGGTAAATGATTTTTGATGTTTGTTTTGTCAAAAAGCTAATTTTAAAAACTATATATATAAATATAAAATTTTTCAATTTGCTCATAGCCTTTGACATTACACTCAGTTATACTTAATAAATTTACTTCCCTCAATTTTGATTCTGATTTATCTAATTTTGACAGTCAGTTTTATTATTTTCGTGTAATATTGAATAGCTTCAAAATTGCTGGAATCTTCAATTGTAATCTCATTAGATATATCTTTATTTAATTCTGAAACTGTACTACATTTTCTAATTTTATTGAATTGAGTTTTTATATTTGCAGTCAAAGTGCAATCGTTCAAAGTCTGATAATTAAATTGCCCCTTAAACTCAAAAATTTCTTTTGATCCCAGCCTTTATATCTTCTATTTCAAGATGATTATTCTCAATTATTCTATGTTTATCACTATTTTTTTAAGCACATGCGGATTTTGTAAAAATGGGATGCTAATGAAAGAATGTGCATTAGGTTTTCTAAAGTAGAATTGTCTTCAACCTTCTAGCAGCAGTATAGAAAAGTTGTCACACACTATTATTTCAAAATATGTAAACTTTTATAACTCTGAATCAATATCTTCTACCACCTCATTAGGCCGAAAGTTGTATAAATTTGGACTAAAAAAAGATTAAAATGTAAAAATTTATTTAAAAAAAAAAAAATTGCAGATTGTGGATACTGGTTTACAATAGCTCTAGAAAATTACTATCAGTTTTGTATTAATAATAATTGTTAAATTTTTAGGATTATAAATTAATATCTTCTGCTGCTTCAAAGATATTAAATTTTTTCTATTAAACTTTTCTAATAGGATTATATCCAAGTGAAGTGTGGTATGTATAAGCATTAATTAATTTATTTATTTAATATCCGAAGTTGATCCGATATTGTTTAATATCTGAAATTTGGTACCTTTGAGGAAGCAGAAGATTTTAAATTATAATATTTATATAATTACAAACGTTGTTAAGAGTTGTTAATTTTTTAAGTCCTGTTGCAAACCAATCTTGCATTTTATAAAATCCAAAAATTTGTATAATTTTTTGAATTTTAAGCATTTTTTTTCTCGTTTTATATTTACAACATTTTTTTTTTTTTAATTTTAAGCCCCATTGGGAATTTAGCAGATATCAATTCAGAATTATAAAATATTGCTTGCTTCTAAATAATGGTTGTTGGCAATTTTAATGGATTTCAGATACATAAGACACTTTCATGATTTAGATTCTTTGAATTTTTGGGCCCACCTTAATGCATTATTATGGCAAAATTATAATTCGTTGTCTTATATTGTTAATTCCCAGAATTTGGATCTAGTTTCTGCTCCTGTAAAAAGTAAAATTTGCAAATCAGGAAGAAAAGAACCTTAGTTTACAGCAATAATAAGATTTACACTTTGTATCGCATATCAACACCAAATTTTATACATTTTAAAGATCTTATATTTTAGTTTCTTGTTAATTATTAATTATCATAACTCCAGGAGAGTTGAATATGCATAAAATTTTTTTTTAAAAATGGGATCAGTAAAACCTTGCCATTTCACATCTTGATTTTATATGCAGCATTGCCAGATAATTGATGATTAATATATTTGTTCGAATATAGTGAATTTTCACTATTAATTAAAATTTGAGCAATAAAATTTTTGATCAGTCCAAATTTTTATATGTTGAGTTTTTTTTTTTTTTACCTAAGTTATCTGAAACACTAAAAAATTTTTAAAAATTGCTAACTGTATTTATAATTATATGTGAAGTACTGCTTCTAAATTCATTTGTATTAATCTCTTTTTTGTATTAGTTTGTGTTAAGCTCTATATTGTATTTTAGTGTTTAAAAAAATACTTTGATTTTTACACAAATTCAATAAATTAGTAATGAAACAAAAAAAAAATTTTTTTTCCTATATTATTTTTAGTAACACTTTTGACTTATAAAAGAAAAGTAAGTTAAAAACTTTAAATCAATAAGTGAAACTATGCACAATTATGATTTTAAAAAATTAGTTATATGTTTATTTTCAACATTCTATAGAATATATTAAATTGATAATAAACTTAAAAGATAGTTTGGAAACTGATTTAATAATCAGATTTACAAGCTTAAATAACAAAATTAGAAATTATCTAAAGTTAAACCAGTTATTATTTTCTGATAAGCTTATATGTTATTAACTCAAAAATTTTCTTTCAGTTCTAGATTGCAAGTTCATATTTGTACAGCAATTACTAATTTCACATTTAACGCAACTCATAACTATTAAAACAAGATTATTTTCACAATTTTCTTAAATTAAAATTTTTTTTTATTACCAAAAATCACTTAATGAACTCCAGCTAGTTTTGGTGACTAGTTAAGATTTGTGTAAATGATGTACTTTAGGCTTTTATAGTACATAGTACCTTTTATTTATTAGGTATACATCAAATGTAATGATATTTATTACAATATTGTATGTGAAATTGACAATTGTATTTATACATATAATATTTACACAATTATTTACAAGTTCCTTTTACAGTTAGCAGCTGCTACTTTTCATAAATTGCTAGTCGAGTAATATACATTATGAAATATATTATCAACTATTGCATGGTTAAATAAATTTCTAAAAGCAAGCTTAAAATTAATTGGAGATAAATTTCGTGTGAATGTTATGGTTAAGGTTAAATAAATTTTTAGAAAAATGTCTTTGTTCCTTTAGAAACGCACAAATATTGTTGCAAAGTTTGAGGACATTTATTGCTTTAGGTAATGTTCTTATTATTTATCAAGACAAGACAAAAGTTGACTCTTGGAAGCACAAGTAGTCTGTTTCTGCAAATGGCAGTCATCAGCAATACAGGCTCTTTCAAAAATATTCAAATAAAATAGAGCAATTGAAGGTCTTATTGTGAAATGATGACAAGGTTCAAGAATAAGTATGGGGATGGTGGCTCAAAGGTTGTATAATTCTGTAACTTAGTTTCCTGTTTAATTATTTATAATTAACCTTATTTTAGTTTTTTCCTTTAATTATATATATATATATATATATATAGTTCCATAATTAAGAATTCTTGTTAAAGTTTAATTTAATTGGTCACAATAATTGCAAATTAATGTGTAAGCCAGTTGTGAACAAAAACGTTTTCAAAATATCTCGAATCATTTATGAGAATGGTGAGATGAGAGAGATTAGAACCTATTTGATTTCTGGGAAAAACTGAATAGATTTGAAAGGCTTATATTAGAAATATACCCAAGTCTCATTTGGATATCAAACTGATTTTGCTGTCTTTGGGCCACCCTCTCCTTTCAATGATTTGTAAGATTCATATAACGTTTTTATTTTTCTTACTTAAAGTTTAATTTTTGATTTCTTATGATCATACTTTTTTATTTCATTTTTGAAATGAATTTTAAACTTATACATAAAGGTTGGTGATTCCGAAACACTCTGCAATATAAACCGAGCCTGTAGAGGATAAAATAGACTTTTAACATTATTTAAAAACTGGGCTTGTTATATTACGCTTCTTAAAAAAAAATTCTAAATTGAATTGGAAAGACTTGCCATTGTTTAAAAATAAATCCGACAATTTATACTGCGCTGATGAAAAATTGCTCTGCTGGCGGGAAAGAAGTTTGTTTTCTGGTAAGTGTGACTTGAGTCTTTTTGTGTAGAAGGTCTTCTCTCAGTCTTTTCACTTCAAACTCTGCCTGAGACCTTAGCTGAAAAATATGATAGTCTTTAAATAGTTGTAGAAAGTATGCAATAAGTTATAATATTCTGGTATTTTTAAAAAGAAAGATATGGCTTTAAATGACATAACATACCATAATTTATCTAACAAAACAAAATTAATCTGAGGAAATCATTAGAAAGAATTATTCAAGATTTTCAGCTGTAGTGGTGGAACATTTTAATTTATGTTTTATAACTGGCGTTAAACAGCCTTCCCAATTCTGAGTTTACAATTGTCAATGTTCAACTCCACTGCATTGCAATTTTGAACTAAACTTAGAAGAAAAATTCCTGAATCAAGCATTGGAATAAAATAGCTTTCATGAAGGATTTTTTGATGAAACTAACTCGCATTTGAAAATAAAGGTGGCCTATTTCTGAGGACCTAATTATTTTTCGATTTGACTAAGGTATTATTAGATCTGTGACCACAATTATAATTTTTTATCGACTTGAAATATTAAATTCCTTGATAAAAATTTTCGTAATATATCCACATATGATTTTGTATTATTGTTTTTATAAATGACTATATGCATCACCTAACCATGACCAGGCCCCGTTTTTAAGGACTATCATTTTCAGCAGCCATGTAATATAAATCCGGTTAGACAACGTGGACAATGCCTGAGCATGTACCCCTCTCTCCAAACTTCCACGCCACAACCGACGAGAAGACTTTATTGTTGAGTTGCACCTTGCTGTGTATACATGCCGGTTGTTTTGTCAGCATCCATAATCGAACTCGCGACCCTTGGCTCTGCACCAGTGGAGAGAGCGAGGCCTTAACTGACTGCGCCAATAAATGACTAAAAAATTATAAATAAGTGCAATTAAAATATCCCTAATCCAAACTATTTAGGGCTCATCTTGATTAGATTACCATAAATTCGCTTAGTAACTGTTTGTCAGTAAGTCTAGTAAGCTTACAAACTTTCTTATTAGTTATCAAAATTTAGATATCTTTAATTTTATATTGATTTAACATTTTAATTGTGAATTTCTTTTGTTTAAGGAAACAAACAGTACCTTTGTTTCTGCATTCAATCGAATTGTAACAGACTGGAGACGCCTTCTTAGGTCCTCAACTTCTTGTAGTAGACGCATAATCATGATTTTATAGCTGGTCTGTAACAAAAATAATATTGCTTTTAAATTGCAATTTTAATGATGGTATTCAAATTTGATTGATATGTACTATGAATGATCGTCGAGTTTTACGCAAAAATATAAAGGAAATTCAAATGTGTTTTTAAAATTTTATCTATAAATAGATTTTTTAATATCGTTCTATAAAATTTGTTGAAATATAAATGTTCCTAATATAGTTAATCTCGAAATTAATTTTATGAAAGGGAATTTAATTATGGAAATTATTTTCATCCTCTCAAAAAATGTTTTTACTATTTCAGTTCACTGTTTTTCTGCGTAACAAATAGTTTTTTCTTTTCCAGTTGTATTAATTGAGAACTGAGTGTATTGAAGCGGTTTGTACAAAATTGTTTATTTTGAAGTATAAAATTGTCTCTATATGCTAAACGTTCGAAGATCAATTTTACTATTGTTAGATTATAATCTTTTAAAAAATTTCTTTAATAATTCGGCTATTTCATAGATGTTTTCTCATTCTCATACAGCTGCTGATTATTAGATATTTTGGGCGTCATAGTAGTATTAAATGACTATCGCTGCTGTTGAATATAAGTAATTATATAGATTTTCATAGCATTGACTCAAAACAAAAATACTTAATTTGATTGACAGTCGTGTTCCTGTTTAACTAAAGTTTTCTTTAAAGATTCACGCGTTTGAATAATGAGGTTACAGCAGAGGTCGCCAAAGTGGTCTATATAGACCCCCAGGGGTCTATTTAACAAAAGCGGGGGTCGATCTAAGCCGGAAGGGTCGATTGGGGGTCGAAGAAAAAACAGTTCTTAAAACGCAAATCACACATACCTAATTTAGTATGTAAAATTTGTGAATTTTTTTATAATAAACTTAATATCAGTTTCTTTATAGAACATAAATTATATATTTATTCGGTGAAACAAGTATTTACGTACCAGCGCGCAGTTGCACGAACTCTGCACTTCTGGTTTCTAAGTCATATGCATATGTGCTCTTGTCCAAATGTCACGTGTGACGAGCATTGACGTTACAAACGCAAATATCATACGCAGTTTCAGTCATCTTTGCTAACTGTGAACAGTGCTGATTGTTTGCAGTGTCATTATTAAAACTTTTATAGTTTTGGATAATTAGTTATTGTTTTCGATAAAACCATTCGTTTAGTTTAGATATCAATTTTAATTATCAATACATGTAAAAAAGAAGGTAAGCATTAATAATATGGATTAGTACAGACCGCGACGAAACTATAGCACACTTTGTATTTTTTTTTACGAAAATTACAAAATTTTTGAAAATACTATTACTTTAATAATTAATTAAATGTACTAATTAACTTTAATAATGAATTAAATGTACTATTACTTTAATAATAAATGTTTAAAATCATAAAATAAATGTACAAACAAAGTATCTAATAGAGTTTTATTTTAATTAACAGAAAATTACTTTTATGGGGGTCGATGGAGATTTCGAAAAATTATATAGGGGTCGATGATCAAAAAAGTTTGGCGACCCTGGGTTACAGAAAATTATTCCGTAAAATCCATCTATATTTAGGAAAAATCTATAACGGATGTAATCACTGTATTGGTCAAGTAATTGGTTATTTATTAATCGAAATCTAGTATTAGTATTGTTCTTTAATTCGTGTACTAAAATACGTAAGAAACTGCATATTAGTAAAAGTTAAACGCACGCTCATAGAAATTTAATTTTCGTTCTAATGCAATTGATTTGATGTATTTAAATAAAAAATAGTTCCTTATTAAGTACCTTTTTGGATGGTCTGTGGGGTTTCGAGTCAGCATCTGTCTTGACGCTGACCAGCATGTCTTTAACAAGTTTCTCGAGTTCCTGCCTTAGTTTGCCGCAATGGTCTTCGAGTCGAGGTGTTGATTTCTTTACTTCCATATAACGCTTCCTCCATTCTTCACGAGCTGGATAAAATTCTATGTTTAGTTTTTCTTGGGCTGAAAAACATTTTATGCTTGCCAATTAACATGCCACACTATTTAAAGTTACAATATCGTTAAGTTTTAGATTATTTCGTGTTATGGTTATAACCAGCGCTGAACAGCCGAACGACTATCAATGTTCTACTTCGCAATTTTGTAATTTTGAACCCAACCCGGAAGGCAAGGGAACTCTGGAATCAAACATTGGAAGAAATTTGTGTTCGTGTAGGACTTTTTGACTAAAGTAACCCGCATTTGTGTAACATGGAGAGAAAGAAAACCTCGATTTGCAAGGGGACTCTAATCCATGATCCTTCTACCACTGAGGATATTTTACTTTAGCACTACGGTCGGTGCAAGTGGGGACAAGAATTCGTATTTACCAGCCACCGTTGGGATCCAAACCTAGGTTATTTCATTAGGAGGCGAACGCTCTATCATCTGAGTCACCGCAGCCCACCCCAAATCTGTTATGGCAATTTATAAAAAGTACAAATTTAACTCATTATTTTAATCTGACTGTTTCGATCTTTGATCGAAATTTAATGATGATTTGCTGGATAATTTACATTATGTTATCTTTCTTATTATTTTTATTTTAAACATATCTTGTCGATATTTGTTTTTTAATAAATAATAATAATAATCTAAATTTCTATAAAACTGCAATCGTAAATTTTTTTTTTCGTATTGCAGTATCAAATCAACTGATTCGATTAAAAAAATTTAATCAATATATTGAATTCTATAGCTTATTCTTTAACAACTGGCTTGAACCATGAAATGATTCAAATCAAGAGAATTTGATAGAACTGTTTCAAATGATTATATTAGGATCCCCAGTAAATCTTATCGAATCGAAAGACCTTTAATTATTCGATTCATTTAAAGGAACTTACGGGGAGCTGTGGATTTGTTTCAATTTACGCTTTAAAAAAGCTTAAGGATTTAACAGATTCATTTCTGTTTTCAAGTGAGCATTTGGACCTCTGCATTGGAGATCGATTTAAAGAACCTGAAACCTTGGTTCACAGAGCTCTTTTAAGGCCCACTACGTGTAAAAAAAAAATATATATATATATATATATTATATATATATATTATATATATATATAATATATATATATAAAGTTAAAGGATCTGAAAAGTTGCTGTTTCAGGTTGGGAACTTGAATACTTGGCACAAATACCATTTTCTGCTTTTGGATAATTTGAATCAAATAAGAATACCCGATATGTGTTTCTGATTTGAAATCGTGGTTGATCTTCATGATACTATAAATCTAGGTCGATACTAATGTATATTATCACTAAATATACAGCAAATATGTATCGTAAATAATGTCAAAGATTAATGTGTTGTATATTGCGTTATCTTATACGCCCCTTTCACTGGAGAAAGTTATTAATAGGAATGAAAATTTTTTATTTTAAATTTATAACCGGCGTTGAACTGCCGACCCAATTCTAAGTTTACAACTTTGAATGTTCACCTCCGTGGACTTGTAATTTTGAACCCAACCCAAAAGACGAGAACTGGAACAAGCATTGGGACGAACTAGCTTTCGTGAAATAATTTTCGATGAAACTAACTCGCATTTGCGTTACCTAGAGAGGAAAACCTCCCATGGTAAGGGAATTCAAAACCATGATCCGTCTACCACTGAGTTTATTTTTCGCCAGCACTGTGGCCGGTGTGAGTTGAGATCAGAATTCGTATCAACCAGCCACCGCTGGGATTCGAACCTGAGATACCTCATTCAGGGGTGAACGCTATATTGAATCGACTCGATATTGAAAATTGCGAGTTACTGGAGTGAATTTATAATCGTTTTCTCTAACACCATGTCAATGTGTTATTTCAAGACAATCAAAAACTGTGCTTACTTACTAGTTTCATTTGTTTATTATTAATAAAATAAATTAAGTTGTACCGAAATCTTAAACTGATGCTATTAAAATATAGGCTGAAATATAATGATTTATAACATATAATGACTTGACTTGTCTATAAGCATGTATGATCATATTAAACAGAGCGGCGTAATGTCTGGGATTTAAGGTTAATCATTGACTGGAGAATGCGGCCCACACTAAAGGACGAATAACTAGAATGTGATAGAATTTCAATGAAAATCTAGAGGACCTTCATTACGCAGACGATATTGTATTGTTGTTATTCAAACCTACGGGCATGAAGACTAGAAGAAAGAGCGAAACAGGTGGGATTACAAATAAATAAAAAGCACGAAATACTAAAAATTAATAGCAATGAAAACTACGACATATTTTTCAATGGAAATAAAATTGGACAAGCAGAGCACTTTTACTACCTTGCAGCGACCGTGACTACCGAGGAAGGTACAAATTAAGACATCACAGCAAAAATTAAAAAAGTACATTATACTTTCAGAAAACTACAAAGGATTTCGAAATCACCTGAAATTCTAAACTCAATTTACACATTTTTAATGCTTCTGTTGAATCTGTTTTCTTATATGGCAGAGAGTCACGGAAATTCGGAAAGCTACAAGGAAACAAACTCTTATACTTTCAAACTAAATGCCTTGGACGAATTTCAAAGATATACTGGCCAAATAAAGTCTCAAACAGCAAACTCTTTTATAAATTAAAAACTAAACCCATCACAATAGAAATGGAAGAAAAAAAAACGAAAATGGTCCTGCATTGTACAGATGCTAAGAATGTCCCCAAAAGACCCAATTAGAACAGCTTTGACATGAGAGCCGAATGAAAAATGATAAAGAGAGACCGACTGGAAGCAACACCTCCTAGAAAGAGTGGGCCTCAGCACGGGTTACCATAAATATCCTTTAGTAGTCCAAACGTAATGACATATTTCGTATTTTCAACCACTGCGCAGCTTAGTACCCCGAACGTAATGACATCTTATTTTTCATCAACCCCGCAGTTAACTTCGCCACATCGGACTACTAAATTGATCCGTGCTGAAGCCTTCCTTCTTCTAGGAGGTGTTGCTGGAAGTAACCTACAGACAAATGATAATAAACAAAATAAACTTCATGGTATGGCCTTGTAGGGGGAATGTAAGGGAAGCGGCTCTTGACAGAGATGGAACACTAAACTTGTGGCCTTATGGGTCACCTGGCGTAAGGAAAATTAAATCAAGTGAAGTTTATTATCAAAACATCTTTATTCATCGATGATAGATTCTTTTAAAAGTATAATATCTGTCACCTCTGTCTTTTGAAGAAGCCTTTCTTTTCTGTAAATCACGTACTTTCTGCAGGAGAGCATCCCTTTTCAATTCTCTGAGTCTTCTCTCTGCTCTCAACTCTTCAACTGAAGACTTAAGCTTATTCACTGTTAAGAAGGTAAGAAAGTAAATTAAAAGTTATTATGTACTATAATTTTACTTTATGATGATATTAATTATGCTAACTATATCTCAAAAGAGCAAATTTTTTTTTGTTGTTGGTAATTGATTATAGATGTAATCAACTGTATGTAAATATCTATTTTAATAATTAAATATTCAACAATCGTATTAAAAGAAATCTAAAAGACATTTGATTATGATATTTTTTGGAGGAATTTTATAGACTAGCTTCTTTTAATAATTAATATATTTAAATATCACTCAAAACTAAATCAGAAGCTTAAACAAGTGCTAATTGATTCCTAGTCAGATAATTGAACGTTCATTATAAAATAGAAAATATCTGCTTAGAACGTTGGAAATAGTTTTCTGAATACTCAAAATATAAATAGATAAAAAAGAAAACTAGAGAAGCAAAAAATTGTTGCTTTGATTAAGAATTTGTTAATGTTTTTTTAATGCGTTGTAATTTTTTTTTTTCATAGTTAAGCAAAAACCTTGTAAATGTGATAATGTATCAAACACATGTATAAGACTTCATTATAATAATCCTTTTAACCAAAGCGAAAACAACATGTGCCATAAAGACATTCTTTTTCAGATTTGTACCTAGTTAAACTAATCATTAAATTTTAATTAAGCACTGAATAATGAAAAGAAATTATTTCGCTAATGATCTGAAAAACTACAATGCATATTTTGATAATCAAATTCTAAGTATCAATTAAATCGATCAATTAAAGATAATGACTACAATACTAAAAAAAACTACAACAATATACTCATGCTTCATAATAATATCAAAAATACTCTATTCTATTATAGCTGAAAAAATAAATAAATATTATCATGCATTTCAGACTACGCTTCAATGTATTAAGGTATCTCACTAGTGTAAAAAGGCCATTTTCGATGAAATCATTGAAATTTTTTTTATTATAAATTCTAGTTGCCTGTTCTCTAAGGTTTCCGAAAATATTTTACTTTTGTTTCTACGCCAATTATTTGCAAAGTTATAGCCGTTTTCACGTCAAGTGACAGCAGTGAAAACAAACCGGAAGTAAGATTTCGAAACCGGAAGTCTTCATTAAATTGCCGATTTTTTTATGTTTTTTCGTATTTTTTTAGAATATTTGACGGAATTTTGATGGAGGAAAGCTTTTATAATGAATATAAGGTGAATTTATTGAAAATATTGTAATTGAATAATCTTAAAACCTGGCAACAGCATGTTACATTTGTTGTTTACGTTTGATTTGTTGCTGTTTCACATTTAGCTTTGAATTAGATTTTTATCTTCAAACTTTGACTAATTTATAGAACAAAAACTGCCTTTTTCAAGACAAAACATAAATGTCTAAAACTAGATCAGTGCGTTCTAAGAAGCGAAAGTTCTGCGGAAATCGCTTCACTGTTAGTAGTTCTAGCAGCAGTGATAAGAATAGTGAATCGTCTGATATGTCAAACATAGAGTCAGCTAGCTCAAAAAAATTGAAAACTAGTCTTACATTGATGGAAAAGGACCTTCAAAGTAAAATTGAAACTTTTCAAGGTAACAGAATCATAAGCTTGGCTACTTTAATGTCATTATTTGCTATGGTTTGCTGTCCAAACTGTTATTCTCAGGGATTGGATCTAATAGAAGACTCTGTTAGTGGATTGTGTTCAAATATGGTCATAAAATGTAAGCATTGCACTTTTTTGAAAGCATTTTCTACAACAGATAAAGAGAAAAATTCTTGTTCCATCAACTCTTACATTACTTTAGGTCTCAGGATAATTGGAAAAGGCTTTTCAGCAGGGAAAAAATTATGTGCTTATCTTGGCTTACCTTTTATGTCAAATCTTAGTTTTCGCAATCATGAAAAGAAATTGCTGAAAATAGTTCAAACTTGTGCTCAGAAAAATATGGACAATGCTTTGAATGAGATAAGAAATAAAAATGATCTTGTTAAATGTGGAATATCTGTTGATGGCACTTGGCAAAGGAGAGGCTACTCATCTTTAAATGGTTGTGTAAGTGCTATCTCAATTGATACCGGAAAGATATTAGATATAGAAGTGATGTCTCAATATTGCCGCATGTGCTCGAGAAGCAGAACTCAAAAATCAACAAACCATGTTTGCGCAAACTATAAGGGTTCTGCCGGAAACATGGAGGTTGTTGGTGCGTACCGTATTTTTGAACGCTCCAGTTTACGAAATGTCCAATATGTTGAATACTATGGTGACGGAGATTCAAAGGGATTTGAAAAGGTTAAAAATTTTTATGGAACTGATACGGTTACCAAACTTGAATGCATTGGTCATGTACAGAAGCGTGTAGGGGGACGGCTACGTCAGTTGAAGAAAACAACCAAAGGACTGAGTGGAAGAGGTAAACTTACCGATAATTTGATTGACAAGATACAAAATTACTACGGCATAGCTATTAGAAGCAATGCCGGTAATCTTCAAAATATGATGAGCGCTGTAGTAGCAGCATTTTTTCACAGTGTCTCTGGTTCCAATAATTCTCTGCATGGTCAATGTCCGGAAGGCTCTAAAAGCTGGTGTCGGTTTCAGAAATTAAAAGCACTAGGAAAACCATTCCAAGAAAAAAAACCGGGTTTATCCAACAAAATTATCAATTTAATAAAACCCACATATTTAAAATTGTGTACGGAATCTTTATTGAGAAAATGCCTCCACGGAAAAACGCAGAACTGCAATGAAAGTTACAATAACATTTTATGGAACATTTTACCCAAAGACACATTTATAGGACTTGAAACTTTTCGCTTGGGTGCATTGCTGTCGGTTATAATTTTTAATTCAGGATATTGTGGTTTGTTATCCGTGTTACAAAATACTACATATCCGATCCATGAAAGCCTTTTGAAGGAGTTAGTAAGTTTTGACAGAATACGCATCTCAACTTCAAAACGACATTCTTCAGCTTCGACAAAATTATCTCGAAAAAAAAGAAAAGCGAATCGCAAAACAAAATTTACTAGCGATGAAAAAAAAGAGGGTTTAGTGTATTCCTATGGAGGGTTTTAAGGTGTCTTTGTATTATTTTTAATTGTTGTTTATATATTAATATTATTTTTTTAACCTACATGATAAAATTTAGTGAATCAAGTGATTTTTCTTTATTATTTGAATTGTGTTCTGTTTTATATAGTCCTAAATTTTATAATGATATATAATTGAAACCATATATTTTTAAATGCTTAAATTACTACATATATACAGCTATTAAAAATGTATATATATGTTGCTTTTCAATAGTGTATTATGTGTATTTAAAAATATTTGCATCTTTCGGCATTAAAAAAAATTTTTTTTGGTCTAATGAACATTAAATGAAATTAAAAAAATATTTGTTATTTGAACACAAAACATTGATATGTTTCAAAGAAAGGTTTGTTCTTTTGATAATAAGTGATTTCAAGTATCTGAATTCATATAATTTTTGTTGATAAACATTTTCAATCTTCAAATGTGTTTTCTGAGAAATAATTTTTTTGCATATCTTGTGCCACCTTAAACTTGATATCTCAAAAAGTTCTTTAGATAATTGTCTAAATTTTTTCAACAATGCATAGTATAGTACCGTACATGCTTTGAACTAAAGAATAAGAAATCTGTTGGCATTTTCATTTTTTATATAGGTTTTTCATAGCTAATAGTCTGAAATTTTTAAAAAAATACCATTTTGTGACTTTTTTGTGACCTAATTTAGTTATAAGTATAAATTATAAAAAGATAATAGTTCAAAGCATAGTTAGTTATCTTCAGAATGACATTCTAAAAGATTTTTTAATTTGTTTCAATAGAATTTATTTTAGAGCGTCTGCCGCAATGATCGAATTACGCTAAATTTTTGTCCAAAAATGGCATTTTTTAAAAAAAAAAAAAATAATAATTTAATTTATCAGCATTTCTTTAAGTTTTTGCACAAAACTAAACAAAAAATTAATACAAAAATAACTTTCTAACATTATTTCAAAAAAAAGTTGTCGCAACTAGTGAGATACCTTAAAAACTATTCAATTAAACTTAAATTAGATGGAACGAACTTCAATTGAAAATACAATATGCTCACATTCACTACAACTACAGGATTATTTAATTCAAACCATGAAGTCCAAGAATAAAAACATTCAACTACAAATAAACAATCATGCTAGTTATTCAAATAAAGAAAGGATTAACTTTGTGCTGTATTTATATTATAAGCTAAACAATGTGAAAAGAACACAATCAATCTATAATTTTGGTTTTATGATGAAGAACCTCCTTCAGTGTCGAAAAACAGAATAAAAGGCGCTGTGTTCTTCGCGTTCATTCCGCGTTTCGACATTTTAAGATTTTTCACTATAGAACCAAAATTATAGTATGTCTGTTTATATGACATTATTTGTACTCTTTTTCACGTTGCTTAGATTTATGCAATCATGCTATTTATTGATCTTCCGTCCATCTTACTTTCAGGATCAAGCTTAGCTGATTTGTAAAAACTGGAACTTCTAGGCATCGGCGTGGCAGCTCTTAATAAGGGCTTAGCAAGATCCTCTTCATTTTTCACGCCAGAGCTTCCGAGTGTGTCGATGCTGTTGCTGTCTTCTTCTGAGGCAACAAGTTCGCCGCTGTGGAAGCCTTCATCAAAATGGTCTCTTGTATTTTCCTCCGAATTTTTCAAAGAATCACCTTCTCCTTGAAGAAGTTTGATGGGATCCATTATGATGTCCTCATTTCCCATTTTAGATTGAATACTATCATCAAATGAAAACTGGCTTCTTCCGGAATCGTGCTCACAGACATTGTCCCTTAAAAGCTGGTCTATAACGTCAATGTTATCGCATGGACATTCTTTGTAAGAATGTTCTTGGTCATCTGTAATGGTTTCGCTACTTAGGTCCTTTGGAATGTTTTGAATGTTCTCTACATTCGTTTCGGACTCTTTAAGAGAGTCATTTTCGTCGTTTTGTTGGTTTTCGGTACTTTCTGGAACAGTCTCTGAATTGATATGATTCTCACTTAAGTTATTCGACAAGACAGTAATCTTACCTAAATCTGGAGTTGGCGTGGGTACTGTTATACTAACATCTTTATTGGCCTTTGATGTTTCGCTTGGTGGTCTTGGGGGCGGACTGTTGACAATTCTTTCTGATTCCTTTTCAACATCTAATGTTTCATTTTTGCTCGCTCTTTCTTCGACTAGTTCTGTTGGACTTTCTCGAATTGATTCATTCAATTTCATAGAGTTGATTGAGGTGGACCTAAAACAAAAGGCTTCAAATTATCAAAGCTATAATGTTCCAATATATATATATATATATATATATATATATATATATATCTTTGTTAGTAAGGTACTGTACCTATATTTAGAAGAAGACTTTCCGAACGATCTTTCATTTACTCTTGGAGTTGGTGGACGAGTGTTCCTCTGCCTAAGTCTTTGTAAGTTTAGTTGAGTTGGAGTTGACTTGACAGAAGACATTGCGTTTCTTTTCTCAATCCTGTCCAAACTAAGCGTTCGCGGTTTCTGATTAGCTGTTGAAATAATATTTTCCCCTCGGCTTTCTCTAAGGGATTCAGATGATGTAGGATATTCTGTAGGTGAATCTAAAAACATGAGTTCAAATAAATTATTAATTCTACAGTGTATTACAAATACTTAAAAATTATTAATTAAGTAATGTAATAAGATGTATAAAATTTTTCGTTATGACTCACAAATTTTTGTTTTTTTAAAAAAAAATAATACCCAGGCACGAGGCACAATCTATTTAAACTTATACAAAAGTTTGATGTGCAGTGATTATCACTCCCGCCTCCCTAAGAAAAACGAGCACGCTTAATAGTGCCGTTTGTTTTACTGTTCGGATTTTTGCATAACTAAAAGTTAATTTTAATTTATTGAATTTGAGTGGTAACAACATCATTAAAAGAGTCGAGCAGTGATTGCTAAAATTGAGAGTAATTTGAATTTTCTGTTATAGTCTTGAATATATTTTTTAATTTATCACTTAATCTTTTTTTTCTTCTTTATTTTTAAAAAAATCAAAGGTACAGCTGGTAAGAATACTATGAAATGACAAAAAAAAAAAAAAAAAAATTTCTCAGAAAAAAAAAAAAAATTATTAAAACATTTGTGCCTAGCGTCCTTTTTAAAGGACAATTACTTTTACAAAGTAGTATCACAAGTTGCTCATTGCTAGGATTAATTTTGCAGAAACAAGGTAGTTCTGCTTACCATAACACATTAACAATATAAACGTTTATAATTAGATCTGACGTCAGGTGCATTACTTTCTTAAACTTAAAGTAAACAGAAAGAAATATCCACTTGGTATAAATTAATATGCACTACCACATTTTTCGAGTTGTAATTTTTCAAATAAATACCGCTTTTTTGTGCCTGGACATAAATGGATTAATAAAAATCTGCTTATTCTTACAAATGTATTGTACCTGAATTATTAAACAGTGTGTTTCTGGATAGGACGCTAAGAGACGCACTTCGAACGGCTGTGTAGTCACCTTCTTTTAGGTAAACTTCTGGTTCTTCTGCCTAAAAATATAATACAATTCTGTATTATGAACTAAAGGGATTCGAATAAGTTTAGATGTAAGATTGGAATAAAAAATTACGAGGAATTTACTTACGTAAGGTGGTAAGAAACTTTTGATTTTTAGTTCCAATTCTTGCTTACATCTTACCTACAATAATAGACAATTAAACGAATAAAATTGTGAACATGTGCAAAACATTGTGCCATTTTCTTTAACCAAATTATGTTTTCTTTACCAAATTATCATTTCTTTAACCAAATTATGTTTTCCTTAACCAAATTATGTTTTCCTTAACCAAATTATGTTTTCTTTAACCAAATTATGTTTTCCTTAACCAAATTATGTTTTCTTTAACCAAATTATGTTTTCTTTAACTAAATTATGTTTTCCTTAACCAAATTATGTTTTCCTTAACCAAATTATCATTTCTTTAACCAAATTATGTTTTCCTTAACCAAATTATGTTTTCTTTAACCAAATTATGTTTTCTTTAACCAAATTATGTTTTCTTTAACTAAAT
This sequence comes from Parasteatoda lunata, assembly GCA_949128135.1. Lineage (NCBI taxonomy): Eukaryota > Metazoa > Arthropoda > Arachnida > Araneae > Theridiidae > Parasteatoda > Parasteatoda lunata. The sequence goes on from OX421970.1 coordinate 63,532,075, forward strand.
TATGTTTTCTTTAACCAAATTATGTTTCCTTAACCAAATTATGTTTCCTTTAACCAAATTATGTTTCCTTTAACCAAATTATGTTTTCCTTTAACTAAATTATGTTTTCCCTTAACCAAATTATGTTTTCTTTAACCAAATTATGTTTTCTTTAACCAAATTATCATATCTTTGACTTAAAATGTCATTAAAATGAAATAAGGTATTCATTTGAAGTATATTTCAGTTCTTTTTAAGAAGAAAAAAACGTGATCATCACCTTCTAAAAGACTAAATTTGCAATGTGGTATGGTTCAAAGTGTAACATTTTAAAAAATGATTTATAATTAGTTGATAATTTCTTTAACACTATGTTTATACGAAAATAAGTAAAACATTTTCGTTCTTAAAAACAGTATAGGCCGTCCGTTCCGATTTTGGAATAAATGTCATCAACATAACATGTTAAAATTATCATTGTAAGAAATTTGCATAGAAGTATAAATGAAGTTAATTATCTGATAACTGTACAATGTTTCAATTCGATGATGTTTGAACATAACATAAACCACAAATCAATTTTTAATTTTATTAAAATTTTTACCATTAAAGATAATATTTATGAATTGACACGTATGACTAATAAGTGTTCTTTTTAACAATCGTTCATCAATTTTTGCAAATCGTTAAAAAAAAAAAAAAAATGTACAAAGGAATAATAGAATAAAAAGCTATGAGGCGTTCTTAAAATTTTATGAACGAAAAAATTACAACATTTGCAGCTGGCCTCCGAAATGTGAGCAATTTTTTTTATTGCCTCTACTAGTGTAGTATTTCTTAGAGTGTTCTGTAACTCCCCTTAATTGTATGCATTTTAAAAAATTTTTGCGCATAAGCTGTAAATACAAAGAACTCATAAAGTAAGTTAAAAATATGGAGAAAACAAGGGAAAAGACATAAAACATTTTAAAGGAGAAGAAAAAATTATTAAAAATGTTAAAATTTTTAAATTTAAAAAAATAATTAAGGAAAGTATATAATCTCGTCACCAGCTCACACGATTATATCCAAAAAATAGTGCTTTCTAATATTGTATAAATATAGCTAAAGTAAAACATATCAACATAATAGTGTGAGGAGCCCCCCAAAAATTTAAATTAAACTAGAACTTAATAAGCGAAAAGTGTAAAATAAAAAAAATGCAAAATAAAAAAGCAAAAATAGAAAACAAAAATTCAAGAAAATACAGAATAAAACTCGAAATAAATGCAATATATAAAGCGAGTAGTAGCGAATTCAAATTTACTTACACTAACAGGCATTTTTCAAAAATTATTTAAAATGATTTCGTAACAAGTTTGCGAGATTACAAGATATGAAAATAGAAGCGTAAATGGAGGAAGAGAATCAACAAATGGCGCGCTCTAGCAGAAGTGCGTTCGATTTGTAGTTATCTTGGATTGGCCCAAATCTGGATGTGTGCAAGGTAATAATAATATACTAGATAATTTAAAGTTTATAATTAATAAAGGTTGAATGTTAATTATAAATTATTAATAATAAAGTTGAATTTGGAGAAATAAATTAACACTAAATTTTTTTTTTCAAATTTAATAGTACAAGATTTTTAGATTTGGATTTGCACCTAGTAAAAACAAAGTAGTTAACAAAGAAATTTTTAATATAACATACAATTAACTTAACAATTTTATATATAAACACGCACATATACAAAAATATACATCACTTTTCCATTTCAAGAGTGTATTAAAATAATCAAAACTTGTTTTTGATTGACGGGTAAAGCATAAAGATGTTTTTAATGATTGACACCATTTTTTTCAGGCAATCGAACAGGTTTTGATGTTTTAAATTCCATCACCTTCTTAAGGAAACGGTTTAACGGGGTAGAAATCTTTCATTGTTATTATTTTTTTTCCACCTCCGTTGATATTTTAAAATTAAGAGAAAAGTGAAACTAGGTAAACCTAGTAGTATAAACTGAAGTTTCAAATGCTGAAAAAGAAGTTTTCAAAATACAAATGATGCAAACAGATTATGACAGGATTACATTAAGATCAATAATTTGTTTGCATTGTAATATTTTGAAAACTTTTTATCAGCATTTGAAACTTCATAGTTTACACAAGGTTTTCCAGAACCCTCTGTTTCCCTTAATTTTAAAATAAGCATAGTGAAACAGAATTTGCTATGAAAAGTTTCTCCCTGATTCGTCAGATATAGCGTCGTTTTTCTTTTCCATTGCTTATGTATCTATCAATTTGCGACCCCTCATATGAACAATTTTTCGACTTCAGCTTTCATAAAAATTAAAAATAAATGTTAAGGGTGATGATTACTGAGCACCCTCTGTTTCTATTTTACTCTTATATGTTTGGGAAGAATAACGACAAAGAAATGATATTACTTACGTTTAAGCTATCGAACACAGTATTGAAATGATCCCATCTGATCAGACCAGTTACAAATGTTCGACAATAGATTCGATTTTGGCGAAAAGATGTTTGCCACACTTTCATTATTAAAAGGGGAAATAAAGGCGTATAAAAAATATCAGAAAAAACAGTCACTATTAAAAATCTATAATAGAAGGCGTCGTTGTAGAAAGAAAGTAATAAAAGTAAAAGCTTCAAAAAGGATCGGCAAAAGAAATGTACCAATCGATCTGTCATATTTTGGTAAATATTAAATAAGAAATATTTAAGAAAATGTATTCGCATAGTGCTCAGAAACCTTTTGTTTTAGAGATTGTACGAATTATAATGTAATGACATACTTTCGGAATATTTTTTTTTTCTTTTTGAATACTGATTTGCGTGTTGTTTTTTTTTTTTTTTTTTTTTTTTTTTTTGTTTTTTTTTTTTTTTTGGAGATGCATTATGCATATTTTTTTTTTCTTACTTGTTCTTAGTCGGATATTATAATGCATTACATTAATTTTATGTTGGTGTTTTGTTTCTAGAAATCTGTGTATTATATGTTTATTTGTGTATTTACTTGTAAAATATAATAAACTTTTTAGTTGATATACAAAAATGTGAATCGCTAAAAAATTCTGAGAAACTTCACTTGTGTCGTAATAAAAAAGTAAATATTTTGAGGAATGATCCAGTATGTAATTCAGTTTTAGATAGAATAGTTTCATATTTCTGTTTAGTTAATCGCTAAAAATTATGCCTTAAACTTTTGTAGAGTGTGTAAAAAAAGAAAAAAAAAAGTGGAATAATATTTACTCTACTAAGTTCCAATCTTAATGGCTATAAAGGGATACCTCAATTATGCAATTAATAAGTACTAATTATAAATTTAATTCCAGGCATCATATACAAAAACATACTTTCTCCCAAAAATAATTTTTGAGAGACTTGGATTTTTGACCATCAAATAGGTAGCCGTAGCCATAGTCTAGAAAATGTGGTTCGAATAGTTGGGTAGGAGAGCTGTCGAAAGTTTGGGCCTCTCAATTTTGTTGCGTTCACTTTTTGCGTAGTTGGCCAACCATATCTCGGAAATTTTTGAGTGAATCAAAAAAATTTTGCAGAAAATTAAAAAATTCGATTTTCTAAAGATAATTTCGTGTAAAATATACATTACAGGGATGAATTTGTACATTTTCTTTGAAAAATTATTTAACAGATAAGTCATTTGAATTTTGATAATTATATATTTACGGGCCTTATCGAAGAACTAGTAAAATTTTACCTTCATAATTAAAAAGTCAAAATTACTTACAGGTCTGTTGACTTATAAAATCGAGAAATAAATATTTTTTGTGTAATCTAAAATTCACAATAATTCATTTTATTTGAAAACTGCACAATATAGCGATCTCTTGTTAATTAAAAAAAAAATTATATTAGTGCCGCATTTATATATTCTGATAAGAGAATTCGTTGTCAATCCGGAAAATAAAAAGTTAACATATTTCCTCCCATAAAGAAGTGATGCATGTTATACAAAATTTACTATTTATAGTTTTTATTCCATATATTCAATGTTCCAAACTTTTTTGCTCATAGTGTCTTTCTTATCTGTTTGAAACTATTATAAAACTTATACGTATTTTGTTCGGTATATCGAAAATTATCTAGAAAATGAAATTTGAATGAGGAAAATGAAAATTTATTAAATTTTAAACTAACGCAAGCTTCGGTTTTGAACTAAGTATTTCAATTGGAATGTTTACTTTTGTTTTTCGTAGTATATATAGAAGTCTATATTCTCCGATTTATGCCTTTGTATAGAACAATTTTCTTTTTTAATGAATATAAATTGATAGGATTTTAATAATTGTATTTTTATTACTTTATTTTTTGTCCTATCGCATAATTAAAATTATTCTCTGAGTCAAAATAACCTTACCTCAATTATTTAAGTAATATTTTGGTACAGTGTTGGTAAGCATATATTAAATACTAATTATTTAATCTTTAATTTTAAGAAAAACACAACGTTTTTCTACACTATTGTAACTTGCTGGCCCATTGTTTATAGCCATGCGATAAAAAAAAAATTAGAATTTAATTGATTTAAAATTATGTAGTACTCATGATTACAAGTGCTTATGTAATTTTTTGTTAAAACTTTTTCTGCCCGTTAGATTTCTTAGAAATTGTTAATCTAAATATACATATGTATATAGCAAAATTCTTACTTGAGTAAAATTTCTTCCCACACTGCGCAAAAACACAAAAGCTTCTGGAACATTTTCCGATCCCAACTGCGTACTGATTTCACTCCGCAGCTCTAGAAGAGTGGTTGAAGGTATAACTCTAGGGGAAAAATAAGTTTTGCATTACATTATAGAATTTTATATTTTCAGAATATTAAAAACAAGGAACGTTATAGAATCAAAAATTATCAGAAAAGTGCACAGTGCTTAAAAAAAAAAATGAATTCCTGGAATAGTTAGGATTTTTTCGTACGAAAAAGGCAACCTGGGAGACTTCGAAAGATTGATCTTAATATATTAATGTGTCCAGACGATATCTTAAATTAAAAAATTAGACACGAAAGCGCACTTTTTCTGAAGAAACATATCTTTCACGAACTAAGTGCCAAATTTAATGGTTCATAATAATTAATTAGCGCAGACGATATTTTAAGTTATGAAATGAGACAAAAAAACGTACTTTCTCTGAATTAACATGACATTTTTTCAATGGATTTGGAGTATTGTTAATCAAAACTTGAGGGTAGATGCAATCAGAAAAATACGATCCCAATGGCTTACCCAGTGGTCAAATAGTCCAATAATGTTAATTTCACTTTTTACTCATTTTCCTACATTTCAGGAATACGTGATACGACTATCTCGGCACGTGAAAATCTGATCTTTGGATGAAAAGTTATTCAGGTGTCACGTTGTCAGTTCTCAGTCAAAGTTATTCAGTTCTTTTTGCTTAGCACACTGTACAAAATAAGTTTGTACTAAAGGTATGCATTGTGTAATGCTACAAAGTAATTTTTTAATGATAGTTTTTTGCATCGTTATGTTACGTTACTATATTATTTCCTAATATTCAAAATACACTACTGGCTATTATAATTGCTACATCAGAATGGAAGGCAAAAAACAGAATGATATTTATTACACACATACATTATAGTTGGAAGAACAAGTTATTAAATTTTCAAGATATTTGGAAGTATAGATCCTGAGGAATCAGTACTCAGAGCATTCTCCCCTGGCAGCAATAACAGTGGTTATTCTCCTGGGCATCGAGTCGAACAGAGATTGGATAGCATGGACGAGTACAGCATTCCATGCAGCTTCAACATTATGCCACAATTCATCGACCGTAGTGACTGACGAGTGGTGGCATGCCAGTCGTTCGGCAACCATTGACCAGACGTTTTCAATTTGTGAGAGATCAGGAGAACGTGCTGGCCAGGGCAACATGCGAACATGTTCTGCGTCAAGGAAGGTCGGGACAGTGTGGGCAACATGTGGTCGTGCATTGTACTGCTGAAACGTATCGTTATGGACGCCTCGAAGATAAGGCAGATCAACCGGCCCTAACATATCAGAAATGTAACGGCTGCTGGGCAAAGTGCCAGTAATGCGAACAAGAGGTGATCAAGACGTGTATCCAATGGCACCCCATACCATTACTCCAGGTGATGGGCCAGTATGGAGATGTCAAATGCAAGCCGCTGGGCGTTTTCCACGATGTCGCCAAACACGGATGCGGTCATCATGATGCTGTATACAGAACCTGGATTCGTCTGAAAAGATGTCTTCATGCCATGCTTGCGTCCAGGTTCGTCGTTGATAACACCATTGGAGGCGCTCCTGCCTGTGATGCAGTGTCAAGGGTAGCCGAAGCCATAGCCGCCGTGCTGACAGTTCATGCTGCTACAAATGTCGTCGAACTGCTCGTGCGGACAACTGTTGTTTTGCAAATGACCCCATTTTTCATTTGTTGACTCAGGGTTCGTGACGTAGCTGTACGATCCCTTAAGGCCATGTGGATAACATGTCTGTCTTCTCAGCTGTTAGTGATGAGGGGGGGGGGCGTTGAAATCCTGCAGGGCGTTCCATATGACGGTCATGAACCCAGTCATAAGACAGTGATTTTTCTTAAATTTGCAGCCATGAAGACACTCAATGTACCAAGCAGAGCGGGCGATCTCCAAGGGCGGCGCCAGTAGGGGGTCAGGGGGTCTATTGCCCCCCTGTCGGGCATTGTCTGCCCCCTATCGGAACGAAGTTAAATGTCGTCGGGAAAACACTACCGTCTTGAAAAGAAATATAATTACATTCTTAAAAAAATATAGCTTTTTATTTAATTTCGTTTTTGTTATGAGAATAAGTTAAAAACTTAAACACGAAAATTTGTTCTTTTTACTTGCACTTTACCACCAACTTCCTGTTCACTTTTCTTAGAAAACATGGAGGGACAAGTCTTTTGTTTGTGTCAATATGGAAAATTATTCTACACCCCTGAGGGATAAGGGAAGACAAGAAGACTGTCCTAGCTCCTACCCCATCATACTCACCTTACTATACTTTTTGAGACTGACTAATGAGTGTACACATTCTCCACACTCAATAAAGAAAATCGTTTTGTTAATTATCACTCCGTTTAATATAAAAAATTCGATTTTTAAATTATTTGGAAGTAGTGAAAAAGTAAGTTTGTTCCGTCAATCTTTTTTTAATTTTCTCTTAAATAGTATAAATATTTATATATGCTAATGAACTCGGTTAAATTGCTCATATATGAGTTAAAATATTAAAATAGACTACCAAGTTGTCTTATGAACTACAATAAAGAGGACCTGAATCATTTTGTAGTTAAAATGCACGTGCTATTCCATCAGAAATAGTTTTTCTAATCATGAAAAGACATATTTTTTTTGTTGATGTAATAATAAAAATAGGATTAACAAAATGGACATACAAATTAGAATTGTAATCTCGGCTATGGTCGGAAAAGTTCATCTTCCTGTCGAGAAAAGTTTTAAATAAAAAAAAATATTAAAAAAAACACTACAAAAATACGCATTTATTCTATTACGCCGAATTTTATTTATTTATTTGTTGGTTTTTTGTATTATAGACACCGCATTCTCCAAAATTATGAGACGGAGGAATGGCAAAACTTAATATGTTTTTATTTAATATGTTTAAAAACTTAAAGAAACGCTTTAAAAAAAATTTCCATTAAAATTAAAAATGAAGATTATAAATTTTTTCCTTCGAAAATTTTGCAGTATATATCAAAGCTAATTTAGTATAATTTTAATACACTTTCCATAGGTGCAAATATTTATTCTTTAAATCAAAATTTCCTTTCGTATTTTTGCAAACTAAAGTACATTGAAAGCTTGATATATCGAAATGTCCGATATATATATATATATATATATATATATATATATATATATATATATATATATATATATATATATATATATTAGCTTTTCGCAATAGCGGCAAAAATCCGTTAAAGGAAAATGGATTTTTCTATTATTTTATTTATTTATATCTGATATTAATATTGAAAGTGAACATCATTTCACTTTATTTTCTCCAATCATAAATCTGTTTTAAGTTATCAAAGCATATATGTGGATAACCACCAGCTAAATTACATTTCTATACAAAAATGAAAAAATATTTTGCTATTATCAGCAATATTGACATATACTTCAAATGAATGTACAGTGATAAAAAGAAAAATGAATCCGCCCGAATAACTTTTCACCTAAAATTCGGGAAGTCGTAAAGTTTTTCAGGAGCGCGTTTGAATGTTTGGACCCTTTAATATAAACTTTGGTTTTCGCGTATTTCATTATGTCCCAATTTTTCTTTTTCTTTTAGGCGAATTGAAAAAGTTTTGCATACAATTCCAATCATATCAATTAATCCAATCAATTCCAATTCGTTTTTCTAAAGATAATTTTAGGCATAATATAACTTTTATTAAACATTTATTATCACTTTATTTAATGAAAGTCAAAAAACTTTAGATATGTAAGGTATACAATTTTTTCATATTTTGAAAGAATGCAGTTTTAAATGTCTAAATTCAAAATTTAAGCATAATCGGTAAAATAAATCTTGAGAAATTAAAAAAAAAAAAAAAAAAATTTCACATTTTTTGAAATTTGGTCTCTTAGCCCTTTAATTTTTTGTGAATTAAAATTCGTAACTATAAAAGCAAGAGCATCTTTAAATCGTAGAGGGAAGAATATTTCGCGTTAATATGTGCTGAACAATAATTTAATTTATTGCGTGAAAGGTTAGTCTCGTTGCAGAATGCAGGCGCATGCCAATATGTAAAAAGCTTTTGCAGGGCGAAGCATAAAACTTGGTGGAAAGTTTACTTTCAGCTCTGCAGAGAAACGAAAACATAGGCAGACAATTCGAAGTTCATTCAAAACGGGGCATATTTTTAATAGAATACGTGGATGCAAAAAATGTGCTTATAACATTATTTGCAAAACATTTAAATGATACAAAAACCAATCGATGCATGTAAAAATAACATTTTCTTGTTATGTTAAATGTGCATGAAATTTCAAATTTTTTTTAAGGAATAATTTTTGCGTTATCAGAGTAAGAAGCGTAGAAATTTTTTGACAGCTACAACTATTTTTCTTTAATACAGAAGTAATTTTTAAACTTACAATGTGTGGTAAATTGCACCATACAGTACAAAATACATCGATAACAGAAAAAAAATGCGATTTAAATTTACATTAAAATGAATCTGCACATTATGGTATCAATATTAGTGATTTTAGATTCTTAGAAACACACTTGAAAAAAAAATGATGTGAGAAAAAAATGTAAAGTATAAAATTCGTTTTAATTTCAATATTTTGAATGAATTTGTTTGAGCCCCCCTGTCGGGGAAGACTTGACCCCTTGTCGGGCAAAGTCTGGCGCCACCTTTGACGATCTCTCGGATTGCCAGGTAAGGGGGTGTCGAACGAGACCCAGATTTAATGCTCTGTAAATTATTTATTTCCTTCTTTTTTAAAGTATTGTTTGCTTAAAAAAGATATTTATGGGTTATTTTTTTATTAAATGTGTATTCTTTGGTTAACTTATTTTTATGAACAACGTTCTCTAAGTAAAATTTTTACTAAAGATGGAAAGAAGATGGATGCAGCGGAAAAAAACACTCGTTTGACATTGAATAGAATGAGTTCGGTATCTTCCGGGGAAGATCTTTTCTGTTGAGTTTTAAGGTTCATGAAGCCCTCCAACAAAGAAGCCAATATTCTCAAAAGGTGAATGCAAGAGAAAAACAGGGGAGGAGTGACCTAGACCATGAATCAAATTTTGCGTCAGTTGAGTCAGTGTGCCAAACGAACTATTAATATAATTTGCCAATACAAATCTTAATATTTTATGTAGAAAATATTCATATTTCATCTCAAAATGTAATTTAAATTTGTGTTTTTCATCCAAATCTCGTCTGTCTTTTCGAGAAATTGGGACTATTTAGAAACAAGACCAAAAGGTTAATTTCCAAGATAATTACCAAGATCTTTGAAAGATTTTTAAGGTTATAACAAGAAATATCTATACACTTATTTTTCAAGCTTTGTTCTTTGATGTATATTTAAAATACTTATTAAAAGATTTTTCTGGGAAACTAAAGTAAAACGTTTTTTTTTCTCTAAAAACATTTGCAAATAGCGAGTTCCATAACTTCTTTATTCTTCTGATTTATCTAAACGTTTATAACTTTTGTATTTAGCTTTGCACGTAGGTTTTTATTTATTTATTTTTATACATAGATTTATATACCAATATTAGTCTGAGTAGAGAATATCTAATCTTTTCAAAAGTTATTTGATAGGAATAATCATTTATATTTTATTATTACTATGACGACTGCCCGTTCTTTTAATACTGTGTTTTACACGAGGTAATTTTTAATTTATTTTAAACGATTATTTTTAAGATATAGTTGTTTCATAAAAAATTTACGAGTACGCTTGTCGGCTTCGTCATGAAAATTGTCATCATGACTAATTTTAGTTACAGCGAGTGAATAAAGTAAGAATGAGAAATAAAATGATACCAATTAATGGATGAGTGAGCAGGTGAATAATTACAAGTCAGCAATAAATCGCAGTGAATTTGTCTATGGGTGAATCATTGCGCTTGTACATTTCAATAATCAAATCTTACATAAACTGAAAAACATAAAAGAGTTAATTTAAATTGAAAGTAATATAATTAATATGGAGAATCAGACAAATTAAATGAGCCATCTATTGTAACTTCATAATTTCTATGATGTTGATTATCCACTACTCACACATTTAACCAATTCAATAGTTGCACATAGAATTTTTAGTAATTTAAAATTTAGTTTTAATTAAATAATCTATGATAGACATAATACTGTTATAATCATTATCACATTAAATTAAAAATTTTGTTTTTACTAATCGTTTAAAATAACTCTTTTATTCTATAATTTGTGATTTATTTCATAAAGATAAAAGTAACTTAGTTAAATAATAAAGCCACACTTGAAGAAACTTTTTATAAATTTTAAATCTAAGTATTCCATTATCAATAAATCTTTTATTTTATCACCGACAGCGAACAATCAGCTAATATCGAATGTGCAGTTATTACAATGTTCAAATTAATAACCTTCTAAATTTGTACCAAACTCACAAAGGCAAGGAAACTCCTAAATTAAGGATAAGGACAAAATCACCTTTACGAAAGACTTTTTGGGTGAAATTAATAAGCTTCTGAGGTACATTACTTGGAAAACCTCATATAGTTAGCCCTACTCCAAGAGATTTCTGACTCATGATCTGTCTACCTCAGGGAATAATTTTCGTCTGTGGTGTGGGTATTGCTAACCGGAACAAGAACAAAACACGAAACAATATTATTGACATTGAATAGAATCGAGGATATAACACCATTATTTCAACTCCAGAGTTAAAAGATAGTTGATTAATATTTTTATACTTAAAAAAAATTCTTAATTTTACAATATTTTTCTTAATTTTATAAATCATTTGAGAAAATATGTTTATTAGAATGTGTGGAAATACTAAAAATTTTCTTTTATCTTTTTACTTTGCTACTTTTAAATCAATTGAAAATGTGTTTTAAAAAAATATAAATAAAGTATTGAAGTAACGCATATAAATAATAGCCCCTTTTTGCTGACGTGACAATAATCATATCCTAGCTTATGCGATATATTTTCATCTTCCATAAATTAGTCCTTTTTTTTCTTTAGTCTTTTTTTTACTTCAGCATGAATATTAAAGATGTCGTTACAGAGAGAAAAAAAAAAAAGAAACAAATTTAGGCTATACAAAGTAAATTAAAAATAAATTAGTTGAAAAAGTTACGGATAAAACTATTTTTTACTAAAGAAGATTTCCATTATTTTTGTACAATTTTAACAATGTATATCGCAAATAAAAAAGTCACTAAGTATAATGTGCTCATAAAATAATTTAAAAATGTAAGTCCCTCAGTGGACTGATCGTAAAGACACGGTTCCCAGTAGAACACCAAAACATCACTGGCTGCGGTCAGTAAGCGAATCGGTGACCAGTTTGATCAGCCTGCGTAGGGACCGAGGGTACGCGGTGTAGGTCCTCGTTAACGTTAAACTGTTCTACCGTAAAGTGCTAGACTTCGCGCAGATCATCGGGCAACCAAAGCAGGGGAGCCATCCCCTCTTCAGAGGATCAAAATTGCGATGATATGTCTTTAGATCATTCTCAGGGATGTTTCCTCGACCGTCGCCAATGGCCCATTGTGCAGCTCTAGTGCGACGTAAATAAAGTATACCTACCTACCTTAAAAATATAAGTATGGAAATTAACAACAAATACTGATATCAAATTATTATTAATTTGAGAAGTTTCATAAAAAATGATTTTTCCAAACAAAATATTTTCGAAAGCTTTTCTTTTAAGAATTCTAAATAATTATTTTTCAACTTTCTTAAAATTTAAAAAGATTTTTAAACTGCCATTTCACAGGTCAGCATCTCATGTCATAAATCCATGCCCATAAACACTTCAGTGAGAATATCTCTTGTAAGTTTTTTCTCTTCTCTATTAAAGATTAGATTTAAAGTGTATGATTCATATTGAATTCTTTTTATCATTATTTTATCATCATTTTTGTTATTTAGTGAAAAAGAAGAATTTTCTATTATAGCAGGCAAAATTAAATTTTTATATATCTGCGCGATCACATACATCGAAAAAAAGAACTGAAAAGAAGTAAAAATTTTTGATAATCGCGCCATCTGTAGTTTTTCTACTGTAAGTTTTGTTTTCACAATGAAATCTGTGTCAGGGAATGTGAAAAAAATGACTGTTGAATTAGAATGACAATAGTTCAACAGTAATAAAAACAATCCCCTTTTTTTATACAATTCTATCTTTTAATAAAAACACTGCAAAAGCGGCAGAAACTTGCTCAATTTCAGAATACAAAGATATGAATGACGTCAACCGCTTCTAGCCAATCGCGAAACGGGAGTTCCCTTCCTTCCATCGGTTTTTTTTTCATTTTAACCCCGCTGTTCACGCTCGGTCTAATGATTAACAAATCTAACACATGCGTTGAGGAAAGAAGTCTTGGCTGAAATCATACATCCTTAATACATATCTGGTAGGAATAATTGGTATTTATTTAACTCTACTTTATTATCTGAGCTATATTAATCTTTAAATTGAGTGTTAATATTAAAATGACTTACGGAAATGGTAAGACATAGCATTGTGTTTCTTGGCCGAGCCGGCATTTGAATTGTTTATTATTTCGCCATTGATATTACATTTCTCTTGAGTTTGATAATATTTTCTCAAATTTATTCTTATGTGGATTAGGAATAATGTTATATTTGAGTACATTTTGTTAAATTTTTGACAATATGAAAGAGTCTTGCTCTTTGCCGATCGAAATCCGCCATTAAGTTCATGTACAGCTGCGTTTGTCAAATGATAGCGCGGGAGAATTATTTGTATTATTTTTATACCAACTTAAAATTGTGAATGATTATTTTAATATAAATTTTATTAGCATGATTCTTATTAATTAAATTATTTCGTATTATTCCACCACGTGTTGTTTGAGGTAGAGTACATCTCACTAAGGGTATCCAGAAAAAAAATAAACAAACATGTTTCACTAGTGGTAGTCATTCAGGGATGGGTTTATACGTCATACACAGGATTGTTTATGTTCTACTGATTATCGTAATACAAAGAACTAAATTTAGTGCTTTCGAAAATATGAAAGTTATTTGTAATTTTGTTCATAATATAAATAATACTCGCTAAAGGTATGATTCAAGACTTAAGTTTCGAAATCGTAATGCTAAATGATTAGATTAAGCAATAACACAACTTGTTCTTGGTCTTATTTTTATCAAATATTTTTAATCCAAGAAAATATTTTTTAAATTTAATAAGTATTTTTCATAGCTGCTATCATTTATACTTAAAATGAATTTTTTGTCATTAATATCGAAAATCAGCATTATTTTAATTTGTATCAGTTTCTAAGTAAATGCTAACCCTCCTTTAAGTTACATGCCCCGTGTTTACTTACCTACATACTACATAAATAATAAAAATCAATTATAATCAGGGTGGGTTGGTTTAAACCAAATGTTTTTTTTAATATTTTTTTTAAAGTACCAAACCTTTTATTTTATTTAAAAATAATATTTATAATAATCAAGTTATCTGTTTTATTTATATAAATTTTTCAGTTTTATTATTATCAAATGAAAGAAGACATTTTTTTCATTTTTGAGTTTTAATTGTTAATGGCAATTTGTATAACTATAAATAAACATGAATATGAAATTCATAAATCTGCTTAGAGTTGGGCTCCCATAAAAGTACCTATCTTCATAAAATAATTTAATGTGAGCAAATTTAAGATTAAGTTGCAATATTCCTTAAAAATGCTTAAAATAAAATAAATATAATAAAAATAAATATATAATTTATATATATTTATATATTATTATTATATATATTAGTTATATTATTAAAATATAATCACTACTAATTAGTGTGTGATGACTTAGTGAACTAATTATAATTTACAAAAAATAAACATGTTTGTTTAAGTGAGTTAGTAATTTTTTTAATCAATCAACTAAAGGTTTTAATTAAATTGCTATTAATGTTTAGTACAGTTATTAGAATAAATTTCCTAGTTACATGTTATGTTATAATAGCTCTAATGTTATAAAGTTTTATTATGTTATAATAGCTTTAATGCGTCTACTTTTTAATCTATGCAGCTCAACATCAATCAAAAGAATGGTTTCGAATTATAGTCCTATTCTACTAAATAGAAAAATGAACTTGGAGTACAAAAGACTTCAAAGCTGTCCTTTTTCTTATTTTTTTGTAATTGCATGCTTTTGGAAAAAGGGGAATTAAAATCGTGGGTGTAAATGAAGATTGATTTCACATAGTGAATAAGATAACTGTTGAGTAATTTTTTATTAAGTTGATTGTCTTTGTATTAGATAAATTTCAATTTTACACATTTTTATTTATAATTTAATATTTTCTACCACCAAATTTGGGTAATTGACAGTAATTGCCAAAGCAAAAAGAGAGTTTAATATCAAAATAATTCAAGAACATGATTGATCACTTGCAATTTTATATGTATATTTATTTACAAATGCTTATTAATAATAGATAATAGCTATCTTTACACCAAAATTGTGGGTTTTTGTCTCTTGTCAAAAACTTTGTCAAAAAAGGGGTTGATCCAAACTGGATAAAACTGTCAATTACCAAAAACTTGCCATCCCTGCGAGTAATCATACTTTCATAATATATTTGAGCGCCATTCGCATAAATTTTGTCATCACGAAAAATTCTTTACTATTACTTAAAGTAAAAAAAATCTAAAACTTTTTATCTTATTTGAATTCCCAAGAGGTTCATTTTTAAGCTTTTTAACAACACAGCTATTAAAAATTTTATTAGTATGATTTTAAATCACACATCGCGATTTCTATTTACGCAATTCAAGGACAGTGTTTTCAGTGGCATAGTTTTAGGGAGGTTTTGGGAGATAAAACCCCCTCTGAAATTAAACATTACTTGATTAATAAACTATTGTAATGTAAGTAAGATGTAGACATAAAAAAGTTTTCATTTTTCATTTTTTTTTTTGTAATTTAAATGTTTGTATATATATGTATATTTGAAGGAGAGAACAGATTACTACCCTCAAACATACACTTAAACTATGCCACGCCATATTTCGTATTTTCATGATTTTATGATATATAAAATTCATGTGATTATATTCATGTTATTAAAGCCACTATAAAGATTCGCGTTCAAGTGTCTTAATTGTACGTTGGAAATTTATATTTACACAATTTTAAAATGAAATTTTGATATTTGAATTTACATGATTTTAAAATCGATCATCGTGATTCGTATTGTTGTTTGATTAAAAAACATCGAGATTAATAACATCAAGATTTAAGACAAATCTCGATGTTTGATTTTAAAATCAAACATCGAGATTTTTATTCATTAATTTGAAATTAAATGTCAAGATTAGTATTCATTTGATTTTAAAAAAAAGCATATTCGCATAATTTAAATAAAAAAAATCTTTCATCAATATTTTTATTAAAACGTTAATATTCTGTAGATAAATGCTTTCTACATACTTTTTTCTTGCTCAAATTACAGGTATTTTTTTAAATATGGGTGCGCAACCTACGGCCTGTGGGAGCTTCTGAAAGTGATTTTTTTTCCTTTGAAAAATAGAAATATGGAAAATTGCACATTTGATTTGTCTCTTTTTGATGCGGTCAATTTGTACAGATTTATTGTAAATCTATGGCTTTTTTCTCGATAGCTTTCAACAATTATTGATATGAAATTTTGCTTGGTTTTAAAAATCCAATCTTTTTAATACAATATTTGAATTTGAGTAATCACTTTTCGACATGCTTTATTTTTGTGGATTTCGTCACAAGTCCATGTAATGATTTGATTGTTTTTTTTTTGTTGCTATTTATAATTACCAACTTCCACCATGAAGGTTTTAAAATTCCGATACATTTATTATGGTATTTTGTCTCCTGAGTTCACCCATTCTATTGATCCCTTTTTGACATTGCTTTATTTGTACTATTTTCATCTAAAATCTAAATGTTTTTTTTTTTTTTTTTAAGACAACTTTTACTACACTTTTTCATGTAATTTTGATACAATATTATTACGTTATGCAATACAATATTATGACGTTACACAAGTTTCAAATTACACATTTAAATGACAACTTTTTGATACGCTTTGTTTTTGCCGATTTCATCGTAAATACAAGTTATTATTCAATAATTTTTGTTCTGCGTTCCCACATGGTTTTTAAAAATTCTGATTTTTATTACAACATGCAAATTTTAAATTATCTATTTAAATAACTTATGGATGTGCTTTTTATTTGTACGGATTTCATTATAAATGTAAAACTTTTTTCTATTATTACAATGCTTTCCCATTTGTGTTTTATACCTATGGCTTTATTAGGAATTCAATCCAGAAAATTTGACAGCTCACTGCATCACAAAGGAGCAGAAAAATAACAAAGAAACAATTTAGGTGAAGTGAACAAAAACGAACAATAAACATTTGAATCAATAAACATTTCAACAATATAAAATTTTAAACATAAATATAAAAAAGGTAAAGTTAGTGACAATTCATGAGAGTTCTTGCGTCCCAACACAATTTAGTGACATTCCCACTTTTCTGGGAGTTCCTATCTAGTCCCTTGCACAACAAGAGGTGATCAGAGTTTAATACACCCGTGTCACAAATTGGGCATGCTTTGCGGGGAAGAATTTTTATGTTATATAAATGTTCTGATAAGCAATCGTGGCCTGTTTTAAGTCTAAAGTGGGTTACTGCTTCTTTACGGGGTTGGTAACAGAGAAACTTCCAATTATCTTGAATATTTTCCCATATTTTGCCTTTTGATTTTATAGTTAAATCATAATTATTTATTTTAAGTTTTTTCGTTACATATTTTTTAAGAGTATCAGGTGTGACGGTTGTT
Source organism: Parasteatoda lunata (assembly GCA_949128135.1). Lineage (NCBI taxonomy): Eukaryota > Metazoa > Arthropoda > Arachnida > Araneae > Theridiidae > Parasteatoda > Parasteatoda lunata. The sequence goes on from OX421970.1 coordinate 63,549,656, forward strand.
ATTTCTTGAGGCATAGTTGTTCCGTTTTTTGCCAGATACTCTGCGTTCTCATTGCCTTCGATACCAATATGTGAAGGGATCCACTGTATAACTATAGTTTTATTCATTTCCTTGAGGAGGCTTATATCGATCTAGATTTCCTTTAACAGCTTAGTTTTAAAACATTGGTTTTCTTTGATTGCTTGAATGGCAGAAATGGAGTCTACCATGCTTTCCCATGTGATTTTAATGATTCTGTTACTTTAACTACAATGTTATTACGAAACATGATTTTTTAATGTACATTTAAATAATTATTTTTTTATACTATTTATTTTTGCATATTTCGTCGTAAGTATAACTTACTTTTCAGTCTTTTTTTTTTCTTCAGCAGTTAGCGTCATGCATTTCTTGTTAGTGGCATTTAGAATGTCGAATTTTAATACAATGTTATTGCTACATGAAAATTTCCAATAAGTAGAGGCAAACTTGAATTTTCAAACTGCTCTTTGTAATTTATTTTTTAGTATTTTGTAATTTATTTTGTATTTTTATAATTTATTTAATTTTGTAATTGTTATTTTGTAACTTTGGTGATGTTTTGAGAAAGCAAATGTTTTTTATTTAAATTTCATAAAATCTCTTATAATTCAAGAAATATAAATGATATCTGATAAGATTCAATACCAAATAAATATTGAATCTATTTTGTACTATAATAGTTTTGTTTTGTTTTAATTTTTTGTTCAAGCCATATAAATTTTTTTTCTCTAAAATTTGTATGTATTGTTTTACACTTGTGATTATCGAAATTTTTTTTTTTGTTAGAATTTAAATTTTTTCTCCCCTCTCCCTATTATTTATGTATATATATTTTTTAATAAACCAGTTATTGACAAAAAGGGAAAAACTTTTTGGAATAAGTATCAGTTTTTTCATTTTTGAATGGATTCTATTAATTAAAAGTATTTAATTTTCAGCAAATATACTACTTATCTTTTTGATACAAAATTTAGTGCTTAGAATGCTAATGTTGTATAAAATTTATCATATTTGCCACCAACATGATTAAATATGCATGCCCTGTGGCAAGATCTCAGCGCCACGGCGACATTCTCGCAGAACGTTACAGTTTTAGTTTTCTTTTTTACAGAAATTTACATGTAATATTTTAACCATGCATTTACAGGGGCCTGTCCAGGAATTTACTACTGTTTAGCGGTACCTTCGCAAATTCAACTTTAGGAAAAACGGTAGTTTCACAAAATACTTTTTCTTAAAATTTTATTATTTTATCCCTCAAGAAACGATAAATCCATATTTTTACCATATTTTTGTATAGATTTTTTAATACAAATTTTAATTTTTCACAAATTATGTCTAAATTTTCACAAAATAGGTATCTTTCAGAAAAACCTGGACAGACCCCTGATTTAGCAGTCATTGATACCGATTTAAACGGCAGTTATTGATATTGATTTTAATGTGGTTTTGAAATATCTCTATATATTTGAAACAATATGGAAAATTCGAATCGTGCATTTGAGTATTTTCTTTTTAAGGCAATATTTCTATCTAATTTTTGTCAGCTATTGATTTCTTGCCATGAGGTAATAAATAGAATTTATTTGTGTGTTACCTTCCCCCCCCCCCCCCAACGGAAGGTGAGAATATCACCCGTAATATTAGAATAAAAAATTTTCAATTAAAGAAATTATAGTTTTTTTTGTTGTAAACACAGCACTTTTGTTATTTTAAGTTAGTAACATGTTTGTTTGTTATCATTGAAAGCCTATTGCAGAAAGATATTTGTGCTAGACAGTTTTGTCGCAGAAAGCTCGAAAAAATTCTGCCGCAGGGTATGCATGTAGCCCTTTGTTAATCAATCTGCTGTGCAAGTGGCCCTTCACTCAAAGGTTATGCACGCATAATTTAAAAAATGTTTTTGCCCATAACATCCTCTTAAGAGGATATATTTGTTTTCTCTTTATAGTAGACATTAATTTTTTTTTATAATTTTAAACATTTGTAAATATCTAACATATAATTTAATTATCGTAACATTTATTTTAATTAATATCTAGCATTTCTATTTAAGTTTTTATTTATTTATTATTTTTTTTTAACTTTTACACCAGAACAATAATTCAGCTAAGTTTTGTTTATTTTTCAATAATGACTAACTTTATTTCTATTTAAAAAAATATTTATGAATGCTTTTGTTTATTGGTAAAATTTATGAATGGTCTATTGCAGTGCAGTGATTCTCAACCTTTTTTTTTTGTGGCGGCACACTTTTAACGATTTCGAAATTTGACGGCGCACAATGAAAAAAAAAAAAATTTAAAAGTTGTTTACTTACCTATAATACGATACACTGTGTTAAATAGTTTGTGATAATAATTTTGAATGTGAATAAAATAATATCTACTACAAAAGCACGTTTATTAAGGGATTAATTATTTCTTCCGACTAATTTTTTATTAGTTAGTAACATTTATTAATTTTTTTGCTAGATTTTAGTTGTTAGCTTGTTTTCTATAGTTATTAACTGTTGTTTTTTTTTTTTCATTGTTATTTTTTGTGATTTCTTGTTAACTAGTTTTTTTTCTAATTATTAATTGTAAGCTTATTTTTTTGTTAGTTATTCTTTGTTAATTTGTTTTGTAACTATTAATTGCATAGCTTACTTAAATAATTAGCTTTTTATTTCCGTTTGAATCTTATTATTTAGCTTGCTTTCCTTTCTTAATTAATAATTTTTCTAGTCATTAAATTTCCTACTTATTTTAAAATTTTGTGTCAAAGACAATTTAAACACTTTCTTTTTATTTTAACTTATTTTAAGATTGTCAGAGACAAGACAATCACTGACAAAGATGTTCATGCCATTAAAGTATGGAAAAATTATAAAAAGTATATATATATACAGGGGTCTGTTTAGAAGAAATTTGGGTCCGTTAACGGACCCTTCACAAAACATTTCAACTTAAAAACGGACCCTTCACAAAATAATTTATCTTTTAATCGGACCCTTCACAAATTTGTTTATCTTCTTAATCGAATAAACTCTTCCCAGGAAGAGGGGGGAGAAAGACAGATGTAAACGAACTAAATTTTGTCGTCGGCAGACGCTTCTTCCTTTATTCGTCCGAATAGAATGTATTTAGTCTATTCTGCGTTCAGCAGTATAGGCTAAATAACAAATATTTGTATGTTGCATCGCTACTTTAGTAGCTGCATTTGCTGTTTATTTTTTAAAATTTAATTTTTTAAATTATAATTTTACAATGTTGAGCCTAATCTTGTATGTCTTTACAATTTAAAAACTCCTTGATAAAGTTTTTTTTTGCAATAAAGGATCCTATTTTCACAAATTCACAAAAGCGGACCCTGGTTGAAAGAATGTGACTTAACCTTTATTTTATATTCACAAATTACGAGTAATTTTTCACAATTTTTACAAAAACGGACCTTTCAAAAAATGTCCGGACAGACCCCTGATATATATATATATATACAGGGCCGGATTAACCTATAGGCACACTAGGCACATGGCTAGGGCCTACGAAATTCAGGGGCCTACGAAAAACTTAGGAGAAAAAAAATTGGTTGACAAAAATAATTTTTACAACAAACTTGACAAGTCAAAATAAGTCAGACATCACTGATGTCACTAATTTTTTTTCTATTAGTAAACATTTAACCTACCTTGCAAATTTATTTATAAATAATTTCAAAAGATTTACTTTTGACAATGTTAATTTCCTTCACTTAGTTATCATAGTAGTATCATGAAAACTATGAAGCTATTTGTAGTATAAATATTTCTTGTAATTAATCTCACTATCAATTTCACTGTTTTCTTTGCTGGTTTGTTGTTGTATTGCTGACGTGAAGTGTTTACATAGTTATCGATCGAACTAATCATAATGGTATTATCGATATCGGCAGTATGTCGGTATTGCAGATAAAGTTCGATAAACAAATTTGTAAATTAAAATCCATATTAATAAAAATGTAAAAAAAAAATATGCAAGTAAATTTTAGCATATATTTTGAAAAGAGGGGAGGGCCCAAAAACTGCTATGCCTAGGGCCTACGAAAGGTATATTCCGGCTCTGTATATATATATATATATACATTCTTTACTTTTTAATTTAAACTTTACTCGTAACATAAAAAAGCATTATAATTTTTATTGTATCATTTCTAATATTTGGCTGCACATTTTAAGAATTTGGTGTCACACAAAAGTGCTGCGGCACAGTGGTTGAGAATCACTGGTCTATTGGTTTTGATTAGCAAGCTTACATTAGTACTTACTGTATTTTTGAAATGCCATAATTCATTTGGCATTTGGAATCGTACAATTCATTTGTATTTTTTGGAATGCAAGCAAAAAAAGTGAATATTTAATGAAATATTTTTATTTTACATAAGTAATTATTAAATTTGATTTTTGTTTGCGTTAAAGATAGTGAATCCTACTTGAAATAGAAATCTAATGAATGAAAATCCTACCTGAAAAGCATAATCTAGAAAACCACATTTATATTTTGTTATTGCTAATTAATGTATTTCTTAAAGTATATACAATTTTGATAGGAAACTATCCTAATATGGTATAAAGGAAACACTGTATAAAGATAGATGAATTAAGAAAGCTTTTTCTTAGCCCCTCAATTTAAAAGCCTGAGATAACTCTATCCAAGATAATTGTTAAGGTGTTAATAAATGGTTAGGCTAAGTTATTAAGGTTTGAACTATTTATAACCCTCACTTTAGATATAAGGTAGTATGAATAAAACTACAACAAATTTATTTTGTCATTTTAAAAGTTCTTAAGAAAAATCTGAAATTAATTATTTTTCCCCCACCTCATTTTTAGTTTTTAATAATGACTCCTTTTTATTCCATTTATATTTGCATGTATTTTGTGTGTTACCATAAAACAATTTCTAATATATTTTTAATTTATTTTCAATATTTCAATTATAATTACATATATGAAATTTAACTAATTTTAAAATGAAAATTTTGAGTTATCCTATAAATATAATTATGTAATTAAAAATATTAATTAAAAAATTTTTTAAAAATATCAATGTAAGTAAATTCTTTCCAACTAAAAAATTTTTTAAATAGAAAATCTTTTTTTGTTAAAGGGTTATATTTTAAGAGAAAAAAATTACAATGCAATTGAAAAAGAAAAGAATTTAAATAGTCTCCGTTACATAAAATTTTTTTAACAAATATTCACAAGAATTGTTTGCAGATTTCACCACAAATTCATGTATTTTTCATTAAAAAAATATTTTTACATTATTAAGTCAATTAATTTCTTAAAACATTTTATATTGAGAGCTTTTAAGAAAATCCTATGTTTGTTTCAATAAATTATGATTATTTAATCAGTATAGTTTTGCATGTTGTTTAGTATGAAGGTTAATTGAAATAGTGTATTTATTTTTAGGTTGATTGAAAGTTTTGCCAATCTTCAATGATGGAATCGCCAGATTTGCTCTCTGCAGCACTGGATGAATCTGGCATTAAGCCTGAAAATGATCAAACTTTTAATGAAAAAGACTTTTCCTCTACTAAATCTTTGCCTAAACAGTCACACCTAGAGCAATATATGCATCAGATGCCACAAATGTCAAATCATTGGCCTAATAGTGGTGGATTTCCATTCAATGCAGCTACCATGATGGATTATGCCAGGTTTCCATTTATGGATAAGAGTATGGCCAGTATGATGCGGCCTGAAATGTTTAGTGCTGCTGCCATGCAAATGGCTTTACAAAGTCAAATGATGAATGGATTTCCAGGAATGCCTTATGGTTTAACATCTAAAGATATAAATCCTTATTATATGAATGGAGATCAACTTCTTAGGCAGATGATGATGGGTAGTGGTGGTGCAATGCAGCCTAGACCTGAGCATGAAGAAGGTGAAGATGAAGAGGAAGAGTTGGGAAGGGCTGAAACCTATGCTGATTATATGCCCTCAAAGCTAAAAATAGGCATAAGACATCCAGATCCAGTTGTTGAAACAAGTTCGCTTTCTAGTGTTCAACCACCAGACACATGGTATAAACTGAGCATTCCTGAAGAAACTATTGATAGAGGATTGCTCTCTGCTTTACAGTTGGAAGCAATAACGTATGCTTGTCAGCAGCATGAGACTATCTTGCCTGATGGAACAAGAGCTGGATTTCTTATCGGTGATGGAGCTGGTGTTGGTAAAGGTCGTACTCTTGCTGGAGTAATCTATGAGAATTACCTTCTTGGACGAAAACGAGCAATATGGTTGAGTGTTTCAAATGACTTGAAATATGATGCTGAAAGAGACTTAAAAGACATAGGTGCTGGCAAGATTGAAGTACATGCTTTAAATAAATTTAAATATGCAAAAATATCATGTAAGGCTAATGGCAGTGTTAAAAAAGGTGTCATATTTGCTACCTATTCATCTTTGATTGGAGAAAGTCAGTCTGGAGGTAAATACAAAACTCGTTTGAAACAGCTTTTACATTGGTGTGGTGATGATTTTGATGGCTGCATCGTTTTTGATGAATGCCATAAAGCTAAAAATCTTTGTCCAGCTGGCTCTAGTAAACCCACAAAAACAGGCCTGACTGTCTTAGAATTACAAAATAAATTACCAAAAGCCAGAGTAGTGTATGCTAGTGCAACTGGTGCTTCTGAACCAAAAAATATGGCATATATGACAAGACTTGGGTTGTGGGGTGAAGGTACTCCTTTCAAAGAGTTTAATGATTTTATATCTGTTGTTGAAAAGCGAGGTGTTGGAGCTATGGAATTAGTTGCAATGGATATGAAGTTGAGAGGTTTATACATGGCACGACAGTTGAGTTTTGCTGGAGTGTCTTTCAAAATAGAAGAAATACCTTTAGCCCAAGATTTTATTAATATGTATAATGAGTCAGTTAAGATTTGGGTTGAAGCTCGAGCAAAGTTTCAAGAAGCTGCTGAACTAATGGAAGGTGATCCACGAACAAAGAAAACTATGTGGTGTCAGTTTTGGGCTTCTCACCAACGATTTTTTAAGTATTTATGCATTGCTTCCAAAGTTAGGTATGTTGTCCAATTGTCTAGAGAAGCTGTAAAGAATGGAAAATGTGTTGTCATAGGCTTACAATCTACAGGTGAGGCTCGTACTTTAGAGCAACTTGAAGAAGCTGGTGGAGAATTATCTGATTTTGTGTCTACTGCAAAAGGTGTCTTCCAATCTCTAGTTGAAAAACAGTTTCCTGCTCCTGATCATAAAAAAACTATGCGTCTATTAGGTCTTGATCTTCAACAAGCTGGAAGTAGTTCAGCATCTCCAAGTGCATCAACATCTAGTGGAAAGCGTAAGCCTTTAAGACGTGCTAGACAAGGTGTTAAACGTTATAGAGAGTATAAACTTTCTGATGAAAGTAGCTCTGCGGAAGATTATATACCTAGTGGTGGTAGTGACTTTGAACCCTCTGGCGATGAGTCTCCTGCTGTTGAGAGTGGTGATGATAATGCAGGTTCTGGCTCTGACTCTGAGAGGGAAAGTGATTTTAATCCATTTGACGATGAATCTGACAGTGATGGCCCTTGGGCAAATCGCAAAAAAGCTAAAAAAGATAAAGGTAAGAAAAGAAAAATTAAGGGCAATTTGAGTTCAAAGAAACATAAGCAGCCTCCTAAACCACTCCCTCCCTTAGATGCCGTTGAAAAGGCTTCTGCTATGAAAGCTTCATTATTAGAAAAAATTGAAAGATTAGGTGATTTGCTTCCACCCAATACACTTGATCAGTTAATTGATGATTTAGGAGGGCCTGAAAATGTAGCTGAAATGACTGGAAGAAAAGGTCGTGTGGTTAGTAACGATGGTACCATACAATATGAATCTCGGTCAGAAGCTGACGCACCATTAGAAACATTAAATATGGTAGAAAAGCAGCGTTTCATGGACGGAGAAAAGCACATAGCTATTATATCTGAAGCGGCCAGTTCTGGTATATCTTTGCAATCTGACAGAAGAGTGAAAAATCAAGCACGCAGAGTACACATAACTTTAGAATTGCCTTGGAGTGCTGATAAAGCCATCCAACAATTTGGTAGAACTCATCGATCCAACCAAGTTAATGCACCAGAATATGTGTTTGTGATTTCAGATCTTGCTGGCGAAAGAAGATTTGCATCCATTGTTGCTAAAAGACTTGAAAGCTTAGGCGCTTTAACTCACGGAGATAGAAGAGCTACTGAAAGCAGAGATTTGAGTCAATTTAACATTGATACTAAATATGGAAGAACAGCATTGGAGACAGCAATGAGAGCAGTTATGGAGTATGAAGTACCGCTTGTTTCTCCACCAACTGATTACAAAGGCAACTTCTTTTATGATGTACGTAAATCATTAGCTGGTGTTGCTATGATAACTGAAGATCCTATGAATGGCTATCAATTCCTTGAAAAGGATTACAATAATATGAGTAAATTTATGAACAGGATCTTGGGTCTTCCTGTTGATCTCCAAAATAGACTATTCCAATATTTTACTGACACATTAGATGCTGTAATAGCTCAGGCCAAAAAAGCTGGAAGATATGATTTAGGTATTCTTGATTTAGGCACTGGTGGTGATCAAGTGAAAAGAGAAAAGGTAGACATGTTTATGCAGAAGCATGCAACAGGAATAGCTAAAACAGAATTGCACACAGTTTTAGTTGAGAGAGGTTTGAGTTGGGAACAAGTTTTGGAGAAAATAGAAGATTGCTCTGATAAAGATGAAGGCTTTTATTTATCAGCCCAGGCTAGAAATAATCGAAAAACTGCCATATTGGCGGTTGCTGATTCTGGTCGAACAAAGGGAGGGAATAAAGGTAAATTATTCAGAGTATACAGACCTAACACTGGACTTCAAGCAAAGCAAGAAACTTTAGACGAATTAAAATCAAAATATCACAAATGTACTAAAAAAGAAGTAGAAGAGCATTGGAAAGAAAACTATGAACAATCTGGAGAACTGTGTAGCCATATGTACTGGTATGGACAATGTCGTAGACAGACAATGGGTGTTAAGTGTGAAGTTGGTCTTCGAAAGAGAAGGTATTTTGTCCTGAGTGGTTCTGTGCTTTCAGTTTGGACTAAAATAGAAAGTATCTTTCCTGTACATGGTGGTTCACATAATGCTAAATTGCAAGTAGTTCGTCTGAAAACTGAAGATTCTGCAAGAATTGTCGGCTGTCTCATCCCCAGCAATGTGGTAGAAGTTTTAAAGAAGGTGCTGGCTGAAGATGCTGCAGAAGTTGATGAAAAGGAATTTGATGATGTTGATGAAGACGATGAAAAGGATTAGTTGAACTCTTACTGAATTGACTAATGTGATACTGGTGAGATACAGGTGTAACACTACTAAAGAAGTGGCGTGTTTTTGGACACCTAATTTATTGTTGCACTGAATATAGAAACTGTTGAGCTGGCATTGTTTTACCTTCTGTATTGTATATTAAAAATTTGACTATGTAGTCAATTCATGTGATTTCCAAGAAAAGAAGAACATTTTTGTATTGTACTGTATGTCTTGCAAGGTTCCTCATATTTGTTTTCTTGTAATTTTAAGTTTTAATTCATTAGGAAAAAATTGAAATATTCATTGCTGCATCATCATTTGCAAACTAACTTTCTTTCTCCTTAAATGTGCTCTGGTAATATAAATAATTTATTACTTGCATTTTAAGTTAATTACAATATATTTAGGCTATGTTATGTAAAATAATTTGATTATTAATTTATATCTGTAGTTAGATTTTTAAAACTTTTGAAAAATCTGGCTTTGTAACTTAAAGTAATTTTTTGTTTATGCTTTTTATGTTTTATATAGTAAATTTTGTGTAAACTTATACTTTTGCATTTATATCTCTTGAGGGGGAAAAATAAAAATTATTACCTGATTGAAAGTTTTATTCAGTTTAATTATATTTCTAAAATTCTACATTATGTATATATTATCATGGAAAGGTTTTTAAATCATTTGTTTCTGAATATAATTTAATCTCATCAGGCTTGTAAAAATATGTATCCACTTAATTGTATCGTGTACTACTATTCTAAATTCAAAAATTGATTTGTTTTCAAACTCACTATTTGAACAAAAAAAAAATTTAGTTTGAATGCAAGTTTTGTACTTAAAAATTACCTTGTATGATAAGTTTTATTTGTGAAAACATTAATTTACAATGACTGCAAAAGAAATTTTGTTAGTATTTGAATATTTATATTTAATATAGAACAGAAATATTTTATTGCTCAGAATGGATTTTTTTTAAGAATATATTTTATGTATTTTTTCAAACCTTCTAAACTAAAGTTTTTCTAAATTTTTTTTAATTAATAGATTTTTAAAAAATTTTTTCTTTTCTTTTTTATTATATATATATATATATTACAGGGTTCAAAGTTGCTCTTAAATTCAGTTAGGAAAAAGAAAGTGTCCTTAAATGTCTTTGATTATTAAACATTTCAATTTTCAATAAATTTCCTGAAATTTGTGATTTTCTAAATTTTTGTATAAGTTAACAGGAAGTATAAATTTTTTTTTACTAAAAGATAATTGAAGAAATTTCAAATTCAAAAATTATGTTATGCCATAAAACGAAGTAATTAATAAAATGGACGACAAAGTCTTCATAGCTCGTGAAGAACGATATTTATTCACCAGTATTAGAGACAATTTCCCTTGATTTGATGGAAATAAAAGCATTCGATGTGGAAGAAATATTTACAAAGCCCCTCTCATCACTATATCAATCATACTCTACCGTTTTTCACAAGAGAATACTCGTATTTCGCTACTGCTTAACGATTTTCCATAATAAGATTATTTCTTCTCCTTTTGTTTGTAAATAAAAAACCAGAAAAGAAATTTTTGCATAAAATCTTCAGTTTTTTTTAATAATATTTCTTTTTTCACTTAAGTGCAGGAACTACTAAAACTATTAGCAATTGTACATCTGCAAATCCATGTTTGTATCGTACAAATTGCTCCTATTAGAGAATCAGCGTCCATGAATTGTCCTCAAGTTTTATATTTTGGACTTCAAGCCCTGATATATATATATATATATATATATATATATATATATATATATATATATATATATATATATATATAAATATATATATTTTGAACATGGAATATCTAATTTTGAACTGTCGGAATTACTATGATCCAAAGGGATAAAAACATAATTGACTAAATATCTCCTTCCATTACAAATTGAAATATATTTTTTAATTACTAATACCTTCTTTAAATATTGTATAAAATTTTTTGTTAAATTTATTAACTAAGTTTCAGTAACTTTTTTGAATGCACATATTGTTTGTTATTCTATTTTGAGAACTTATCAATAAATTTTGTTTCTACTTTTCTGCTATATTTTCTTTTTTCACACATCTAACTACATTTCAGCAATATTTCACTTCAGTGTTTTCCTTTTGTTATATATTTGTTTTCTGTAGCCTCACAAGCATAAGAAAGACATGCTTCGTATCTTTTGTCATTGTTATTATTTATTTTTTCTTAAAAATTTTTTTAGTTTTCTCCTTTTATTATTTAATACTAGATCTAAAAGCAGAATTATTATTTTTTTTTAGATGATTGGGATGTAAACTGCTTAACTTCAGATATTAAAGAAGTACTGTTTTTTTTTTTTTTCGTTTGTTCAAGAATATATATAGGCTAATGACATTCCATTATTATTTTGCTTTTTATTTACTTATGGTATAAATAAACAATTTTATCAGTTTTAGTTATAATTGAAATGAAGGGATAATGATTTAATACTTGTTAAATATTTTAATAGCATTAGTTTCGGATTTAATATTCTCAGATTTTTTTCAACGGTTTATTTAAGTCGAAAGCTGTTTAACATTTCACTTTTTACGTAAAAGAATGTATTAACAGTAGAAGATCTTTATAATGCGAACTTTTAAAACTGAAAGTTTACGCTTTACGTAATTCTGTGCTACATAAATAATTTCACTCATCTTTAAACTTTTCTTCTAAATATGGCAATATTAGTCTGAAACAGAAATAAATAAGCTTTAAAATGATTTTTGTATACAAATATTTAAAAACTCTAAATATATGCTTAATTCTTTATGGAATTATTATTTATTTAAATTTACTGCAACATTAAAACTAATAAACAAATTAATAAATTTTGATTTGCTTTTAATGTAAAAAATTAGTTAAGAATTTCTTACCTGACAATTTTATTGTTTACACCCACAAAACTAGTGTGGTTTATGAGGAATCAGGGTTTATAGAATTACGTTATATAGATCTTCCATTGTATTTGTTATTTAAAATTGTAAATTGTTTTAAATTAAATGATTTGGAAGAATGTTTTTCAAAACTTTAGTTTTAAGTTTTTTTTAACTGCTAGTAATGTTAATTTTGAATTGGATTATTCTCCCAGAATGTTTCTAAACTTTAAATATATATCAATTATTTTTTTCTTATTTACTCCTATATCTATGCATATCAAGAAAACTTCCGTTTGCAATATTTGATGTATTAGTTGTAGGGGTAAACATTGCAACATTCCTGTTATGAGGTTTTGGATTTTTTTTCATTTGTATATAATTAAAAATAAAATTTGAACAAAGAGCTATGATTTATTATGGTCTTGCACATATTTGTACATTTCATTTGATCTGCTGGTGGCGACTTGAAAATTTCTTAAATAGTATTTTAAAGCTTAATTTCTTTTGTAATTATAAATCAGTTGTGTAAGGTGTACTATGACAATAAAAAAAAATTGGAATTTTATGTTCTCTGTTCAAAAATTCTTGTAATTTTTAAAAACCTAATATGCATAAATTGAAATATTAAAAATTTCTTTGTATTTTTTAAACCTAATTTATTATAATACTATTTAAATGTAAAATGAATAATTATTTATATTAATTTTATTTTCTTGAGCTTTTAAATTTAGTCAACCATATTTTCACTTCAAATAGCATAGCTGTTTTTTTTTTTTTTTTTTTTTTCACTTTCTGGTTAAAAATCAAATTCTTTATTGCAACAATGGAGCAATTGATTTTAATTTTAAAACTACGCAGAAATTATTTTAAGGGATCAAACACTTATTAATTATAAGGAAAATTGAACTTTTATTTATTTCATTTATTTATATGCTGTGGTGTTCAAAATCATTATAAATCAACTTTGTTAAACCAAGAAGAAAACATTAACGTATACATTATGTTTGTCATAAAACTCAGGAGATTTAGCAGTTTTCGGGTACGGTGGGTATATGTTCCCTTCAATATTTCAGACAAAAAAAATTTTCATGAATCAATCGAGAGAGAGAATAATCTCTTTGCAGATTTTTTTATATAATTTAAGTATTTTTTGTTACCTGGGAAATTTTGAGAACTAGGGTGACAGTGTTTTAATTTCGTCCCCTCTTGGACATCTGCGATGCCCATATTTAGCAGCTATGATAAATATCATTGGCAAGGTTTAATTTTTTTTTTTTCAATATGTCTTCTTTTTTATAAAAGTAATTTGTGTAAACATTTTGCACACTGAAAATTCATGCCTAAATCAGTAATTTTAACTTTATAAGGGGTTTCAAATATGTTTTGTTTTCATGAAGTTCGTTTTTAACTCAATATGGGGGTGTGTCAAGAGTTAGTGAGAATTTATAACCGAGTGCTAAACTAAACTTCAATATCTGGGTCTCGTAATTGTGTACCTGTTACATTCACACATTGAACCCATAAGATTTAGTAAAAAAAATAAAAGTGAATAAGCCTAATGCTCTCAATGTGTTAATTACTTTTAAAATTAAGCTAAATCTGAATAATTTATTAAGTTCTTGCTTATTTTTTTGTATAAAAATATTAGTTTTTCATAAACCCAAGTGGTCCTTGATTTATAATTTCCCCCCCTTACCTTATACCTCTTATATCTTCTTTCTAATGCATAACAAAATCTTGAATTATTCATAAATCTATAAGCTTTGGAGAGGAATTTAAATTAATACCTTGCAAATAAGATGCGTTTCCTTCGAAAAGAAGAATTAATAAAGGACATATCTTCATAATTTTGCTTAATTTACCATCTTAGTTCGACCAATGAGGATTCCGACCTTCCTTGCAACTAGGGTCAAACAAAGGAATAATTTAATGTTCAAAAGAAAAATTGATTTAAGAGGTAGAAGTTATCTCTTTATGTACCGATGGCACTTTTATGAGTCATACTACTATTTCAATATACCATTGAAATGGAACAAAATATCCCATTGGAAATTTTCTGTCCCTGTAATACAGTTTTCCGTTATTACTAGTTGACAACATCTATGGAACTATTTAGTTGTTATTTCGTTAGAGGACGCCATTTTATGATTCCTCAATTCTCAACTTTTTGTCTCGATTAATATTGCAAGTAAGTCTTTATATATATATTTTTGATACATTAAAATTTTTATTTAGATATAAAACAAAGTATTTAAACGTTTAACTTTCATCAAAATTTTATTCTGGACCCAAATTAAAAATTTTATGGAAAATAATATTTAATATCAAAAAGAATATTTATCTATGTGTAAAATAGACATTACAAAAAAGTTAGCTCATTTTTGATAATTTTTTAATTATTTGGTAAATTAAAGGTTAAAATTTTCGATTGATTAAGATTTTGCACCTCCTGTTGGGTTAACTTTCTTTGAGTAAATTTTGAATATTTATTCAAACGGCTCCGAGTTGCTTCAGTTTTCTTTTTTAGCTCTGTTTATAGCTCTTAAGTATGGTGTGACTTAGTTTATTGCTGTGTTTGATCACCATACCTCGATCACGTAATATAGTTTGCATTTGGTAAAGTAAAATCGATTCTGGCTCCTAATCGATTCAATGTGGCTATTTAATACCCTTAGTGTAATATAAGTAAGAGACATATATTCTATATCTGATCTTGTTCAAATTTCTTTAACCCTAATTTTATACTATATTTGAAAAATATTATTATTATTTTGTCATAGGTTTCTATTTGAAGTGATAAACAACGTTAAATTGCCTTTTAATTTCGTAAAAATAATTTTTTTACTACCCAAACTCATCTGTTCAAATATTTTTCAGTTATTATTTTTCTTCCAATGCACGCTTTTGGTGTCCCGCAGTGGACTGATCGTTAAGACACGGTTCCCAGCAGATCACCGAAGTCACGCATCACTGACTGCGGTCAGTGAGCGGGTGGTTCACCACTTGGATCAGTCTGCGTAGGGACTGAGGGTGTGCGGTATTGGTCCTCGTTAAACTGTGCTATCGTAAAGTGCTCGACTTCGCGTGCAGGTCGTTGGGCTGCCGAAGCAGGGGTGCCATCCCCTCTGCAGAGGATCAAAATTGTGATGGCATGTCTTCGGATCATCCTCAGGGATGTTTTTCAGACCGTCGCCAATAGCCCATTGTGCAGCTCTAGTGCGACGTAAATGAACTACAACTACAACTGCACGCTTTTGGTAACGATTAAGGAGTCAGATTCACTGTTGATGTTTGTAGAGTTCAATGGAGTAAGATTTGATAACTAAAAATTCATTAAAGTTTTAATTAGTTAAAAACGTAAAATTTAATTTGAATTAAATTTCGTTTCCAATATATGTACTCGATTCTAACACATTTCTTTTTAAGTTGATTAAAATTCGAGAAATATTCAACTTCTGAAATTTTTCTTTAAAAAAATACGTCAGTGCTTGAGGGTATGTTTAGAAACTTCTATCGGGCAGTGGTGGACTGAGCTTAGTAATTGCCTCAATTATACCCCCCCCCCACTCCTAACAGCATGCGGATTACGCTTCTATATTTAATATAAATTTTATCTTAAAATGAGTTGCAAGAATTCCTTATATTTTTTTAAAGATAGAAAAGTTGGAGATTTATTTTATATTGTAATTATTAATCATAAACCTCCGACATTTCATCTGCTTTTCTTTATAAAGTTAATAAGATATTATTGCAACACATTTTAAAATAAAATTTACATAAAATGAACATGATATCTGATAAATTGACTAAGACTATATTAACTCGATCCTTATAAGTTAGAAAGTTACACTCAATATTTTAATTTTTTGCTTTTTTCGAGCAAAACCAGGGAAAAGTTGTTGTTTTGTAAAATTTTTAAAAACTATTTTGTTCTTACTCTTAAGCAATCGCGTGAAGGGAACTGTTTCCCAATTTTAACTACAAAACACTGAGTACGACATTTATACAAAAATAATGCGTTTAAACGTGCCCTAATCAAATTTTTTTTATTCACAATAAATCAAAGTTAAAAATAATAATAATAGCAAAAGTTCATCCATTCTTTCATTCCAAAATTTATAATTCAGCATCAATTGTAAAATTCAATTACCCATAACGATAATAAAAATCTAATGATGAATGCAATATTATCAGTAAATACTTATATTATCATAAATGCAATGTAAATATTATCAGTAAATGCAATATTATCAGTAAATACTTATATTATCATAAATGCAATGTAAATATTATCAGTAAATGCAATATTATCAGTAAATACTTATATTATCATAAATGCAATGTAAATATTATCAGTAAATGCAATATCATCAGTAAATACTTTTATTATCATAAATGCAATGTAAATATCATCAGTAAATACTTTTATTATCATAAATGCAATGTAAATATCATCAGTAAATACTTAGACATGATAAATGCATTATATATTTAAGTTGGCCAGGCTTATCGCCAAGATAGTGTTTGATTTTTATAAATTGCACCTCTCACAAGTCAATTAGAAGAGAAACTTACCTACATGATATCTGGAGAATTAACTGAGCCCCAACTCGATTATCATAAATTGAAAAATTACACGCAGTATTTTATATTTTAATTTTTTGAGTGAAACCACAGAAAACTTGTTTTCTAAAACTGTTTTATTTTATATCTCATTAAGTGTTTAAAAAAATTGCTTAATTATTTTTGTAGATTTCGTACTGACAGTGAAACTCGATATAAGATCAGATATATTTGTATTGCATATAGTTATAGAGTAAAGCTTATATAAATCTGCTTATATATGTACTTAATTATCTACTCAATTATCAACTGAGTAGATAGATAGAATAAAGACAGAGGCTTTTTATTAGCACTAGAAAATTAGAATAGAGGAATATCAATAAAATTATCTGTTAAATAGTATGAAGTTACTTTATAAAAAAATTATAAAAGATAATTTCGTAACAATTAATAATTTCCTGGAATTTGGATGAAATTTTAATTGATTATAGATCGGAGTCAAGTTAAGGGAAAAGTCCGGAATCGGATTCGTACATTTCAACAACCGACTCAACAGCACTAATCAACAATACAGAATCAAGCACAAAAGTAAAAGACATGTACCGACATAATTAATGAAGATTGAATGTTTACATTTTATTTATTTACGTTATTAAATTAAGTATACTTTTTTTTAGAAGTTCATCTAATGAAAATAAAAATTAACTGAAATCAGTATCATTTGACATGATATTGTGGCCCAAGGCCCTCTTATGATAGCCACAATCAAGTCCTTTTTTCTGGTACCTATCCGTTTCGTTGGACCATAAAAAACTTATTACCACTGTACCTTATAAAAATAGCACCGATTGCCATAATACCAGTAGAATTAATTACCGAAATTAATTAAGCATTATCGATGACAATAATCTTAATTAATATAATTATAAAATATTTTCATACGATATAATTTATAAATATTACTTTTAAATCACACTAAGATTATCGCTATCTACCAAAATAGATGAAACTTAAATGTTGAGAGTATTTTTTTTTCCAAATGATTAAATAATTGCTTTTAAAATTATTCATTGTTTTTAAAATGAATTTTTCTTGTTTAAATAGCCTTGAAAAAGTTGAAAATGATAGCTTTGGAAAGTCACCAAAAAAGACTTAATAAATATAGGAAGAAAGTTGAAACTCTGAAAAGAAGCATCTTGTATTCTTCAAATCAGATATAGTACCTTCAAATCAGCAATAAAATCAAAAATGTCTTTCTAAAAGCGTTATACTGGGAACGATGGTGAATTTAAACAAAATTTAATATAGGCTGCAGCTTAGGTGGTCAAATTAAAATCGCAAGTTCGTGACCGAAGAATATTATCTTTTAAAAACTACGAGTGGGTAAGCTTTTAATCTAAAAGAGTCTAGAAAAAAATTTCAAGTCAGTGATTTCAAAATCATCCTAGTCCCCAAAATGAACTTAGCCCTAGAAATATTAATATTGATGTTTAACACTTCTTTAAATTATTATTTATTTATTTATTGTTTCATATACATATGTAGGCATGTATTCTCATTGCAAGGCCGGGATAGACTGGCTGGTAGAGCGTTAGGCCCATGTCCAAGAGATCGTGAGTTCATTCCCCACCGGCAGAAGACTCCCACTGTACAAAATGGTAACTGGTGCACGCTAAATTTGTTGGAATCACGTAGTCCTTCAAGTTGCCATAACAAATCAATACCTCTGGGGTTACTGAATCGGAGATTGATTGCGCTCTGATTCAGGTCAGAATTACGATCTGCGGATGGATGGTTTGTGAATATGTCTTCCCTGTAATACGGGCTGTGACGTAAGTATGCTGTATCCGGATCATCCTTAGGGCTGTTTCCCAAACCGTCACCCATAGCCCATTGTGCAGTTCTAGTGCGACGTAGGTAAAAGCACCATACCGTATTCTGATTATAAGGACGGCTTTTAAGCCCTTGTCAAGTTGAAGAACTGATAGCTCTTATTAATGAAGGACTTTACAAATATACATTCTGGCAGACGGCGGGATTCGAGCCCGCTACTTTCACGTTACAGAGCGTTGGGTGGATCGGGGATACCGCTCGCCCAGGGAGGCTCCAATTAAAAGTCTTCAGTTGTAGAATCATAAAAATATCAACACATTTCAAAAGGAAAGAAAACAGTGTCTGTGATGATACTTTCTCTCCGTCATAAGGATAGTGGGCTCGATTCCATTCGAAATTTTGTTGTTTTAACTCTTTCTCCTACGTTAGTCTTATACATCTAGGGTTCGATAGGAATAGAATTTGTTGACACCACATTATCTTCTCTCTGCACCATATAAAGTCATTTTGTTTTTCTATCAGTCTTTTTTTTATTTTTATAATTACTTTTAGTTTTTTAAATGTTTAATAATAGTTGACAAATTGTTGTTAAATCTTTTTGTCGTGAAGACTACAAAGTGACTGTTTATGCTGCATGAATCCTTTCAGATCAAATGTTCGTTGCCTGGTCTGAGCAAAATATATTGAGTGCACCGAGTAATTTAATCTAATGTGGGTAAATGCCATTTTTCTGTACTGGAAATTAGATGACAGGGCAAGGAGCTTAGGAGTTGATCCAGCCAGTGACACCGATGAAAGGTTTATTTTTAAAACTCTCTCCTGCGTCGCAAATCATTTCTTGTCACTTTAATTAAGGCCAGTCATCACCTTACTTTAAGTAGTTTAATTAAATCTGATTCCCTTCTATTCCGTGTTTGTGGAGTATGTAATCCAGGGCACGCTGTAATCCTGGATGTATCGTTGTGCTGTGTTTCAAATTTGCGCTATCTGTTCTTCCATTTTACAGGGGTTTGAAACCTGTTTTTTGTATTGAGTATACAAGCTCACGTAAGTACGTGAATAAATAAATAAAGAGGTCACCCTGGCCCAGTGGTAATATTCTTCAAACGCTCTGTAACGGGAAGGTAGCGGGCTCGAATTCTGCCATAATCCTGGACGTATCTTCGTGTTGTCTTTTTCTGAATCATACTATTCAACTTTTTGCTTGAGAAAGGCTTATAAGCCGTGCTTATGTAATTGAGCTCACAAACTTGTATGCATGTATACCAATAAATAAATAAATATTTGGAGTCACTATGGTAACTAGTGAATGTGTCTTTGAAAAGATCATTGTGTGGGTCAAAGGCTATTTGAAAAATTTCTTTGTTACATTATCTCTGTTACTATCACAATGTGGGACTAAGTTAATGACTTAAGCATATTTTAAGAGAAAATTGAAGTGTGAAAGTAAATGGTTTAACCTTAAAAGTTAGAGAAAAAGGTAACACTTTTTTAATTCATGTTTCTTTATTTTTTTAGTACTATATAAATGATCACATTTGTATGATCACTTGATTCTTTACGGATTTAAATGCTATGCCCATTTTCATAAATAACTATGTTTATTTTTAAGCAAGTAAATTTTTAAGCAAGCTGTGTCCATTTTCTAAAATACGCATGTCGAGCAGCGTCCATTTTCTAAAACACGCATTTTGATCTGACTGTTTCCAGAATAAAATGCTTACCCACGCATTCATAGAATCAATGAAATTAAATACATTGCAAAAGAGTATTCAAATATACAATTTATTATTATTATTCAAAATATACAGTTTATTTTTTCACCAGGAAAGGTTTGATAGTTTGCCACATTGAAAGCTGGAATAATTATTTTTGAGCGCAACTATTAAATAATCGCTTGCTTTGCTCCTTCCCCTTGCCATGTTCAAAAATAAATTTTAAGTTATTCACTATACTGTCCTTAACTGATATGCAGTAGACTGAATATGTGCAAAACCAGTATTTCGCAAATTCCTTTATTATATCTCTTAAACCATGTCGTAATTATGACCACTTAAGTTACCGTAAATCATAACACTTTTAACCCTTTTCTGTCTGTTAATGTCTGCTTGTCCCTTAATGGAGGTTCAATTAGAAGGATTTATTTAGATCATAATGGGAGCTTAGCCAGGAAAGTTTCCTTAGTTAATAGATTTCTGCCGTGTGTTAAACAGAGCGCGAAATGAAATGCAAATCTATCTAGCTGGGTGATCGAATAAAAAGAAGATTTCGTCTGAGACAATTATTCCGCAATCATTGCTAATAAAGTTTGGGTATATTGGATGTTCGGCGAATATTTTAAGCTAAAATTACTCAGACTTTGATTGTAGTATTTATTGCTGTCTCGCATGAAGCGTTTGATTGCAGACAGACAAAAAACATCTCTCATCAATCGATATGAATTGCGGTAGATGCTTTTTTAAGGAAGTGGAACTTGCATCATGTATGTTAGTTTTCGTTGTTGAAAAATTCTAAATTTTTATGCAAATTAAGGAAGTATTATAGTTTTTCATCTTACTTTCAAATTAAAACATTTTCCTTGTCCAATAGTTTTTTTTTAAAAATTAATTTAAACTTTTTAAAAATTTTTAAGAAAAGTTGCATAATTTCACCTCGACATAACTTTGGTAACTTTGTCTCGGGTAACTTTTTCCAGTTTCCACGCTTTTTGGGAAAATTTCTTCTAGTGATATCTAACTTTACGTTTAATGTATGATTCTTTGCTTTGTAACTTTGATTTATAGTTATTTCCCACACCACTACAGGTAAATGATTCAAAACTTCATATGAAACGCCTCTATGTTCCAACTCTCTCGTGGCAAAACTTTTAAAGTTTTGGCAAAAGTTTTGAAATCTTCAGTTTTTAATTATCTACCACTCTTTCATTATCACCAGATATATTGGAAAAAGGGTAGTAGTTTGCAGCCCTTACTTTGTCTCGGGATATGAAATAATTTGAATGGATATTTTGTAAAAAAGTTAAAAGGGAGCAGTTAATTCTGGATCCGATTAGCAAAAAGTGGTTTACTAATAGACACAAAACTTGCTTTAAAAAAAATATACTGAATCTAGATTAATAAAATAAAATTAAGAAATTTAGTACTAGTTCTTTAAAGTAAGCTTAAAAGGTGTTAACAAATATTTTTTTACCA
Source organism: Parasteatoda lunata (assembly GCA_949128135.1). Lineage (NCBI taxonomy): Eukaryota > Metazoa > Arthropoda > Arachnida > Araneae > Theridiidae > Parasteatoda > Parasteatoda lunata. Next base: position 63,571,495 of record OX421970.1, read on the forward strand.
GGCCTTTATAACGAAAAAGTTAGGCGAATCACTTTCGAAAAACTTGGAGATTTTTGGTGGTGATAGAAGTAAGTTACGAAAGTATCAAGCCCTTTTTTTTTATTTATTTATTTATTTATTTATTTATTTTTTCTTTTTTATAGGCCTGACAAAATTAAAATTGCTTTCCTTTTGAAATTTTTTTATTTTATTATTTACTTTTTAGTTTTGAGCCTTTTTGTTTGTTTGGATCGAATTGCAGTTGAAATTCGGCTTCACAATAATTTCAACTTACGCGAATATATTACGATTAATTCTGATTGAAGCCACGTTCAAAACTTTTATTGCTTTTTAAGCTCTACATAAAATTTGAATATTTTATCTAGTTGGAAAGTGATCGAAATTTTGATTAACAATAAATTTTATCTGATGACAATATGGCTATGAATTATGCTTGCAGCATTCAGGAAACGATTAAAAATTGAATTTTCATCAAGTACGGAGATCTATAAAGATTTGAGCACTCTAGCTATTCAGAAAAGGCTCAAATGAATATAATGTTTTCCGATTTTGACAGATTTGCCGTGCCATTTGTTTGACAACAGTGATGAGCTAAAACTGTTCTAGTTGAAAATGAGATAGGAATGACTTGTAAAAATATAAAAGTAAGACTAACGTTTTTTTTTTTTAAATATCTGAAGTTAGCCTACTATTCGAATACGGCCTTTATTTATTTTCTTCATCAATAATAAACTAAGCAATCAAGTCATGGAGGCTCAGGGGATAGAGCGCTTGCTTCCCAATGAGGTGACCCAGGTTCGATTCTCAGTAATGGCTACCCGAAATGAATTCCGCATTCTGCTCGCACTGACCACAGTGCTGACGTAAAATATCTTCTGTGGTAGACGGATCATGGGTTAGAGTCTCTTTGCCGTCAGGCTAACCGTGGAAGGTTTTCGTCGTTTTTCCTCTCCATGTAATGCAAAGGCGGGTTAGTTTCAGTAAAAAGTTACCCACGAAGGCAAATTTCTCCCAATAGAACTTAAATCAGAAGTTCCCTTGTCTTCTGAATTGGGTTCAAAATTACGAGACTATGGAATTGAACATTAGTAGTCGCAAACCCAAAAAATTGTGTTGGTTGTTCAATGATACTTAAAATAATAATAATAATAATAATAATAATAATAATATATATATATATATATATAATGAAAATGTAATGTTTTTAAAAAAATGTAATGAAGTGTTTCATGTGTGAAACTATAAATGTGATATTCAGGATGTATTTAACCTTTAGACTTTTAGTACTGGATAAATGTTCACTCATAAAATTCTTTTAAATTTGATTCTCTAACTATAAGTTTAAAGCATCTCCTCCAAATAAGAAATAGAAAAGCAGAGGTTAATAAGCAATTAACGGAACTAAATAATTTAGAAAACTACTTCTAGGCTGTTTACTATTTGAAATGGGGAATCCTAGCTTAATTAACAATGAAATTGGATTAGTTTTAAGACACAGAAATATTCAATATTGATGAATAACAAAAGGCAAATCGATTTTCTGTAATATCGAATCGTTTCTTAATATTTAATTCTATCACAGTTCATTTTTTTAATGAAATAAAACTAAAGTTTATTAATTTTATATGACTATGTGCAACCTAATTACGTAATAGGGCTTATGTTTGTTGTTTTGTCGTGTACTTTAAAGTTCTCATAGATTGAAAAAAAAAAAAAAAAGCAAAAGAGTTTAAAGTTCTCACAGTTTTTAAGAACAATAAGTGGACTGTGAAATTTATAATATGTCATGTCAGATCGAATAAAAGACGAAGTTGTAATAAATATACTAAAAAGAGTTTTTGAATGTTGACTGATACACACAGAGTATTATTTTAGTTTACTTCAATGTTCTTATAGATTTGAGAACAATAAATGAGACTGTATAATCTTAATAGATGTTCATAGATCGAATTAGAAACGGAGTTGATATCCTAATAAATACTTTTAAAAAGTTCTTTAAGTGAATGATGATTGACACATACAGAGTCTACTTTTAGTTTACTTTAAAGTTCTCATAGTTCGGAAAGAGATAGAGAGTTTTCTTTAAAGTTCTAACAGTTTTCACGAAGAAGAAATAGAACTGTAAAACCTTATAATATGTCAGGTCAGATTGAATTATAGGCCGGCCGGAATGTGTAGTTGTCAGGGAGCTGACATCACATCAGAAAGGTCCTGGGTTTGCATCTCCGACAAGGCATGGATGTTCTTTCATTCTCTGTTCTCTGTACTATCTGTCCTAATTGTGGCACACAAATCTACCCTACTGATACCTGAATGGCGAGTGTCAATCGGGTGGGTATTGAAAAAAGAAAAAGAAAGAAGATTGAATAAGAAAAAGAGTTTTTATCCTAATGTATTCGGAGAAGATTTTTGAATGAATGTCGACTGATACATAGTCTTATTTTAGTTCAATGTTCTCATAGATTTTAAGAAAAAGAATTTGGATTGTATAATCTTATTATATGTCATGGATCAAAATATAAATGGAATCGTTATCTTGATAAATAAGTTAAAAAAGTGTTTGAGTGAATGTTTATGAAGATTGACAGGTACGTACAAAGTAGGCAGCTTATTTTAAAGTTCGTATAGTTTAAAAAAAATAATAGATGGGACTGTATAATGCTCTGTCAGGTCAGATCGAATTATAAACGGAACTATTATTGTTATTTTAGTAAAATTGTTATGGGGGAACAAACTTATATTCCTCTTCTTGTCACATAATAACATTGTTCTGGATGTAAATTTTAGGGTTGAATTGAATGAGACTAAACACGAGATGATCGGAATAATAGTTTATTGGTTATGAAGTAATTTGTAACGCACAAATTTGTAGTTGTACTTGATAACGCACCTTAAATTTTTGCGTTGACAATTGAGGTCTTGCTCCATGTATTTTTTCTTGCTTAATTGAATAAGACCAAACGCACATGCCAATAAGTCTAATATATCAAAATATGCAATTTACTTTATTGAATAAAAAAACTCTAATTTTGAATTGTAGGGGAGAGTGGGGTCGATTGTAACAGGGTACGATTGTAACAGAGCAAAAATTTCGAGTGTCGGGTTCTGGATTTGGTTCCTAGGTGGCGCACAAGATGTATTTAATAAATCTACGTGTATACCCCTGCTGGTAACCATTTTTATGTACTTTTGAAAGAGTTACATCACAAAAGATATTTTCACGCTACGTAAGTACTTTTTTTGATATTAGAATATTATATTGTAACAAAGTAATTTTGTTTAAACAAATAAAAATTATTAACCGAATATGTAAGTGGACACCTTAATTAACATTAAAAAAAGATTAGTTTTGTTAATTAACTAGCATTGTTTTTAACAAATGAAGCTGAAATGGCGTCTTGGGGACGATTGTAACAATAAGTAAAGGGACGAATGTAACAGCTGAAAATAAATAATCTTATGTTTACAAACCATTACTTAACTCTTTAAGAACCACCAATAGTTTCCTATATCATTTATATTATGTTGCATGTGCATTATTTTATTTGTCACCTTTCACAGCATAAATTCTTAAAGTTAAAAGTTTAACCCTTTAGGTCTCTACTCATTATTATTTTTACTCCTAAAATATCACTACTATTTTGATCAATAAAAAATATATATCACAACTATGATAATATGTATAATTAACTATGTTTTAGTTGAATTTATGAACTGTTGCAATTGACCCCGTAAGTAGGGACAATTGTAACAAGTGCACGACTGTCAAAAATTGTTAATAACTAATATAATAACATTTAAAATAAGGTTTTTTTTTCTAGTAGAGGATAGTCTACTTTACTCGTCTGTCAATTAATACTAATAATATATTGGATTTTTTGTTAGTTAAAAATAGTTAAGTAAAAAATTTTACAATTGATCCCACTCTCCCCTACTCTGTATAAAAAAAAGCCCTTATGACTTCTAAACTATTTATTCTGTTGACTCGGGCTTTACCTCATCAGCATGAAAAATCAAATCAGATGATGTATCTTACGTGTATCCACTAAGCAATGTAAAAAGTGTTTATAAATACATTAGCAGTACATAAAAACTCTATTTACTTTTGAATTAATTTTTCTCCCACTGACTCGTGTTTAATCGCATTCGATTCAGCGTGGAGAAACAGTGCTCACTAACATATATAGCAATGCCAGATGCAACAAATAATACATAAATCCTTCATTACTTCCAAAATTATTAGTTTGATCTTCTCAGGATGGAACTCGTTCGAATCAGCGTAAAAACATGCATCTGCAACATTATCTCAAATGTCTAAATATGAATATGCAAGTTTCTTTCCTTATTTCTTTTCCTTACCCTCCTTCACGAGAACTTAACGTGCGAGGTAGTGCAACTTTTTACTACTTACTATGAGAATGGTACTTAACAGTTTGGAGCAGAAATTTTTTTTTCTTTGGTTGTTCGATTTTTGTCAGTTTTTCAGCTATCTAATCACTTTTGGATTACGAGTTAGAAATCTTATGTCTAATCTTATAAAATCTAATCACAATATGTTCTATGCATCATCTACATTTAATTTCGCAAAATCATACAATTTATTTAGTTAAAGTATATATTTTTAAAAATCAAAAATCCTTCCCCTTTATTCTCCGACTAATGTAAAGAAATAACACTTCTATTTCCGACTGTTAGACTGTTTATTTTCCCGGTTTACGGTTTAAAAATTCAAGCATTTCTATTTATATGTTATGGTCTAAAAATATAAAATAATCTTACAAATTTTTTTGGCACGTAACTACTAGGACAATTTCATGCTTTGTCCCTCAGACGCGTGATATTAATTAATATATTTGTTAAAAAAGTTTTTGTAAATATGTATCGGCATCTGAATTACCTAGTACTAAATGTGAATACAAAAAAATAATGTATTCATATTCATAAAAAAACTTGTGAAAAATTATAATTTCTAATTGTCCCTGCTGCGTGGAAATCGTCCAGCAATTTCTAAGCTTTGCAAGAATTCTTCAAAAAGAATCTGGTAGAATTCATCCCTAAACTTGCTATAATTACAAACATTTAAAGCTATCAAAAAGCGAATTTATTGATAATTCCTGAATTTTTCTTACCTTTTTAGTTTCTACTCTATCGTTTCAAATGTACGAAGCTTTATCCCATCAGAATACAAGGTAAGATGATAGATATTGCTTCCAATTCATTTTTTATTTACGAATCAATAAAATAGACAAATGTCTAGAAAAAGATAGATGCAGCTTGTTTGATGGAGGGTACTTATTCATAATGGCGTGTATAGAGAAACGCTGTCATGGCGACACTGTTGGAAAGTAGCGGGACTTATTGGTTTTAAAGGTGGACAGGCCGTCATTGACTTGAATAAGTCAATGAAATAGTAAACAAAAACATTTTTGCCCCTTTTTTTTCTTTTACTCCTTCAGGTTTCTTATTCATCATAGCATGGATTACTTATGTAATGTTCGTACCACGAATAGCGTTTTTGAAAAGTTTTATTTTGATTTTGAAATTATGATATTTTATTTTTAAAATTAACCACATTTTTAAAATAATTGAGGAATTGGACAAAACCGGAGGATAAGATCACCTCTGATTGATCAACTTGAATTTGAATCCATGGTATAGTTGTTAGGTTAAGTTGGAGTACTAATACTCTTGCCAAATACTGAACTGGCATAGAATATCATCGATGTGTTCGATGTTTTTTGTATTATAAAATCGAACTGAGTTTGAATCCCTAATATAGTTAGATTGGATAGCTAATACCCTTGTGGAATACAGGACGGACATAAAATATCATAAATGTGTTCTATGTTTTTTGTATTATAAAATCGAACTGAGTTTGAATCCCTAATATAGTTAGATTAGATAGCTAATACCCTTGTTGAATACAGGACTGACATAAAATATCATAAATGTGTTCGATGTTTTTTGTATTATAAAATCGAACTGAGTTTGAATCCCTAATATAGTTAGATTGGATAGCTAATACCCTTGTTGAATACAGGACTGACATAAAATATCATAAATGTGTTCTATGTTTTTTGTATTATAAAATCGAACTGAGTTTGAACCCCTAATATAGTTAGATTGGATAGCTAATACCCTTGTTGAAAACAGGACTGACATAAAATATCATAAATGTGTTCTATGTTTTTTGTATTATAAAATCGAACTGAGTTTGAATCCCTAATATAGTTCTATGTTTTTTTGTATTATAAAATCGAACTGAGTTTGAATCCCTATTATAGTTAAATTGGATAGCTAATACCCTTGTTGAAAACAGGACTGACATAAAATATCATAAATGTGTTCAATGTTTTTTGTATTATAAAATCGAACTGAGTTTGAATCCCTAATATAGTTAGTTATATTGGATTGCTAATACCCTTGCTGAATACTGGGCTGGCATTAAAATATCATAAATGTGTTCCGCTGTATTTTAAATGTATTTTGTACTACTATCCTTGAAAAGCTGTTGTTGGATCTTTGAAGGGAGTTTTAATGTAATTCCCATTCCAATAAACGCAAATGAAAACTTTCAAGAAGAAATATTTTTCTTGTATTACAATTCAACGTTAAAATAATTCAAGTTTATGTGATTTCCACGTAAAATTTTTTCATGTTCATCGCAGCTGTCCGTGATATTTTTTAACTGATTCGTCCGTTCCAAATTCGATCACGGGTATTTTGTACAACACCTCGTATTTTTAATAATATACTTCGATGTCAATGGTATTTTTGTACAGTAAAGCAAATCAAACTTTCCCCTGCTTTTTTAGAAAGATGATTACTTTTTTATAAATCATTTTAAGTAATTTAGAAAAAACTCCTTAGGTATAATTGGTTGAATTGAATGAAACAATAAGTTTTATTTACTTTTTCAGATTCCATAAATTTCCGTTATTCCGATTTTCCGTGTGTTTGAAAGTGGACAAGACTAATTTTTTCCCCCGTATGTTAAATTAAAATCGTAACATTGCTTCAGTTATTTATTTTAAGAAAAACTTTTATTCTCAAATTAGCTTATGATTGTGAAAAATCCTTTTCCAAATTTTTCCAGCTTTCATAATTTATTTGAAAACCAATCAGACGAGAGAAAAGTTCCACTTTTTAAATATTCCAAATTTATTCCAAGTTCAGGAAAATGAGATGCATAAATACGTGCCTACCTGACGAAACCAGATGAAACAGCTTGATCGATAACATCCCTTTTAGCTAGTTTACGTTGTTCGATCCATTTTTCTGATGGGACAAGGTACACGTGCACATCCACCAACTGAAAAAGAAATATTGTAATTATCAAAAAGTTGAAGGATATAGATGATGTTGGAGCAGAAATAAAACAAAATCACTGTCCAAAACAGCGGGCGAAGAAAATGTCACGGTACTGCTGTTGGGACTTCCTTTATCATTTTGAGAGACTCGGTTATGTGCCGAAGTTTTGTTCTCTTTCTTTTATTGCTGCTAAAGTCACAAATAAATCATCAAGTAATTCTTTGAGAGCGGAGAATCTTTAGATAGGGTAATTAAGTGATGATTTTATGATTGTGATAAAAACAATAGTAGAAAACCAAACTACATCCCTTTAACTTATTCCAGGTTTTATTTTTAGATGTTTGCTTGTAATATTGGTATTCAAATTTAGCATCTCTTTATTAATCTTAAAAATGGTTAAACATTCCTTAAGAGGCCTTTCCTTTTTCGATCAAACTCAACTGTCAAAAGGGAGGAGAGGGGGAGGGAAAATTCTAAGTATGGTTTTAATCCTTTTTATTTGCTAATCACAAATAAACTAATGATGGATAGTTGTAAATGCAAGTAATAAAAGATGTAAATACAAGATGAAAAATACAGGACTACTACCTGATCACAATTTGAGATATGATAAGCATGCAGTGTTTTAGATTCGTCATAAATTTTTTTCTGACAAATATTTGCCAATACAATTTTGCAATAAACAGTTTTTTTATAGGTAGTTAAATAGCCTGTTAGCAATTGCCTGTTTCTAGACTTTTTATAAGTATCTTTGTTTTCACACAATTAACCTTAAAGGAATGTTTTAACGTCATTCAAATCGGTTTTTTATCAGTTTTAACTGTGTTAAAATTAGATTTTAAAAAAATCTGAATACTGAGAAGTATATATTTTAAATTACATGATAAAAAAGAGAAATCACATAATTTTTTTTTGCTTTGAAGTTTTTAGGATTCATAGAAGTTCTAAAAATTATCGAGCGCTATTTCTCGTAATCTAATCAAGCCACCTTTTTATTTTCTACTTTTTTTAAAGGCATTGTGCTGTCTAACAATACTTTATCACCAGAAGTTTTCTAAGTAGAAAAGTATCGAAAAAACACAAATTAAAAGATTTACGTAAAATCCAAGATGGCAAGGGTAGAAGCCTCTTAATGATTGTTCCTACATTTCACAACTCATGTGCTCTCTGGGTCTCAAGACAATGTATTTTCATTGTCTTGAGACCCAGAGTCAAATGTATTGGACAATTTTTGGTACATTTGATATCCTCTTGAGACCCAGTATCCAATATAGAGGACAACTTATGGTAAATATGATATCCTGTTGAGACTTATCGTCCAATATATTGGAAAACTTTTGGAAAATTTGATATACTGTTGAGATCCAGCGTCCAATATTTTGAACAACTTTTTTGTAAATTTAATATTCTGTTGAGAACGTTATAGAGGACAACTTTTGGTAAATATGATATCCTGTTGAGACTTATCGTCCAATATATTGAACAACTTTTTTGTAAATTCAATATTCTGTTAAGACCCAGCATCCGATATAGTGAACAACTTTTGGTAAATTTGATATTCTGTTGAGACCTAGAGTCTAATATATTGGAGAACTTTTGTCATTGGAGAAGTTTTTATCATTTAAAAAAATAATATATTGAAGTAAATTTTTTTGTTTGCATGCCTTTATACAAAGCGCTTGTCTACATGAAAATATAATTGGATTCACCCTTGTTGGTCTGAGTTTTTAATTACAATGAAAAATTATAAAAAAGGTAAGAAATTACACTTGAGTAACGTTTTATGAAATTTCAGTTTCATAAATATCTTATTAATTGTGTTAAGTGGACTTCTTTTCATAAAGAAAATGGGTAGAAAATACTCTATAAAATACCATACAATATGCATAAAAGGCTAAAAATAAAAGCTTATAATTTTATGTAATTTTTATGCTAATGTAATTTTTTTTTTAAAAAAAAGAGTTTTTTTTATCGCGTTTATTAGTTTATTTTAGTTTAGTAAGCTAGTATAATTTCCGTATTAGTCTATTAAGCTACGTAAATTAAATGGGAAATCGCATTTTACGTAATATTTCTGATAAAAAAATATTCAATCTTAGTCTACTTAAAAAACGTAGTTATTTTTATTTATTTTTAGTTAATTTTTTTATTTTTTTCTTAATCGTAGGAAAGTGATCAAAATTTCAGTTAGAGATAAAATGGCGATAAAATTTTCGTTCATATTAAAAAACTATCTATCAAAATTTTTGCCGTCGTACAGCATAGAGTTTCTGTTGAAAGCTAAACACGCTAAATAGTTTTAAATTTGTCAATTTTTTAAAAAAAAGTTTGTAAAAAATTATTTGAAAAATAAACATAAGGTTTGATAATAATTGGACCATTACAGTACGTTGCAGTGCCTCTTTTCTGTTTGTGAAATGTGCCATTGTTCTTTTAAATTAATTTACGTATTCTAATTAGCAATAAATTAATTAAAAATTGAATAAAATTACCCTGAAAAGAATTAAGGAATGACTTTTTTCTAAAAAAAATTTAAGCTTTAGGTAGAAAATTGCATATACTATAATATATAAATGCAGTTTGAATGTAAAACAAAAAGAAAGCAGGAAAGAGTTTTCGATTAATATTTTTTTAAATGGATTTTTATTGTCAAACATTAAAAACCTTTTCACTTTTTTCCAGTTGCTCGATCACATTACTTCCCTGTTGGCCTACATAAAAATCTTCGTGATGAAAAAAATTCTCTGTTAAAAAAACTATTGGAATTCCATCGAAATTTTGTTATTCCTTACAAAAACAAAAGAAAAACATAGGTCGGAAGAGGCAGACGAAATAGCGGTCAGTAGCAAAATATCCCTGCCCGGGTATTAAGTAATTCATGAAGCTGCTGCACTTTATTACTTAGCCGTGGTCAAACGGTCCAGTGGGCTCAAAAAATGTGTTTCCATAACTACAAGTGCTTTTGCGTAGATTAAGTGGAAGAGATAACAACAAATTTTGTGGATATAGTTATTAATTTTTCACAAGTTGTAGCGTTTTTGGGTGCTGAAGAGAGAGGGTAATCGAGAGAACTACCCGATATATCGAACGACCGCGTAGTCAGGCATCACGGATTTATGTAACGGTTTTGTTTGAGGGATCTATTCTCCGATTTTAGTCTGAAAAAAAGTTTGTGATGGGATTATTCAATCACGAAGATCAGATTTAAAAACATTCTTAAGTTTCCTTCAAGATCTGATTTATTTTGATCAAAAAGTTTATCTGTAATTGTCATATATTCTCATTACCTTTGCACTATTAATATATATATATATATATATATATATATATATATACTGTAAAACCTTTCTACAACAATATTTTGGGGTACAAATAAATATATTGCTGTAGAGGGATATATTATTATATCGAAGGCCTACATACTTTGGGGACACAATAAGATTTTTTAAAAAATTTTAATGTTATATATGTATTAACTATAAAAATACTCATATGCTATATAAAAATTTAATTTGAAGCGTGGTAATTATGGTTAAATATGAAATTAGATAGGAATGTTACATCTGTGACTTCTTAAGAGAAAAGGGAGGGAATTCTAAGAATGGAAGGTTTTGGGGTGGTGTATGTACATCAAGGATGGGGTATTGAAATCTGAATAGAAAAGACATTTACTGTGATAAAAAGAAATAAGATAAGTACATAATCAGCAGTGAGACGTCTCTAGTCAGAAAAAGACCGAAAAGATGGCAAAATATGATAAAATAAGATTTTTTACATTATTTAAAAACCAATAATAAATGGAGAAAATAAGGTTAAAATTTTTAAAAAAAATTCGTTTCACGGGGGTTTATTGCTTCAGAGAATATCAGACAATATTGAGAGGTGGATTACATTAATTCATATGCAAGTTTGTCAGGACTACGTAACATTATTGTAATAGATGGAGTTATTGTTGTATCGATATCATTGTAGCGAGAGTTCACTGTATATATACATAAACAAAAAATTTCTTCAAATTTAAAGTCTTCAAAATGATCTCAATTTTTTTCCGTATATTTATTTAGTTACATTTATTAATATCTTGCAGACAGCAGTGTAATTTATTGACATTTGCTCAAGAAAAAAATAATAAAATAGAAATTCACCAAATTTTGAATGCCAGGAAAATGACGTATTAGCTTAGAAGTTAAAAAAAGCAGTCATTTTAAGCTAATAGTAAGTAACTCAACTTAAGCCTTTGCGTTAGATGGACCATTAATTGCTTAAATTCTTTTATCCACTGTAGAAAGAATCAAAAATGTTTTTGGTGCTGGTATGTACAGAATGAAATTGTATAAAGTATTCAATCATTAAATTAAAAAAAAAAAAAAACTTTGATTGCATTCAAGTGTATTTCAATCTTACATAAACTGGGTATTAGGTTAATATTTGCTTTAACTCTTTACATTATACTGTTTAAAAAAATTTCTGGTAACTGTGTCAATGTCCTGGCATTCATAAGCCAGGGAAATGAGAGCCAGGATAATGACAATTTGTCATTTTATAGCATTTAACTTTACTTTAATTTAACATTTCGGCCTAAGACGTTTACATTCCGCAGAAACCAACAGGATTTCTTGAAATAACTCAGGTAAATCTATGTAGTTTATGTTATTAATGATTTCCAGAAGACTAGAAAATGACAACATTAAAACCTACTCATCTTGAAAAAATTTTTGAAGTAGATTTTGAACCAGAAAGTTGGTTTTTTATTCATGCAATAAGACATGTTCAGATAGGAGGGTATCTAATCAATCTATTAACATAAGATATTGATTGCTGGTACTATCTATTTTGGTTATAAATCACTAAATAAAAGTAGCCAGGAAAAGGACTGATTTTCATGTGACAAACAAGTTATTGACAGAAAAAATTATTTTTAACAAAATTTTTGTAAATAATACCCTCTGCATATATTCTAGAAATGTTTACAACGATTGAGAGAAAAAGAATTAGATATTGTAAAATATATGCGAAGTTTTGAAGCAAGTTATTATTGGAAATATTGTTTGTGACATACCAGGAAAATGATATTTTGAAATTCAATTAAATTTTTTAAATATACAAAAAGTTAATGCTAGTACAAGGTCATTTTAAAATGCTAACAGCAATATATATATATATATATATATATATATATATATATATGTATGTTTGGGGATAAGGGGAAAACGGAAATTTTAAACAATCAAATGTAGCTTTAATATTAATAATGAAATAATAAATTTAATTCCTTTCAAATGTGCAATTGGAATCCTTCAAAAGTTTAAAAAAAGTGTTTAAGAGAAAAATTAATAGAGTTGAGGGCACGGGACGTAAATATCACACTCTTTCCAGAAGTAGTGGAAATGCTTTTGTAGAACGCTTCTCGAAGTGATTGTTTCCAAGTTTATTTTTAAAATTTAGATAAAATTATAATTTTAGCTAAAAAATAATAAACATTTCACAAAAACTTTCAAACAAATTTAAATCGAGAGAGATTTCTCTCCTGTGAAGCTTTTACGATTTAAATAAAATCGCTGTATCTTTCTTATTTCCACAAGCCTGAGTTTATACTTTTAGCAGCAGAATCTTAAATCTACATGATAACGAATTAATCTTTATAACTAGTATGAACTAAATCTTTATAATGATGTTATCCTTAATTTAAGGAATTATACTATATCATGATTTAGCTGGAAAATACTTATGAAAATTTCATTATGATAAATGCAGTCAGATTGAGAAATGCAATATATTATAATGCAATTTAAGAGAAATGAAGAAAAAGAAACATTTACAACACTTGAACTGCATTAAAATATATTTTTATAAAATTTAATAACTATACTTATAATAGTATGTATAAACTATACTTATAATAGTACTTTAAAAAGTATATGTGATAAATATATACTTCTTGAAAGATAAATAAAAAATCACGAAAAAAAGGAACTTTATCTCCATTTTTCTGAGCAGCAAGTTTTAACCTAAATTCTCCTTAAATAAAACATCAATAGAAACAATTTTAGATAACATCCCCCCCCCCCCCCAATAAATTTAAGTAGGATCACTCGAGACTTATATGGGAAAGTAAGTAAAGTCAAACTTTCAGTTATTTCTGATCTGTTTAGTTTGAGCTAAAATATTAAAAAAATGCTGTAGTTATTTTTCTCTTTTTCTTGCTAATTTGTTTATGAATAAAAATTGTGTTAAAAATAAAACTATAAAATAAATGAAGTGTTATAATCCTATGTAGCTCTCACAGTTTTTGCATTTTTAGGTAAATATGGACACCACGATTTCGTCGTGTACCCCAATCCTATCTTTTTCCTTATTTTTTAGCGCCAGACTTAGGGTATCATACTGTTTGATTAACTTATCATAAGTATGAAATATCGTTTACGTTTGGAGCAGTATAACCAATTCTGGCTTGGTGTCATTAAACTCTTCATTCAATCTATTCTTTGTTTCTTATTTGCCCGTCGACTTCAATAAGTTGTATTTAATACAGGTTTAAATATAGTTCAAATATTTATATCTTTAAATACTCACTTGTTCCTATTAAATAAAATCCTAAGCCCTCAGAATAAATTAGTTCAACGTTGCACCATAATATCCTTATTTCGATCCTTATACGATGTAAACTGGCTGCAACCTTAATATAGTGTTAAATTGAATCACACTTTCACTCAAAATGAACCATAGTCAAGTGTAATTAAGTTTATGAAATACGTTATTATTGTTCAACTTCCCACAAATAATATGTATGAAAATTTGCTTGATAAAATTTATGAAAACTGTTTTGTGCCAAGAAACAACAATTATTTCAAGCCAATCATCGGGGTTGATGAGCGGCAGCGAACAGGTGGCTTAGCCCTTTAGTAAAAAAACATAATTCTCTAACTCGGTTTTAAATTATCTGTGCATTTTTCTATTCATTTTACACCATCGTCATTCTACTCTACATTTTAGGGTTAAAGCTATTTAAAACGGTGTCAAATATTATTAACCGTTTTACAATTATTATTTTTTGTGTAAATTACATTAATATACGATTATAAATTACAGTTAAAGAGATTCGTTAACTGATTGAGAACTTAACGATCAGCTTTAAAGTCTCAAGTTGTAAAGTTTGCAAGTTAAATTCTTAAGTTGATGCAACCAAAAATTGAATTTAATATATCCGTAAAATGTTAAAATTCGAATGAAGATATTAAATTATGGCAGTGAGCTCTCTAAATTTGTTATGATAATATGCCTTTAATTTCAAAGTTATTTTAAAAAATGATTGGCTAAGCAAAGTTATTTATGTTTACTATGTAGATCTTAATGGAATCATCAGGGAAATGTTTGAACGTGGGAAGGAGGGCACAAGCATAAGCAAACAGAATTCTTTTTAGCACATGGATTTTAAATTAATAATTTCACCTTTCGTAGAATACCTGTTTTATGCCAAGAACAATTATATAACAATTATTGCAAAGCGATTATCGGGGTCGGTAGGTGGCAGCAAACTGGGATGGTTATTAACTTCCTAGTTATTTTATAATGTTTTAAAGATGTAAGTAACAAATAAATGTTTCAACAGAACCAACAAGCAATGTAAAGCATGAAAAAAAGCTTAGCCATTACTTTCATCAGAGTTAGCGTTACTCCTTTATGGTAACTTCAGATTTCAAATTTTAGATTAGTATTTGACGCCTTTACTTTTTTCTTATAAATGATGTAATTTTTTTTTTTTATATATATTTAAACGATGTAAAAATCAGCATTATTTTTTAACAGAGTAAACAAGTGATGAAAAATAGGAAATCAAAGCTTAGCCGTTATTTTTAACATTAGAGTTAGCGTTACTCCTTTATGGTAACTTCAGATCTCAAACTCTAGATTAGCACTTGACATTTCCCTTGATGTAACTGCATAGTAAGCCCGTCCTTTCTCTGATTTAACCGCTCATCTAACATTTCTCTATAGTTATACCAGCAGAGCGGAAGCTGTTAGTAATTTGACATCAATAATATACATATAGAATACTGCATGGAGTATGGAGGGGATGAGGGTGTTTATAGATCGATAAATGACTATCTGGTCCCTTAGAAACCCCTTTTGGAAGCTGCATGTGAAGGGCACATCATGAAGCTTGGAGATTACATTGGACTTTGAATCTAAAACGGCGTTATGCCGAATGCAATTTAGAGATGCCAGGAGCTCTGCAGATATACTAAATGCAGCTGATTAAAACTGCCTGCAGTGTTTCGAGTAAGGTTTGTGTTAAGGAGCGCCTAATATAATAATTCGTTTTGGTTCACGCAAAGAAGCGATGATGATAATAATTTAAAAACGAGAAATTAGTTTCTAGTAAATATAATAGGAATATTATTTTTTCTATTGGATTCGGAAGCGAAACGAAACATTTATCTTTCATATATTTATTATTTATGCATTTGAAAATGCATAAAACATGAAATAGTAAGGATATCCGATTTAAATATTTTAGCTGTTAACGAGATTGTGTGGTATGCAGAAGCGTTTAAGCAGACTTCAAGTTTCTTTGTATCGGATATTTCTCAATTAAATGATTCTAGATTGATCTTGGAAATAATTTCATGTTTAAAAAACAGCTCAGTGGCAGTATGGTTTGAAGGGAGAGACTATTCCCTTTTTCCAAGCTACATGTCCTCGGTGTTAGACTAATTATGGTGCAAGAGACAGTTTATTGTTTTAAAAAAAATTGAGCAAATTATGCAGGTTTAAATAGTTGACATTTTTAATTTTGTTGAAATTTTCATATATGTTCTTAATATATGCCATTAGATACGTGTTTTTTTTCTTCAAATTTTTCAAAAAAGAAAAAAAAAAATCTAAAAGTTTTTATATTTCTATAATTTTTATTTGGAAATGCAATTTGTATGGAAATTACTACCCAAATTAATTGTTTTTTGTTAGAGGAGTTGAAAGGTAACAGTTGCAGTAATCCTTCGTGATTTATAACGACCCAATACTTTTATTTAATTTTAACTTCAGTAAAAAAGAGAGAGCTTAAATAAAAATCTCGAGAGATAAATAAATTTTCCGACTTTTTTTTTTGCAACATAGGATACGGTCATTGTTCACAGCAAAAAAAGAGAAAAAATTGGCGAAAAAACGACTAAAAATATCAATGACTTTCGGACAAATTGGATTTGTGAAGTTCACAAATAAAAATAGCCTTTTCAGCACGTCAAATTTCAATTCTAGTTCAATTTTTTTAGAATGTAGAGCTGGCCATGTGTTGTTTCTTACTACAAGTTTAATGGTTTATAATTCTCGATTAATTATAAAACATCAAAATGTTTTATTCCATCATACTCTCTGAGAATTTTTCTTCGATACACCCTTATATTTTTAAGTTAAGTTATATAGTTCTTGCGCAGCAAAATAATATGTAGCAAGAAATTGAACACTCATAACAGCGACGGCTATTTTTTAATATAGTATAGTAATTAATTCTGAGAATTTTAGACAGGTAAAGCGAGCTTTAAGTAAAATTCCAAAATCGTTTAAAAAATATGATGTTGAAAAAGTTTATTATGCAAATTTAAGTAAGAACTTCTGTATCTAGAATTGATATTTCTAATTGATCGGTTTTTGTTTAAAAAAGGTAAATGTCGTATAGTTGAAGTTAAATTAAAAAATAAGTTATAACACAACACGGAAATATTTACTCGAGAATTAAGTTCAGAAAAAGTATTTTGTCTTAATTCTCAAGTAAATATTTCCGACAAAAAACAAAATATTTTGGAGAAAAAAAATTTGACCTTGTTTGTAATGCTGCATATAAATCTATGTATTGTAATACTAAAAATATAACAAAGCATTATAAAGCTCAGAGTATAAACATTGAAAATAGTACACATTTTAGTGTTAAAAGTAAGGACGTTGAAAATGCTGCGAAAGTATTGGATAGTCTGAGAGAATTTCAATTTCTAATACTTGATAAGGAAAATAGTGAAATGATTGATCATTGTGCTAAAATATTTGAGCTTAAATCACGAAGTTCTTAAATTCTAACTAATAAATTAAAGTTAGGGTATCTTTGCTTTTTCTCTTAATCTTTCTTACCAGATTAACTGACAGCTATATTGATTGAGGTTTACATAAATTAAAAAAGTGAGCATTGTTTAATTGGTCATCGTGTTGTGTAAAGCAACTCGAGCATCTTTTTTCTAAGATTTGCGTAAGAATTTCAAAGCATATTCTTTAGATTTTATATATGGGTTTGTGAAGGCTCCTTAATAGTTGAATCATTAAATGGGGCCCATTACATATTTATTGTCGATGATTTTTTTAGATATTAGCTTATTTATATTTTGAAAGCTAAAAATAAAATGTTTGAATATTTTCTAGAACTAAAAACAATGGTTAAAGGATGATCAGGTTCAAATATTAGGTCTATTCAATTAGAGTGTTAGACTTTTTGTACAAATGAATTTAGTCACACATTGCGAAATTTAAGAATACAACATAAGCGTACTTGCAGTTATTATCCGCTAAAAATAATATGAAGGTATTTGACCCACTTTTTAAGTCTTTTTTTTCCTTCATATTATCTACATATATTATTTTCTATAAAATGCATTTCCTAAATTTTCTGCAAAATTCTTAAAATTCCTTTAAATATTTTCTAAAGATTGCCATCTATCGCAAAAAGATGGAAAATACGAAAAGTTTTTTTGTATTAACTCTTTGGTGTTGTGTGAACGATGGTTTTGTATTCCAATAGTCTAGGATCACCAATTGAGAAGTGCGGGACACTGGAAACTCTTTATTATGCTGAAGGAATGGGGGAATTGTGGTGTCAACCCTGAGATTTTAACCCTCGTTCAGCCGGTCATGAGACTAACAGTTTTGCTTTCTCTGCTAAAGTACGTACCCAGCTATATAAAAATTTCATAAGGTGTTCACCACAAACTTACTCAGATTTAAAATTTTTCTTAATATAATTGCGATTAATTTTTTTTAATTAAATCCAGAAATTTTTTATAATTAATAAGATTATTAATCTTTTAACTCATGTTAATTACGGCTGTATTTTTGATTAAGATGGGAAGTCAAATAAGAAAAAAATTAACATATATGACGATGAAAAAATTTATTAAAACTTTAAATCCTGCTTAATCTAGAGAATATTTGACAAATTTTACTTTTTTTTTTTATTAATTTATAATTTCCTTGAAATGTCTTCAAAAAGTTTGCAGATATTTAAAAGAAAAATTGAGTCTGAAAAATGACTATGAATTATCTACCAAAAAATCTGCAGATATTTTAAAGGTAAATTAAAATCTCCGAAATAACCGTGAAATGCTTAAAAAAAAATTCTCAGATATTTTAAAGATAAAGTGAGATTTTCCTAAATATCTGAAGATTTTTGAAGAAACTCTTGAGAAAATGATTTTTGCTGAATTCTTAAGATATTTTTAGAGGGGAAGAGATGGATGATGCAACAGAAAGAGAAATTCATACATCGGATAATAAAAGAAATTATGTGAGAAACGAATTTACCCTTCACTTTTTGGACTGAATTAGCAAGGACTTCTAATCAAGTTAAAAACAGATTTTTTTCGCAAAGAGTAAAATATATTTTAAGATCATGTAGGTTTCATATTTACGTTCTACTGGATGTGTATCTTAATGTGTATATAGATACAAGGTTTAAAAGCAATATTGTAAACTTATATTAACTGGTTATGTAATTATTATACAAGGTAATAGAATATAGAATCTCAAAACGTGAAAAGTAAAAGAAGCAAAACATTTTAATAAAAATCTTATCGGATGAACTTAAAGTCAAACAGGGAATGTTAAAATAACTGTATTTGAAAATGAATCCGACTCAAGTACACTGTAAAAACTAATGTGTAATATTTATCAGAATTGGGTGTTGTGTAAATGATTGCTTTATTTTAAGTTAATACCGAATCGAGCGTTCTTACACACTGCAAAGGGTGTAGTTAAATCGTAATATCGATAATAATTGCAGCTCGTTGCTGAAAAATTCTTTGATTTTCGGAGGTTTGTAAATTTGGTGAATAATTAGTCGATATTTAAACTGTTTAACTAAATACTTATGTGAAATGATATTAGGGTACGTTTTAAGCGTATAGCATAGGCTTTTGGACTATTATGAGAAGTTTAAAGGCGAATAATTGTGCAATTTCAAGATATGGAGAATATGGCGGCCAAGAAAAGATTATACTATCTATCGTGAGATAAATAAGTCAAGATAAATTATATTGGCAATTTTGCGTTAATTTAAACAAAAGTTTAATTGTATCTATTGTCATAAAACGAAAGTTTAATAATATTTATTGTCATAAAATAATATTTCTCTTTTACTCTTCGCATATAAATGTTTAATTAATTTAAAATTTATTTGAATTAAAGAGAATAAGTTACGCACTAAAAAGCACAATTAATACGGAAATAGTAATAGTTTAAGAATAGTAAAAATTTGCTTTACTATTATTGACGCCAATGATGCTAGGTTAATTTTAGTAAAAGGTGCTAATCGAAATTTAAAAAAAAAAAAAAAAAAAAAAAAACTACGTTCTAAAGAGAAATATTTATGGAGAAATGCTACTAATTCATTTTGGAAAAGCGCAGTAAATCGTCGCATTATTATTGATGCTTATAATGCTCACTTAATTTTGGTAATACGTATTAACTGAAATAAGAAAAATAAATTATGTACTACAAAGCATAATTAATGGAGAAATTACACTAGTTCGTTTAGGAGAAAAGTAAAAACTCCCCATACTATTTATGATGCCAATGATGCTTGAATAATTTTGGTAATAGACAGTTTTGATGGTAACTGGTGCAATTTTAATCAATATCAAATATACTGATATGGGTAAAATTAATACATTTGGAACCTATTAAAACTGCAAGACAACATTAATGCGTAATACTTTAATAGTGCATTAAAACTTTGCAGTTTTACTAATATTTTGCATAAATAATGTGGACAGAGGTGTTTCACGGGCCTTCGAAAGAATAAGTACCAGGAAAAATCGTTTAATTGCGGCAAATTTTGACCATCAGGAGTTTGCCTCGAACAAAAAAATAATTTCAAACAAATATTGAATACAGGTATTCTTTATTTTCATTGTGTGAACTACTAAAATATGTTTTGCTTAATCAAATAACGTAAAGCCACCGACAAGAACAAATAATTATAATAAATAAAAAAAATGAAATTATTTTAGCTTCATTAATTGTGTCGGTATATGCGTTTCAGTTCTACGCATGATTTCGTAGTGTTTCGTACAGATTTATCGGTAATTTAATTTTTTTCTTCCCGTGTGGAGAAAGGATATTTAGTTTTCTGTTTAAAAATAATTTATTGTAAAACGCGAATTGAATACGAATTTATAATAATATAGTTTTAAAATTAAAAATAACCATTCAAGTAGCAGCGTGCATAATGTTAATTATAAAAATAAGTGAAAAAATTTGAGAAATAAATTCGAACAAAATATTTATTTAAAAAAAAGAAAACAACTGAGAATTCTATATCATAATGCTGTTAAATGATACTTACTAAAGCATGATTGCCAATGCCATTAAATGACCCTTATTATTGAATGAAGTTGACAAACACAGGTTTAACAATTTAACATTTGTTTTAACCTGTAATAAAAACTATTTGAAGCTATTCATTCCAAACTATCCTGTAAGAGCAAACTTGAATAATTTTAATTATTACAGATTCGTTCCTGAAAAACAAGTTTCCCAGAATCTGCAATAACTAAAACGCTTCAAGTTTATAAAGTGAAACTCCAACAAAATATTTTTAGCGAATAGCTTCATATAGTTTTTATTACAGGTTTCAAAATTGTTAATTTTTATTATAGACTTTTTAATGGTTGCCTGAAACAGTGCCAGAAAAACATACTTTGGTTTACTTTAAAGAAAACTAGTTCGGGATTTTTCTTTTAAGGAATCTAAATAATCTTTCTTAGAATTATTAAATCGTATATTTTAATCATACTTTGCGTTTATCTGAAAAGTTTCATGTTTCTTTATATGAAATTTATCATCTTATTTCATCATCTTATCAAGTTTTATCATCTTATTTCATCATCTTATCAAGTTTTATCATCTTATTTCATCATCTTATCAAGTTTTATCATCTTATTTCATCATCTTATCAAGTTTTATCATCTTATTTCATCATCTTATCAAGTTTTATCATCTTATTTCATCATCTTATCAAGTTTATCATCTTATCAAGTTTATAAAATTCTTCTCTTTGGTAATGAAAATTTATTTTATACACATTTGTTCAATTTAAACAATTTAATTTTTTAATATTAATTAAACAAAATCGAGTGTTTAATACTTCTTATTATTTTTGTTCGAAATTAAGAATAAAAATTACTTGAAACTTTCCATGACGAAATATTCTGATAGAGTTTTAATTCCACGGGTGTGCATTAGCTTTTACCTCTGAAAATATCTTATTTTAACCGTAAAATTGTAATATTTTTACAAAATATTTCAAAATCCTTGAAAATTCAAAATTGTCAAACATCAAGTGACCAAGGAAAATATTTTTGGTAATTTGCTTAATCCTTGAAAATTTTGATTTAAGATGTTAAGAAACTTGTTCCTGATGAAATAAAAATGATAATATAACGATGCTTGTTTTTAATAAAAAACTAATATAAGTAATCCTTTAAAAACAATGATTAGTAGTATATATTTTCCCCTTTTCCAATATGTATGAATTAAAAAGTAGCCACTTTCCCCTTTTCCAATATGTAGCCATAATTGCCCCTGCGAAACTGTTTCTTCCTGGTTATGAGTAACAGTGCGGAGAAATTCATTCTGTTTAATCTTGCTTCTTCAAAGAACAATTTTTTTCCCGTCTCTTTCTTTGTCTTCTTCTTTTAAATAAATAAACAAATTAAAATAGATAAATGAAATAAATAAATAATAAATAAAATAATATATATATATATATATAAATAAAAATAAAATACGATGCAAATAAATAAACATGATAAGATTAAATTAAATAAATGAGATAAAAATAGTTGAAAAAAATCCTAAAAATCTTTTTTTCTTTCTTGGAATGTTATAAAAAATATTGAAGATAGATTTTTTTCTTAATATTTAGAGGTGCAAAAGTTGAATAATAACAAAATAAATAAGCAGCTAGTATTATGCCCATAAAGAAAATTATAGGACCTAATTTTATCGTAATAAATAAATAAAAATTTATGAAAGATTTATGAAATTTATGATTATTTATGAAAAGCTTAAATATGAAATATTTACTAAGATACTCATGTTGTTTAATAAGTTTAACTTCAGATAATCTTAACTTCAGGTTTAGTTTTTTTTTTCTCTTTTCATTTTAGTAAAAATTAGCCTTTTAAGGCATACGAGATTTATCGAAATTTACAATACCTAAAGAATAGATTGAATCTATTTTCAAAGTAATTAGTCAACATTCCAACGAGTTTGTAACTTTGTCGTTAATTAATAGCTTACGTTTGATTAAGTAGGAGTAATATTTAATACACAAATTTAGAGGCTAATTTGGCACTTAACTTTAATTGCGAGTTGGTCCTAACATTCAAAATTAGGCAAGTACGACGACGGATTAAAAATCGAGTGCTTGTCGTAATAGATATTGTTATAATTAAATTATGGTTTTCCTAGTTAAACATAAGATTGTACCGAAAAAGGCGAGGAAATCAGGAGGTTTAAATTATATTTTCATGTAGGTAATGAAATTTTAATTTTTAAAAAAATATTTTTAATGTTTTTATAACAGCACTATGTTGTTTGGATTAGAAAGAAAGGAAAAAATTTATTTTGTTACTATAAATTATATTATATACAGATGTTGTAATATAAATTATATTATGATAAATTATGTTTGTTTTCTGTAACTTATAAATCCCTTTTTACATATTTCTTCATAGTTTTTACATAAATTATTATTATTGTTTCTTTTGTTTGACAAGAAATAGAATATTTTCTACACATTTCAAGATTTTGACTATAACACCAAAAAACGGCGTTTGCTCTTTGCTCTTGACAAGGAAAATGATAATTGATTCCTATAAAAATTATTCTCGAATATGAGGACGACAAATAAAGTATAATTTTTGAATGATACCAAATTTTCGGAAGATTAACCCATTTCATTCTATGCTTAATATTATATATTTTATTTTATAAATGTCGTTGAGCAGCCGACCCAACAATATTATATATTAAACGCAATGTTTTTATATTAGCTAGACAGTAATTTTTACACCGCAGGTGTTAAAGATAGCGTTTAGCAATCTCTTTGAGATTTGCCGAGAGTTAGAGAGAAGAGGTGGAGTCCCTTTGCTCAGAATTTTAATATTAAAAACTTTGAGTGACCATCATAAATTATAAAAATGGACAGAAATAAAGTCGTGGTGGCTCAGGGAATAGACCACACACTTTCCAATGAGGTGACCTAGGTTCAAATCCCAGCGATGACTGGTCGATTCGGATTTTTGCCCCGGTTTGCCTCGGCTATAGTTCTGACACGAAAATATCCTCAATGATAGACGGATCAGGGGTTAGATTTCCCTTGTTCTTGGGCTAATCATGCGTGGTTTTCGTAGTTTTCTTCTCCACGTAATGCAAATGCGTCTCGAAACTCTACTACAATTTTTATGTTGCAATGCTAAAATAAACCCTTATTGAAACTTTCGAACAATTCGGAAATAATCAGAAATTCCTTCTCTCTCTTTCGAATTACTTTTTCATTTTCGTTCCATCTAAAAATCCATTCTATTAAATATTAAATATCGTTTTGAGAATTTTAACTTCAATTTATTTTTAATAATTACTTTACGTGAACAGGAAGTCCACTGATAAGTGTATACCGTTGCATTAAATTAAGAACATTCTCTCTTATATTGCCACTAACATCAACGAAATCGAAATCATTCCCGTTTCTATTGGGAAGATTTAATTAAGTACAAGAGGGGGTGGCAAATCCCTTTGTCGGATGAAATAGATCAATATTTCCGAGCGTTTTCCTTCAAATAACTCAAACCGTAGTTTACTGTTCGTAAATTATTAAAAATACATAATCATTGGGATTAAATCGAGAAACTTGAGTTAAATGATTTTCTCGGAATGAAAAAATTAATCTTTTTAATTTGCATAAAATGAACAATTAAGAGAAAAGTTCGTATTAGTTTTTAATCATTAAATGTTTTTTCTTTAAATAGTGAAATCGAATATCGTGCAAAGTATTCACTTTTCTTCTTACTATTAAATAAAAAGGTTCTTAATTTATTATTTGTTCTATCTATCTATTTCATATTTAGAGATAGCTTCTAGATATTTAAAAAATATTTTATATTCTTGAATTATTCCTTCAGTTTGAGCTTGGTGCATGTACTTTGAAATACAAGAAAGTACATATCGTGAGGTTAATACAAAAACTTAGGTAACTCATTATTTTTCAAAATTAGATGTGTGTACAACACTTTGAGTACCAATTAGAAAGCGATATCTCGTATGAAAAGTATTGCGTTAAGCTATATATACATATATTTAAAATATAATTAATGTGCTTTTAGATGTATCGTTTAAAATAATTGAAAAAAATATATAAAGCACACGGGATTTCAGTGCTGATATCTATGAAAAGCACACTTTAATAATAATAATAGGAGAATTTGAGCCATAAAACCAATAATAGGTAAAGAAGTTAATAAAAACAAAAAGAAATTATTTAAATTGTAAAATCATTAAAAAAAAACATCCAAATATGTCATATTTGTAGAGCGAAACATACGAACGTAAACTAGGAATAAACCTTTTTTTCCTTCCAGTTTACAAGCATAAACCCCGATTTTCTTCCCTCCATTGGGTAACTGTTTATGAGTCAAAGATTACATATATGGATAGAAGATCGTTTATAGACTTTATCCTCCATTCATACATAATTTCATAACAGTAAAGTCTACACGTATTACCAGTATTCATCGGGAGTATCCATTTATGAGCCCCATGCATATTTATTAAAAAAACTGTTTATTAATAGGTTGTTATATATATATATATATATATATATATATATAAACTAAACTCAGCGGCGCGACAACCCATAGAGGGCCAAGGCCTACTGCCCATCTCAGTTTTCTTGACCTTGGGCTCTGGGGTGCAGGAGCAGATGTTTCGGTTAGGTGGCCAGCCGAACGCGAAACCCCCAGTGTTTAGTTCCCAAGCATGCTTGGTACTCATTTATCGACCCACTGAAGGGATGAAAGGATATATATATATATATATATATATATATATATATATATATATATATATATATATATATATATATATATATATATATATATATATATATATATATATATGGGTGATTCTTTGGGGAAACATGAAATTCTTCAAATTTAAAATCTTCAAAGTAATCTACAATTACATTTATTAATATATTACAGACAGCAGTGTAGTTTATTGACATTTGCTCAAGAAAAGAAAAATAATAAATAGAAATTCACCAAATTTTGAATGACAGGAAAATTTACAATTAGCTTAGAGGTTAAAAGAAAACAGTCATTTTAAGCTAATACTAAGTAATTCAACTTAAGAAACTAAAAAAGACAAAGTAGAAAAGTTAATTTTAACTTTTTATGTAAATAAATTCCAAAAATATTCGCTGTGAACAATTTGAACAAATTAGTTACGTATAGCACAAGTGAGAGAGTATCACACACAATGAGACAGTTTTTAATTTGCAAAGAAGCAGTTAAAACAAAGAAAATAATTTATTTTTTTCGTAAAATTTCATTAATCTTGAAGCTTTCAGAAGAAGCAAAATGCCTGGAAGATATTGGGTAAGGAGCAGACACTCTCAGAAATTTTGACAGAGTCTTTTTTTTTTCCCGAGCCACTTATGTTGATTAGCAGTCGGTTTGCCAACCCGAATAATAAAGTTATCTTTAATATCTTTACGAACGACTTCAAAAACTTCTCCTACAATGAAAATGATTATCTTAGGACTTTTTCTTATTTCAGCATTTAAAATAGGTTTGACTATAGGCTAGTTTAAAAATCAGTTCAATTTTCTGGAAACCATTCATCTTCGATTTTAACAGCCATCCAACTATTAACTTTAATCTTCTCAGAATCAGTTTTAATAGGTTCATGCTCAGTTGAACATGATTCATTATCAAAATGAAGAGTTGATACTGTGGTACGAAAATTTGAGTAGTTGAGCGAACCAATGTGAAAGTCACGTTTAATACTGGCAGTTACAGCTCCTTTTACGAAAGAAGAGGCTAGTTAAAATCTTTATTCTGGAAGACTTGGTGTACATTCATAAACCCCTTGAATTGAATGTTTTTTTCCTTCAATAAATGTATCGACTGTTTCCATAACTAAAGTCGTAACTCCTTTATTTTTTAAATTACATTCTTTTTCAAGAACGGAAATGAAGGTTTTCATATTTGGTATGTCTCCACCAAAAGCTACATTTTTTTCTTCAGAACGTTTAACAACCGCCCCAACATTATCTGGTGCACCCTTTCCATGGCCCGGTTCTGTAAAATATCCGGATGATACATTAGGCAAAATTAGAGGAATTAAAAAAAAAAAAACTTTAAAAGATAAAAATTTGTTTTATTTGTATAATGTATTGAAAGCGAATCACGCACTGAATATATTTACTTTAAGTTTTTCCTCTGTGGAACATTACTTAAAAGCTTCTTTATATGTGCCCAAATAGCACATGAGTAATTTCTTAGAGATTCTGATAGAGTTGGAAATGAAGAACTCGTGGTCTTTTTCGCACGTGTTTTATTTAATGCTCCTGCGCGTACAGTAAATTGTGTTTTTCTAGCTCCAAAGTGTACTGCTCGTGGTTCTGATGCATATTTGATATCATAGTTTTCACTGAAATCAATGTAAATTAAAATTGATTATGTGGAAAGTTTTTATTTTAATTTACTGGTGAGTTGAAATTGATTCTTTATTCTGGCAATATGATTCATTCTTTGCGATTGGCTTTACAACTCCTTTCTTTTTCTGTTGAGTATACCTTAAATTTCTTTTAGGTTTTTCTTTTTCAAAGAGATCTCAATCATTTTTAATTCTCCCATACCGTTTCTTTTCGACCTCTCGTTTTTTTATCAGTTTATTTTTCCTTGACTGTTTTAACGCCCCATGTTTTAAAATAACATAGTAAAATTAATTTTGTAATATTTTAGATCGGAGTTTTCTTATTACATTATTTAAATTTAAAATATATCAAATCATTTTCTTTTACAACTTTATTACATTCTTTAATTTATACACCCAAGCAGAGTTTAAAGAATATGACAGAATTAAATTGTACAGTGATGTTCTTAGCTTATCCTTTATATTCCAGTTATCTGCG
The DNA here is from genome assembly GCA_949128135.1 of Parasteatoda lunata. Classification (NCBI taxonomy): domain Eukaryota; kingdom Metazoa; phylum Arthropoda; class Arachnida; order Araneae; family Theridiidae; genus Parasteatoda; species Parasteatoda lunata. The sequence goes on from OX421970.1 coordinate 63,599,264, forward strand.
TTTTGAAAAAAAAATAAACTAAAGCCTTTGCGTTGGATGCACCATGAATTATTTATATTAATTCTTTTATCCACTGTAGAAAGAATAAAAAATGTTTTTGTTGTTGATATGTACAGAATGAAATTGTGTATAATAATCAATCATTAAATAAATAAAAAACTTAGATTACATACAAGCATATTACAATCTTACATAAACAGGGTATTAGGTTAATATTTGCTTTCCCTCTTTACATTATACTGTTTAAAAAATTTCCTGGTAACAATATCCATGCCCTGGTATTCATATGCCAGGAAAATGATATCCAGGATAATGACAATTTGCATATTCACAGCTTTTAATTTGTTTTAATTTAACATTCCGGCCTAAGATGTTTACTTTCCGCAGAAAACAACAGGATTTCTTGAAATAACTCCGGTAAATCTATGTAGTTTATGTTATTAATGATTTCAAAAAGACAGGAAAATGACAACATAAACACCTACTCACCTTGTAAAATATTTTGAAATAGATTTTGAACCTGAAAGTTGGTTCTTTATTCCTGCAATAAGACTTGTTCTGATAGGATGTTATTCTAATCAATCTCTTAATCTAAGATATTGATTGCTGGCGCTATCTATTTTTGCTATAAATTACTAAAAAAAAGTGGCCAGGAAAATGACCAATGGCCAGGAATTTTTTAGTATAACTTTCTTTAAATGATTGGATTATTCAAAAATTCAAAGGCTGAAGTTTGCTGGTAAAAATTTCACTCGCAAATTTTAAAATTTAAACTCCCATACTTCTTTTAACCACCCTCTATCTGTTAGAAAAACGTAATAAGTGGTTATATATATATATATATATATATATATATATATATATATATATATATATATATATATATATATAATCTCAAAAATTGATTTCACAGTGTTAAAGTTAAAATTATTATTTTAGATATAGTAGAAGATATCGATTTAAGACTACAAAAAGAAAATTACTACATGCTTTTATACAAAACAATTTTCCTGTATGGGCTAAACGATATTTTTCAACATACACAGATTAACTTTAATAACCCCTCAAAGTACTCACTTTTTAACTAATGAAAGATTTTGTTTGTTCCTTTAAGAATGATGATGTATATAAGCTTCAAGATCTTATTATTAACTTTGTTTTTTAATTTACACTTCGAAATTCTTTGTTTCGATCTTGTAAAAGCTGAAATGAGTAAAATTTTACCAACTAAAAATAAAAAATTAGATAATTTATATTTCGTTATTAATTTTCAAAACCCTATTTTCGATAAGATTAAATTTCATAATATTTTTGAAAATTTAAAAAATTTACTTCTATTAAAGAATTTTAAGGTAATTATAAGCTTTAAATATAGCAAATCTCTTGGTAGAACTATTTTTTAATCATAATGATATTAGCAAAAATTTAGGGAAAATTAATAAATCCGATTATGAATTTTTACTGTGACGAAGAGAAATATTTTGAATTTGATGATAAACATCTTAAACATATTATTATAGGAAACTTAAATCTCAGGAATTCAATGATAAAAGGCACGGAATTTAGACCCATTCACTATATATCAATTAATAAAATTCTAAAATACTTTCTTAATGATCTCAATAAATTTTTTTTAATATATAGTTGATCAGATTCAAAGAGATTCTCTTTACCTTTAGTTATGCTAACTGAATCGAAATGGGCTGTTTATTATTACCTTAAAAACTTTGTTTTCAATAATGAAGAAAATTTAAATAATAGTAACAATTCAAAATTTTTAAAAAAATTTTTTTCGATCAATTAAGCAACTAAAAGATTTGTTTTAATTACTCCCATAGACAAGACTTACAATAATTAAGCAATCTTCTGTAAAAAAAATCTATGTCGAACCTTTAAATAAGGAGTAAAAATTGTAAAAAATTTAAGCTTAGTAATTTAAATAATAATATCATTAAAAAAAATTAGCTTTATATAAGAGGTTAAAAATTAAAATGAGCAAAATACAATTTCCTTACTTAATTTTCAGTCCAAAATTTCATAAAATTCCTATAAAATTTAGAATAATCACACGTGGGCCTAATACTTACCTAACTAAACCTGGCACCATTTTCTCTAACTACTTAAATAAAATTATTAACAATATTAATAAAGAAGGGTTCTTGGATTATCACTAATAATCAACCGATTTTAGAATTTAATTAAACAAAATAAAATAAATTTGATTGCCACTTTTGATTTTGCACTATCTTTTCAATAGCATTCCCCTTTCTAAACTGAAAGATGTTCTTTTGAATTATTACTATGATTTTAAAAATATGCTTAGTTGCGATTTTGATATTGGAAAATTCTGATTAGTTTTTGTCTTTTTAATAATTATCTTTACAATGGAAAACATATTTTTCATTCAAATTGATGGAATACCACCAGGATCTAATTTTTCATCTCTCTTAGCTAACTTATTTTTACAATATTATGAAAATAATTATAGTCTTGATTTTAAAATTGTTTTTAGATTTATTAATGATTTATTTATCTTTAATTTTCAAGATTATACAATTTTGTTAAATAATATTTACCCCGAGGAATTAATCTTGCTTCGTAATCATGATGATAACATTAATTTTAATTATTTGGATTTGGGTATTAAAAAAGAAGAAAATATCTACTTTGATGATTTATACAATAAAATAATATACGATAAAATAATATGATTTTAATTTTAATATAAATAAACTAATTACTTTGAATTCTAATGTTTCTAAAAACATTTATTTTAATACAAAATTAAAAGCAAAATTTAAATCAAATGAATACAATTAAACGAATATGTAGTAATGTTTATTTATCCAAAAAACAAATTGACAAACTATTTCAAAATTTGATAAAAAAAAAAAATTTATACCCAACTACTGTAATTAAGTTCTATATAAAATCATTGAGTTAATTTACGTTATTAATAATAAATTTACTAAAAACTTCTATGTTAATTTATATTTTTACCAGTGCAAATCCAATTTGGGCAAATCCATGGCTAAACTGTTTTTTAGGAATAAAAGCATACGGAGTGTTTAATAATATGTTTCGTATATAATGTTATGGCCTTAACTGAATATAAGGCCAACTGCAGTGATTTGAAAAAACAAAAAATGGAGTTATCATCACGTTCATGTACATACAAGTTATTCCTATCTTACCTAAAACTAGCGCATCTCCAGCTGCATGCCTCTTGTCAAACAGAGGGTACCACAAATCAGACAAAATAGGACAAACAACACATTCAATAGACAACAAAACTCTAATTAAAGAGTGATAGAGTTGTCTCTCTATTTAAATGAATACTTCAAATGATCACTTTAATTCCCAATTTCACAAATTATGTGTTGTTTATGTGGACTTTGCAATACATATACATTTATCTTGCTATCTTTCAAGCAAGCTGTCTTTTCATGTGCAATGCTTTCCATTGGGATTGTAAAACAATTCAGTTCATCGAAAATTCGTGTTTTAGCAAATATTTATAAGAATTATGCAGATATTTATAAGATTTAAACAAATATTTGAACTTCCTCCTTTCTCGCAATGATTTTCTCTTAATTCAATATTGAAAGTTTATGTTAACATAAGACAAATATTTTCAATTAACTTTTCATAAATATCAACAATAGACTGAGATCTACATATTTTTTTGAACAAATAAAGCGAAATTTAAATCAAGGCAGCAAAAAGTTATTCATTTTTAAAATTGAACTTTATATAAACAAGGAGCAGAACTACTGATAAGATGTAAGGAGAATGCAATCATTTTGAACTTGGTGTATTGTTGTATATAAATTCAGCAATTTTCAAATTAAATTCTTTTATATCTTTAAAATCACTGGTTTCAAAACGTTATCAAAAGTTTACATAAATGAAAATGTTCAAATCCATAATTGTTTTGTGTATCAACAAAGTAAGAAGGTAATAGTGCTCGTTATTTTTTTTTTTTTTTTAACAAAATGTAAAATAAATAAATAAAGGTTAATAGGGCGTGAAAAAAAATAAAGTTGGCTTAGTATTAAATAATTCCTCCAAATAGATTCCTAATTAAAAAGAATTATGCACCGCTATTGCTTAAGGGGACTTTGCGATAAATATACCCCAATTACAGATATATATATACCCCATATGCGATACATATATCCCAATTACAGATATATATATCCATATGCGATAAATATATCCCAATTACAGATATATATCCAGATGCGATAAATATACCCCAATTACAGATATATATACCCCATATGCGATAAATATACCCCAATTACAGATAATTACAGATATATCTTACAAAGAGATTTCATACTTGAAATAAGGCAGTGTAGAAGTTTCCGTGAAATCTATTCTAACTTGTTCAGCAATGCTATTTTCAGGCTGTAAATGATTTTCAAGGGGTATGGCGAGTTCCACTTGGCTTTCTCCCATCCTCTCAGACATATTCCTTAGGGTCAGATCTAAAGTCCAGGCTGGACCTGGTACCTAGTAGACTTGTATGTTTCATACCAATGTGCTCGTGCGTTGATTGCGTTCTCGATTAAAATTACAAATCAGGGCCAACTGAACTCATGAGAATCAAAAACAAGGTATCAAAACTTTATTCCATTCCTATAACCAGGCAAAGTGTATTTCTCAAAAAAAAGCCTGCCCCGACCACCAATGTTATTATGTGCAATTTCTTGGATATTTAAGGGCATCGGATAGTGGATCACTGATTCTCTTCTAATTAAAATATGAATTATTTGAAAGATAGACCTGCTATATATTCCGAAATATCTACGAAATTGATCATTATAAATGAGAAAGTTTGATGGTTTAGGAAGGCGTTTTGTTGTACTGACGTACAGTGGGCGAAAATTAAACGGAACACTTTGAATAGCTTTTGATCTAATGGCCGGATTATCTAATGATCTAATGGCCGGATTCTGATCTTATGGCCGGAATAAATTTGGATGGTTCCAGAACACGACCTCAATTATGCTAACTAATTAGTGCAGACGGTGTAATAAGTTACGAAATCAGATACAAAAACTTACTTTCAATGAACATACATTTTTTCATGACGGATTCGGATCCTTGCAACTAAACGACGCTTTAAAAAAAATTTTATAACCTCAGAAACTATTTAACTGATTGAAAGATCAATTTTGTATTTTGCTATTTAAAATTAGTCTCTAAAATGATGTAAAAAATATAGCTTACTTCTAAATTTTTTCGACCATGATTAAATAAAATGTTGCATGTAATTCTTTGGCGAAACAAACTTTATAATTGCCTGCAAAAATTTTTCGATTCGCTTAAAAAATTCTCGAGATTGGGCGAAATACGCGAAAAGTAAAATTAACATTAAGGGGTTCAAAGGGACCATTTTTTCAGCCCATACCCCATATTTTGAGGTCCTTTCCCTGTATTTTACGGGCCAAAAATTCGAATCCACTGAGAAAAAACATTATGTTTATTCAGAAAAAGTACGTTTTGTGTCTGTTTTTGTAGCTTATTTGAAGTCAGGACCATTGAGTATTACGATTGAGTGCTGAATATGCGATCATTAGATAAAAAGTTATTATTTTGTGCACTCGCGCATTCATTATTGTCTTTGAGAGAGGTATCTTGACTGGTACGAGATATAGTGAGAAGGCCAGAAAGCCCCATGTTTACTTATCAGGGGTGAAGTTGGTTCTGCTTTCATTTTAATGAAGAAACAAAAACACTCGGCCATGATTACATCTGATCAATGAGTTTTGGAAGATTGAATTTATTCGTGGGATAGAATGGCCAATCAAGTCTTCAGACCTCAACTTTATGAATCAGGTCTGAGACCTTCTAGTGAGTAAATTGGAACTCACAACTCTTAATTGGTTTACTTGGTTTGATTTAAAAAGGACATCTTTTTTGTCATCAATGTGACTTATCAATATCTGCTTCAAGCTCTTTAAATACAGATAAAAGCGTACTATATAGAGGAGCATCTATTAAAGTAATTTTTACGTATATAAACAATAAACATAATTTCATCTATTAAAATTTTTCTTCTACTCAAAAGTAAATTATAAAAATAGCAACTTCAGTTACATTAGAATAAATTTCATTTTATCATTATGTATAGAAATCGGAAAACTTTTTAGAATTTTTATCAAATCAAAACTGAACCGAAAAAATATACCTAAATAGTAATAAATATTTTTATTTTACAAATTTTTGTAAAAAAAATAATAAATTATTAAAAAAAATTTGTTTGAAACATTAAAATTTTTTTAAAATTTATCCTAGTGTCCTAGGGCTTTGACTTTTTGCTTTGGGATGTCTTCAACTTCCCTTTTGTCTTGTATTTCCTTATTTATTTTCCCGTCAAATTTACTTTATAGCATCATTTTTATCAGTTTACCTAAGTCATGTGTTATTTTTCAATCATAAAGCATTATAGTCGATTCCAACTTACGTGACCTTAAACTCTATGCTTAACTCAACTTTGCATTTTCTGAAATAACTATATTTTATAACAGTACATAAATTACAATTCCAAATATTTTAATTTAATTTTTTATTTTTTTTATTGGTCTAATCAAATGCATTTAATTTAACTATTATCGGAAAACGAGTTTGATACCAAAATTAAAACCTTTAGCTTTTAGTATTAAGCAATTAGTATTAAGCAATTAGTATTAAGCCTATAGCTTTAAGCAATTATTAGTACGTAATAACACCTATGGATTTTAATATTAAACTACAGATATACTAAACTGCATATTAATTTCAAATTACGGCTTTTAGTATTGACCTATAGCATTTAGTATTGACCTACAGCTTTTATATACCTTTTAGTATTGACTTATAGCTTTTAATATTGACCAACAGCTTTCAGCATTAACCTGTAATTTTTTATGCGTATTGACCTGTATTTTTTAGTACGTATTAACTTATAGTTTTCATTATTAATTGATAACTTTTACTATTAACCGAGCTGAAAGTATAGCCTTATAACTTTTAGTATTAAAATATAGCTTTTAATATAAATCTATTGCTTTTGGTGCTAATAGATAGCTTTTCTTAAATAAATGAATGCTCCTTTTAATTTTGAAAAAATAAAAAAAATAAGACTTAATTAGAAAAAAGCAAAAGAGAGTATATTTTTTACTTCCGGAAAAAAAATCTAGGCCACAACGCCGGACAGAGTAAAATTGGAATTCCCGAAGCTCTCCCCTAAATTTCGTCACACATGGCTCATCTTTAACGAACCAACACAAATTCCAGCCACATTTTTACACCACAACCGTAACTGTGGGTCAACGTCTTGCCTGCTATAACGTGAGTGTAGCGAGAAGCTGATACTTTCAATACAAAATAGCCGATATCAAAATTCATGAATTAAAAATCAGCTTGTGTATTGGGTCAGTGAGGCCACTCGATAAATATTTAATTACAACCTCCGTTTGTATATTTGAGAATTTTTTTTTTTAAACAATTGTTAATTACACTTCCGGGTCTTATGATGAGACACGTAGGCGGCGAGATGTGAAAATAGTAATTAATTTAATTAAAAGCAAACTTTTAGGAAAATTGGGCTAGGCATATTTTAAATTTTCTGTTTTTCTGTCACGATAGGGTATAGAAGAAATTAAATGTCCATTTTGCTGATTACGTCATCGAGAGTGTGCCTTGTGGTATTGATTTTGGCGGGAGCAAGCAGCTGAAATGGTTTTCGTTTCGAGTTTTGTTTCTGGTACCCGGAAGTTTCTTAATGGAAGTTCCTCGGATATTCATTGTTATTGCTTTAGATGAATTGGTTTCAAGACAAAATGAAGGATTTCAATGTTGTTTAGATATTTTGCGACAGATGTAATGGGACGATGTTGTGTAATTTAAGAACAATAAGGTATAAATGGAAAACCTGGTCTACATGAAGAATCCATTTCGTTCTATAGGCATTTACATATTTAATTGATGATAAAAATGGTCTTTAAATTTAAATCGGATTGGTAATCAAAAAGGGTTAAAGGAGAAAATAGTTTAATACTTTCATAATATAAGTCCGTAAAAACGACGTAAAATTAAAAACTTTCCTCGTACAATTTCATTTATCGAAAAGCTGATCTTACATTATAATGCTTTACGAGAAAAGTTTTAGTAAACTAGCACATCCTATAACTAGTGAATTGAAAGTCATTTTAACACCAGGTGTGCTTCTTCTGTGTAGTGATCAGAGATACAGAATCCGAGTCGCAGAAATTTTAGTACGAGTCTAAAAAATTTGCCCGACTCCAGTTAGTTGTCGTTCTATTCATTTATCCAATAGCTGATGTTGCATCAATGTCTTACGAGGGAAGTTTTGGTAAACTAGCATATCTTATATACCAGGGGTTACCAACTTACATGTGGCCGGGGACCGCAATTAAAAAAAAACCCAATCAAATGGCGGGCCGCAACTTTATCAAAATTTTATATAGAACCCTTTCATGTTTGAAAGAACTATCAGATGTTTATCGAAGTTTTTTTTTTAATATGAAAAAGCAAAATAACAAGCATTACAAATAATGACTGTTACGTATCATTTTGAATCAGAGTGAATTGTTTTTTTTCTTTTCCGCTCATGCGATACTCAATTCATGAATTTAAATAAAACATGGTATTCATTCCCTCTTTTATGCGTTTTAAAATTCACAAATGTAAATAAATTCGTCCAAAATGAGTACTTTCAAAAAGTTAAATGAAAGAATTTCTTCGAGAAAACTTCTGATACGCACATGCTAAATCATATTCACAAAATATAAAAAAAACGAAATGAAAAAGAGCAACAGACGCGATTATTTTTGTGTTTGAATAAATATTTTCTTGAATGTGAAACCTAAGAAATAAATTTGTTTGCACCGTTGGTATATTAAATTTCACAGAAACGAAGAAATTAGGTTTTTTTAAGCGGAAAAAAAGTATTTTATACCCATATGGATATTTCACGAAAATTGTCTGCAAAAACTAATATATTTTAGTTCGAGGGCCACGAAAAAAGCTTCGCCACTGCTATATACAGTAAAATGAAAGAGTTATTTTAAAAGGAAAATTTCAAATTAAAATTTTTAATTATCAAATAAATTTACAGTTATCATTATCACATAAAATTAGAATTTCACTAAAAAAATGCACTTAATAAAAATACCTAAATAAAAATACACTTGTTGTTCCGCTTAAGAAAAAACTCGATTATTTAGCCATTACTGTGCATTTAAGTAGAAAAAAATAATATTGAAATTATAACACCCCAATCAAAATTAATGAATGCTATAATAAAAAGATTATAACATTAAGTTAGTATTTTGCTATAAAATGCACTAATTAAAAATGCATTATTAAAAATAGATTACTTGTTCTATTTTTGAATAAACTCGACTATTTAGCAATTTCAGTTACATTAAGAATTGAATTAAAAAAATGCTTTCTCAATTAATTTAAACTGAGTCAGTTAATTGATATCCCATTTGATATCGAAATTATAACATCTCAATCGATAATAATGATGTGATAAAAGTATTATCACATAGAATTGGTATTTCGCTAAAAGCCCTAAATATTGATGAATCTTTGCTCAGAAGAGAATTTGATTGGCTGAAATTGATGAATTTTATCTCTGACATTGAATATCTTAGTAACTATCACGTTAGAAATTGATTTCCGAAGAGAGTGATTGTTTCATCAAGTCTTTATTTTATACGTGCTTTATGACGAAAACTCATTCACTAAGATTCTAAATTCTAAAAATTTGTTAAAAAACATTTAAAAAAATTACTAGTGGTGTTTTTTAATTTAAATACTATAAAACTATAAAATTTTTTTTTTTTTTATAGTTACTTTTGAATCTGTGAAATATTTCTGAAACTTTCGAATATTTATAAAACCATAGTAATGTAGAAATGTTTTTTTATTTTGTAATGGCATACAAGCTGTTCCGTAATTGATAGAAATGATGATGATAATGATGAAAAACTGATTGTTTTAAAATCTTAAAGTATAGATTTAGAATCTTTGTTAAATATGAAGTAAAAAAGATACACATTAAGAAGGAAATATGTTTTAAGAGGGAGAGACCAAGACGCTAAAAACAGAGATAAAACATTTGTGCCCATTAATTACAAAATTCGTTTTTCTAAAGATAATCCCGTATAAAAAAACAATTTTCTGTAATTATTATTTTATTTTAATTATTCATTTCAATAGTGGTTGAAAACCTTTTGAATTGTAAGCTACACAGATTTTTGCATCATTTGAAACTTTGTAATTTTAATATGACAAAATATAAAATTTAAACCATGCACATAATAATCTCTGAGTTATAATTCTTTTATTATTTAATTTCTAAATGCCTAAAAAAGAGCTTCGTATTGTGAGATGCACAAATTTTGCATAATTTGAAATTTTGTAATTTTGAATGACAAAATACAAAATTTAAATCATTTCTAAGTTATGAAAATTCAGAAAAGTCGTACTTTTAGAATTTTGTTTCTCAAAATCTATTCGTCCCATTTCATTTCAACCAAAACCGAAATAAAAAAAAAGCAAACATTTAATCTTTTGAGCAAAAAGTGTAAAAAGCAGTTTTTTTTAAAGCGAAACTCAAAGTTTGAGCATTACAATTGATAATCATTGCTCTGATATCTAGTATTCATCTTCCAAAATTAGTTGTTTAAAAGGTTAAAGCGTGTGGTTTAAACCTCTTGTACGGTCATAATTTTAAAGTGTACCCTATATTAAATTTAACAATTTATAAGTTAATAAGTAAATTTCCCCACCTTTTATTACAAAAAAATGGTTTTATCAAAAAATTATGTGATATTTTTTAAAAAATTACTTTTAGAGTTAAAAACTCTCTAGGTATCTCAGAATAGATATTGATTGGTTTAATTGTTCACTTTTTTGATACTGTTTAAATGAAGTAAAATTTGTGTAACATATAATTAAATTTAGGGAGAAAATAAGAGTATAGATAATATTTATGAATTTTAGATATTGAAAAACAGATTACCACTGAAGTTTATTTATTACAAGCTAAATATTTAATAATTCTTTTGCAACTAAGCAACACGAATTTGATGGATTCTTCTAAATTGTTTTTTTTTCTCTTCAAAGCCTTTTTTTTCCTTTTTTACTATTGTTATTAACGTGGTAAATTTTATTTTTAAACAGAAAGTAAAAATTTTTCTAACATAAAAAAGGGAGGCTTTTTTTTATTTTCAATTTCTTTTTTTTTGGATTGTTAGGCTTTATTTATTAAAAAAACGTAGTGATGGTTACCTATTGCAAAATCACTTGTCATATTAATAAAAAAATTATTTTAATTATAGAAAATTTGAATGGAAAAGAAAAATAAGGGAACTAACACTCAAAATAAGTTTTTAAAAAAAATTGTTTTATGTTAAACCAAATAAAAAATAGTAAACAACCGTCCTTTTAAGTCGTGAAAGTGTAAATATATGTTTCCAAACTCATTAAAACAAATTATTTTTTCGCAATAAAGCTTAAGATTACTCGAACTTTCTCAATGACGCACATATTTCGTTTAAAACAGCGCATAAAGCATGTTCTAACATTTGTAACGAATAATATCAGTCAAACAACCTTTCTAATAATAAGCACGTGCTTGAGGCGATTATCTAGGAACCTTTCTTATTCTCTATATCAATACCCTACTCAAAAGTTGGTTGAACCATCGATCCTTTGACCATATCATTCGAAATTTCTAAGGTACATTCTAATTCTCGACCTTCAGCCAAAAGTATCCCTCGCATTTAGAAAAGATCATTAGTAAGAACGAATCCTCCCATTTGTTCGTGCCAGCACAATCCCAAGAAGGACCTCCGTGCCCCTATGCAGATGATCTATACTCGCCTCGGAGGAAAAGGATTGAACATAGAAGGTATTCCACTCTTCCCGTTATTATAAGGAAAATCCTAGCAGCTCAGGGATGCTCAAACAAAGGGATTGGGATGAGGAGATATTACTCCTGAGGGTGAGAGCGAAAGAGGATGGAGAATCGGCCATGCTCTTGGACATCCCTCTGCTGAAGGTGGATCGATAAGCAGAGGAAGGAGGGGGGTCTTCCACGGTTCTTCCTCCGCCCCTGCCACTGCTTCGTACACATACAGAGGGTTGGCAAGGTTGATGTGAAATATATTAGACGCAAATTGAATGCCACCATTAGTAGTAGAGAATCTGAGGAGGAGGGGGGTGTGTGTGTTCTGGAGGGGTGAGTTTCACGAAGCGTTAAAATTGTACTCATTTTGCATTCTGCTTAGTCTAGAACTGGTGAGAAATTTAAAGGAATTTCGAGGTGTCCATTGCTAATGATTAATTTTAGAAAAGGAAAGTGGCCAATAAAGCTGAAAGGGAGAGAGTTGTGCGGTGTGGAATATTTGGGTGGTTTTATCTAAACTTCTGAGGGAATTTCGTTGTTTATTTTGTTTAAAGACGAGGGAAATGTAACATGGAAGTTCTCTCTTCCTGAATGACTTGCCTGGCTATGTTTGCCGTTTGCCAAGTTTTTAATTTGTTTCACAATTGATATGTGAACAACTCTGAAACGCTTCAATGAAAAAAATTTAAAATAAAACATTAAATATGAAACGTTTTTTAAAAAGGTAATTTTCAAACACGGATTAAAGTAAATGATTTCAGCAAAGTATTTCTTCAAATTTTTGTGAGTTTTCATTTATACTTTTATCCCTTTGTACAATCTTGATAAAAAAAAAATTTCCTTTTTAATAAGTTTTTTTTTTGTTTAATTTTATTTTTAACAAGAATATTTTTTTGTCATAATATTTTGGAAAAAGAACATAAAAAAATCATGTTTATTAGATCTGTTTAAAAATTGCCATTATTTTAATTTTTTGTTTATTTCTTAAAAACGAGATGAAATAAGTATTAAGATATTCCTTCTAACAAATATATTCATATAATTAAAAGGTAACCAAGAAAATTTTCTACGTGTAAATACCAGAACAAATTGATTACATGTACAGCTATATGTTTCATAATATCCGCCATTAATACGCATTTTTAATCCATATGAAAGATATTGTATCAAACATATATACATAAGCGATTGTATATTAAGGAGAAAGAACAAAAAGGTCTCCCGATTCTGAGCATTCATAACTGAGCTCGGTAAATGCAAAGGCTAAATTAAAATAATCTAAAACCAGTTTTTTTTTCACCTCAAAGCTTAAGAATGACTTTGTTTTTAAATATTTATTATGGGTCAGCGTTGAACAGCTGACCCAATTCTTAGTTAATAACTATCAATATTCAACTCCGTTGTCATGTAGTTTTGAATCCAACCCCGAAGACAAGGGAACTTCAGGATCAATCATTGGAACAAACTAGATTTAGTGGTAGACTTTTCGATGGAATTAACCCGCATTTGTGTTACATGGAGGGGAAACCACGAAAAACTCACACAGTTAGCCTGGTGACACACATGATCCGTCAACTTATGAGAATATTTTACGTTAGCACTGTGGTCGGTGCGGGCTGGGAGCAGAATTAGTATCAAACAGCCACCGCTGGAATTTGAACTAGGTCAACTCATTGAAAGGCGAACGCTTTATCCCCTGCGAAATTATTATTTTTGAATACAAGACTTTTTGTCCTTAAAGCTCAAGCTTGCAGCTCCAAATACGACATTTAGAGAAGGGCAAATGGATTCCATTCGCATTATACAGTTTCTTTTCTTTAGTTTTAAAGGCATCAATGATGAATGTGCATAATTGGTGTGCACAAATGTTTGATTTCTTTTTTTTTCTATAATGACCCAAAAATATGCATTAATAGTGAACATCATATGAATTGCATGTTAAGCAGTGTGTTTACACGATGTGCAGGTACAGTAACTAAACGTTTTCTCAAAACTAGTTGCCTTAAATTTTTTTTTAACAATCATAAGTTTACATTTCCTGCATTGATAAATGTGTGAGGAATTGACCAGAAAAGAGTATTACAGTTAAAAGAAGGTCTCTTTTTAACGGTGTATTTTTAATTCTTTAGAAAATTCAATTCTTAAAATTATTGTTAAGAAGATTAATTTATGGTAATACAAAACATGTACTCATATTAGAAAAAAACCATTCAGTGGAGCTGGAATTAAATCATTTTCTTTTTTCTTTTGTTCACTGAAATTGCAGTTAGGAAAAGGATTTTATTTTATAATCTTGTAAAACCTTATATCGATTATTAACATTCTTTAACAAGTATATATTTTTATCTTCTATTGCTTTAAATGGTATGATTAACAGAGTATTTCAAATATGTTATATTAACTTTGGAAAATGTTTATGGATATTTTTATGATAGCAGCGTGACCTTTTAGCAGAAAATTAGAAAATAAGCAGAATTTTTTAAGAAATATTTTTAGATATACAATGACTTGACGATTAAATAAATCTTACTATGTCGTTCTATTGCATTGCTGGTCTGTAACGTAAAATTAGTGAATAAATTATTGATTTCTGCTATATAAATAACATTTTTACTTCTTTGAAACTTTTCCCATTGAAATTTATTACTATATTGTTCTAAACTGTTTGTAAAGTTTGCCAATAGTGTAGTTTTTTTTTCTTCATAAAATATGGAACAAGTATATTTTTTATGCTTTTGTTTTAAATTAAATATCTCAGAATATTTCTTTTTGTTTAATAGTTAATTTTAATAACAAATTGAAAAATATGGTTATGTTTATATTATTATTTTTAATATTTTTATTATACTTAATGTAATAATATAATATTAATGTATGGTTAATATAACTATTTATTATAAATAATTCGTAGCTAAGTACTAAATTTTTACAGCATTGATGTTATACTTATTTTTTGGTAATTAATTACATCCATGCTTTTTTCTTAATCTTTTGTGGTATTAACATACGACGCGATATTTCCCCCACACATTTTGTAATAATAGACCTAATAACAACACTTTCTTTTTATAATTTTATGATAACAAATTTACCGAAATATTACGTTTTATGTTTTATTATAGATAAGCGTGTGCAATATTTCAATGCGTTACATTAAAAAAAATTTCATTAAAAATTAATCGATTTAACTCTTCTACTTTACAGTGCTGACATACGATCGATAAAGTAATGTCTTGTTTGCTTTTCTTTTCCTTATTTAGTAAAGAAAGATTTTAAGAAAATATTATACATTCTGTTTCTTTTTGTTTAAGAAATGAACCCACCACCACCAGACTTATGCAATTAAATATCAATGCAAATGTCAAAAACTTTTATTCTCCAGTTTCGCAAACTAAAATACTTATAAAAAAGTAGCCAAGACCTGCGCAGTTCCTCTTAAAAACTTTTTTCGTCACGTTTTCAAAATTAGCGTCGATTTAGAATACAAGTGGACTAATGATGTAAGTTTTAGGTGAAAGGAAATAAAATTAATTTAGCCGCCATTATATTCCTTGTATAAGGAATTATAGTGAAGGTTTCTAAATTTCCCCCTATAGTCAAATGGAATTATTAAGTCGTAGCATTTAGCTCATTTTATCGATCTGAATGTTTCCGGATAGACCGGCATCCTCCTGCATCTTCCAGAATCCTAACGCCCTCTTGTGACTTTAAAATTCACGAAATTTATTAAATAATATTATTTTTTCAAAATATTTTTTTTTAATTTTTTCTACATTTTAAAAAAATATCTTTGCATATGTTAATATTTTTGCGGGAAAAATTGACGCCTTCTAACGAGAAATTTTATACGAACAAAACGTATTACTCTATATAAATTTTTAAGTAAAAAATTAAACTTAAAAAAGTATATACCAAAATAAATATCTCAATTTTTTTTTCTTTTTTTTTTTTTTCTGTTTCCTTTTTTTTTTTCAGTGACTTTAACTCTATGATAGTTTTGATAATACAGTAAAACTTTTTTTTGTGCGGTCCTTTTTTATGCGATTTTGTTTTTGTGCGATTTTATTTTTGTGCGATTTTTTTTGTGTGCGATTTTTGTATGCGGTATATGAATCTGACCAGTTTATGTTAACTATCAATGCACATATACATGTTGTGGACGAACTCTGATTACGTGGCCTCCTTGACAACGATGCATCTTTACTTCGCGATGCTCTGTTCATTTATTTTAAACAATCTCCTGACAAGGCAGAGCCAGTTACGTACATATTGTCGCTCGACGCAAGAACAGTATACGCTTCGTATTCAGAGTTTTATACACGATTCACGTGATTAAGGATTCATTTTATAGTAAGATTAAAGATAAATAAATTAGTTACTTTTGTTTCTATTTATATGTAGTTTTAATGATTTTTATTTTATTTTTATACATAAGTACTCCCTTAAAATGAATAATTATAGCCAAAAGAAAGTAAAAAGGCAGACAATTCCACTATTTAATGTATAATTTGAAAACTTCTCCAGGTATAAGTACAAAGAAGAATTAAATATTTTTACAATTTCTTTAGGTCTAATTTAATTATTTCATTCAATTGAAAGCATTCTCTCATCTATTTCATAAATCATTGATGTATTTTTTAAGTCCGACTTTTTTTATGCGGTCCCTATCAACCGCATAAAAAAAGTTTTAGGTAGTATATCGTACAAACTTGTTTATTACATGTAAGAATTTATAAAATTTTCGAATTTTTTTTTTTGTGCGATTTCTTTTATGCGGTCCCTATCCACCGCACAAAAAAAGGTTTTACTGTACTATGAAAAATTATTTAAATAAAATCTCCCAAGCCGAATGCCGATTGTTTATTTTTAAATCAAAATTGGTTAAAAAAGAGGTTTTTCTTTTGAAAGATCAGAAAAAAAGAGATAAAAAGTTATATAAAACTAGAGGGGTCCGCTCTCTGCTCGCTATCCCTCACCAATTCCCAATTATTGCTTCACAATTACGTTTTTTTCTTAACAGTAAATCGTTTTATTGTAATTTTATCCAGATTTACTTACAATAGTGGCAAAAAACAGTTTTTTTTTACGAAAATTGAAACTATATGTACTAAATAGAATTGTTTCCTTACGCTTGCCATGTCCAAACATTTCCCTTAGGATTCTAATAAGATCTAGCAATGAACATAAATAATTTTACGCAGTAATCATTTTTTAAAATAACATTTATTATGAAAGATTTATTGTTATCCGTCATTTAATTTCTTACCAAACGAGCTGATATGTAAAATAAAATTTGTGTGTAGTGTGTCTACCACTACAAAATTATATTTCCAATTCTAGTATATAAGACGTGTTAACTCGATTCTATGGCGGGGTACCTTTTCATAGATGATGGTTGACATCGTCGATACATACACTCCCACATTGGTGACCAGGACGTGATGTGAACACGCTTACCTTGACAGAAACTGCCACTTCGATATGTACACGCCTGCTTCGATAGATGGTCCACGTTGAACAGTTAACTTGCTACTTGTGACTGCATCATTATCCCCCTCCTCGCGCTGTTGCTGCTCAGTTTAGATCGAACACAACGTATACACTCGACTGCTAAAAGGCAACACAGGAGCGACCACGACCGTGAACTTAATACAGCTCTCACGATCAGGACTCAAAAAGTACGGGGATCTTAATACAGCTCTCCCGGCTCCTCACAAAACTGCAATGAATCAACTAGTGGTATCCATTCATATAATTCTATCACAGCTATAATTCTGGTGGGGGAGTACTGTAGTGTGTCTACCACTACAAAATTACAATTACAATTCACTAGTATATAGGACCTGTTATTTCGATTCTATGGCGCGGTATCTTTTCATAGATGATGGTTGACATGGTCGTTAATTTATTCGTTCGTAGCTGGTCGTTAAATTCTAAATCAATTTACGAATCTTTTTAACGGTCTTTTAATATTGCACATTTTGCATAAAAAATAATACAAATTGTAAAAAGGTTGATAAGTTTAGACACAGACTAAATTAAATTCATCTTAAAAGATAGCGTAGCTAGAAAATATCATATAATTACGACATAATAAAGAAATACAAGTCTTTTAGAATTGAACTCTTAATTTAGAAAACAATAAAAATCACATATTTAATTATAACAAAGTAGAATAAGAAAATACAAATGATCTGACTACAATGACTGAAACAACTTTGTTTTTATTATATTGAGAGAAACAACCCTGTTCTAAACAAATTATTGTTGAATGATAAATTTGCAATGTTTCAAAAATACTTAATAATTTTCACTCATAAGCTGAAAAAGAAATTTTTGAGTACGTAAATATTTAGTAAAATCAAGTCAAGATATAAAAAAAGATATTATGGTTAAAGTCACTTTAATTTAACAAAATATTAATTTTTAAAAAAATGGAAAACCAAAGATGTAAAAATGACCTTTTTTTGTTAAAAGAACATTATGAAGAAAAAAAAAATTATCATAAAAATATCTCATTTTTTTTCGATCAATCAATCAATACTCATCATCTGTCCAGGACACTAAAATGTTTCACGCTATCATTTCAACTGAGCTGGATTGCATGTTATGATGTGTATGAAATCAATTCATGCCGTAAATAGATGTGTGAAATCCGACTGTTCCAAGCTCAATGAAACTAATAAACAGTGGACAAAATAAAAAACGAAACACCTTAAGAACTGTTGATCTAGAGATGAGATTTTCAAGTACTGAGATATAGTCTTATTGAGTCCAGACTTAAAAGTGCTAATTAATTTGTGCAAACAATATTATAAGCTACGGAATAAGGAAAAAATGTACTTTCTCTAAAAAAAATGGGAAAAATATGGTGGCAAGATTTTAGCCACGAGTGCGGTCGAAAGTTTGGTCCTTAATATATTAACTTTACATTTTGCATATTTCACCTTAAGTTTCCATACAGTGCATAAAAAAGGAGGTCGAGAAATAGCTTTTGGTTTAATGATCGGATTTTTACATTCTACGATGCGTCGAGGGATCAAATTTAAATAGGGTGTTAACATGGCGAGTACGGTGTAATTGGTGTTGGCAATGCTTAAAATTTCAAAATGCAATGAAATACGCACGTTTTTTTTAATAATAAACATGACTTAAAAGATTAGAGATTTTTCAACCTTCAAATAGAAGGTGGGTTGCTGCAATGTAGAAAATAAAACCATGGCTTTAAGAGTAAAGTTATTGAAAGTTTGATAGCTTAGTTTGATCACATAATTATTATACATTTTGACAGCTGATATAGTAACACTTGCTTATGAAAAAGTTCGATTGATTCTACACAGCAGTTTTTGGTTGAAGCTCTTTTAAATATCAAAAGTGAAAAGCAGAATTTTCGGCACATTTTATTTTTTTGCTATCGACTCCTATCAAAGCAAGAAAAAAAGATGCCTTAAATCCGAAATTTAGATTCGGCAAAATTTCGATTAAGATTCACCACGCCCGTTTAAACTGATGAAGCCACAATAAGAGCATATTTTTTTTAAAAACAATTTTAATGTGTTATTGCTCTGTTTCAACCTAATCCAAATGCTTACATATTTTAAACTAGGTGATTTTAAAAGACATATGAGAAGATTTTATCAAATAGTTCTCAAGACGCGAAAATTAAAACTATGGATTTTTTTAAAATTTTATAGTTAGAAACTGATGAACCAATTCCACTAAGATTTTGGATTTCATCCTTTATAATTACACAGTTTAAGCTGCTGTCTGCATTACAATTATGAATTATTTAGAGTTTTAAATTAAGATATAAAAGAAATTATGAATAAATATAAAAAAAAATTATTATTTGTTATTTTCTTCATTAAATTAATCCTATTTTTGAATTAAATAAAAATTTTCAGCTATCTAAATCTATGTAAAAATTAAAATTAAGGGTCTCGAATTTTCCCCTTATATTATGAAAATTAAAATCTAAATTCATTAAAAATAGTTTTTTTTTTACAGTAAAAATACTTTTTTGTCTGATTTTGTTACAATAAAAATTTAGCAATATTTTCGAAGGGTTCGAGGCGCGTTTTTGATACATTTGCATTAGTGTGTATTTTCTAAAATAATGGTAATACAGAAAAAATGTAAGGCAGATGAAAAAACAATATTTTTATAAAAAAAAATTTTTGTTGGGAAACATCTTGTAAAAGTTTGAAATCTACTACTGATTACAAGTCAAAAGTCCGGCGGAAATCGATTTATGTTGATCTTTTTTTTTTTTTTAAATTCAACTGTGAATGTTTCTAAATTAAATGAGGGATAATTTATAGAGAAAATATTCGATGAAATTGTTAATAAACTGTTAGTGGTGTTATCAATTCGAAAATTTGTGAACTTCTTACTATAACTATGTAAAAGAATAATTAGTAAAAGAATAACAGTAAATTTAAGGGTATAGTAAAACTGAAAAAGATACAAAATTAAGAAAAATTCAAAAAATTCTGAATTCTGTCCTGGATTTTTTTTAATTCCTGCATTTTTAACTATTTTATTTATTTATTTATTTGTGAATTTTTATTTCCTGTTAATTTTTCTACATTTTTTCAATTCTTTTTTTTTTACATTATAAATTTTGTTTTTAGAAAGAATAAATGAAAGTAACAAAATTTGATTTAAAAAAAATAATAAATCCAATTTTTCCAAAAATCAACTTTCTATTTTAATTAATTTACAATTCGACTTTATTAACATTTGTTCTGAAAATATAAGTTTAAACTTATATATTTAAGAATAATACTTTTGACGCGTTTATGGATAAAGTAAGCTTTTGCAGATTTAAATATCGTCTCAAACTTTTTTTTCGACGTAAAACCGATGACTCTTTTAATTTTCATCGGATTTTCTTTAAAAAATAACAGTATTTAACTAACTAATGCAGTTAATTAAATAAATATTCCCAAGAAACGGAAGGGGTAAGATATTACTTGATGAAAAACTTCATTCGCTTCAAAAATATGCAAATTGGAGCAGGTCCATTTTTAAGATTACAAGAATTCATCAATTGTTGCTTATTGTTGGAGTCATAAATTCAATTTCCGAAATTATTTTCACCTCAGTCACATCAGCTCATCTTGATGCCCTGGAATCTTGTTTTATTCATATGAATGCTGATTCCGTTGTTAATGACATGAAATCCTCGCCACCTCTGCATAGTGAGTGGATATGCATCCCCCTGATTTGCCCCTCTTGGTCACTGTGGTTTTTCTTGTTCCGTTTTTCATCTCTTTCTCTCTCTCGGCAACTTAACGCTTTTATTTCAAATCACTTTTGTTTCTTCACATTCACGTCTGGCAAGTTTTGAAATTGAACGCCTTTTTTTGAGCGCTTGAAATATGTCAACGGTTATTTTTAAAATCCATGTTTTTAAAACGAGTGAAGTTTTTATTAAGTAGTGCAATTAAAGTTACAGGTAAAATTATTGCTCTTTAGTAATGAAATAATAAAGTCACATTTAAGGGATAAATCTTTTAATTCAAGTTCATCATTTAATTAATGTATGAATTATTAGATTATATTTATAATTTTTGCTTAACAAAAAGAATAAATAAAATGTTTGGAGAAAAAAAATTTAATTCTAAATTCATCATTGAATAAATCAGAACCTACAAACGTTATCAAAAAATATTTAAGCACAGCAGATATTAGTTTATTTATACATATGCTGCTAATTTAGACTTAAATTGAAAGAATTAGTGTCATTATAAAAATCCTCGTTGTAAAAAAAGCGCAATTTTAAATTATAAAGAAGTACGTCCATATTGCAAAGTAGAGAAAGGAAATATGATTGTTGCACAGAGGAAAATAATTTAAGATGTGAATAAATATAATTAAATTATAAATAAAAAAAACGATAATTTTTTTGAGAGATTTACTTTGGAATTTTAAAAAGGTATTCTTTTCATGTACATGAAAATAAGGAAACAATTTCAAACTACCTTTTAATAATCATGGAGCATCTTATCCTAGTAACTTTAACGTATCGTATGAAGTTTTTTCGTACAAAAAACTCGTATAAACAAATTTGGCTTTCATATACCGCAAAACTGTTAGGTCGAAAAAAGTGGTAAAAAAAAACCCCCATATAAAGTATATAATAGTACTTATTATTTTTTTAATAATTGTTTTTAATTGTTCGTTGATTATTTGGAAAAAAGCTACTCGGGATGATTTATCCTATTATGGAAAATTTTATAAAAACTATTAATTAATAAGCAACAGTTATGACAAAGACAAACTTTTCAACTTAACAAAATAACAATAATACTAATAAAAAAATAAGTAAATAAAGAGTATAAATTACAAACTATTAATGAACCCGACTGGAAAAAGAATTTAGCCAAATTAAGGAATATAATAAATGTTTTAAGTTATGAAAAAAAATCATTTTATTTTGATGTTTAAATTTTATGAGTAAATCTAAAGATCCAATGTACGGATTTTAAGGCACTAAGATTCACTCTTAATGGTTAGAGGGCCTTACATTATATATACCAAGTAATTAGCGAAGACGAGATTTTGAGTTTGAATATCAGGTATAAAAGCATATTTTGTTTGAATAAACATACCTTTTTTTGGTGGATTTGTATTTTTTGATTCACACATCAGGGGGAGGTAGACAACAGTAAAAGATGTTCCTTATAGTTTGGTTAGGGAAAAAGAAGCCCTATTTTTTGCAAAAAAATAAAAATAAATAATTATAAAAATTTTTTTTTTTTTTTTGCTACCGATTACCTTTATAATTCTATTTAAAAAGTTTGTAATTATTTAAAAGAGTTCGAGCGATATTGCGAAATAAGCAAAAAAATTATATTAACATAGAAGAGTTAAAAGTTTCGACTATTCTCCTGACTTGTGACTGTATTTTACTGATAGCACCTATACCAGCCTATACCTCCCCTTCCCCTTATATTTCGAGAATCGAAAACCCGAATCGGTAAAAAGGAATATTATTTATTCCAGAGAATGTACGTTTTTGTGTCTAATCTCGTAACTTAAAACATTATTTGCAATAACTAATAAGCAAATTTTTAAATAATATTCGAGTCATTGACACTTTATGTTTGTGTGCGGTAATTCGACCATTAGGTCAAACGTCATGAAGGATTTCTGTTTTTTATTTTGTCTTCAGTAAAACATTAAATTTTTAAACTTTAGTTGATCAGTAAAAAGAAAAATTTCAAAGTTCATATTGTCGTAAAACTGTATCATATTAATGTAGAATTTCGTAAAATGAAATGAATAAGACGCATGCGTATAAATTTATAGAAATTTTTTAAGTTTCATTTGCTCTAGTTTCCAACCTAAAAATTTTTTTTACAAACTTTCGTGATATATTTTAATTTTCTTAAGATAATCATTAAATGAGGAAGATAAAGTTCACTCACTTTTTTTATTTTTTAATTTTTTTTCCGCAAGTGAGAATAAAAAAAATTTTTTTTTATCAAAAATAACACCAGTGATTAGAATAATTTTAATTTGTCAAAGTCAATTATCAAATTGTTATTTTATAAATTCAAATTTCTTAAAAAAAAAAAACTTTCAAATTTTTTCTCAAATTTGTGAAATTTAATTTTTGCACATTTTTTTAACATTAAATCATAATAATAATTTTCATCACCTCGGAATGAAATAAAAACTTCATATTTTTTCAGTTTAATGTGCTAATTAATAATAAATAGTGCGCATGCGTAGAAATATCTAGAAACTTTTTAAAGTTTCATTTGCTCTAGTCTCTAATGTTTTTAAATTTTTTTTAACAACAAGTGGCATTAATAATGCTTTTTTTAAAAAAAATAACATGAATAATTCGAACAAATTTAATTTCGTAATGCCAATTTAATTTTTTATAAAAAAAGGAAGTTAAAATTGTTTTTAAAACTTTTAACAAAAAAATATAAATTTTTATCAACGCAAAAATTAAATGAAAAGGATATACTTCTTCAGTTAAAAGCCTCCTCTAATAATCAGTAATATCACTATTTTTATAAAAAAATTTATATAAAAATTATTATAATGAATTTTATTATTATACTAACTTTTATTATCATAATAATTAAAAAAATTACTTTAACGAACTGAAATGAAATAAAATAAAAAAACTACGTACTTCTTCTGTATGAGGCCTTCTCCAAAAATCAGTAGTCCTAGTATGTTCGGAAGAATCACCCATGCTCGCTTAATAGCAGACGATAACATATGAAATAACAACAGAGCCTTACCTGATTTTTAGTTGCATTTAACTGTGTTACAGAGTTTTGACCACGTGCCATGAAAAACGCCACCTACCGAAAATAAAAAGAATACTACTTCTTTCTACTTTTCCAGGTAAAAGATGGATTATTCTAGGTTTCATTTTTGGCGAAAACCTGCAGAATGTTTTGATCCTCTATTTCTCTACCTAACGTGTTCTTTTAATTAGTATTAATGTCAGCGGGAGTTGTAAATCTTCTTCTGCCCTTTATTATATCAGAAACTAATTGCATTTTGGAACGATTTTTTTTCTAACTGACTCATCCATTGTTGTGAAATATTTATTGGGATAATTGATGTGTAGTAGACTGCTGAAATTGCAAAGCCTTATTTAGATGGTCATTGGCTTTTGTCGTTGAAGTTTTAAATAAAAATGAAATCGTTGTGGATGAGGTATAGAAAAAAATATAGATATTAATGAGTTTTTATTTTTTATTTTTTTTATTATTTTTTTTTTTTAATATCAGTTCAGATCAAATATCAATGAAATAATTTTAAAAAGGTTGTAGATTTGGGAAGGGTTGATTTTCATATATTTTGGACGATTATGGAAAGGTTAAAAACGAAAATAATACTCAACCATATCTTTAATGCTAACGACATTATAAACAAGAAAAAAACTGAAGCTTTTGTAGTGTGCATCAATAACTATTAAATACTTTAGAGAATGAGCCGGTAAATCTTTCAAAAATGAAAAAAGAGAGCGGGTTTCTTAGAAGTCAGTGTACTTCTCTGTTTCAAGCAATTTTCTGAAGGTCCTAAAAAAGTCCAGATTTCGGGCTGCGATTGTTATCGATTCTTTTATTGTGTCTTATTACTCCTATTATCTAGTGTGTCCTATTACTTCTATTCTAACTCGAGTTTCATAGTTTTATCTCCATATAACGTAATTATAAGTTATTTTCACCCAAAAAACATTGTCCGATGTTTCGATATCAGATTCAGGAGCTCTCTTGTCTTTTGAGTACAGTTTAAAATAATAAAAATGCTTATCTAAAAGACTCAAATTCACAATCTGGATAAGCTGTTCATAAGGAGCGATAAAATAAAATTATCTTGCTTGGATGAATGCTTGTTTCCAGTATAGTCTCGAATATTTTAGATGACTAGTTAAAATATACAGAATTTTCCTCAATCGCCTCTCTTACTATATATTTTTAGAATCCTTGTTAAAATTGTAATCTGAAAAGTTTACACAGTAAGAGTTAAAAGTTAATATATAGGCGATAAAAAAAAAGAAACTCGCTTTCTGTCGAATGCATAGTTAGAAAAGCGGCAAGAAAAATATCAATGGTGAAAGTTGGAGGTGATTCAAATAACCGCCTTTAAGTTCCCCTGCATATTTCGATGTTTTAAGTCACGCCTTCCTCACTTCTGATTTGATGGTGTTTTTGTTTCTGCATCAATTAAATATCACTTTGCAATTCTAAATGTTTTAACCGGTTTTGACTACATTTTTCACAAAGATTCTAAGAAATAATTATTAAAAAATACCCTGTATGTGTTGCTCTCCATCTGTACCTACCACAGTACTGAGATAAAATATCCCCAGTACAGAGCTGAACTTTACTGTCCCAAAACCTCCACTTGTATTACTAAGATAAAATTAAGTTAAATATTTCGAAATCATTCTTTAGTTATGTTTCTGCAACACAAAGACACTGAAGAGAGTGATGCGTAGAAAATTACTTAAATTTATGTTTTGGGCGTTATTTAAAATATATGTCATAAAACTTTGAGTGTAATATTTATCATAGTGCCTATATTCTCCAATTCTTAAGGAAAAACTTCAAAGAGAATGGATTTTTTTTATTTTTTAATTCAGCGATTCAGCAAGTTTTCGAAAAATAACACGCAGTAAAAAATATTTTTAAATAAATATTTTATTTTCGACTTTGTACATTATGCGATAATATTTGACTACTCGATAAAGACTATAACCAAGTTTCTAAAATATAGCAAAGGCTGATATTTTAATGAATTTTTCCCGTTTAAGGAAATAAAATAACAAGTAAAAATTTTTTATAGCGCTAATTAGATTAAGCTATTAAATGCCAGTTACAACTAGTCATATTCAGAAGCCAATGTAAATCTAGTAACTAATTTATACTTATAAATAAACATAATCAAAGAGAATAATTTAAAAGTAACACCATAAGTTCAGAAAGTAAATATTGTTATAAGTAAAATCGTATCTATGAAACGTTCTTATGCAGTGGAATAAAATATTTTCATAGCACATTCTTATTTTTAATTTCAAAATCAAGAATTTTCTGTGTCTCCAATAAATAAAATATAATGAAAAGAAAACTTTTACGTCATTTTATTATCGATTTTTTTTTATTAATATTTCTACGCTTTTTGAACTCTTTTGTCAGCAAAAACAAAATATATTATTTACCTAAGATTTTTCTGATTTCAAAATGTAATATTATTCTATTAAATTAATTTATTTTGAATTTTAAAAGAATTTTTTTCTTCTCTCAAAGGGAATTTGTGGGGAAAAAAAGTTTATTTCAAATGTCAAATTTAATACCTGAATTAACAATGAATCCCCGGTAGCTGTAATTTGTAAATATTTGAAAGAATATGTATACTGAACATATAAGAAAATATTTGAAAGAATATGCATACAGTACATGATATACAGGCTTCCAGGTTTTGATAAATATTTGGTGCATTGTGATTTTAATCAACAGTAGATCGAATTAAATTTTGTTTCCTCTAAATTTGAACACAAAGAAATTTTGTCAGATTTTAATACAAATTTAGACAATATGAAAGTTAATCAATAAAATTTTCAGTACAATATAATCAAGAATAAGGACAGATAAAGTTAGCAGAAATAGAACATGCTTATAAAGAATATGCACATTTTCAATTCATTTCTAGATGATGCCATTGTTATTCCATAATACCATTTATTTTGTTGCAATCGTTTCTTTAAAACACTACATTTATCTAATAAGAAATAACTCTAAAAACTTATTGTTCGACTTGCTCTCATGAAGTCTTGTCGTTTCATCAAAACTAAAAACAAAATTAGTCAGAGAAAAATGATTTATAAAATAATATTTTTTTCACATCGATAAACAGACATGGCGGTGATAAATGTTTTTCAGTACTCAATGAAGCCTTTTCATACTTCGTCTGCTTCAGCTTCTGCTTTTAGTCTTCTCTGTGCTAGTATTTGGTTCAATTCTTGAGAAGTAAGCGTTTTGTACTGTAATGCAAATGATAAGCAATAGAATTTAAAATAACTGTAAAAAAACATGTTATAAACAATAAATTAATAATATAAATAAAGCATGCATATATTATCATAATGCTTTAGAACTGTTTGTTTAAATTCCTTTTTTTTCATTCCTCAAATATTGATCATTGGTAAGTTATTTAGAGGTGAATCGTCCCAACTTTGGATTTTTTTTAACATCCTTTTTGTTCTGAGGAAGAATTTCCACGTTTTTAACTAACATGTTAACGCTGCTTTTTTGCTTATTACTTCTCCATTGAGGTTTTTGGATATAATTGAATACACTGACCTTTGTTGATAAATTTCTGTTCTGAGTAATATAAGCATAAACTAGTCTATTATCTATTGGCAAAATGGGTCTTGGTTTGGATTGATGGCGTCCGCACTTTTCAACTTTGTTAGCACATGCGTTGCTATGGCTACTACTGCTGTTTTTCTTCTTATTTTTTCTAGCAGGCATTTTTAATGTATTTACATAATAAGAATTTAAAGTATTTTTTTAGATTCTTTTTACTATTAACGTATAATTACTGACTTGACGGTGATTTTAATGTAAATATGGATGCTGAAGAAGGAAAAGTATTTTGTGACGTCTTGAAACACGTACATAGACAGGATTTCAAAACTAATCCGACGACAAACATCAATTGAGACACTTTTTGCAACCCTTGATTTGAAATGTTGTGGCTTTTAACGAAGTCAAACCAAAAAGAAAAAGCATTTCACCAATGCGTAACCAGTGATCGTAATAAGGCGATCACAACTTTTATGCGTTACGTTCTTTTTTTTCTTAGTATTATAAAGTTGAATATTTTTAATCTTTTTTTGTTTTTATAATTTGTGTGTGAGAAAAAGAGAATTGTTCAAATAAAAAATGGAATATACTTATTTTTTATGAAATGAAATGGAAATTATGAAGAATGTAACAAACACTGATAATGGTTCTTAAGTTAATCATAAAATGATTTTACAATAAAAAAAGACTTACTTGACAAAAATGACTGATGATTTAATAGTTTTAAAAAACTAATAATAAATAAATTAAAAAACGAAAGGAGACAGTAGTGCACGATTTGTTACATTCTGCCTGCTTGGAATACTAGAGCTACATTTTCACCGAGTTCAAAATTAATTTCATTGTAAGTCAGCGAAGGGCATTGCCGACCTAGGAAAAACTATGAAGCGATGTTTTCAAAATAACTACCATTTTCAGAAACACAGTGGCACAATTTAAGGACAAAATTAACATGTAATCGTGCAAACACTTAAATTCAGAACGTTCGTATATAAGAAAAAGCAGCTTCATGGTCTTTTCTAGTCAACAACGCCATCTGCTGGGGAACTTTGAAACTAATTTGAAACTTAAAATCAAAAAAGTGGTTTCCTAAGCAGCGTGTGAAAAGGCATACATTTCTACCTTATTTTTGATTTTATTTAATTATTATTATTATTATTTTTTTTTTTTTTTTTGTTGAGCGTCGGTCATTTATAAGGCACTCGTTATATAATACCTGTAAAATGCATATTATGCTTCAACTATAAATAGAGAATATTAAGTTTTCCCTTCAAAATCTTACAATAATGGGGTTTATAATGGGATAATGCTCCTTCGAAAACAATCTATTCTATTTGTCTTTTAAAACAGATCCCCCCCCCCTCGCATTAGCTAAGATTTGACTTAACGTTAACATCTATTAAACAATAATAGAAAACAAATAAAAAAAACACTTACTCCGGACATGTTTTTTTGAACTTGTAAGTGGCTGTGTAACTTGACTCCTTCCTCACCAAGATATTTCTCTAGTTGTTCCTTTTTTAGTTTGAAAAGCATTTCTGCTGACATAGGCCTTAACACTTCTAATGCTCTAGGTAGAAGAAAAGAATTATGCATACAGTAATTTCAAAATCAGCTGTTTATTTAAAATATTGTACTCAAATTCTCTTTTTTAATCCCTTCAGAACCGTGGTCATATAATTGACCGCGATTTTTATATACGATTGCACAATTCTCTCTTCCCGGCCAACAATATCATACATGAAACGAGCCTTTCTGACTCAAGCAGCCCAAGATCACACCGACGTGATCTCATTAAGGTACTCTCGTATTACATTTCGTATTAGTACCTATACGTACTCTTTAGTACGTATAAACTCAGAGTTTGCGGGGTTGCGGAGGCGTTTCTATCTTCATCTGCCGGTTATGAAAAGGTTAAATAAACGTTGACTCCATAAATAGCAAAACTTTTAATTTTATAATATCGATTTTTGAAATTTTAATTAGTATTTTAGTATTTTTTTTTTTTTCGGTAATTCAATGAAGAAATACTGCGAAGAATAAAAACTTTTGTACAAATGTTCCTTAGTGTTTCTACATCTAATTAATAGTTTTATCCAATATCCAAAATTTTATCCAATAAAAAATAGATAAAACACATGATATTTACTTAATATTTTTTATCAATTTTTCCAAGCACTTGCTATTTTAAGCCAACGATGAATGTAGATAACAAGTAGATTTATATTTTTTAAAGCTTTTCATGAAGGTTAATAAAACAGATTTTTTTAATAGTACTTATATCAAAATTAGTATTTGTCTCAGAAGTTAAATGCTTGCATATCTAATTTGAAATGTTTAGAATGAGTACAGCTTAAAAAAAAAAGCATAATTTTATTTAATATGAATATTTGATGCACTGTGTTTTAAAACTAAATTTCCAAAATTTCTGCCGTGGAAAAACTAACATTCAAATATTTAAAGATAAGTTTTACGCATTTGCTTATCTCTAAACACATAAATTAACGATAGCTTATGTAAGATATGTCGTTTTAATAAATATCTTTTAATTTTTGTATAAAATAAGAAGGAATAATCGAAACCGTAGTCTTATTGTAAATGTCAAAGAACAAAAAACTTCTGCTCAAGCACTGGGACAAATTCGCCTTCGAAGAGGTCTTTTTGATGGAACTAGCTTAAATTTACGTTGCATGGGACTAATACCACGAAAACCTCCCATGTTTAACCTGATGGCAAGGAAATCTTAACCCATGGTTCGTCTATCTGTGGGTATATTTTACATCAGCACTGTGGTCTTTGCGAACCAGGAGCAGTCAACGAATTCCCCGCCATCACTGGAGTATGATTTTTCTTGATTTTAAAACTAGAAGCCATTATTTAATACGGTAGTTATGTTTGTATACTTCCAAATTCGTCAAACATATCATTCGTTGCACACAATCGATGGTATTTTATTCAGCTAATAATTCTGTATTAAAACATACAGAACTAAAATGATTACACTAAAATTTCCGTCGTGAATTTAAATAGACATTCATAAACGCTAATGTTAGCAAGCCAATAGTTGAGGCAGTTAAAAAAAAACATTTCGGTTTATTTATTAATTTAAAAAAATTCGTATTGAAATGATTCTATAACTAATTTGAATATTAATGTTTATTGATTTCAGGCTCGAAAAAAACATCGGTAACCCTCTTGGCTTGTAGTTCAGAATTTTATGATATTTTAAAATAAGTATAAACATACGTGGTCATACCCTAGCTCGTCTAAACCATATCATATGGTTCATCGCATCATTACAAACGGTCAACCAGTTTTTTTGATAACCGGGATGATTTAATCCTAAACAGCTAGTAAAGAATTAAAAAAAAAATGTTAAATGTTAAAAAAATGTTAAAAGAATGATAAAAAAGAATTTCAAAACATAATGAATCAAGGTATAATTAGGCCTAACAAATCAAATTGGTCAAACCCTCTCGATATGGTTCCGAAAGCCGAAACCGAATGATGGTATTTGACATACAGGTGAAAAAGTATAACACAGAAAGGCAGGCGTCCTTTACCTCCTATACAAGATATTTCTCAAAATTTACATAATAAAACTGTTCTTTTTTTTCTTCTTCCAAAATCGACTCCCAAAATCGTTATCAGATTCCCGTTCACCCAAATGACGTTTCCCAAACAGCCATTACAACACTATTTGGACTTTTTGAATCTTTATTTATGCCTTTCGGTTTATCTAGCGCCGCACAAACTTCATTACCTTTAAATCTCTCAATTATCTTATTAGTTCTGTGTTAATTTCATGTTTTCTAATTAGTGGTTGTGGAACACTTCCTACTTTTAGCTGTTTTATCTGAATTCATTGATTTGATGACTTACTTCTAGGGCTCGTCAGTTTGATTGCTACATAAGTAAAATACCATAAAACAGCTACTTCTGAGTATATTTAAATTCAATTTTTGACAATGTTATCAGAGAGCATAAAATTACGATAATTTAAATTGATAACAGGACTGGTTCAAATGCGCACGAACAACTGGTTCCTAAAAGAGAAGTCCCAAGAGTAGGACTATATTTTCGGTCAAAGGGTTACTATGCAATTTTCAATTTCTATGATGTGCATTACATCCCTAACAAATTTGTGACTACTGTACTGAATGATTCTGTATATTAAGGATAAACAACTTGGGTGCAAAAAAATCTTGCTAGCTTTGCTGCTAAAAGAGTCCCGCAGTTACTAATTGTTGTCTAAGGGGTCATTTATATTTTTTGTAACCGGTATTTGTAACAGCCGACCCAATTCTGAGTTTACATTTATCAATGTTCAACTCTCTACTCTTTTAATTTTGAACCCAATCCAGAAGACAAGAAAATTCTTGAATCAAGCATTTTGGCAAACTAGCTTTAGTGGTGGACTTTTTGATGGAACTAACCGTCAATTTCTGTTACGTGGAGATGAAAAGCATGAAAAGCCGACAGGCCTGTGTAGGGAGCAGGGAACTGTCCTTGCACCAGAAAGGATCTGGGTTCGAATCCCGGGCAAATGGATGTTTCTTTCTTTCTGTGTGTGTTCTGTGTCCTTTCTCCTTTGTGTGTGTGAATGTGACCCGCCCTATAAACGGTTTCGTGATTGTGTGAATGGTGTGGCAGAAGTCGAATTCTTGGCCATAGATGGCGCTACTGAAAAACATGAACAATCGCATCCCCTCTGCCTAAACAGGTATACGACAAAAAGAAAGCATGAAAACCTCCCACGGTTATCCCGACGGCAAGGGAATTTTAACCCATGATCCGTGTACCACTAAGGACATTTTTATGTCAGCACTGCGGTCAATACGAGCCGGGAACAAAATTCGAATCAACCAGCCAATCCTAAGATTGAACCTGGGTCACCTCTTTGGGAGGCGAGCGCTCTATTCCCATATCCACCAAGGATATTTTAAGAAGTCATCATGGGGATTAAGGGTCTACCTTTTCAATTATGATAGTATTCTGGCCAGCATTGCAGGTTGCCGCTTTTATTTTTCTTACAAGTCGATGCCCATTGTTTCGAGTCAGGTCTGAAAAGAAAAACCCGGTCTTACACCATGCTGGCAGCTCAGTGTTCTATCGCGACTCAATTTTGACACTGAAAGCCTGAATTTTAATAAGGATGTTGCTTAACATAAATTTAATTGTAATGAAATAGAAATAATAAGTATGCGAATACCTTTCGCTGAAGCATTTCAGTTTCAACCAATGCATGACTTCGTTATGAGTTGAGCTCACACTGATGTAATAACATTCAGTCCTGAAATGTTCTGGGCAAGTGATTTTCCGCCAGACTTTCAATCCTTTCTTCTGATTGATAGATGCCTTAAGTTCTTCTTGAAAAAGTTCCAGGGCAGCATCACAAATCTGAGATTCCGATGTCTTGCTGCGAGATCGCAGTTTCGATTGCTTTTTATCCGATTTTGGACTTCCGGTAACTTCATTTGGGGTAAAGGCAGAAATAGGAGATGTTGATGACTTGGGTACAGCATTGGAAGTATCTGGCATTTTGGTAGATTCATCAAAACCGATTGAATCGAATCTGTGATAAGCTACAAGTAAATTACAGAAAAGTAATGTAAAGTAAAGAATTTGAAAAAAAAAAAAAAAAAAAAAAAAAAAGAGGAAATATTAATTTCTTCAATGTTGAACTGAAAATCTTTCTTCGTGATTATAGCTACATGTTTGTAATTGCGAATTTAGTGATAAAAGAAAGTTTCATATCTAAATTCTTAAATTAGATTCTTTTAATTATCACGAGCAAAAATGCATAGATACGCGATATTTGAAATTACGCAGAGGAAAAAAAAAATACAAAAAATAGCGATTATAATCTTGATTATTTTCTATCAAAACTACATCGGGTTATGACTCGCTATGAAACGCGCCTATATGACAATGGGAGTTATGTAAAAAAAAATAATGTTGTAAAATTTTAAAAAAAAGAAAGATTTTGTTTTATATTTGTTGAGGTATGTTTAATCATTCCTTACTCTCTGTATTATTCATGTATAGAGCACAAAAATTTCGGAGCATTACCTGATAATACTAGTAGTTAGGATCAGTTACATTTTTATAGGTCAATGACATGCAGCTTAGGAACATTACCTTTAAAACCTATTGGACAGTACTATTTCGTATGGTTGTTGTACTGTCGTGTTGTCATCAGTATGCCCAGACATTTTTAACAGTGTGGACCACCACTTTAAACGTTTTTATATTTAATCAGTCTGTAAGACTTTTCACGTGAAAGTTAATGTTAGTACATAATAAGAGACAGAACTTTTACTTCATTTTGACCATTATTAATATTATGTAAATAGCCTTCCTCGTCCACTATATAATAAATAACATGCATTGTATGAGATAATTTAAAATTAAAATATCGATGAATTTTAAGCTTTTCTAAAAAAATACATTAGGATGCGGGGTATGCATGCCTATGCGTGTTCTAACGTGCTAAATAGTTCCAACGGTATTTTTCAATAGAATTCTGCTAACATCTTTAGTTTTTATATCGCATTTCTATAATTGCGGTTTCGGCTGTAGCAAACTGAAAGTTGGAACAGCTGCAGTAAATTTGAGTTTTTTATTTTATTTATATATATATACATGTGGACAAAGGCATTCAAATTAACTCTGATTTTTTTTTCTTTAATGAGCGTTAGTATTACTGTTCAACAGTGTTTGCAATAACATTGTTTCTCATTGCTTCGCGATTGGCTGTCATGTTTTCAATATTAAGGCAAAGGCATTATTAAGACAAAGGCATTCAAATTAACTCTGATTTTTTATTTCTTTAATG
The DNA here is from genome assembly GCA_949128135.1 of Parasteatoda lunata. NCBI lineage: Eukaryota > Metazoa > Arthropoda > Arachnida > Araneae > Theridiidae > Parasteatoda > Parasteatoda lunata. The sequence continues at coordinate 63,633,885 of OX421970.1, forward strand.
AGCGTTAGTATTACTGTTCAACAGTGTCTGCAATAACATTGTTTCTCATTGCTTCGCGATTGGCTGTCATGTTTTCAATATTAAGGCAAAGGCAATATTAAGACAAAGGCATTCAAATTAACTCTGATTTTTTTTTCTTTAATGAGCGTTCGTATTACTGTTCAACAGAGTGTCTGCAATAACATTGTTTCTCATTGCTTCGCGATTGGCTGTCATGTTTTCAATATTAAGGCAAAGGCAATATTAAGACAAAGGCATTCAAATTAACTCTGATTTTTTTTCTTTAATGAGCGTTAGTATTACTGTTCAACAGTGTCTGCAATAACATTGTTTCTCATTGCTTCGCGATTGACTGTCATGTTTTCAATATTATAACTTTGATGAAAACATTTGAGAAATTTTTACACACCCTCTTTTTATTATTTTGAAAAGAAAGTTTCGGCAAAAAAAAAAGAAAAGATTAATGTTTCGCATTTCGCTTATTGTGACTTATTACGTTTATCATTACTCTGGAATAGCTTATTATGAATCAAATACTTCTTATGATAGATTTAGGACTGATTTAAACTCTCGATGATAATTTTTGAGAAGGATTTTAGTCGTTAAAAATGTCCCTTTGTCTGCGTAACTGGTAACTTATGTTAAAATTCCTTAATATTTGAATTGAAAGGTTTAATTTATGTTTCTTTCTTTATTGATGTATGCATAAACGTTGCTTGAATCTTACTGGTATGAGGACTCTGAAGTATTGGACTAGTATTGGTATCATTAGGTGGAGGTGGTAGCCAGTTTGTTGGTGAACCACTACGGTCGTGTGAATATGGTGATTCCAAAGTAGTAGTTGCATATTCTGGTGGTGGTGATGGTAGTGGTGAAGTTTCATCTCTCGAAAGAAGCGGTGATTTCGGTGGCTGCTGGCTATATCCTGTGGAAAATCATACAAATAGAACTATTGAGGTAACAATGTGGGTATGAAGATTTTATCATGTAATTAATCTGAAACTAATCAACGTAATCAATAAAATACTACGAGGAACGGTTACGCTAATGCTGGGAGTTTATTATGCTGGTAATATAGTCGTTTTGGGTGATGCATAAAAATATATTTTTATGTATCATTATTTCTTACTTACGCCGGCAAATGTCAACTTACAGTATGCATATACTTTCAATGCATGCAACTTTCAGCAACTTCAGCATTTCGTGAATGTTTCGCAATTTTTTTCTTTATTATTGTAATTATAATATTTTTTTACTTACAATCTTGCCATCCTAAAATGTCGACATTTGCTAACATAAATGATAAATACTAATATTTAATAAGAACTTTTCTTTAACATTCATCATCGATGCTGAATTTTTGCTTTTTCTGATATTAGTAAGAAACATAATGTATAAAAAAAAAGATAATTTTCTCAACATTTACATTTAGTACAAGCTAATGATCGACATTTATTGATGTAAGTGAGAAATAATTCCATTTGACAGATGTTTCGAACACCCAGCGATATATCTATGTCAGGGGTATCCAAACTTTTCCAAAAATGTCGACACACGAGATTTAAAATTGTGTTACGACAGCCCAATTCTATCATATTTGTCTGCGGTATAATATTTATAATATAAACTTAGATTATAATATAAACTGGATGTGAAGCACTGATTTGGCTAGCTACGTAATCCGCGTTTTAAGTCATCTTAAAGGTGTTTTATGAGATTTAGATTGGGACTCTGATTATGCCAGTCTAATTTTTGAACACTTATTTCATCTAACCATGGCAGCTTGATCTGTGACTGATGCATTTATTCTATTGAAAAAGAAATGTACCCGATATATTGCCATATAGTTAAGAGAACATCATAGTTCAAATATCCACATAAAATTCAGAGTTCATGTTTTTATCTGCAAAAACTAAAGGACACAATCAAAACCATGGATCGGGTGTCCGGATACTTTTAGCCAGACAGTATAGTGGTTATACCTTGAATTATTTTCAATAAATTGCTGCAATAAATGGATTAGTTTTAGAATTGAAGCGCCTCACAGTATCCCTCATCTCACTTCGTGGCACCCCAGGGTGTCACATTATGGGAATCTTTGATTCATGTGATAATCGACTTTCCCTATGCAATGTCGTAAGTTGCTGACACACTCGAAGCTATTTACAGTTATGTATACATACACATGTTGTTAAATTTTTTAATAACTACGATGAAAATTGGGGGAGTCATCATGTCTGCTATAAATTGTGTAAAACAATGTAACAAAGGCACATACACGCTGTTTAATTAACAAGTTCGATCCTATTTTAATGACGAAAAAAGTTATCAGTTACTAATTTTTTTCTAAAAAATTACTGATGTTTTCATCTAAGTCCCACTATCGTATCCCATGAATTTATGTCAATTTTTAAAAAATGTGCATGTTTACAAAGAGATTGCTTGAGCAAAACTGACATTGATAACTCTAATCACCCCTGAACTGAATTGAAACAGAATTTGATATTCAAAGGCCAGTATTTTGAGAATTTTTTTTTATTATGAAAAGTAGAATTTGGCTTCAAGTAAAGCTTATAGCAATTTTATAACTAATAATAGGGTGAGTTCCATTGAAATAAAGCCAGCTTGATTTTATACCGTAACTACACGGGAAAAAAAAACCCAATGAGAACGAAACATATAAATTAAGAAAGTCTATATAAAAATACATATTTATAAGGTGTAACTCTGTTCTTGCTCTATCGAGACAGGAAAAAATAAAGAAAGACACATCGAATAAGTAAAAAAGGAGACAAAAAATGTGTCCCTTCCATACAAAACCACTTATTTATTGCCAAAATATTTGACATATTTGTGATGCTGCGTACCATTTACCAATCCCTGAAAGACAGTAATATCAATATTATACTAGATTTCAATGCTGTCAGTCTTCGAATCTGCCACAAACTAAAACAGTTTCTTTTTCGTGTGTGTCTACAGCCAAGATAATCCTCGCAGTCACGTTTTCTTGGGGATTTAGGCCTAAGAAAAGGCCAACTATTCTATGACATGTTGCATATTATCAGAAAACAATGCCCCTGAATTTCTTTTTCTATGTGAAAAATGGAGTTGTTCAGCGGAAAAATTCAACCAGGTCCACCAATTCCATCTGTAAATGGTAGTCAATGAATTTCTAGTATTTTTGGGTAATCGGTAGTCGTCATGCGGCCTGGGTGCTAACAACCACACTCGAAGCTTTATAACACCATTAATGGAACTACCTTTGTCCATTAGAAAAGATTTCCTTTTGCTTTATACATTGAGCAAACAATTTGTAAAAGTGTATAAAATAAATAAACAGAAGTCCATGTAGAAGGAGATAAAAAGAATTTGGTTAGCTCAAACAGTTTTGTGTGCTATCGCAATAGCATGAAAAAAAAGAAAAGGATTACTTCACCATAATACAGCAAGGGGATGGCTTAATAATTGTGTGGGGCGAAGGCTTCAACTATGAGAGTAATCAATCATCACTAATTTATCATCTTCAACTATCAATAATCTAACTAACAACACTATATCATTTACAAACCAGGGTTTCTCTCACAGAGAATCAGGGATCTAAGAAATTTTTTTCTCCATTTTTTAGTGAACACCTAGTTAGAAGGGTAAACCAACAATAGTTGGGCCTTCTGGGAGGAGGTTGGCTAGTTTTCTCATAAGAATAAAGAGAATGTGTTGGACACAGGGCAGCAGAACACAGGAGAGCCAGTGTCCTTGTGCACACAAGGCAACCCTCCAAGTGCTGTTATCGCTTCAATATATCCCTCAGAACTTCTTAACTTTTCTTTTATAAATTTTAAAGTGCCAGTATATCATGCTGGCATATAAACATGTCGGGGTCACCAAATCTCCTATTATGAGTTGGGTGAAACATTGTACAAGTTAACGTACACGTAATTACGGTGGCACGTAATTACGTGCCACCCTGAAGGTGACAAGACTAGTTCTATGGATCCGGTCGTCGGTACCACCGGAAGGAGAAAAGAAAACTTAATTTTGTTTTTCCGGAGACCACATTTTTCTTAGTCGAGTTTCCCCTTTTTTTGTGTGTGTGTGCGGGTGAGAGAGAGAGAGAGCCTGGGTACATTATTAACTTCTCATCAACACCACTAATCCACAAATCATCCATCACAATACTTTGCAATTTAATAATAATAATTGTAATGTTGTAGTTGTGTAAGTGTAATGTCATTGATTTTATAATAATATAATTATAATATAATAGCATAATTGTAATAACATAATATCATATGTTAAGCTTAATTGTTTTAGCATTGGTCTTCTAGATAATAATTAATTTTAAGTACTTTCCTACGGTGACCAAACTATGGAAGTAAGCTTAAATTTTCTTCCTCCCCAGACCGCATAGAGGCTACTGAACTCCTCCCCCCTTCCCCCCCCAAAAAAAGAAGCTAGAAACATGTTAAATGCCATTTACGGAGAGAATTGAGGGCCTAAGTCAGATTTTTCCGTCAGAACATTGATTCCATTTACGTTGCAAAATCTTCAATGTGGTGATTTTTGGATGGTAGGGTACTTGTCATGAATGGTTTGCCTTTCACTCTGATCTCATTCCGCAAATAAATGTTGGGGCTATACTCAGTACGAATGTATGTACGGAAAAAAAATCAGATCTACAGGGTTTATTAAATGGTATACAACATCATACATTTCATTACTTAAACATGGCGGATATATTGGCTATTAAAAGCAGTCGTGACATGTGGGGTAAAGTGGGTATAAAATCAGGCTTTTTTTTTAAAGAAGGTTCTAAAATCAAACCATCACATTAATTTTACTGAAAATTTTGATGAAATTTATATACAATGGATTCATATAGAGATTGAATATATAACATAATTTATTTACTTTGTTTGATTATTTTCTTACAAAAGAGCATCACCTAGCCCATCTCCTCCTTGAAGGCCCAACTATTGTCTGTTATTTTCATTCAAAAGACCCCACTTTACCCCACTCTGGGGTAAAAAATTAGGTTTCATTTCGGATGCGATATATTTTGCTTAACTTTTTTGAATTTCATCAAAAAGGAAGGGAAAAAAAACTGTAATAGTTTTTTGTTTGCTTGAAATATAAATTAGAGTGTAAAAATTAATATCTATAGTGATAATTTTAAGTGCTTTTACTATTTATAGTAGAGAAGTATTTTTTATTAAATTTATATATTTTAAAGAAATTGTTTTCTTTCCATGAAAAAACTGCCATATGAGGGCAGAAGTTTGCGTGAAACTTATCTTTACCTTTAAATATGCTCACTTTGTTGTACCATTATGCTATTTTGGTAGTTTTAATCGTATAATTTGTCTGTAATGTTGTTATTCCCTCCTTCATTCGTCTCTTCAAAAAATAAAATTAAAAAGAAATTTTGTTTACTGTGTTTTAATTACTACGTAGGGCTGTAATCAAACAAGTAAATTATTTTAAAACTATTTCATTATAAAATATTGAGCATTAGATACTTACTAAAGCTAACACAGAAGTAAAAAAAAATATCCCGTCATACCCACCGCAGAAAAGAATTAATAGAATTTAGAAATTTATTCTTAAATTTCAATGCATATCTGTTCTTCCGATGTCCCTCTAACAGTTTGAACTAAAAATTAATAGTTTTTGCCAGTTTTTTATAATATTAGAAGAAAGTTCATCAAAAAGCTCAAACTGACATACTGTATAAGTTGATCATAAACAAAGAGTTTGTAAACAAATTTTTAAATCAGTTTTTAAAATTTGAATAAAAATATTTGCCGCAAGCCTAGTAAATGTCTTTAAAAATCTTAAACAAATTATCTCAATTTAAAAGGAGAGAATTGATGTATTTTTTTATTTAGCATATACCCACTTTACCCCACCTGACCTTAACTTTTTTTCGGAGGGATACTTTTTTACTCATAATTTTTTTTTCCTGCCCAGGTGGGGGCGCAACAAAATGTGAGTTACTTCATTTAAATATGTGTTCGGAAGTAAACTTTATTCCAATAATAGCACAAAATCAAGCATGCTTTAATTCAGTGGGACACGCTGTAGTTCTGATTTGCAGTCCTATCGTTTTTGTTTCACGCGCAAAATGAATCTAGATGCATTTAAGATACGTTTAAATTGAAACTTATAATTTTTTAAAAGGCTAAGAGGCTCCACCCCTTGCTCGCTCCGTTTACCAACCACCATAATTGCTTAAACGTCAGTATTTTCCACACAAAAAACACAACATTTTGTTTTCAAAATATTCAATTGTTGCTCTATGTAAAAAAAAAAAAAAAAAAAAAAAAAAAAAAAAAAAAAATTGTGAATATATTATTTTTAACGAAACAGACGATTACCTATATTTGTAAAATTTGTATTACCGGTATTTAAAAAAACAAAATTAGCCAGTAAAATTGCAAAATTAGACAATAAAAATTAAAATACAGATAGTGTAATTCAATAAGAAGAAATAAACTAGAAGTAATTTGATTTGTTTACGAGGCTTATACCAATTCAAGTAGGGAACGGTTTTTATCGCGATTTATTAACTTTTTATTTTTATAAATTTCAATGTAATCGTTAAGATTGATATCTGGCAACGTGTAAACTCTATCTCTTTCTTTTTTTTTTTTTTTTTTTTTTTGTTACTTCTGATGGACATCTACTCGAGTGCGAGCTTTTAAAATAAAGATCTCGCGAGGAGAAATAAGTTTTCTACAATAATGGACAAAAAAAAATCAATATTTGAAACAAAAAATCGGGAAAAAATCACGATTTAAAAAAAAAAAAAAATTCCAATGACTTTCAAATTAACTGGAATTTTGAAACAAAATTCCTGTCAAGTTCACATATAAAAATAGTTCTTTCAACATGCCAAATTTTGACTCCATAGTTGCATTTCAGCAGACTATAGATACAGATCTATCAAAAAGGAGGATTCTCACTGCCTGTTAAAAAAACCGCATGCGAATGAGAATCAGTTTGATGGAAAATATTTACTTGCGAAAAATTCCTCACTCAGGTTTTAATTCGCATGCGATTGAGAAGGCAATGAGAATATGCTTCTGAAGATGTTACTTTCTCCTACAAATTTAATAGTTCCTGTGCAGATTTCTAAAATCCTTCGAAATTTCAAGTTTCTAAGTCTTATAGTTTTTGCACAGCAAAACAAAATGTAACGTTCAGTTAAACACCCAAAACAGAGGCGCTTGCGATTTTTTTTAATATAGATAAAAAAATTCATGTTGGTTTGATATGTTTATTTAAAAAAGCAATAATTAATTTTGCGACACAGTCTCAATCCCAGCGATGGCTCGCACCGACCACAGTGCTGACGTAAAATAGGCTGATGGGTTAGAGTCCCCTTGCCATCAGCCAGCCTAACAGTGGGATGTTTCCGTGGTTTTTCTCTCGATGTAACGCAAATGCGGTTTCGTTCCATCAAAAAGTCTTTCCCAAGGCAAATTTCTTCCAATACTTCCTCCAGGAGTTCCCTTATTTTCTTAATTGAAATAAAAATTAGAAGGCTATGGAGTTGAGCATTGGTAGTCGTAAACTGGAAATTCGGTCGGCAGTTCAATGACGGTTATAAAATAAGACAGTCTCAATGGAATTGAAAATATAAAAAATAAATAAATAAACTATTGTGTAATAACAAACTATTGTGTGTATATTCAGTTTGAAAACCAATCTACTTTAAACATTTCCATGCATTGCTCGTAATTTAATAAAAAAAAAGTAACACTTTGGAATAAAAGATGCATGAAATGTATCTGAAAATCAACTAAATCTCATTACCAAATTATACCAAGCAGTAGACGGATCATGGGTTAGAGTCCCATTGTAAAATTGGGTCGGACAGGTTTTCGTGCTTTTCCTCTCCATGTAATGCAAATCAGGGTTAGTTTAATCAGAAATTCTTCCACGAAGGCACATTTCCCCCAATGATCCAGGAGGAATGTTAATTTCCAAATTACATAGTTAAATATAGATAGACGTAAATTCGATATGGGTAGACTTCAGACGATAAAATAGTTTGTTCTCAACTTTTTTATTCTTTTAAAGTCAAAATAAGCCATAAAAATGCAGTTCTTAAAAACTGCAAACACCGAATACGCTTTCAAAAATTAAAATCAATACTTAGCAAAAATATTCCTAAATTTTTAGTTTCGTAAATTAAATTTTACAAATTTTGAAAACTTTCCCGTGTTAATATGTATTTGCCCAGTATTATTTTAACTGTCATTGACGAAATGCGGTAAACGGGCAAAAAAAAATTTTTTTGTTTTGCGCTGCATCATATCTTTTAACAGATCTTAAGAGACCTTCGTATCGCCGATTTCAAATCTGCAATCGAGTTCAGTCTGCAAGCTACAGTTTTTTTTAAATGACATCTTAAGTCCATTTCTTGTTGAAATGTGCAAAAACGTGATAAATAACAGGGCGTTCCGTAAATGTTACGACAAACTTCTAAGAGAATTGGGGCATACCATCATTTTTAAAATTGCATAGGTACCGATGCCTAGAGATGTCGTCATACACCGCTAAGGGAGCTTCCCGATTATGAAATGTTTCTTCGTGTGCTTCTGAACAAGTCAAAATAGGGAAGCATCCCTAGCCGCGTACGACGACATTTTTGAGCATGGGTTCCTAATACAATTTTAATCCTGATGATGTGCGCTAACTCCCCAAAAAGTTTGTCGCAAAACCCGTTATATATAACGTTTTTTAAAATTGTACATTTTAACACACCACCACCCAAAAAATAGACCATGTGATTTCAAAAACAAAAAAAATCTGTAGTTCTAATCATAGGTTTCCAATCAATGATTTAAATTAATGAAATGTTCTTTTTTACCTCACCGTCCACTATAAAAAGTTTTCAACGCCTCTGATATAAAAAGTTTTAAACAATTTAAAGAAAACTTTTTTACAATTTTTGATTAGATACATTTTTATTCGAATCACTATTCTATTGGAAAAAGTTCTACTGACCAATGAATTGATATTTTAACTTTTATGTAGCCAAATTTTTATTAAAGTACACCTCACGTAAAAATTATAATTGTTTGCTTAGAAATAAACTCAATGCCTCACCTTTCTGTTTGAATTTAAGAATAAACTAAATATTACCAATTTAAATATTAAACTATATACTTTTTATAAGTCTGGGGAAAATAATAAATATAATTATGGTAAAACTGCGATCTTTTAATGTTTCCAGTATATGTACTACTAAGTCAAATATTTGTAACAATAAATTCAGACAAATATAGTTTAGAAACTTACCTTATTAAATTTGAAGTTTTTAGAAAAAAAGAATGAGAAAAATGTTTAAATACCTATTATCTCTTTAAAAAAAAATATAAACTGAAAACTAATTTAATTTTCGTTCAACAATTTGTTTTTTTTTTTAAAAATACACTTTGCTTTACTTTTTTTTAATTTTTTTAATTACATCAAAGAGTGTAACGGCTGTTTGGTGAAATTATACTCCATGTTTATATGGAAGCCGAATAGAAATAATTTTAATGTCATTAGAATATTACTGAACCCTTCAACGAACAGTAAAGGCTACAGAATTCTTAATTCCATACTGCGGAATATTAACTTACAAATATCTGGATTAGAAATATAAATGCTTCTGCAATGTTCTACAGAAAAAATCGGATTGAAATGCAGCAAGTTAAAATTTAGTGCAATTTGAATAAGTGAAAGAGCTGTGTAAGGAAAAAGGAATGCCACTGACTTTATGCCTGAATGCCTTATCACTGAATGCCACTGAATATTTTTTAGATGTTTCAAATTAATGTTGAGTTGTCATTGTCTAATTTATATGCAGCGTCTATTGAAACTACGCAAATATTTATATGCTTATTATATATGTTGAAAACTACCAACCTTTTTGAGTATTAAAAAATTTCATTACATTTGCATATCTACAAATAACGTTTTCAGAGTTCTGCGCTTAAATCTGACGTCCATAAAACCTGAAGACCGAAGTATTTAAATTTTTGTAACCCATATCCATATTCCTTTTTACTCCGGATTGGAGTATATGCTTTCTATCATAGCTTTCCATCTCACTCTGTGTCCAGATATTTTGCCTCCTTTCTCCATGTCTTTCCTTTTGTTTTCAATTCCTTTATAATCGTCTTGCGCCAAGTATTTTAAGGTCTTCCTCTTTTTCTATTGCCCAGAGGGTTCCAATCAAAACATGTTTTTCTTTCAATTTTTCAGGTTTACATAGAGCATGACCAATCCATTCCCATTTTCGTTTTTTAATTTCCAAAATCAATCGGTTTCTTTTTCTAAGGATTTCTGCATTACAAATTTTATGGAACCACTTGATACGCAAGATTCTTCTTAAACAATTATTAGTCATAATTTCTCTTTATATATATATATATACAATGCTTGTCTCAAACTATTTTTCGAATGATATAGGTAACGAACTAATGATGTATAAGACTATTTGTTACATTGTAGTTAGGAGAGGGAACTATATTTTGCAAAGATAAATAATTACTTGCTGCAAACTTTTAAAATAAGTTATTTTAAAAATCGAAAACTATTACAAAATTATGTTAATAAATGAAAAAATATCAAAAGAATTTATAAAAAATTCATAAAAAATAAATCAAATGAATTTCAAAAAGCAAACAAAAGAAATCATCAATCATCAAAAATTGTTCTCTATAGTTTTTTTCCCCCCAATGCCCGCCTGGATAATGACCTTTCGTCATACAGGCATCTGAAGGGCAGATTTGTTGGCCACTTTCTAAGGGGCACCATATTAGGAGGGCCAACGTTTCTTCCACAGTAAGGACAGATAGTGCAGAGAATGAAAGAACATTCATGCCTTGTCCGGGATTCAAACCCAGAACCTTTCTGATGCAAGGCCATTTCCCTGACCCCTACACAGGCCGGTCTCCATAGGTACAGCAAAGTATTGTTTTTACTATAATTGGGTAAAACAGAGATCCTTTACTCAATGAATTGTTAAATTAATAATTGTTTAAATAAAATTTAATGTATACAAAGTTAATTATGTAATAGTTTTTCAAAACAAAACAAACAAAAAATGTCAAGGTGCATTTGACACTTTGACTCACAGTTAAAAAAAACTTCTAAAAGTTGCATAAATTCCTCCGTAAATTCTAATGCCCCCGCTCCCCCAGGATTCTTCAACACCCACACATTTTAAGAAATATTAATAGAAATGGGAAATTCTATAACTTTACAAATATTTTTTTATGAAATTTTAGTTGTTTCTTTAAATGAAAACTATCAGAAATAGGCAAAAAAAATTATAAAAACAGAAAATTCAGTATTACTGTATAGCAAACCCTCTATAACCCATTTCAGTATTAAATCTTTCTATTGCTAAAATAGAAATTAACAACATAAAAAATAAATTAATGAATAAAAATATTTATTAAAGATGATTAATTACAAGAAAACTTTCTGCCCATTATTAAGCAGAAATTTTAGAATTAAAAATTACAACAACAAATATGTTAGGAAAAAAAAACATTATTAATTTGAATACAACAAGCATGGAAGTAAATAAACAAGATTGTGCTTGCAATTAACAATGTTGTAAGTCTTATAAATACTTACTTATTACAACGATCACAATAATTATGTACAAGTTCAATTAAGACAAACTTCTTATATTCATTGATTTCAAAATTTTTATTTTTATTTTATTTGCGATGGTTAAAATACATTTTAGTTTAAATTATCTTAAATGTATTCAACATTACCTTAAAATTGTGATAGATATATAATAATTGAAAAATTAAAGATAAATTTTTAAAAATTTATTTTGAATAACAAAACATAATTTATAAAAAAAATTTAAAAAAAATTCCTTTTATGAAAATAGACATTTAATTCTTGTTTGATTTTTTTTCAGCATAAATCTATATAATAAAATTAATATTTAACAGAATAAGCATGTTTTAAAAATTCTTTTGTAAAAATTTATTCAAAAATGAAATTTTTACTTTAAAAATAAATTTAAATTACTAAACACATAGCCATTAAAAAGTCATTTACACTTCAATAGGATTCCAATTTTGTTATCAAAAAACATAAAACTTCAATATACAAATTTTATAAATATTCTATAAAAAACAAATCATTTAAGGACTTATAAACATGATAGAAACTAAGCTTCATATAGTTATACTTACATAGAAACAATTCCCATTGCCCAAGATAATGCTGTAACCCTGATCATCCAACTTGTTTAAGGCATAAAAATGAAATTAAAAAAAATTTTATATTCTGATCTTTTTTTCTTCCAAATTCACGCAAAAATTGCTTAAAATTATCAAGCGACATTTGAAATGTATTGAAAACAAATAAGATAGCTCAAGATATGCAGGATGAAATATTAATTTTTAATGGCGTACCTCCTTAAAATGTTATGTATTACATAGATTTTTTTTTCTATTTTGAGTTTTCTTTGTAAAATTGTAACTTAGTAAATTGTTATTACATGGACAACTGTAACTCTGCTATCTTTCTTTTTTTAAAAATTATTGTATCTCATAGTCACCTTGTTTTTTTCACCGCAGAATAAGTTAGAATTTCTGACAAAGTTGAATTTGATAATATAGTGTGTATAGGTACTATTTATATGGTTTACATACATAATGTCCACATTTAATATACATTTTTAGAATGCTAATATTAGAAATAAGGGGTAGGGAATAAATATTTAAGCAAAGAAAAAATATAAATCTGACAAATTGCTATTATATAAGTAAGTGTACAGAAAACCAAAACATGTTTGATTACCAGTGGAAACAAAGAAGTTAAATAAAAATTGTTAGAAACACCTTTAAGTTTCAATCAAAAATATTTTGATGTCTTTGATCCTGCTTTCAAAACAATAGTGATTTATCTGACTTTGATAATGTTTTTGTCTTTTCTTCAATAAAATCTCTATTTTATTTCTAATAAGCATTCGAAAATATATATATTCAGGGCAATCTTTCTGGAACACTCTGCAGAGTAATTAAAAATAATGGTTAAATGAGATACTGAGCTTAAAAAAGAAATTACAAAAATTAGTCAATATAAGATGCACTGATCAAAATTGTTCAAGATTGATTTTCATTAATTTTCCATACTTATACTGTAAAAGGGGGATACCTCATGACTTGCAGAACACTTGAGAGCGTTTCCTTAATAACAATTATTTAATTGCATTTTCTTTATTCGGTCAGAAATTTAACAAGTGGTACTTATATAGAATACTTATATAGTACAAATAAATATTTTGTATAAAAAATACAACCATCAATTCATCATTTAACTTCGGATGAAAAAATATGATAAATTCAAATGCAGTCTGATTAAGTCAATAGACAAACATGAACAGTTACTGCCAAACAAAACAGACAAAAGCAAGCTAATAAAACAGAATACATTCAATATACATCAGCACAACGAAAAACATAGTTCACAACCTATACTAATAGCACACCCAATACACAACAAGAATCCCGAGTGATAAAAATTACAAGGCGTGAAAAAGAACATAATTAAACCAGGAGAACAAAATGAATATCATCAAGGTCCAGCTTGATAACACTAAACACAATTTACCAAATGCACAATCACTATTGCACAAAGGAATCATTCTTCATTAGTTATGGTAAAAAACATAAATGGAGGAAGAGGCGCACAAAACAAGTGCAGAAAACGTTTAACATAGAAAAAAAGCTGCCGATTAGACAAAGAACTGTTGCTCAAAAGTACCGGAACTCTCCTTTCTTACCCTGGCGTTCCCGCCTAATTAAATCTGCAGGGGCAGGGCGAGGGTATCCTGAAGTAGGGGAGCGGGAGGTGTCTTGAGATCGTGTAGTGCCTTCATCCATATACTGTTCTTTTAAAGTTGAACTATCCTAGTATTAAAATAAAAATTGCAATGAAATTTAAATTACTTAAAATTAAGGCTAATAAAGCATATATAAAAGAACTAAAATAGGCATATTATAAATGTTATTTTAGACACTAGAGAGTGCTGCACACTCTTTACCTCTTATATTTCTGGGTTACTTTATCTAGTGTATTTTGACACGATTTGACTTAACGTGAATACAGCAAATAATGAAAAGACAGTAAATACTGTATATGTTGTTGTATTCAAATATAAATAATAATTTTCACAATAAACTTTGTTTTTTTACTCTAACTTTACTAATATTAATGTCTGCAAGGTGTTCTGCTTGCTAACAAACAAATATAAATAAACAAGTAAAAAGAAGCCAAATCAGAACAGTCAAAAAAGAAAGTTCTTTAAATATAGCAACTATGTCCCCTTTTTTTAACAATATAATTAACTGTAAATAACTGAAATAAATTTTCAATTTCAACTAACAAGAATTACTTAATATTGTTGATATCTTATGAAATGCAGCAGATTTCAGCTCAGAAATTATATTAATAAATTTTTTTATTGAAAACCAAATTATCTGTTTAAAAATATTGCCTCACACAATAAGCAGCTGTAAGCTTTCTAACCAGAAGTTGTGAATTTAAGGGAGCTTGATCATTGTTTTTGTTTACATTTGTATTGAAAACATCCATAATTTCTCTTTTAAAACACAAATGTTTTTTAGTGTCTGTAGTAGAAAACATCCTTTAAAGATCCTATAAGATATATTAATAGCCAGAGTATTTATCAAATTTCTTGTCAGTGTGTCTTACATACATTGGACAAACAAAATGTATCGTTAAACTTCGACTTAAAAGACTTGAAAAATGTGTTCGAAATTGGCATACTGAAGGATCTTCAATGCCCTTCAACCCAGATTTCAGGAAATGATTCCATATTCTAAAAATAATTTAGTCAATAATCTTTTTAATATCCCACTCTTCCCCATTTAAAGAACAGAAACTACAGTATGTCCATTTTTGCACTTTTATTTGTGCTTTGTTCACATTATTATGTATTTTTGCTTTAGTCTACATAACTTAAACTATACCCAATCCTCTTTTTAGATAACTAAAATTATCTCTTTTTAAGAGAACAGTTTGCCAACATTGTTATATTTTGAGCTATTATTTTATTTATATGAAAATCAGTTCTTTTTTATTTACATTTATTAATTTTCAAGCAAGAATAATAAAACATCATTGATATTTTAAATTTTCACTGTATTTATTAATGTTCAAAATGTTCCCTATTCCCTAATATTTATTCTACTTAAAAATAAATGAATAAAGAGTGACATTTTGTTATAGGTAAAAAAAAAATTTCAGTACTAAATCAAACTAGATCATTGCTTTCATTAAAACTATAGCTTGAAGATAAAAGTGTAACTAAGCATGTTTATAAAAAAAATCATGGTGAAATATATGCTATTTAAAACACTATTTATTAGAATATTTTATTTCTGCTTTATTTCGGTTTATATACCTATAGTCTTCGTCAAAAAATAAGCACTCAAAAAATATTTTTAAGCACTTGTTTTTAAAGAAAATCATAATTAGGATATGAGCACTAATAAAAAAAAATTTCTTCCTTTTGTAGAAAGTTCTTCAAATATTAAACAAAACGCAATAATTAATAAACAAAATGCAAAAATTTATATCAAAAACTTAAGATATTTTATCCTAATCATGTAATTTATGACAAAGAACTCTTTTTCTTAGAACCACCATAAAAACAATTTATACGGAATTTTAAATCTATTCAATATTTGGTCACACATTCTATTTTTAAATTAATAATTACTTTATTTGATTACGCAAAAAAAGACTAATTTTACTTCAAAATTATAATTAGTTAAATTATAATTTAAAAAAAGCTATCGGGTGTATTTTTTGGATTTAAATAAAAGCTATTGTTTTGTTGAATATATTTTTATAAATAACAAGATTTATATTATTGATCATACTGAATTTATAAAAATATGTAACGAATTAAGCAAACTAAGAAAACTTAATAAATTTATATTATGATTCATATTACGAATGAAAATGAGTGAATGGCTCTTATTAAATTTTTATTAGAATTTCTTACTTAGTTCAGTATTTCTTTAATAAAATGATAAAAAAATGTTCAATAGATTTCGAATTGTAAATAGAATAAGTATTGAAGCTAAAAAAATTTTGTCAGAAATAAATTATTATATGGTCCCTACATTTATAATACTCAACAAATCTAAGATTATTGAATTTTTTATTTCAATTGTTTTTAAATCAAAATCATTAAGAAATGAATTAAAGTTTTATAGAATGACAAATCTGAATGTAACATAAGATTTTTTACGGCAGTGGCTAAGTGTTAACAGTGAAAAGCCCCTCACTTCACACTTTTTTTTTTAAATCATGCCCTTAAATATTATATACATAAAATATCTCAAGAGCACTGAAAATTTTATAAGTAATATAATACAATAAAAAGTTTAAACATTTTACGCAATTAGTAAATGGTTCCTCAGAAAAAATGCTTTGATTAAATCTCAATTGTTTATTATCTTTATTAAGTTAATGAATAAAAGATAGATGGAAATTTTAAATACTTAATTAATTAGTGAATGATCCCCAAATAAAGTTCAAGGATTATGGTACTGATGCATAAATAGAATAGCGCAAAAAGGCCATTGGCTTGCCAGTGACAAATCTGATGGTGCTTCACCAGCGATGGAATTAAAAAGAGAAATATGATTTTATTTTGCTAGTAAGGAAAAAAATTAGACAATGTTTAGTTGGTCCCTATGTCCAGCAAAAATTCAAGAAATTTTTCGGTTTGATTTCAAAGGGCAGAGAAAGAAACCTAAAATCGAGAATCTTTTTCAAAATGCAGCAGAGGTGCACATGAGAGTATAGGAATCCTTCCAAGTAAATCCAGCTCAGTGTAGACACCTGCGGAGCTGCAAGAATTTCATCATATATGTTAATTGAATGGCACTTTCATATGGTACACCAAAAGGGGTAGTGGTTGAATGAATTGTGAAAATATCAAAAGGAACAATATGAAAATCACGCTTTTGGCATAATTTGAGGCGGAAATCGACATGGTGAAGAAAGAAAAATCTCATTTTGGAAAAGAGAAATTAAGCACTTTTTAAAAACACCCAATGAAAAGTGCCAGAAGGGCTTTTAAAAAATTAAAGTAAGCAGCTTTAAGTACTTTTTTAAAATGCTACGCATCCTGATTATGCCTAATAAAATCGAGAAATATTTATGCTTAATTAAATTGAGAAATAATTATGCCTTATCAAACATGGTTATTTTATTTAAAAACACAAATTACATTTTTTTTCTTTGCTTTAGTTTTACTCCTCCTCAACATCAGAGTGATTTTTATCCGAATTTGGTTAGGGGCTTATTCAATACTTTAAGGTAACAAAAAGTCAAAAAACCTTTAAGAACTAAAAGAATTGTTTTTGAATCATTTCTAATGAAAAAGTATATTAGAAATTAAGAATTTAATTTACCAAAGCCCAGATTTTGATGATGTTTGCATTTCGACATTTCTTCTCTCTTAGGGCATTATTATTTTATTTTAAGGCATTTTTTTAAAATATTCGTGCACTTTTTGCAATTTAGAGTAATTTTTAAGTTTGTGGATAACCCTTTTTCAATTTGGTATTGTGTTCAGGAATTTATATATAATCCTTCTATTGATATTTTAGCATAAAGCTTTCCAAACTTTAATGAATATAGAACGTGCATTGATTGCATTGTTTTATACATTTTGACATGAATGAAAGTAATTTTAAAGAGGAAAACATTGTTTTTACTTAAATGAACAATAAGGCATTTTTAAAGGGACTTATAGGACCCGAGGATTATCATCAAAACCCGAGCTCTAATAAAAATTTAATTCATTACAAAATAAGGAGATGAATTGGATAAGCATAAAAACTATCTTAATATTTGATAGAATAAAATAAATTTGAATATCAATAGCTCCTTTTAAATAATATTACTTTTAGTGGAACCAACCCATTACCTTTAATGCAAAAATAAAAATAAAGAAAAGAGTTTGGTGGCATAACTATTCATACGATATATTAAGATGTGTGTTAGTATATTCATAAAATTTTGGTGTCAAAGAAGGTAGCAAAATTATCAAAATTTAACATGAAGGTAGGTGGTGACCAAATGGTTGCTGCAGGTAGTTAATATAAATATGAATTGAATTTTTTTTAAAACAAGAACTTTGTACATAGCGAGACAAAATAATCACCAGTATTAGAAAATTTCTGGCATAGAGGTATGTCAGAAAATTGATATTGTTTGATAACATAGCACATGTACATAGCAAAAAAATAAACCGACCACCCTAAATAACTTTTGATCTAACGATCGGATCTGCACGTTCTAGAACTCAATCTTCAAAATTCGAGGAGGTGACCTCAAATATGCCACTTGATTAGTGGGGACATTATTTTAAGAAATGAAATCAGACACAAAATCGTACTTTTTCTGAATAAACATACGTTTTTTTCAACGGATTCGGATTTCTGACCCCCCAAATGTTTGAGGTATCCCACAATAAAAGAAATATGGCTCCAATAGTTTGATAGAAAAGCGGTTCAAAGTTTGGAAACCTTAATGTTAATTTCACTTTGTGCATAGTATTTCAACATAACTCGAGAACTTTTTAAGCGAATTGAAAAATTTTTGCTCACAATTATAAAATATGTTTATCCAAAAATCCATGCAATTATGACTTTTCGTAAATATTTATTATTTTATATAATTTTATTTAATAATAGTCGAAAAAATTTTTAATTGTAAGGTACAAAATTTTTTACATCATTTTAAACAATTCAATTTTAAATGGCAAAATACAAAATTTAAGCAAAATTGGTTGAAAAGTTCCTCAGAAATCAAGTTTTAAAAATATGACTTTTTCAAAATTTGATTTCTCAGGAATTATTCAACCGATTTTGCTCAAATTTAGCATTTTTCTATTTAAAATTGCATTTTTTAAAATGATGTGTAAAATTGCATATCTTTACAATTCCAATTTTTTCGACTATTATTAAATAAAATAATAAAAATAAATAAATATTTACAAAAAGTTATATTTTGCATGAAATTATCTTTGAATAAACGAATTTAACAATAATTCAAAATAGTTTCAATTTGCTTAAAAAGTTCTTGAGATATCGTATATTACGCAAAAAATAAAATTAACATTGAAGGGTTTAAACTTTGGGCCACCTCCGGGCCAAACTTTTGGGCCCGTATTTCCCAGATTGCAGCAACTACCTATATTTTGGGAGTTCAGAAATCCGAATCTGACGAAAAAAAGTATGTTTATTCTGAGCAAGTATCTTTTTGTGTCTGATTTCGTAACTTAAAACAACATCTGCACAATTATTATATTTGAGGTTACCCCTACGAACTTTAAAATTGAGTCCTAGAATGTGAAGATCTGATCATTATATCAAAAGTTATTCAGGGTAGTCTTTTTATTTTGCACATTGTACTTTAAAAATTAATTACATTTTAGAATGAAATTAAAATGAAAATGCTGAAAAAGTTTCTTTTTGATGCTATACAGAAGCAATTGTATATTTAAATTTATTTGTATATTTAAACTGTTGCTTTTCAATATTATGATTTGTAATTTTTGCAATTTACACATATATTTTGATAAAAAATATTAATGAAGCTAAAAAATATTGATAAAAATAATGATAAATATATTTTATAATAATTTTTTTATCAGAAGTACTTCAGGGGAAAAAAAAACATTTTTTCAACTTTCAAAAAAATTTCTTACGTTTTGATACATGATCTCCCTTGCCTTTACAAATTACTATTAGAGAAATATGCACATACATCTGATAATAAATGTTAAACATCCAAAGAATTTGTTGAGATTTCAAAGATATGAGTACACATGTTTTTCCAGTTTTAAAGGCTTATTTTAATAGTTTTAGGGTAATGCACACATTTTATCTTATTATTTGAATTGAACTTACTGTACTATAGTAATTTTCTCTACTACTTCTTGAGCCATATACAGGATTATTGAAGACATCATCATCAACAGATGGATAAGGAGTTACTATTGTATGAGGCACATGAGCAACTTGACCCCTCATGTTTCTAGCTTTCCACCATTTACGACTATCATCTAAGACCTATGTAATAGTATCAATAATTAACTGTTGTAAGAATTGTTGTAATACCTGAACCTATATTTAATTATGTGACAGAATATTTTTTAATTCAATATAAAAAATTTCAAGTAATATGCAAAATAAAATGACTACCATTTTTACACAAAATCTGGTTGCTTTAAACAATGCCATAAAATACTTAAATATTGATACACCTATAAATCAAACTGCTGGGTTTTTAATAATTCCTAATATTTTTAAGATTTTCAAACAAAAGATTGCTCATCGTTAACCACTTAAAGACACTGAAAAACTCTAAAAATTATATCAACTAAAGTAATAATTAAATCTTAAAAATATCATACAAACATTACAGTAAAGAAATTTTTACCAAGTTAGATTTCGTCGCAAGATATTAAAGTAAAAAATTATGACTTAAATCAATGTCAGGTACATTGATTTAAGTTTTAGAGCTAGAAGAGAGTTATTTAGAGTTAACATTAATTCAAGTTATGTAGAGTTGAAAGTATCAATACCACAAGATTATTTCATAAAAATCTATATGTTAATAAAAGTTTTTATTTGGCAGCCAAATACCGAATGATCAGTTGGCCATATGTTAGATATTAATAAGTAAATAAAGAAAAGTATAACAAAAATATACCTCTAAAATTTCTCCTCGAATGACAGTAAGTTCTTTTTCATTGTTTGCAGTTCTTGGGTATACAACCTGAACTATTTTAGCGCGTCTATTTTTCAAGTCTTCTAGCCACTGCATTTGCTGCCTATCAAACTGACGTTCTGGGCTTAGAGGAAGTTCGGGATGTTCAATTGAATCTGAACTAAATTCAGATCTTAAATCTCTTTCTCTGGGATCATGAAAATCAGATTCAGGAGACATTGTATTTCCCCTAGAATGAACAAAACAGAATCAACACATTATATCATTAGAGTTTTACTAAAATTAAAACAAAAAATGGCTAAAATTAAAGACAACAGCTCTAAAACTACACTATCTCACCATTCAAATTATTGGTGTTATTCATATTATACAAACCAAACTTGAATAACTGATTTAACAGTTGGATTTTTCTATGGAAAATATTTTTTTAAATTTAATAAATTAGAACTTATGGTATTTAGAAAAATTATTAAAATGAAATTAAAATCTCTTATAAATGATGCTAACTTCTTTAATTTTACAGATAATACTTATAAAATGAAGCAAAAATAAGTTTTCAAATTACAAAGATCTTTTTTTTTCAATTTTTGTATAAGTTTAAAGATTTTTTATTCATTTTATGATATTAATTTTTTTAACAAATTACTACAGTAAACAATTTTATAATATATGAAGTGAAATTATATTATTGGTTTAATTATTATTTAATAAAAGCTGCTTTAAATGTTATTAGCCAATATGTAAGGTAGACTTTTAGGTAGGTAAGGTAGATTAATTTGATACCTATTTGTACAAAGTTTTATCAATACAATAGCATAAATAAAAGTGTGATTTTCAGCATTTTTAAAATACAGAAAAGCCTAAATTTTTTGTTTAGGAAACAAAAGTCTACAAGAGTTGATGAGTTGTTTTTTAAATTAAAAAAAAAAACGTCAATTTTCTAACTATCTTTCAGTAATAACTGGCAACCAATATCACTTATCATTAGTACAACTTGTAGTCATCTGATCCCAATATCCATAAATAATAATGAATATTTATTTTTTATGCATTATTATCATCAGCTGAAAGAGAATAATGAATGGAAGAAGGGAGGAAGAAAAAACATAAAAATTAAGAAAGAGTGTGAAAAAAATAAATATAAAAGAATAAGAGTAAGATAAATATAAATAAAACTAATCACTAAATCACTTAGCTTTAAAATAAATTAAATAGAGTTAAACAAAAAAATTTAAACAAGCTGTATAAATTAAATTGTTCTAAACATCCTCACAAAAGCCATAAGCTATATAAGATTACCTATCTATATATTCTCTACGAGATTCTAAAGGCATATGTTCATATGGGCGATCAAATGGAGGTCGCATATGATCAGGAACTACACCAGGTGTCTCCAAATCATCACCTCTTTCACTACCAAAATATTCACTTCCAAATTGGGGATCTCTTTCCTGGTGGAAGACTCTTTGATAATCTTGCTCTCTTAAATCCCCCTGAAAATTAAACAAAGACTTAAACAATCATCAGAAATAAGATGCTGTAAACAATAAATCTACTGCAGTTACTATTTATTTATTTTTTGTAATTTGTAGAGTAGTGTTACTTGTTATAAAAGGTAATGTAGGAAGTACTATGATACAAAAAACACTAGTCTGTAGCAAATTCTTGAAACTATCTTTAATGTTAGTTTAAAGAAACAATGTTCAAAGGCAAATAATTTTTTTTAACTTGATTTGGTGCAAATCTAACGGGAGTCCATTAACGGAAGCAATGAGAATGTACTTTAGTTATTTTTTCTTCTTTTTTTTAGTTCAAATAACTTAAACTTTATGCACTTAAAACCACGAAAATACTTCACTACTAAACATAATACGCAGAAAAAATTTGCTCTAACTTACAGAACATATTAAGTGCATTCAAAATATAGTTTTAGTGGTATTAATCCAATATAGGTAAATGGAATATCAGTCTGTAGATAAATGGAACATTAGTCAGTGGCAGTTTGAAGCAGATTAGGGTGGTTACCAAACAGTTTCATGCTGGCTCCGGCTATTACGGTGCTCTTACACACATGGCATTGCGTGGATACTGGCTAAATACAGCGCTCATAACAATAGGGTTAAAATTATATAAAATAAAAATAAATTTTTTAAGGCTTTTTGTTTTTAAATGGAGGGAAATTAGATTGGAATATTAACTGGATGTTTCTCTCTGTGTTTTGTCCTCTGCTGTGTGTGATGTGTGAACGTGATCTATGAACGGGTATCTGTGGCAGTGTGGTATGATAATGTTTCACGGCACCATGACTTAAGTTCACAGGTGCCCTTTGAATTGTAGAGATTAGTATATTTGGTATAATCCCCACTTGAACTCTGAAGAAGAAATCTGACTCAACTCCAGTACAACTTTCAACGTGAAACCGTTCATGAGAAAGAACCATGGATTTGCTTCGTATTACTTTACAAACAACTCATCAAGTCCAAACAAACAACTATCTTTATTAACATTTAAAAACTTGGTAAATTTAACTAAACATTTTAACATAAACAAAATATAACAACTTTGAAATTCAAGCAGCATAGAAAAAGCTGCAAATGAGTAACCGGCAAGAACATGCCATACTGCTAGCTAGTTACTTCCGAACCGACGGAGAGAGAGAGCTGTGGAGAGGCGGTCAAGCTTATATCAAAATGCACCCTGTGCGCGTTTCGCCGATTTCGTACTTCACGCATATACTCCTAGGAAATCTCCATCCAGATGTGAAGTCTACGTCATACAACAATTATCGGCTGCAAGCGACGTAATCCAACGTCAGAGAGTTGTAGGTTCGTAGATTCGGACTTTGCAATTCAGACCGCAACGCCACAGAATAATGTTAAATGAGCAACACTTCCAGCATCTTCCGAGATGAAGAACAAGTACCAGCCTTTAAAAAATATTTATTAGCATTTATAATTCCTTAATTTCATAAATTGACCTTACCTAATTTCTCATTAAGCAATTAAATCAATTAATTAATTTTAATTCAATTTTTTAAAGAGTGAATGCAAATATTTCTATTACCAATGAATGTAACGTCTAACTTTTTATTTCAATGCAAGTATATAACTAATTATAATTCAATGTCGCCACAACTGAGCATTAAAACCTATGTTTAAATTTTCTTTCTTCAACAACATGAAACATTAGCATATGAGTTATTAGGTTTACTTTAATTACTCTGTAGCCAAATTATTTAAATATCAATATGAGATATAGAGAGGTTTCTAAATTGGCAGAGTTCCTTTTTTTATAAAACACCTATAAAGGATCTCCCCTGTAAAGAGTTGATTAAATAATTGGAAGTAGATGCTAGACCAGCAACTGCCAATTGCAACATCTTCCATTACAAATACACTGAATAAAAATATTTTTGATTTAAATCATGTCAATAGCCTGAAAGATATTGAATCTTCTTAGATGTTCTTGATGTTGCTTTCTTCTTAGGCTAAAAATAATACTGTTGAGTTTTAAAGGTAAAAAAGTAAAATTATGTATGGTTAAGACCAAAATAAATCAATCCTAATTTTGTTTATATTTAACAAAGTATAAGATTGAACATTTACGAGTATAGAGAAGTATTTACATTTTACAAAGTATTAGAAATAGCAAAACTAATAGCAAATAAATAGAACTAAAGAAGACTCGAACCTCGGGTCTTGGCATTCGGCGACTAAGTGTACTGCTATCATCAATGGGATTTTCGGGAGCCCAGCCATTGGAAAATACTGGTCTATACGTACTTTCATAACCCTTCCATTGATCCCTGAAAATTATAATTAGAAATATATAAAAAAAAGTTCATTCTGGAACTATAAGTAGAACTAATAAAAAGAGGACCAGAAATGGTCCAGCAAATGTGTGACTATACCAGCGGTTCTGAATTGTTTATGGCTACAGGACCTTAAATGATTGAGGCTTTTTCAACGCTATTGCACGTTCATAAATAAAATTAGTAGCTGTGACCAATACAAAAATAACAAAAAAAGTAATAATAATAATAAGGTATAAATTATTTTTATCATATTTAATTTGAAGGATGAAATTTATTCAGTCATTGTTTTACCAGTAATCGACTCAAAATTATAAGTCTTATGTAAAACAATTAAATTTGCAGGCCTGGAGTAGCATTTATACTACTTTTGAATTTCTTTTTGGTGCATGCATAAACTGAAAACGAATAAAGTACGTGGAATTATAGTTATCGAAACATAATTCTTTATTCTAGGATGTGATCATATTATATTGAATTGAAAAGTTTGATGAGAAATAATAATGCATATATTTTATAAATGCATATCATTTCATAATTTATTCAATATAATGTTATTGGAAGAAATATTTTTAAACAAAACTTTTGCTAGCTCTTTTTATTATTTTACTTAAATAATTTTATAAAACTAATTAAAATATCAAATAAATGATGATTTGTTTCTTGGATATTATTATAATAATAGGTTTCAAAAATCATTGCTGGTTTAAAGAATTTAAACTCTCGGAACTCATTTGAGTCTTATACGAAACCTCATTGGGATTTTTCCAGGTTTTCTAGTAAAAATCTTAAAATTTCCAGGTCTGCGTGCAATTTTTTTTTATCATTAATTGTAGGTAGGTACAAAAAAAGTGTCAATATTATGAAGTATTTTATTTAAAATATTCTTCTCAATATATCATATTGAATAGATGTGGAGAAAATAATATGTTTAGTATTGTAGAATATGTTGTTTTTAATGAATAAAATTTTGTTTAAATACAGTAGAGTCTCGAAAGTTCGAGTCTCAGAAGTCCGAGGTTCCGCTTAATTCGAGGTGCCAAATTTTCCCCCTAGTAACCAAAAGCGCTCTTCCCATTTCCTCCCGCAACCGAAAGAATGCAGGTGTTATTTTTCGTTTCTTCCTGGAAAGAATTTCAGTAACCCACCACCTTTTGTTCTCTTTGTTTTGGAAGGTGGCTAGGTAGGGGTTGGTTTGAAAGGAATTTTCAAACCAGATCTACAAAAGTTTTATTCTTCCAAGTTCAATTGTACTAGTAGCTTAGATGCTAGTTAGGGAATCAATACACGTGCTTCATCCTTATCATTTTGGAAACTTATTGCTGTTGAAAATGTTGTGTTAAGGTGCCTGCTGCGAAAAGGAGTGGAAAAAATAAGAGAAAATTTGTATCTATGATAACTAAATTGAACGCTATAAAAAGATTAGATGCAGGTGAAACAATAAAAAGTGTTGCTACCGATTTGGGTGTTGGAGAGGTAACAGTTGGTGACTGGCGCCGCAATCGAATAAAAATTGAGCAGTTTTGTTCACAGAAGTGCAATGAGACTCCAGGAGAAAAAAGAAAATCTATGAGAACATCAGCCTATGGAAAAACTAGCAAGGCTTTATTTCTTTGGTTTACTCAACAGCGTAGCAAAGGTACTCCTATAAGTGGCCCTATTCTTCAGGAAAAAGCTGTGTTTTTCAGAAATAAGTTCAAAGAAGGAGAAGAAGATTTCGCAGCAAGCGTTGGTTGGTTAGACCGTTGGAAAAAACGATATGGTGTACGTCAACTAAATATTTGCGGTAAAATACTCTCGGCAGATACGTCAGCTGTGCAGGCATTTCAAAAACGGATTGAAGACATTATATTGACGGATAAGCTCACACCTGACCAGTTATATAACTGTGACGAAACAGGTTTGAACTTTAAGATGTTGCCCTCAAAATCCCTTGCTTCAAAAGAGGAAAATTCAGCTCCAGGTCACAAAAAACGGAAGGAACGATTAACCATTTTAGCATACGCCAATGCATCTGGAAATCATAAAATGAAACTGACTATGATTGGGAAATCTGCCAAACCTAGAGCCTTAAAAAACATCACTAAAAAAGCCTTACCAGTACATTACACAAATCAGAAAAGTGCATGAATGAATCGAGAAATTTTCAAACAATGGTTTCTAGAACATTTTGTTCCAGAAACACGGAAGGCATTGAGAAAAAAAAATTTGCCTTGCAAAGCAATTTTGTTCTTAGATAACGCTCCATCTCATCCGGACGATGATGAGCTACGTTGTGGTGAAATCCGTGCTATATTTTTTCCTGCCAATGTTACAAGTTTGATTCATCCAATGAATCAGGGCGTATTGGAAAATTTAAAGAAAAAATATCGACATCGTTTGTTACAACATTTAGTTCAGTCTGATGATGAAAGTGTTGCGGATGTTTTGAGGAATGTAAGTCTGAGAGATGTTGTCTACTGGATAGCAGATTCTTGGGAAGAAGTTCAACCTACGACAGTAATTAAATCGTGGACTAAGTTTCTACCTGAATTGGTTACGCCTATTAAGAAAATTAATGATGATGATAAACAATTGTTTTGAAAGATTTGGTGAAGGAATTACCAGGCTGCGAAAACTCTAATGCAGTTGATCTAAATGAATGGTTAAATAGTGACGACAAGCTTGAAATAACAGACTCAAGTATTATAGAAATGATGGGAGATGAGGAAGTATATGAAACAGAAGAAAATGACTCTCCGTTATCAGAAAAAAAAATCTCATAGTGAAGGTTCTGCAGCCTTAGAACTAGCCTTAAAATATGTAGAACAGCAAACTGAAGCCACCCCTGCAGATGTTTTGCTTTTGAAGCGTTGGCTGACTATCGCATCAACAAAGAGAAGTAATATACTGAAGCAACAAAAAATTGACAATTTTTTTAAATTGTAAAGAATCTTTTACGTCATTATACTAAAGAATAAAGGATTTTAAGGTAATATGTTCATTTTATTTAATTTCATTTGTAGTTGTTAAAAATTTTCTACTTTTTCGGAAAATCTGAGTTTTCAGTAATCCGAGGTAGTGTCAGCCCCAATTACCTCGGATTTTCGAGTCTCTACTGTAGTTAAGTAGTTTTTACACAAAATGTACCAAATAGCAAATACAGAGTGACCCTTGGATAAGTACTGTTTAAAATATTTTCCTTAAGTAAAAGAAAATAATTCTATGTGATTATACATCAATAAATTTTTATATTTATTTACATTTCAATATAGAGCCATTTTATACTGTATTTAATCCAAACATTGCTCTTTATAAAATACATTGATATAATTTTCTTTAAACCAATATCCAAAGTCAAATGTTTAAATAATGTTGTTTGTTCTGAATTATCATTATTATTTTAAGAGATATCCAGTATTCGTAAAGGCAAAATTGTCAATTTCTTGTTGCATATTCTATAGAAAAACATATTTTTTCTTATTAGAATATTTAAAGAATTTCAATCTAACTACATGGTTTCTTAGTTTAGATTAGACAATTGTTTTTGTTTTTACAATTGGGAAATTCCATGGTGTCGAACATAGAAATTAAAAACAGAAGCAAATATCCTTAACCCCTTCTTCCACCGCCACCACAATCTTTGCCTTTCCTAAATTGCAGTCCCATAGTCTCCGAAGAAGTCAAAAGTTTCTACAATCGTTTAGCAACCATGGGGGAAATTTACGTGGCATTATGTGGCAGAAATTATGTATAACAGGGTTACAATGGAGCAAATGCAAGCAAAGTATTGTTAAGTTAATGATATTTCAACTGTTTGGCAATACATTTCAGTCTAAAAAATGGGGATATAATGGATAAAATAATTTAAATTAAGAAAATTAATAAATAATTTCAACTAGTGAAATTGAAAAAAATATCGCAGAAAAATTTCCAGCTTTTCTTAAAAATTCCCTGATTTTTCCAGGTTTCTATCCAAATTTCCCTGATTTTTCCAGGTTTTTCCAAGTATAAAAAAATTCCCTGATAATTCCAGGTTTTCAAGGTTTTCCAGGTGGGTGGCCACCCTGCTATTGCAAAGAAATAGCACAATATTATTGAAAAAAAGTGTCAGAAGTAATTAGAAAAAAGTGGAGTACCAATATTAATTTTTATAGTATCACTGCTTTCAGACAAGTAATCAAATCAATATTCCATAGCTTTAAATTAATGAATTTAACTACAATAAATATGAAATAATATCCTAATTCGAGCAATTAAATTGTAATTATAACATTTATTTTATTACTTTAAAAATCAAATTATTTTTATAATTTACACTTTTTTTCAATGATATTGTGTACTAACTGTAAATCAGCTTATTTGACTTCAGTTGGCTGAAATCAAATGGTATTTCCTTAAAGCCTGACAGACTGTATTTTCTGCATATAATAGTCGTTCAGAAAAATTTGATACATAGTTTTTACCTTGGTATTATCCAAGAATCTCCTAAACTATGCCATAAATCTGTTTCTTTAGAAGTGCAACAGTTTGCTAAAAGTTCAATAGCATCTCTAGTTAAGAGAGGGCTGACAACATTAGCAGCTAGATTGGCACTGTGGTTTGAGTCCCGAGCAGCATCTATGATGAGAGCAAGAGGAGTGAAGAGAAAATGTACCAATTCCGGTGCATTTGGATCATGGATATGACTTTTCAGTTTTGCCTAAAATGTAAATTTCTTTTAATAAATTAATTTTTTTGAATGTGGTGTTAAATGGCACAAGACATGGCAGTACCTATACTACAACAAACATATTAGACACTACACAATCAAGACGATGAATAAACAATGCGTCATGTTAAATTTGAATATGAAACAAAGCGAGAAAAAAGGATGAAGCATACAAAATATAAAAAAATTATAAATAAATATGCGATTGCTAGGACAAAATAGAGTTCTTATAGGTTTGATAAGCAGCTTCAAAATTATTCAGCTTAGAGTTGCTAAAGAGAATGATAGCATAATAAATTACCACGCTCGTTGAAGTATCAAAGTTAGCGTCAAAATTATGTTAGTTGCATTGAGCTCCATGATTTGCTTTTTCCTTTCTTTTTTTTTACCAGCCCAAAAAACACTTTACTTCGGCAAAGTTATGTAAATTATTGATTAATTCTTTCAGTACAAGAATATCTTTAATTTTAATTTGTTTGCTAAACTTAAATTTATATTATGTTTCAACTATAAATGGCTTCTTAGCTGTTCGAAAATTTTATGATAGAAACTGTAGTTAGAAACATTTAACCCTTGTAAAGATTACAAGAGCTAACTGATACATTTGAAATTATATCGTAATGTTTTAATTTATTGTATTCATACATACAAAAGAAAAATAGGATAAAAAAAGAATATGAAAAGTTTAAATAGTACAGAGTAATGGTACAGTTAAAAATATTTTCTAAATAATTAAGTATGTAAAAAAAATTCGAACATACCAAAAGATTAAAGGATAGTTTGAATTTTTGCAATACATCAACAAATTCTCGTTCTGGAGGAGGTTTTGCTCTTATACTTAACATGCCATCTAAAAATGAAAAAATAAACAAAATGTTACCCTAAATACAAGTCTGTCACACAACAATCACTTTATCAATACAATTTTATACAAAAGCAATTATACTATTTAAAAAGTTGAAATAGCATTAGCAAACAAATTTATCAAATCATAAATCTGCAAAATTCCTAATGATTGAGCTTTAACAAAATATTAAAGTTTGACAAAATAATAAAATACGTTAAATTTATTATAGAAAATAATATATCAAAAATTGAATTTGATATTTTGTAACTAAATAACTTAGCTTCAAAATAAACAACAAAGTAGTAATAGTACTTTATTTAAATCACACTCTAGTTTCACAGTAGACTATTGGCGATGGCCAAGGAAATATCTCTAAGGAAGACAAGCCCTCATAATTTTGATCCTTTGCAGAGAAAAATTATTGATTATAATTCGGTAAAAAAGTTGAAGACAGAAATACAAAAACGTTATGAGCAAATATTTTTCAAATAATTGAAAAAATGTCTGAAATTGATGCCCATTTTTCTTAAAATTGTGTGAATCTTGATGTGTGACTTTTAAATTGCATGTATATTAGTCTCGATTCGAGATTTTTAAATCAAGTAATTATGAATCTCAATATGTATTTGAAAATCTCATGAAAACTGATCGGGATATGCGGTTTTAAATAGCGTGAATATGAATAGTGACGCGTGATCTTTAATCGCATGAATACGAATTGGAATGTGTAATTCTAAATTGCATAAATGCGAATTGCAATGTGTGACGTTAAATAATGTGAATGTAATTTTAAATCACGTTTGCATAAGTAGGAAAAAGAGTGAAAAACATGCATTTTTCAGGAATTCAAAACAGTGGAACTTCCTTTGAAAAGGTGGAAATTGAAAAATTATTAAACTGAAAAAAAAGTGGAATTCCACCAAAAAGCTGAAAAAACTCATCCCTAATATAGAAATTAACTTATTTTATATAAAACCTAAACAAAATTAAATAAACAATAAAACAGTACAGGAATTATTTTTTAAATTATAGAACAGTGGTTACCAACTGGCGGCCTGCATCCGGCCCGCGAAGCCTTTTTTTGTGGTCCGCGAACTAAAATATATTAGTTGTCATTTTTTGTGGACAATTTTCGCAAAAAATCTATTTGGGTTTTAAATACTTTTAAGCTTTATATCTTGACAATTTGATGTCTGTTGCACATTAATTGCTTAATACATAGGTGCACATTAAAGTTATTGTAGCCAGATTTTTTTAATATGCAATTAAATATTTTTAAAAATCTACTTCTTATTTTAATTTGTAATTCAATACTTTTGTTTTGTACAACTTGATAAAAATCTGACAGCAATATTTAATGTTCCTTCAAACATAAAAGAGTTCTAAATAAAATTTTGATAAAGTTGCAGCCCACCATTTGACTGGTGTTTTTAATTGCAAACCCCCGCCCTCATGTAAGTTGGAAACCCCTGTTATAGAAAAAAAAAGTTTTATATACTAAATTTTTGCTACTATGTTAAATTACATATTAAAAAATTTTAATACCACAAAATTATCATTTAAAATGTTACTAAAAAATATTTTTAAAATTAGTTTGGTACTTTACAAAAATCAAGTTAAATAAGTTAATATCTGGAGTATTAAAACACATTGAATAAATGACAATTTTAGGTGAAAAAAGTAATTAATATAGATTTTTTTTTTTTCAAATACATAACTGCACAATTAAAGACAAAAATACAGTAATAAAAGCTGATTTTTATTTCCTTAGTGAGACTTGTGTACAATGCAAAGCAGCAAAGGTCAAAACATATTGGACTTAAAGAAATTAAACTGTTATAAAAAAAATTTTAAAAATAAATTGGAAAAAAAATTAAAAGAGGCATTAAAAAATAATTTTATATTAGTTAGTACAATATATTTTATAACATTCAGAACACTTT